>JAWPNB010000007.1:25907500-26542500 GCA_033996785.1 Trichosanthes truncata | reverse complement strand
ATAAGAATGATAAAGAAGGAATTCAAGTATGCTTCGTCCATTAAATAGAAATGCGGCTTATTTTGCGATCGCAACTTATCCTCTTGCCATTTTGCATAGTGAATCGAGTTCAATACCTATTCAGTATTTATTTAAAACACTTTTAAGAGTTTAAACAATTAAACCTATATGTCTATGGCTAATTAAAACTTAGTTTGTTTTGCACACAACCTCTTTGGCCCTTAAGACTTTGCCCTATGTCTAGGGTCAAACACAAAGTCCTATGTCTAGATTCTTTTTCCTAAATTGCTTTTATGAAAATGTATATTATCCAACTTTTTTAGTATTGGACTCAACATGATATGCTATTCTAGGTGATCAAGCTAGTTTAACAATGGAATTTATAATCAATAAAAGCAAATAATACTAGAGTGTTGAGCAAAGTTGCAATGTACATAATAGGGTCTTATTTCATTCTTTAGGGCATCCATATCTTTGAATCCCAAAGAAAAGTTTTGCTCATAACTAAAGTAGAGATAAACTCAACTTGAATTGAAATGAACTTCATATTGAAATCATAATATAATGGAATACAAATCATTTAATGAAAATAAATGATTCCCAAGATGAAATATAAACTAGAACTCAATGTTAAAGAGGAGAGAAGATAGAATGTAAAAGATAAAAATGAAATGGATTGCTTCTTGATCTAACTCGAATTTTCCTTTTTCAAGGAGAATTGAGTCGTTACAAGCCTATTCTTTCAAATAAGTGTCTGATTAAGCTCCAAGCAAAACAGTAGAGACATTTGTCCTCGACTACAAATCAAGGGTTCTTCAACAATCGATGTAGCAACTTGAGTAATTGGTGGTCGATTGTCTCTCTCGAGTATCGATTCCCTCTCTCGAGTATCGATTCCCTCTCTCGAGTATCGATTCCCTCTTTTGATATAATGACTTCCTTTTATAAGCCTCCAGGGGCTAGGGTTTCTGCCAAAATTAGTGTGAGGAGCTGTCTTAGCCATTAGTACCGTGAATTAGGGAAGAAAATTGCATAATCAATCACTCCCGAAAATCTTGCTCAATTTGTCGCTGAGTTGTATTGCAGTCTCATCTTGTTTCCCTGCTATGCGGTCGTAACTAGACAATTTGACAATTCCTGCACGAAACCATAAAAATGTATAAAATCTTTCAACAATAACTCTTTCTACACCTATTTAACTCATGGTTAAAAGCATGTGCTTGGCTTGTTTTTGCATAAATTTGCTCTACTTTACATGAATGACTCAATAAGCAACATAAATAACAAGAATAAACTCAAGTTTTAGAGCCAAATAACCCTTATAAATGAGAGTTATCATCTCTATCAAACTAAACCACTCAAATTACTTGTTATGGAAGTCTGAAACACTGCCACTCATAAGAAACTTGGATTTCTTGGTTTGGGTTGGATCTTGCACACCCCTAATGGTAAGAATCTCTCCTCGTTGATAGATCTCATATCTAAACTTCGTCTCTATTGGCTGCATATTGTCACTTCCTCCCTTTCCCAAAGAAGTTGGTTCGCCTCTCCTCATTTTCATGGGTTGCGACTTTCCTTTTAATTGAGGATTTATCTTCTTTTATATCATCTTTTTCAGTTGCTGGGATGGTGCCACATGTCCTTCTTTTAGGTTAGAGCGCTCACTTCTAAAGGAAATTTTGTCTGTTCCAAGCGCAAGCTTAATCAACGAGTTCCAACACCTCACGTGTTTTCCTATTGCCTGGCTACAATAACTCCAACAACAACTTTTACACTACAAACAACTTAAAATGAGTTATAACAATTTATCTTTCATGGAATGAAGATATTGCTTCTAAGTTAAATGCTTTAATTAGTTAAATATTGTAGCAATTCCTACCTCAGTCTAAAATCATAGATTACAACATTATAACCAATAAACACACTGATATGATGCCTTTACTTCTAAACACCATCAATACAACATTATGATTGATCGGGTGTACACGCAAGCGCACATGATCGAAGTAATAATAAAACGGCATAAGAGTACCGAGTATTGTATCCCACAGAGATTGGTTTCTAATTCAATTAATTACTACGAATAGTCTCACTTTACTTTATTTAGAGAACATAAAGCAAGAGCACACAGGGAAATAAACATCTAATCCTAGAAAGCAAGAAAAATGGGAGACACAAATCGACAGTTAATTCTATGGGTGTTGATTGCATTCTTGGATCTTAATTTACTTAATTAAGCTAGCAATTTAGGCACAATCAAGTGTTCGATTCATAAGTCTAGAAGCCTAAGGTCATGGAATCTCCTGACGCTCTCCTCCAATTCTCAAGTATTATTAACTAACCTAGGTGTCACTCAGGGCTAGCTAAGTCATACAAGGCATTATGATCCTTCATCACTGACCTCTATAGATTAATTATTACTCATGCTGTTACTTAGGTAATTAATCTATAGTCATGCATCTAGTTCTAGTCTAAGCTTATCTCTGTCAAGCCTCCACTTAGTAACTAATCAACTAGATGGTGATCAATTAATTAATCTTTAGCACTAACTACAATTAATTAACCGTTTATCCCGCTATCACTCGGTAGCTAACTAAATGTGAATTAAGCTAACTAGGAATCCTCTATCGAGCTCAACCTAGTCCTACCTCAATTAATTAACAAACACAAGCTAAGGGCATTAAGCCTAAAATTCATAAATGAACAAAACACTTAATCAAATCACAATTACTAATTAATAAAGCAAATTAAGTGCAATGGTCCAAGAATTACAACATCCCATAGAAATTAGGGATTTAACTAAACATATTCAGCAATTACAACTTAGAAATTCCTAATTATAGCCACTAAAGCGATTACAATTGAAAGGAAAAAGGAAAGAAAATGCAAACGAATGACAATCTCGTGTTTTTGAGGTGATCAACCCAGGCTCTAAGGCCTTCAAATCCGCTCCAAAATAGTCACAAATGCTCTCAATACCCTCAATTATGACCTGCAATCGAGATTAGGGCTTCAACCCTCAAAATGACCTCCCCTTGGATGAAGAGAATGTGAAGAATAAATATTGTCTATCGAGACAGCGTTGCAATGCTAGGGACAGTGTTGCAACGATGTTCTAAAATGCTGCCGTTTCTTGTTGTGCGCAGGGGTAGTGTTGCAACACTATAAGTAGCGTTGCAACGCTATAGACGGAAGCTTTCATTTCAGTATATTTCTAGCATTGCAATGCCACAAGACAGCATTGCAATGCTAGCTCTTGGGTTTACACATTATAAATAGGCGTTGCAATGACATTTCAAGCATTGCAACATCGTCCTCACGGCCCCAACAACTTGTGATCATTTCTTCTTTTCCTTAGCTCTCTAAAATGGCCCGATTTAGCTCCAATATGACTAAAATACTCTCGAACACTCCGGGTTTACTCCTTTAACTCTGTTTCTGCAAGTTAACCATAAATAGGCATCAAAGCACATAAAATCATAGCAAAACTAGCTAAAATAATAGGAAATATGATAGCGTAATTACATGCTATCAATGACCAATAAACACATTTATATGATGCCTTTACTTCTAAACACATCATCATGAAATGAGTATAAATAAAGATTTTATAATTCTTATTCAAGAGTTATGGTTGAGTTGTCGAGACCTGCCAAAATAAAACTGATTAAACTATTTTAACTTATAGAAATAGTGGAACCAAGTTGAAATCCCAAGAGAACCAATTTAATTAATTCTCAAAGTTAAATTTGCAACAGAAAATAAACAGAGGGTTTTGATTTTTTGTGAATTAAATAAAATAAAACAAATAAAGAGCGAATAATACAAGAGAAGAAAACCAATCTTACCAAGGTTTCCAATTGAAAGGTACAATTGCATCCAATTGTAATATTTATCATAGGCTCACAAAAACAATTTACTTTTCTATCCAAGTGTTAATTTTCCTGCAGCAATTGACTCTAACAAAGCATCACTTATTACCTAATTAACTGGGCATGATAGCGTTCCATATCAATTAAACAATAGTATTATGAACAGTGGGAAGAACTAAGACAAACTAATTAGGCGAGATAGCTACAACCTAATCAGTTCATTCATTTATTTCCAAGAGTTTATCATGCAAACTATGTAATAAGGAAAAGCCTTAAATACACACACATGAACAACCCTATTGCTACTTGATTCATTCATTCATGACAATTACGGATCATAAAATCATGCATCGCAAATAAGAAAATAATAACAATCAAGGCGTAATTTAATTGAAATTGCATGCTCATGAAATAAAGACAAGAAATAAAGAACACTTGCATTAGAAAAGAGATTGCAAAATAATGCAAGGCCTCACAACATTACAATTGGAATTGAATAGACCTCTAAATAAAAAATGTGAAGTTTAGCTGCTCATCATGACGAGATGGCCAAAATTTGACATGGTTCGATTGTTACAAAAAGGTAGATGAAAAGAAAGGAACAAATACTCTAAAAATGTCTAAAAAATAAAGCCTAAAGTTTTTGTTACGTTTTCCCTAGAGAAAGAGGAGATTTTATATGATCCATGTGTTGGGATTTATGCCCTAAAGCCTCATAATTAATAATTTATTTAGTAATTAATAATAATTTTAATAATTTTATTTGCAATATAATATTATTCATTATATGAAAAATTCAAGGTTATTAGTGTAATCTTGAACAGTATGTGGTTGACATACAGGAGGATCATGTTCAAGAAATAACCTAAAGGGTCATAGTATATGGATAATGTTGGGTGCCTTATCATGACAACACTATTGATACGACCCACTTTGTAATAGTTACAAATGATTTGATCCAAATCGTTCACATGGAGACATGTGAGTGAAGGTATCTTATACAATGAGTTTGTATAAGACTGGACCACGAAATATTTAATATCTCTTTATAAATTCGTTAATTGAGCAGATTAATATTTCATCAGGATGATCATATACGACTTGATCTTAATCCTGAGTGAGTTATGAACTCCTGCCTGTGACTTGTCCTTTGATTTGCATGGGTGAGAGTGGCTTTTGTAGCCGATTCAATATGCCTACCATATTGGGAACTTGACCAAATAGGGAGCTGGAAACATAATATCACAAGATGGAATTCACTCATTCCCATATAGGATAAGAGATGAATAGTTCCCTTAAGTGTTGATTTCGGGACTTGAACAATGGGCCCCACACTCTCACTGGCTCGAAAAGGACTTAGTTTATGGTTGGATCATAAACAAATTGTTCATTAGAGGATCAGTGGTACCAAGTTGCAAGATGTAATTACAGGGATAAATCGGACTTTTGACTAAGCTGTAATTACGAACAACTCGTGAAGGATTGACTTGCATGTAGTGATTATATCCATGGACAGTGCATAGAGTGCAACTCTAATTCTATAGTGGAGGGACCCTAGAGTTAATGAATGAAAATTGATTAATTAAAGAGTTTAATTAATTAATTTTGTATCATTGGAGCTTATAATCTGTAGCTCATTGTAACACTAAAAGATCAATCTAGTTGAAAGAAAAATTTGAAATGTTCAAATTAATATTTAATTTGAAGTGTTCAAATTAATATTTAATATATTAGATATATTAAATATAAAAGAGGAAAATATATTTATTGTATTTGATACATTAAATATTAAAATAATTAATGTATATTAGATATATTAAAGAAAGATATTTATAAAATTTGAATAAGATTCAAATAAATAAATATCGTAGGAGATTTGAATGAGATTCAAATATATAAGATATATTTTAATATATTAGATATTAAAATATAATATTTTAATTATGGCAAAGATTTGCCCTTGGTCTCTATAAATAGGACCCTTGGGTTGAGCCATTAGACATAACACACATTTCCTCAATAGAGAATTCTCTCTAGACCTCTTCCTCTCAAATCCCTTGTAGATTTTATTTCAAGAGGCTCCCACAAGCTTTGGTCCTGTGTTCGAGTCATAGCTAGGAAGACTTTGTGGAGGAGATAAAGATTTGCCAGAAATATCTCCATATTTACTCCAAGTAAGTTTGCTTAATCTTATTTTTTAGTTAATTTTAAATAAAATCAAAGTCGATCCAATGCTTCCATTGCAGAGTGAAAACGTTCATTCCTTCAGCATGGCAGCAGTGCAATGCCATAGGGCAACTCTTCAAATAAGGAAAATGGCATGTTGGACGATGTAGCGTTGAGACGTTACAAATAGAACTCCTTAGGCGCGCATGCTTCAAGCGTCTCGACGCTACAAGAAGTGTGTTGACATTGGTGGCATTGAGTGAAGGCAATCCGCAACACTGTGGCATCAAGCATGGCATGATTTTGCCTTTCCATAGTGTTGAGATGCTTCAAAGTAGTGTCTCAACACTACCTGCACAGTCTCCTTGGCTTAAAGGCTTGCAACAGCTGCGTGGAGACGCTCCAAGGGCGTCTCAACGATGCCCCGTTAGAAATCTTGGCTTGATTTGCTCACATTCTTAATTCAATGCTCAATTTAAGTCAAAATAACCCATTTTTTTTATCCCAATTCTTTTGAAATGATCCGATTAGCTTCAAATTGTTCAATCCCTACACAATAGACAAATAAACGCATGAAAGTAATGAAACTAGCATTAAATAAGGCCTATAGATAGCATATTTTAGGTGCTATCAAGTTACAACACCCTAAACTTGGCTTATTACTTGCCCTTAAGCAATATTCTAGAAAGAAAATAAATCAAACAATAAAGTTGTCAATAAAATTTAGTGCTTAATCAATGCACTAATGTCTTTGCCTCATCTTATGTTTTCTTTCGATTCACAATGGTTCACGTGACTTAGAGCTTGAAGATCTAAAAGTACAAATTTATATGTGAAATGGATGGAAATGATGAGGAATGTAGATGAACTGATAACTAAATGTGGTGATGAAAGAATGTTCACATAGAATGTATAAAAGTCACCTGGTTCACTGACCCAAGTGTAAGTCAGTGCGCTAGTAAGTAGTACCTGAAGTATTCAAGGGTCGAGTCCACAAGGATATGAGTTTAAAAACTATGCGCTCAAAAATACATGCAACTAATTCAACAGTATGTTGTCTAGTAACCAAGGCGTTCAAAGATATAGTTGATATTTTGAAAAGTAAATAAAACAATGTAGTGAAATAAAACGTAAACGATATGATGAACATAGTAATCGATATTGATAAGGTCAAAAATTGGCATTTGACTGCCTAATGCTACACCTATTTCCATACGTAACATACAATAAAGAAAAGCATACATTTGAATCTAAGTAGGGAGACCAACACACGTAACGCCATGCAAACAAACCTAGTTATATTTCCACGTACTAAGTTTGTTCAATAAGTCATCGCCCCCTTATTAGCTTGCAAGTGGTTGAGTTATTTTTAAAACAACCTAGTGAAATAGTTCACTCTCACTCTTCTTGAGTTTTTCCACACACCTTGACTCTTCCAGTGCCTAAAGCATGCTACTACTTGTTATTGGTTGGCCAAACGGAAACGATTTAAACAAAAGCATTCTCAAGAAGAAGATTCAAAACTATACTTCAATAAATAATATGCTAAGACATGGAAATAAGTGCAACAAAAGGGCCTAAGCCAAATCTTGAAAGGAAAGTTAGCTCATACTAGAAAATAAAGACAATACAACTTGAATAGAAGACATAATGTTAAAAAACACAATAAACGACTAAAACTAAAATAAGGCAATGAGAAAAACTAATGATGAAGGTGATGACGTGGTGAAATAGAGCTTCTTCTCGTCTTCCTTGAAGTCTCCAATGGAAATCTGTTACTCCACCCCTTGTGAAGCTGTGAAGGAATGAGGAAGAAGATGGAGAATTATTGGAGAAATGGAAGAGGATTTTGCCAAACACTTCATGTTGCCCTAAAATTCCAACAAGGGAGGTTTATATAGAGGGAGGCACTTGGCTATTGGGGATCACACGCGCCCGAGATGTTGCTTTTGCGCAGGTATGGATGGGTGCGTGACTCAGTGGTCCCTTGTCCTTGCATTACTTTTTTGTCGGCCTTAATCCTCTTTTTGTACAATTCAGGCTGCTCCACTACATTTTTCAGAAAGGGGACGTTAGACGTCTTTATCTACGACTTATCCTTTTTCTCTTCAACACGTTCAGCCTTCGGCGCGCAAAATTTGAATTTCACCTACACAAACGTTTATTAAGAATGGCACATTGATACAAAATTTTAAATATTTACAAGGAATTTAATGCATTAAACATGAAATGCACCTATTGCACACACTTTACAAATATTTCTCTATTTTCTCTATTTATGTTTTCTCTTCACCGTCTTGAGGTCAACATTAACCAAATTAAGCCATCCAAATAACTTTTTTTTACAAGTTATCAAATGTCTGTCCTCAAGCAATGCCATACTCACTCTTTTAATTTATTAGCCTTAATGCCTCATGCCACACTGTTGATGCATACTTTTGCACATAATCGCAAGTATACAGGTTGAATAATATAAAACGATATTCCTACTGAGTATCAAATCTACAGGGATTGGTTTTAATTCAATTAAATACAACAATTACTCTCACTTAGCTTTATTTAGAAAAAACAACCGAAAGAAGATAAACTAACCAAAGCAACGGAAAATAAATTCAAGAATAAATGAGAGACACAAACTATGGGATAAACTTGGAAAAGAGATTAATTACTAAACTAAGTTGACAATTACAGCCAATTTGACAGTGAACTCATAAGTTTAGAAGCTCTAAAGGCATGGAATCTCCTGTCAGTCTCCTCCAATCTCAAATATTAGTTAACTAACCTAGGTGTCCTTTGCACTAGCTAAATCATACAAGGCATTAAGACTCTTCATTACGGACCTCTAATAATCACTTTTATCCTTGTTGTGTCTAAGCGAATATTAGTCATGCCTTCAGTTCTTGCCTAAACTTCTCTTCGTCAAGTTTCCACTTAGAAAATGGATCAATTAATCGGTGCTCTACGATTTAACACTCTCAACAACTATAGTTAATTAACCACTAATCGCGAGTCACTCAGGTAGCTAATTAATTGCCACTTTTTAATACTAACTAAGTTTCCTCTTTGGAACTCAACTTAGACTAATTCAATTAACTTTGAACACTAAATAAAAGCATTAAGCCCTAAATGCACAAATGATTCAAGTGCCAAATAATAATAACCATCATCAAATCAAGCAATTAATCCACAATAATCCTTAATTAATCATTAATCAAACAAATACAATTAAACCCAACTAATTAGGAACAAGGATACATAAAATTAGTCTATTAAACCCTTAAATCCCTAATTTATAGCCTCTAGAGTAGCTAAATTGAAAGGAAAAAAAGAAACAAATGCATATGGAAGGTCGATCTTGCATTTTCACCGTGATCTCCTTGGTCCTCAAGCTCTAAATCTTCAATTCTACTCAATTCCGCTCACAAATACTCTCCCAAACCCTCAAGAAGCTTTGAATCGAGTTTAGGTCTAAAACCCTTGGTTTGGCCTCCTTTTGCTATAATAAAATGCAAAGAACTTATATCATCTATTGAAGTAGCGTCGAGATGCTAGGGACAACGTCTCGATGTTGCACCCAAATGGTGTCGTTCTCCTTGCGCGCGTAGAGCATCTCGATGCTTCAGAAAAAAATGCTCAGCTGCGTGCGTTTTGAGGGTCGAGATGCCACAGGACAGCATCTCGACGCTTGTTATCAGGTTTTCAACATCAAATGAAGCATGTCTAGGGTTGCCTTATCACTAACTCTCAGCCCAAAGATCCAAGTTTTGATTAAGCAAGAACCCTTGAATTAAGAAGTTAACACCTCCTTATACAAATTTTGGGATCAACCAAGAGATAGGGCCAGAAATTGATTACCTTTTAAGATCAATGATCTAGAAGCAAGATTGGGAATTCTTGGTCTAGATTGAGTCACTCCACAATCTAACTTGATCAAGGTTGGATTGAATGGCTCGGTTGCATTCTATTACAAGAAATGCTTGGAAGGGTCTCAATCTTGAGAGAACAATTTTCATTCAACTAAATCATGTCTCCAAATGACAAAGTTACAACCCTATTTATACTAATTGAAAAGTCATCTTGAAAGGACACAACCTTTCACCAATGTGGTCTAAATACATCCTCTAACCCTTCAACTCCATACATGAATCTTCTTAAATGTAAATACATGGAATAAATAGATACATAATGCATTATTAATGTGAATGAATTTGGATGTTTAGATTCATTATGACTCTTGGTTGAAAAGGTGCTCCATCAAGCTTGAAAAGTTGCAACTCTTCACATTGTATAGACACCTTAGCGTGGAGATGGATATTCCATGCTTCTTGAAGTCTCTTAGCTCTAGCTCTTGTCATTGGGCCTTGTGGCATAATGATTATCTCAAGATTGGGTTGAATTGGAGCTAACTTCCATTGACTTTGAGCATGAGCTTCTGTTGAGCTTGATTGAGCTGGATTTTCATGTTGTAGACTTCCCTCATGATCATCTTGATTGCTCATTTCCTTATCATTCTCCTCCTCTTCGAAAGGATTCGTCCTCAAATCTGAATCACCTACATCAAAAAGAGATAAATCAACAACATTAAATGTAGCACTCACATTATACTTACCAAGAAGATCAATTTTGTATGCCTTTGTCATTGATCTTTTCTAAAACTTGGAATGGCCCATCTCCTCGTGGATGTAACTTGGACTTCCTTTGGTTTGGAAAATGCTCATTTCGAATATGAACCCAAACCCAATCTGCGGGTTTTAGAATGAGAGGTTTCCTTCCACGATTCACCCTTTTTGCAATTTTGTCATTATGCTTCTCAATTCATTCTTTCACTTGCTTATGTAGCTTCTTGACAAACTCAGCTTTGGCATTGGCATCAAGATGAACAAACTTGTTAAATGGCAAAGGTAATAAATCAAGAGGTGTTTTAGGGTTAAATCCATAAACTATCTCGAAAGGTGAACACTTAGTTGTGCTATGGACAACCCTATTGTAAGCAAACTCAACAAAAGGTAACACTTCTTCCCACATACGAAGATTTTTGTCAAGTATTGATCTAAGCAAAGTGATTAATGTGCGATTTACAACCTCAATTTGACCATCAGTTTGTGGGTGACATGTGGTAGAAAACAACAACTTATTTCCTAATTTTCCCCACAAATCCTTCCAAAAATGAACTTGACATCTCTATCACTAACAATGGAACGAAGGATGCCATGCAATCTCACTATTTCCTTGAAGAATAAGTCAGGAATATTCTTATCATCATCAGTTTTATGACAAGCAATAAAATGTTACATTTTGCTAAACCTATCAACAACCACCAAGATGCTATCATGCCCTCTCCTAGTTCTAGGCAACCAAAGAATAAAATCCATTGACAAATCATTCCAAGGGGTATTAGGAACAGGTAAAGGTGTGTACAATCCATGTGGTCTAGTCTTAGATTTAGCTTTTCTACATGTAGTGCATGTACTACAAACTTTATGAACATCATGTTGCATGTGTGGCCAATAAAAATAATCCTTAAGTGAAGCATAGGTTTTATGCTCTGCAAAATGACCCATAAGTCCACCACCATGTGCTTTCTTAACAAGTAACACTCTACATGAACCTTTAGGAATGCAAAGTTTATCTTTGCTAAACAAAAAACTATCAAAAACATAGAAATGATTTACTACTACGCCCTTCACACATTGAGAAAATATGTTACCAAAATCATCATCATTGGCATACATTTCTTTCAAAAACTCAAATCCCAATAATTTAGAAGATAACGATGACAACAAGCTATATCTCCTAGATAATGCATCAGAAACAATATTCTCCTTTCCACATTTGTACCTTATAACATACGAAAATGATTCAATGAATTCAACCCATTTAGCATGTCAACGATTTAACTTATCTTGTCCATTGAGATGCTTCAAACTTTCATGATCAGTATGAATCACAAACTCTTTTGGCCATAGGTAATGTTGCCAAGTTTGCAACGCTCTTACTAAAGCTTATAACTCCTTGTCATATGTTGGATAGTTCAACGTAGCACCATTCAACTTCTCGCTAAAGTACATAATAGGCTTTTGTTCCTTCATTAAAACTGCTCCAATTCCTATGCCACTAGCATCACACTCAACTTCAAATGTACTTTCAAAATTAGACAAAGATAACAAAGGTGCATAAGTCAAAATTTCTTTTAGAACAGTAAATGCCTTTCCTTGAGACTCTCTCCATTTGCAAAATAACATTCTTTTTAACCATCTCATTAAGTGGTGCAACAATGGTACTAAAATCCTTAATGAATCTCCTATAAAAACTAACTAAGCCATGAAAAGATCTAACTTCACTAGCATTTTTAGGTTGTGGCCATTCTTGGATAGCTTTAACTTTATCATTATCAACTTCAATACCATTTCCAGAGACAACAAATCCAAGGAAATTAATCATATATAAGCAAAAAGCACACTTTTTCACATTGGCAAACAATTGAGATTCTCTTAATGCAAGCAAAATCTTCTTAACATGCTCCACATGTTCTTTCAAAGACTTGGAATAAACAAGAATATCATCAAAGTAAACTACCACAAATTTTCCTTGATATTCACGCAAAACATGATTCATGAGATGCATAAATGTACTAGGTGCATTTGTAAGACCAAAAGGCATAACTACTCATAGAATCCATGTTTGGTCTTAAAGGCAGTTTTCCATTCATCACCAACTTTCATCCTTATTTGATGGTATCTAGACTTAAGGTCAATTTTAGTAAATAAAATAGAACCATGCAATTCATCTAACATATCATCAAGTCTAGGTATAGGATGACGATATTTTACTGTAATCTTGTTGATAGCTCTTCAATCCACACACATTCCCCAAGTTCCATCATTCTTTGGCACCAATATGACCGATATAGAACATGGACTCAAACTTTCTTGAATGTAGCCGTTCTCCATGAGCTCATCCACTTGCCTTTGAATTTCCTTGGTCTCGATTGGATTTGCTCTATAAGCTGGTCTATTTGGAATGGCAGCCCCTAGGATGAAGACTATTTGATGTTCAATACCTCTAATTGGAGCTAATCCTTTAGGTATTTCATCTTGGAACACGTCTTCAAATTCCTGCAAAAGAGATTGAAACAAACTAGGCAAAGACAAATTCTTGTCATTAGAGGCCAAATACCCTTCCTTGTACATAAGTACAAAGATTGGTTTTTGAGAAAACATTGCCTTTCTCACCTCTCCCACTCTAGCCAAACAACTTTCCTTCTTTTCTTTTCTTTCAATTTCATCTTTTTTTTTTCACTTTTTTTTTCCTTTCTCATTTTTCTCTAATTTTTCACTCACCTCTTTCTTTTCTTTCAATTCTTTTTCTTCAAAGTCTTTTTTTTGTCTCCAACTTCAATTGATCAGCAAATACATCTTTAGAACTCAAAGGTACAAGGGTTGTTTTTCTGCCATCTTTTGTAAAAGAATACCTATTCAAATATCCATCATACAAGACCTTCCTATCAAATTGCCAAGGTCGATCAAGTAATATGTCTCCAACATGCATAGGTAACACATCACATAGAATCTCATCTTTATACTTTCCCAAAGTAAAAGAAATCAAAGCTTGAGAAACTACCTTCATTGTTCCACTATCATTGAGCCATTGAAGCTTGTAAGGTTTAGGATGGTGTTGAGTTGGAATTTGCAATCTTTTGATAAAAAATGTACTTACCACATTGGTGCAACTTCCACTGTCAATCACAAGACTACAAGGAGTCCCATTGACTAAACACCTTGTGTGGAATACGTTGTCTGTTTAGTCATCAACATCATGCTCCTTAACTTGGGTGTTAAGAAGTCTCCTTGTAACAAGTGCCAAATGACTCTCATCTTCCAATTCCTCATCATCTTCCTGGACTTCTTCTTCAACTAGCTCATCTTGGTCACTTTCCTCTCCATCCGTAACAACTTCTCCATCCTTAATGATCATGACTCTCTTGTTAGGACAATCGCGACTAATATGACCAATCCCTTGACATTTCCAGCATTTGATGTCTCTATTTCTCTCTCGAACTTTCACTTTTTCCTTGCCTTTGGAGCTCTTGGCCTTGTCCTTCTTGTCAAGCTCATACTTTCCTCTAGGCTTGAAATCTACCTTCCCACTATTTGCACTATTTTTCCAAGTGTTAGTAGAAAAAGAAGTAGACTTAGAAGAAGTATAACTTTTGGAGTTCTCCACCCAAGCTAATTGGCCTTCAATTTTGACAGCAAGGTGCAACAATTCTTTCATATCAAAGTAAGGTAGCCTATCCACTTGATGAGCCAATTTCCAGTTCAATCCTCCAAGGAATCTAGCCATGGTATCCTTTACATCTTCATCAATGCATGCTTTATTCATAAGGGCCTCCATTTCTTTGTAATAGTCCTCCACACTTTTTGATCCTTGTTGCAAAGAATAGAGCTTTTGCTTGAGTGCTCAAGAATAATGCTTAGGAATGTACCTTTTCCTCATTAAAACCTTCAATTCCTCCCAAGTTTCAATTGGCTCTTCATAGTTTCTCCTCCATTCTGTCTTCAAAGATGTCCACCAAATATTGGCATAATCAACAAATTCGGCCACCGCAAGCTTCAACTTCATTTCTTCACTAAAATTGTTACAATAAAAAACATGCTCAATTTTGCTCTCATATTGCAAATACTCTTCCAGATCAGATTTCCCATGAAAGGTAGGAATTTTAAGCTTCACTCCCCCAACTCCTCCTTCTCTCTCATGGTTGTACTCTCTCTCAACCCTTCTTGGTGGTAACATTTCTCTTCCCCCTTTTTCTTTCTCTTCCTTGACCTACATCTCTCCCACCCCTTGGGTTGTATCCAGCTAAAAGGGGTTACATTGTCATCTTCTTCATTTTCAACTCCTTCATTATTCATAACTTCCATTCCTTGAGGATTACCTAAAGCTACTTCAATTCTCTCCATTCGATCTACCAAGGTGCTAATTACTTGATTTAAACTAGTAATAGCCCCGGTTTGTGCTTCTCTCCAACTAGCTTCACTAATTTCCTCTCCATTTCTCCCATCTTGATTCATGGTTGTACAAACAGTAGCTAAATATGTATAGGACCTCACACACTCAACTCACTGATTTTACACTCGGGACACTCGTGTTTACACACAAAGGTAGGCTATTTGGGAAAAGTGGCTAAATGATGAATTTGGGTAGGCTAATATGGATGAAGCAATTCTTGTAATAGTGAGCTATTCAAGGAAATCAAATCAACATAATTATGAAATAAAAATAATTTAGAACAAAGAAAACAAAGAGAGCAAAGAAAGGATCAAGTAAGCAAGGTGCTGGAATTTTCGGATAAATTGCACACTGACTTTAAATTTAAAAAACGAACATACTATGTTACGATTTTGACAAAATGCTCCTCTTAACGATGAAAGATAACACTAAGAGCTAGCTTTTCACTTCAGCACAGAACATCAAATTCGAAGAATATCAATAAGTTTAACATAGAATTAGGAGCATTAAGTGCAGCAATTACAATACTGGACAATTTTAGCAAATGTGTTTGGAAGCTGATTAGACCTTCAAATAAATATGGAATTGGTCTAACACTTGATAGAAAATAATGATAATTGATGTCACAACACTATTATCTCTTATTGGTTCAGATTTCATAGATCAAACACCAAATTTGCATGAACAATCTATGAACAATTTTCAAAATTTTTTTTCTTTTTTTTTTTTAAACTTTAAGTTGGATATGGGATCAAAATAAAAAACCAAAATTGAAGAACAATGGATGAAATGGAAGGAATGAAATGAATGGACAAAATTTCAAGAAAATATGAACAATTGCTTAAACGTAAGATAAAATCAATTCTAGAGTAGGCCACAAAGATGTAACCTAAGCTCTGATACCAAAATGATAAGGCAACCCTAACTCTCAGTCCATAGATCCAAGCTTTGATTAAGCAAGAACCCTTGAATTAAGAAGTTAACACCTCCTTATACGAATTTTGGATCAACCAAGAGATAAGGCCAGAAATTGATTACCTCTTAAGATCAATGATCTAGAAGCAAGATTGAGAAATTTTGTTCTAGATTGAGTCACTCCACAATCTAACTTGATCAAAGTTGGATTGAATGGCTCGGTTTCATTCTATTACAAGAAATGCTTAGAAGGGTCTCAATCTTGAGAGAACAATTTTCATTCAACTAAATCATATCTCGAAATGACAAAGTTACAACCCTATTTATACTAAGTGAAAAGTCATCTTGAAAGGACACAACCTTTCACCAATGTGATCTAAATACATCCCCCAACCCTTCAATTCCATACATGAATCTTCTTAAATGTAAATACATAGAATAAATAGATACATAAAGCATTATTAATGTGAATGAATATGGATTTTTAGATTCATTATGACTTTTGGTTGAAAAGGTGCCTCTTCAAGCTTGAAATGATGCAACTCTTCATAATGTGTAGACACCTTAGCTTGGAGGTGAGCATTTAAGGCTCCTTGTAGTCCTTTAGCTCTAATGATTGGAATTTGTAGCATAATGATTGGCTCATAATTGGTTGAAATTTGAGTTGATTTCCATTGACTTTTAGTATGAGCTTTGATTGAGCTAGATTGAGTTGGTTGAGCTTGGTGTTCATCTTGTGGGCTTTTCTCGTCATCTCTTCGGTCATTTATTTCCTTATCAGTAATCGACTAGTTGTGAGCATGACGTGCTATCGTCCCCAACTTAGGATTAGTTTTGGGTTTTATTGCTGTTAGGTTCATTAGACCGTTCTCCATTCCGAGGGATTGTTAGAGGCTTTGTTGGCTTTACCAACAAAGCCAGTTGAGTGCATTCATTCTGAATTTATTCTTTGTTACTTGTGATTGGCGTTGCTAAAATTTATCCCGACGTGACTCTGAAACGGTGCATGGTTTGTTTGATTTACTCTTTGCTTTTATTTACATTTATAACATTTAACTTTTCTTGTAATTTACATTCTAAGCATCAAAACCCCCACTTTGTGTTCGATAACCTGAAGCAAATAGAAAATTAGTATTATGATTTTCTGTGGTTTGACCCGGCCATTAATACTACAAATATTAATTGGTTCGGTATTATAAATTTATTTGATTGAGAATTCAACAAGCTCATGATCAAATTGGCGCCGTTGCTGGGTAGTAAGCACATACTTTTTTCTTTTTTTTTTTTTGGGTTCCTAATCTATCTCTCTTGTTTTATTTATTAACACTCGTTCCTCACAGGAGAAACTTGGATTACAATACTTTCTTGAGATTGCAAGAGAAGAAAGACGTTTGAGAAGAGAATCAAGAGACGGAGAGAAAGAGCTTAAGGAGGACATCCTTATCCTTAGAAATGAAGTGAAGGAAGAAGAAGCTATGGCAGAGCGTACATTGAAGCAACTTGCCTCCCCTGATCTAAACCAACAACCCTTGTGTATAACGTATCTGGAAACCACAAGTGACTTTGAATTAAAGCTTGGTTTAATTCACTTTTTGCCTTTTTTTCATGGAAATACAGGTGAAGATGCTCATAAGCACCTGAAGGAGTTCCACATCGTCTTCTCAGGCATGAAACTGAACGGAGTCACAAAAGAGTAGATCAACTTAGTGGGCTTTTTGATGGTTGATTTTTGATTCCTATGAAATTTTACTGAAATGAATGCTAGAAAGGGAAATATAATGAAATAACATGCAAAGGGATATAGTAGTATGTGCTAAAAGCATTCCTTTCCAATTTTCTTTTGTTGTCAACCAGCGCGCTGGTGCAAGCATACACCAACTGTGCTTACAAGCAGTACCTGGAGTATTCAAGGGTTTAGATCCACAGGGAAGGCAAGTAACAATTTAATCACACAATAATTTTAGTAGCGTGTTCACAACAGCAGGGTAGGGTAACCATAAATGGGAATGATATGCTGGGTTGAGATGTGCGAATGTAAAATAACAAAACAAAATGAAAAGATGGGCTTAATAAAATAATCTTCTAAGGCAAAGAAAAATAGGCAAGTAACGTGAGATGTGTTGAATTGATTAAGAGATAAGACCTAGCCGAGGCATCCTAGTGTTTACACCGTTTCTATACACGTGCATGGTTAAGTGATGAAGTTATTTATGACCCTAGGCAAGGGAACCTTTGAATGCCTCTCTCCCAGTATCACATTCATATTTAACGCAGGTTGGATTCCTCTCTGCTCGTGTTAAACCATTGAGTCACCGCCCCACTTTAGCCTACAAGTGGTTGAGTTATCCCTAAAACAACCTAGCAAAATATATTCACTCTTGTTTTTCTTAAGCCTTTCCACATGTCTTGACCCTCTCGATGCCTAAAACACGCTACTAATTAAAGTCAGATTGCCAATCGGACCCAAGCAATTTAAATAAGCTCTCTCAAGAAGAAGAATCATAGATAAACTTCATCAAATAATATTTAGTGTATCAGAAACATTGCTAACAAAAGGGCCATAGGCCAAGTCTTGATAGAGAGTTTAGTTCATAATGCAAATAAAAGACATGAATTCAAAAAGTAAATACATAAGCAAGTAAATGTAAAACTAAGCAGTGCAGGCTGAATAGATTGTTGGCGCGGTGAGATCCTTCGCTGGGGCTGTCACTTCTCGCCTTTGGACTTCACTAAGAAATTCTTCTCCGACCACTATTCTCTCTCACTTTCTTTTCAGACTCTCTAAAATGGATTCTCCCCTAAAAACAACTCTCCCCCAAAATTGGGTAAGAGGCTCCATCTATATGAGAGAACCCATGGAAGATGGGCGGGGATCACAAAAGTTAAAATATCTTCTACCAACTGCAGGCGAATGCGCGCTGGCTAGTGGTCCCCTCTCGACATTCTTCATTTCTATCGGCTATGCGCCTGAACATCGTATGAGCGCACTGATCCGTTATCTTTTTTTTGACAATATAGCTTGCTTTGATCCAATTTTCTGTCCCTTTCAAGCTCGATGCCTTAAATATTTATTTCCTTCGACGCGGTGCTCACATCCACTAGCCTTGCTTTAAGCTTGCCTGCACACATGACACTAGAAAAGGGCTCAACGCATCATTTTAAACACATATTTAATGCTCTTGGCATGGATTGAAGATAAATATGTTCATATTAAGATGTGTCTCTAATAAACTAATTTTTCGCTCAATCCTTCCTTCTTTTGATACTTTCCTAGCACACTGGGGCATTCAATAGTCAATTTTAGTTGCCTTAATAACTTGTATTCACAAGTTATCAAACCCCCAAACTTGAACCATTGCTTGCCCTCAAGCAAAACTGTTACTGAGTTCCTAGTCCCAAATGCCCGCCGTCGCACTGCTTACTCTAAGGTCACAATGTTTTCTTTTATCACTAGACAGATCAAAATCACACTTAGCTTTCTCAACTTGCCTAAGGTTCTATTATTTCTTTCCTTGGCAACCAACACTTAAACGCTCACAACCTATTCTTTTCCAATGCCTTCCTGCCTTAGAGGCATCTTGGCTTTCTACTCTGCCTACAACAAATATTAGGTTATCCAGCTTTTTGCACTTTTTTTTAAGAAGTTTTTTCAGGCGTGCCACCTTCGCTTTGGCTTGGCTATATTTGTGGTGAAAGACATCCAACTACGAGGAACTTTCCCTTTACAGCTGCCAGAGGCATGCTCTCCTTACCTAGTGTGTTCATGCAAAGGCAAACGATGGGTGTCATGAATACCTCTGATTACTTGCACTTTGCAAAGGGTGGGGCATTTTTTTTATAGATAAACTAATAAAATTTGTCTACTAGACTTCTTTTTGGTATGCAAATAGGAAGTCTCTCCCCCCCCCCCCCCCCCCCCCCCAAACTTAAAGCGGGTAATGTCCTCATTGTCCCTCAAACTTGTTCATCGCGCTGAAGGGGAATTATACAGATTAATTGGCCTGATAGAAAGAAAAAGATATCTATAAGGCAAGGCAATGCTAAGGAAACGAGTTATGGCTAGTTGTCCAAGGACGTGATTTTTAAGGGTTGCTTACTTGCGTACTAGAAATAACGACATACTCAGGTTAAGAGAAGCTAAACTAGATTTCAACTCATCGCGCCTTCAAAAAGAAGTTTGAGCACCTTAGGCAAACGCACACAAAGGCGAAGTGAGGACTTGAACATAGAACTGAGATTTCTCGCGAGAAGCATTAAAATAGCACGCTAGACTAAGGTAGGTAACGAAGAAAAGTAGACAATTAAATACACTAGCGATTGATAACACCATCATGCTTTTAAAATGTCATTAAACACAAGGGGTGCAAGATAAGCATAAGAAAAAGAAATTAACTTCACTAAAGCATTATAAAATAAAGACATAAGAACATAAGCGCAATAAAAAGAAAAATCAAGCCATGGAGTTAGGTGGTGGTTGTTAACACTCACTGGGTTGTGGACCTTTAAGAACAAGCGCGCTGGTACTAAGAGTGTTGGAAGCTGGACGATGCAAGCTGCTGATAAGGGGTGCCAACATTGGGGGCAGACGTCCAAAGGACTCTATCCAGCGGTGAAAGTAAAGGAAGAACGCGCAAGGCGTCTATTCACCAGAAGTATGCCCCTTGGAAATTCTTAGTGAATCATTTGTCGTATCAAGTCCATATGTATAGCCTCGATGTCTTCCACTTCACTCTACACGCTCTACCCTGGCACCTCAGCGGTACGCGCTGGCGTTAGATGCGTTGGCAGATCTTGATTTGGTTGGGTTGATTGGGTTGATTGAGTAAAAATAGGAGGAGGAGGAGTCAAATTCTCTAGAGCAAGAGGATTGGATGTTACATCATCGGTGTGCGTGGCAATCCCTTCGACCCTAGGTGGGGATGGGTTAGCAAATACGTCTACTCGCTCTTCAGGCTCAGATCTTAGAGGTAAATGAGGATCAGTAGTTTCGATAAGCATGAGAGCATAGGAAGGTTGAGGATTTCTCTTATGCTTGGGCTGAGAGGCATCAGCAGACATTTTCATTTTTCCTTGTTTTGCCGCAATGGCAGCTTTCTTGGCAACTTTCTTGGGCTTGGGTGTGCTATCCTTTGGCGTGGAGGTAAGGCGCTGAGCTAGAGATTTTTTCGTTTATTCTTGCATTAGATTAAACTCCCGTTAACCACTGCTTATTGAACTGTAGCGTAATGTCCTTCACCGATTCATCTTCTTTGAGCTTTGCAATCGCCTCGGTGGCCAAACTACCCACTAGCCATGGAAAGAAAAGGGTTCCTTTAGGTTTTTCGAACATTGCCCTTATGCTGGCGGCGATGACTTCCTCCAAGTTTACCTGGATGCCTTTCATGAAGCAATAACAGAGGATGACGTGCAGGGTGGTAAGGACATGATCATGCGTTGCAGGCATGATTCTATTCTTGATCAGAGCCATCCACACAACTGCTTCTAGTGTCAACATGTAGGGTAATAACTAATGAAGGCCTGTTGATTCCTTGACCTCGCAAGTAGCTCCTTTTAGGGCCACCGTCTTTGGAACCTCATCTAGGAAGTCCTTTTTTTTAGAATTCATCAGTGTGTTTCCTGACGCGTCTTTAGGGTTAGGCATTCCAAAAAGTTGGTTAATCACGGTGCCATTGTAAGCCATCCGGTTGTCTGAGACCATAACCTCTTCAACTTCAACATTATACTCTACTGCGTAGAAGTCTCGAACCATGTCAGGATAGTAAATGGTTTTCTAAGTGCAGAACCCGATCCACTAGTTCTTCTCAATGGTAGAATTGATCACCTCTGGCAACTCAAAGTCTAGGGGAAAGAATCCCCTTTCAAGCAGAGTCACTTTTCCCTTGTCCTCTGCTTCCTTGACTGCTTTCGCTTTTTGTTTTTTCACTGGCGCGCCATCCTCTGTTGCCTCCTCCTTTCCTTTCCTTTTCTTCTTTTTCTTCTTTGCCTCAGGCACGCTAGCCTGCTCCACTACTTTCTCCATAGACGCGGGGACTCCTTGCCTTCTTCTGGCTAAACGCTTATCCCTTTCAGATAAAGGCAGGCCACCCATGCTGTCGCTCGACTCGACAAAGATTGTTTCAATTGCCATTTCTTGGCGCACCTCTTCATTCACGACGCCTTGGCGGCTTGGCTCCTCTGCTTTAGCTAGCACCTCAGGGAGCTCTTCATTTAAATCCACATGGGTAGGCAGCCTCTCTGTCTCGCTTTGCCTTTTACTTCCCTCTGCGGGCACTTCAACTTTGCCTCTAACCTCTTCGACGACTTCCTCCAGGATTTCTTCAAACCACTTCTCTTGAGACGGTGTGAGAGAAGCATCTTTCAATTTTTCCAACTCACCGGTGCCTTGCGGTGCTGAACCTTCTCCTTTCACTTTTTCTTTGGGCTCTAAAACCCTAGCTTCCTTCTTCGTTCTCCCCGATGTGTACTTAATCCTTTTCTTCTTCACCTCTTCCTTTACTCTTCCGGCGTGAGATGCTAATGAAATAGGGGCACGCTCAGAGGTCACCAACACTACAGATGGAAGAGGTGCCAGTTGCTCAGCTGGTTGTACTGAGGTTGCTTATGCTACATTTCTCTAGGTTGAGGTAAGGGAGGTTTTTGTCGATGAGATATAGATGTCTCACGACTTGCTTGTCAGAGTTTCTCCATGGGAACTGGCAGGGGATTGGTAGGCAGATGATGGGTTGCTTGCCCCATCACTGCCCCATCACCGTAACTATAAGTAGAGCGATTTTAGGAATCATCGGCGGAAGACATGCTTCAGCTTGGATTCGGGGTTGGAAAGAAAACAAAGGTTCAGGATAAAACAGATGGGGCCTTGAAATTGCTGCGTGAAAGCTTTGGAGAAGAAGATGAGCATAAAGAGAAATAAAAGAAGGAGGGGATTTAAAGGAATTTCTCAAGGGTCGTGTAATCAATTTTGCTCAGGCATGGGAAGAGCAATAACTCCCCTGCTTGCCTAAAACTAGAAATGGAAGATTGGAAAGGACACACGTTCTCCCGTAAAGGATATCATTCTAATTTTTTCTAGGAGAACGTGGAGCAGTCTAGGGGTTCTCTGACATTAATGACGCCAGACTGTGCTTTGAATTAACATGCACAATGAGTGCTTGATAAAAGAGCTTGTTGAAGGCTCCTATCAGATAAATTTATAAACCGGGCCTCTAAATATTTTGCAATAATAGTGGCCAGGATCATCTACAGGGATTGGAGTTCTTAGATTTAATTACGTACCATAGTTAACTATGCCCAATTTTATTTAGAGAAATATAACTTTGGTATCAAGGAGAAATAAAATCTAAATTAATATGTACATGCTTTGGAGTCCAATTTTGAGAAACATGCATGGTTGATTACCTTGAGCCCAACTTGAATTGATTAATAACTTGATTTTATACTAACAATCTTAAACTAAGAATTACTAAGTTATAAATACCCTTTCTCGAGCTCAATTGAACTCATGCCTAGCAATAAATCAACCTCTCGGTCTATTTCTATTACTAAACAGGGCATTAGGCGATTCTCTTAAGGCTTCTAGAATTAATCTACTCACTCTTGTATAATAGATTAAACCTAGTCATGCATATAGTGTTTTACAACTAAACTTACTTTCTCAAGCTAAATTTAGTTAAACATGCAAAACCATGGCCAAAGGTTAAAACAATATAAAGAGATGCATAAAAGAAGTCAATCTATAAATTAAACTAAAAATCAACCAAATGTTCAACAACTACAACCAAGCAAGGGTCTAAACACATATTTACAACATAAGTATAGCCCACAAAAACTCCTAAATTTAAGAGAAAAGGAAAAGAAGAAGAGAAGAAACTTAGGTCGCGTGCCAACACTAGTCTCTGACATGATGTCCACGATTCGAGCTTTGAGTCTCCTCCTTGGCTCTCCAAAGGTCTCCTCTATGTCCTTAGACAGTGCTTGAATCAATTTTTGTGTTTTTGGTCTCTCAAAATGGCTCCCTTTGCTTGAATGAAAAAGTTCCTTAAATAGAGTTGAGACAACGTTGCAATGCTGTCCTTAGTATTTTACAAAGAAGGAAAAATTCTTCTCCGGCTAGTGTTGCAATGCTATAAGCAACGTTGCAACACTGTGCCTTCAGGTCTTCAAGGTTGATAGGATTCTCAAATGGCATTGCAATGCTATAAGAAGCATTGCAACGCTATACCCTCGGGTTCAATTGCCTTGTCCTCCTCTTCAACACTTGAATCCTCAAATATAGCCGTAAGTTGCTCAAATTTGTCCAAATATCTCATAATTCTCTGGTTTTGCTCAAAATGCTCGGTTAGGGTAGGTTTCGGACATATTTTAGTAGCATTTTGTTTGAATCGCATAGAACTCGAAAGAGGCAGTATGCGGGCGCAAGAGGTAGAATCTCTAAAATAGCCGGACCTAGTTAAGCAAGTTTGCGGGCGCATGGTGGGCACATTTCCTCAGAGTTGAAATAGATTTGAACCCCCTGCTTCTCATTACTGTTTCTTATTTTGTCCTTTAATTTCCTTTATTTTTTTTATTGCACAAAACCCAAAAAAAAATCTTATTTATTTGGTTACCTTCGATTTCAACTTGAAAGTACTTGTGTTGTTAACTGAAAAGCTCTTTGTTAACCATTCCCTTGGGTTCGATACTTGGAATACTTCCATATATTACTTGTTGGACAGCGTGCACTTGCACTTGCTTTTGGCGTATAGCAGACGCCTCCGATCAAGAAGATTCTAGCATCAATTCCTCCTTAATTCAAGCAATGACTTCCTACATCAATCCATACATGAAAAATGAAGAAACCCTAGATGCTTGAAGGTTATAAAAAGAAGAGAAACATAAGGAAGAAGGTGGAATTCATCATTGGAAGAAAACCCATTGTTTTCTATTTTTCTGTTCTTTGTCTTGCTGTCCATGTCATTTCATCCTCTCTTTTCCTCCATACTCAGTCCAATCTGGGCAAAAAACTAAGATTGTTAAGATCCATTCCACCTTGAAAAAGGTTGGAGTGAGTTTGATTGAAAAAAGGGGCAAAAGAGGTTGTTCAGTTTATGTTTTTTTTCTCCTCAGAAATTTGATTACGTACCAACTTTCATTTGAAGATTTTGTTTTTATTAAGCTCATCATAACCATGCTTGCATGGTCTCAGGATCCCCTTTCATTCGGATGTGATCTGATAGCACTACAAAAGTGCTATTTATCTTGGCTAATTCATGCTAATTAGTGTGAATTTTATGAGCTTAATGGTTTATTTAGAGGATATTGAGTAATTGGAGCTTTACAAAATGTCTTGGGCAATTCAGGGTCAATTTAGAGCTTATTGGACGTAAATCAAACAACCGGAGCATTAGAAGCTAAGGAAAGACAAAAATGCCCCTTACGAGAGTGTCTCAGTGCCCCAATGCTGAAGAAGATAGATTGGTGTGGATGCAGGACAACATCAAGACGTTGCTTGTAGCGTCTTGATGCCACAGGACCAACATCGAGGAGAACTCGCTAGACACTGCGGATGCTGATAATTCTCATTCTTGATGATTATTTATCACCGTTAGAATCAAGTTATGCTTAAAATTCAATGAAATTATGTGTATGAGCTTAGAAAATCTTATCAATATTTAGTGAAAGTTAGTAAGCATGTTAGGGATGAACCAAATGAATATAAGAAGTGGAAAGAAGCAAAAAGTGGCTAAAAATATTGTTTTGATGTAGGAAATTGATGCTACAAAGAAATGCAGTTTGAAATTGGAGTTGCAATCGCATTTGACAATCATGAGGCTGTCAATTATAGAAAGAATCTAAAAAATTCTATTGCATTTTTCAAAGAAGGAAACCTCGATTTTAGCTTGATTTCAGTACAATACATGGAGATTCTTTAGCCAATGGAAGGAGAAAAAAAGTCCTAGCCACCACGGTCTATAAAAAGGAAGAGAAACACACAAAAAGGGCAACTTTGAATTTAAGTTCGGCCACAAATTCCAGAATTTCCAGCTTTTGTTATTTTTTAGCTTTCTGCTATTTCTTTTCTTCCCTTTTTCCAGCACTTGTTGTCATGTTCTTGATCCAATTTGAATGAAAGTTTTTGATTGTGAAGATTTAATTCCCTTTGAACAAGGTGGGGTTAAATCGATTGAGAAATAAGGGAGGAAAGGAGAAGCAGTTCATGTTTTTTTCACAAGTTCCAGTAGTTTGTTTTTCTTTCTAATTTTCAATTTCAATTCTGTCTTTAGTTTGTATTTGGAGTTGTTGTAATTCAATTGTCTCAAGTTAGTACTGTTATTGTTTAAAGTATTTTCGAATTAAACATCATTGAGGAATTCGTTGATAAAAGTTTCATGTTCTAAAATCTAGCAACACCCAGTTATTGTTACTGTTTTACTCTAGTTTTTCAATCTATGTGGGTTAGTTGTGGTTGTAATTTCTTTCCTTAGTTTCAGTTAGAGTATGCGAGTAAGATATAATCCCATGAAATGGGATTAGTTTAGCATCATTCCTTGCTTATTCTTGGTCAAAATTGAGTGAAAAGCACACATTTATCTTGTTTTTAGTAAGTTTAATTAAGAGTTGGGTTTTTGTTTAGTTTTTTTTTTCTTAATTCTTTTACTCTTTTTAGTCTTTTGTTGTAGTTGGTTTAGTGTGCTTTGTTTGCCTGTTGTTTTGCAGTCTAAGAAGTGAAAAAATGCTCGTTCAGGTGCTGATGCTACAACATTGTGCAACATTGACGTTCTAGCAGAAAAAGAAAATTCAGGGCCCACTTTTGATGACGTAAGAAGAGTTTATTCCAGCAGTATTTGCACCCATTCTATTGGGTGAAAAAGTGGAAATAAAAGAAAGATAAGGGGCTTTTGTTTAAAAAAAGAAAAGAAAGAAAACCCAAATTTGGGGATATATGACAGAAGTGAGAGGGAGAGAAAGAGGGATCCATCGTAAAACAAGAGAAGGCAGCAGAGAAGAAGAGGAGAAGAAAAAGACAGCAGCTGAAGGGGATCCTTGGGAGGCTTTTTCATCAACTCAACTATCCATTCTCCTTTTCTTCTTTTTACTTTCTTGTTTTATTCCTAAGATGTATGATGCTCCTTATTTCATAAAATTATAGTTAGGTCAAGTTGTTTTTAGAGAGAGTAGTTTATGGACTCTCCTTTTGAATCAAAGGTGTTTATGAGTGATGATTTATCTCTATTTATTTTCCTTGTAAAAGCCATGAACTAATTTCTTAGGTTGGAATTTATGGAGCCATAACTCTACTTTTGGAGCTCTTTTTTCTATGGAATGCTATAGAAGTGTAGTTTGCCTATGGGTTTTTTTTTTTTTTTTTTTTAATTTCTTATTGTTCTTCTTAAGAGTGATCAACTTAGGAAAGAATACAAGTTTGTTTTAATTCTAAAAAAGGTTAAAATAAATGGAAATAGCATAGGCAATGCAAGTAGGTTCATGTCTTGAATTAGGGGTGAATCCAAGGGTATATATATATACTTTTGGCTTGTAAACTTAGGAAAATTGGGCTATCCATGTGTTTGAAAGCTGGGTTTTCATAGACATATGTTAAACTTGGCTTTAAAACTACAATTCGAGGATTAGAATTGATTTTCAAAATTTATTTTCAAGTTTTTCCGTTACTACACAGTGCAATAATGCTACACAATGCTATAACATCACATAGCATCAGGGAGCTAAAATCAATAGTGAATTTTCATAAATTCTAGCACCTTAATCATTTGATTCCTGACTTGTTTGTTATCAATTTTAGCTATTTATCTCCTTAGATTACTATAAATTTATTTTCCTTGTGTTGAGCTTGCTTGTTGTTAATTTTGTGTCGCTTAAGTGCTTTTGAATTAGCATTAGTGGTACTCAAGTTTACAAAATTTGCAGTATTTAGTCCTCGTAGGATCGACCTTGTCTACCAATTACTACCTAAGATTGCGTATGCTTGCATAGTGAGTTTTTGCACAACAGTCAGCCTCTCGAAGGAAGAATTGAAATAAACTCTTTAACTTCTAGCTTTTTGTTATTCCCACTCTAGTGCTTTGAATTTTCTTTTTACCATCATGGTGCTAAATTTTATTCTTCATTAGTTTCTTTTAATTTTAATATGAGCTAATTATTTTTTAAGGGTTCAAGGATGTGAATACCCTAAAGAGTAAATTGAGCTTAAATTGCAAAAGTGACCAAGCCTACACTTTCATTGTTTGCTTGTGTTGAGTTGATTGAAATTGTAACTCTAGAATGATCAACAAGCGTAGCATATTAGGCTTGAATCTAATGCCGAAAGCGTTAGTGAAGAGCAAATTTCACAAAAGCAATGGAGGAAAGAGCTTAGACATAAGCCACACTTGACCTTAGACATAAGGAAAGTGCTTCAAAACCATTGGAATTGCTAGCATCATTTCACCTAAGTTTGAGTAGCTATAGAAATATAAGTTATTCACTTAGTCTCCTAAAAACTGGATTGCAAGGTTGAATAGGAGTTAGAATTCGATTTAAAATTATTTGTGTACGCAAGGATAGAAATTGCAATTTAAAGTAGCAATTCACATCTTAAGGGCAATTCTTGAGCCCTTTTTTTTTAATTTTTTTTAATTTTTGCAAATTTACCACATAGGCTTCTGTTTTTATTTGCTTTTTACACAACCACAATCCTATTTTGCAATTGAGTTACCCAAGTTGCAATTCTTGAACAACCTTTGCTATTTCCAACCTTTATGTTAAATTGTTCCCTTGGGAGATGATACTCAGGAATACTTATTTATTACTTGCATCGATAGTGTGCATTTGCACTGGGATAAAATTGTTTCTCTTATTTTTACCCACAAGTTTCACCTGACCAGATGTGCTTGCCTTCGACGCTGATAACATCTTGAGCTGGCTCATATCTGCGTTGTAGGGGCTATTCCTCAATTTCGTAGTTTGCATGATAGGCCTTAGATTCAAAGCAGTGTTCTAATAAAATTTGTTAGCATAGAATGCTATCATGCCGAGCTAATTGAGATATTTTAGAATTAATTCGATGCTAGGTTGAATTAGTTTAATTAGGTGACCTTAGGTGTTTTTTTGGTTTTTTCGGTTATGTTGGTTAAGTGTTTAATTATGGAGTTAAATTTGTATTGATATTTCAGTGATCAAAGTTACAAAAATAAATCCGATAGACTCCAAATTAGTGCATGGTAAGATCAATTTATTTTTTCTTGCATTTAATTTCCTTTTTATGCCCTTTAATTTCCTCTATTTTACATTTCATTTAAAACCCCCTTTCGTTACGGTTCTTTTAATCTAATGATCGAGAAATTATAATTAATTTGTAATTCCCTATGTTCGATCTGGTAACTACTGAATACTACAAATTTTAGTCGACAACTCGCATCATGGTCTTGGCTCATTCATGTACTCCTCTTGAACTCGAGTGTCACATGCCCACCGACTTCCGCCTTGGTTCATCCCCGAATCATATCTTACTGGGAGAGGTTTCACTCTGATACCGTCTGTAACGACCTGACTTCTTAGACTTGATTTCTGAGGGTCGCTACTACATACATGCAAAAATAAGAACTTTTGAAAATAATGCAGAAGCTCAAGTAAACTAAATAAACGTTTTATTATTATAAAACTAACTGAAATTCAAGATAATTTGAATTCAAAATCTCAATGAACATTTAATATAAAACTTAATGAATAAAGAATATTTAAATAAATACAATTCAAAGAGTTAATAGAAATGGAGCACAAAACATGAACTAAATGATAACACTCATTTAGTGCTATCTTATTCCTTGTTTTTATGCTAATTTTATTATGATTTGATGAGCTTTTATGCCTATTTCTCTTAATTTTGTAGAAACCGAGCTTATGGAGAAAAATTGAGTGTTCGAGGGTAGTTTTGTTGATATTGGATCATTTTGAAGATTAATTGAAGACCCAAGAAGAGAAGAAGTGGAGTTTTGACAAAAGAACTCGAGGAGAGAACGTCTAGACCCTGAAAATGGAGTCTAGACGCCACATTTGAAGTGTCAAACTTGAGAGCAAGCATCTCGACACTGTCCTATAGTGTCTTGACGCTCAAATTGTTGGGTTTTGTGTCCTAAAACTTGTATTGTTGTAAACTGAATGTATATTCTATTTTACTATAAAGATGTTATTGAGGTTTATTCAGTAAATGCGTTATTGAATAAAGTGAATTGTGTATTCTATAACCCAAATCCAATGAACTAAGAACCCTTGGCTATAGTATGTATACTTGAACTTTATGTATGACATAAAAGTGGATCAAGTTCGAGTAATAGCCAAAATGATCTATAGTATAAGAATAAGGCTGGGTACCTCATTCTGGGGACACTATGGACGCGGCCCACTTAGTATAGTACTAACGATGTGATCTTGAATCGTTCATGTGGAGACATGCGAGTGGGGGCGTCCTATGCAAAGAGTTTGTATAAGACCGAACCGCGAAATAGTCACTTAGACTTTATAACTCCGTTTACTGTCTTAGCTGACTATATTCATACGATGACCTAGGTAACTCGATCTTAATCCTGAGCGTGCTATGAACTCCTGTTTATTCGGGATTATCCTTAGATTTGCATGGGTGAGAGTGGCCCGAGATCGCCGACTCAATAAGCCTCCCATTTTGGGGATAAGACCAGGTAGATAGTTGGGAACATAGTCATGCGAGATGGAATTCACTCCTACCCGCTTTAGGGTTTAATAGAGAGGTTGTTCCCTAAAGTACTGACTCCGGGTCTTGAACAATGGGCCCACCCTCTCGTTGGCCCGAGAGGGATACGGTTTGTTGGTTGGACCATAAACCAAATTGTTTATTAGAGGATCAGTGGGACTTAAGGAACAAAAAGTAATTACAAGGGTAAAACAGTTTATTTGACCCAGCTGTAATTACGAACAACCTGTGAAGGATCAACTTACTAATCATGGTTATATCGAGTGGACATAAATATATCTACAGTGAGAAGAGTGCAGCCACTAGGCTTTAGTGGAGTGTCCCGGTGGTTAACGAATGTTGATTAGCTAGGCTAAAGAGTTTGGCCGGTTAATCTCGTATCGTTGGAGCTCATGATCTGTAGGTCCATTAGGTTCCCCTTACTAGCTCAGACTAAGCCCTGTAACAATTTGAGAGAAAAGAATTTGAATTGTTCAAATTCGAATTTGGGAGAAAACGTTAATTATATGCGATATACTTAACGTTTCATAGCTTAATTATGAATTAAACTATGATAAAGAAGAAGTGGAAATATTTAAATATGATTTAAATATTGGTTCAGTTTAAAACATGAATAGGGATTCATGTTCGAACGTTCATTTTGAGAAATTGGGATTGGTCCAATTATTTAATTTGATATTTGATATTAAATTAAATATTTATTTAAAATTAATTAAAATTTTTAATTAATTATAAATTTATTTTAATTTAAAATTAATTTTATATTAATTTTGAATTAAAATTAAAAGAGAATTCAAATTCATTTGGAAATGAAATATGGACCAAATTCATTACTTAATGAACAAGCTTCTTGTTTAAGCTTATCTTCTATGTGTTGGCTTCTTCACTAAGTAAAAATAGAAGCTTGTGGTTTTCTATATATAGAGAAGTAACACAATGGGAAAGTAGAATGATTTTTGAAGAAAATTCTCTAGCTCTTGGTTTTAAACCTTTACTCATTCTTCTCCCAAATTCTCTCAATCAAAGATCCCACAATCTGTTCCAAGGCCTGAGGATAGTAGGGAAGACTCTAGAGGAGGTCCACAACTAGTTTGTGTTTAAAGAAAGCCTACGGATTAAGAGAATTTTGAGCTACAAAGGTATGTGTTCTTATTCTCTGTTTTTCCAGTTTTGAGCATGTTTTTTGTTTGATAAAATTGATCAAATTAGAGTGCTTAAGATCCAAATTGCTTCTGCATTCTTAATATTAACTCCTTCACAAAAGGCACGAAGGTGGTGTTCTGTCAGGAGCGTCTCGACACTACTCAACTGTGCATGCGTAAAACGACTGCATTTGGGTGCAACGTCGAGACATTGTCCCTAGCGTCTCGACGCTGCGTTGATAGATAGAATAAAAACATCGCTTCTTCTTTGTCCAAGGGAGGCCAAAACGATTGAAATAGCCTTATACTCAATTCCATGCTATTTTGAGAGGTTTTGGGAGCATTTTGTGAATTGATTGGAACAAAATTGAAGATTCAGAATTCGAGGAGAGAGGAGATCACGATAGGATCGACCTTCCATTTTCATTTCCTTCCTATTTCTTTCACTTTTAGCAACTGTATAGGCTGGACAATTAGAAATTTGTGGAATGTTTGGACTGAATATGTATGTCCTTGTCTGTAATTACTTTGGTTTATTGTATTTAATTGATTAGATGTTTAATTGGTGGAATTGGACCAATTGCATAGTTTATGGATGTTTATGACAGTTAGGGCTTTGATGATTTGTGCGTTTGTTGTGTAATACCTTTAATCATTGATTCTCTAATTAATTGAGGTATTTCTAAGTTGAGCTCAACAGAGGATACTTAGTTTAGCTTAATGCGTGGTTAATTAACTACTCGAGTGACAGTGAGATTAATAGTTAATTAATTGTAGTTGGTGATGAAGTTTAATTATATGGGCATTGAGGTTAATTGACTAGCTTTCTAAGTAGAAACTCGACGGATAGAAACTTAGGCAAGAACCTAATTGCATAACTAATGTTTATTTACCTGAGTGTCAGTCGGGGTTAATAAACTATTAGCAGTCCGTAATGAATAGTCTTAAAGCCTTGTATGAGTTAGCTAGTGCTAGGGACACCTAGGTTAGTTAACTAGTACTTGAGAGTGGAGGAGACCGACATGAGATTCCACGTCCTTAGATCTTCTAGACTTATGAGTTCACTGTCCATTGGGTTATAATTGTCTGTTAGCTTAGTAATTGATCATTTTCCAAGTCTATCCCTTAGGTTTATGTCTCTCATTTATTTTCTACACTTTATTTCTGTTGCTTAGGTTAGTTTATCTTCTTCCTTTGGTTGTGTTCTCTACATATAGCTAAATGAGTTTATTCGCAGTAATTAATTGAATTAAAATCAATCTATGCAGATACAATACTCGGTAGGAATACTATTTTACTATTACTTCGATCGAGTGCACTTGCATGTAACCCGATCACTAAATATTTCTATGATCCTAGGAAGCTTGGCCTGACATTGTCTCCATAGCCTCACCAAACCAAATGACCTCGCCACACGCCTCGTAAGTCATATACCATTTGAATAGAAAAGAAGGATAACATAGGTGAGTATGAAAATGTACTTAGTAAGTAGCCCCACTTGACGGATGAAATTGCAAACATTTAAAACATGCTTGATACTGAATCATATGAGGTCCTAACTAACTTGTTCATTCGTATGCTGCTACATAAGGGCCTTAATTGAAAACATGAAACCATTATATCTAACTGACACTAGTACAAATTTGGGTTTAATGATGGGCATTTTCCATCCTTGTAAGGAAATGATTTCAGATAAGCGTCTGACTTCTTTTCGGGTGTCATTGTAGGCTACGATGATGGGCGACTTTTAATAACGGGTAATGCCCATCATTAAAAGTCGCTCGTCATCATAGCCTTCAATGATAGATAACTTTTAATGTCGGTCAATGTATGACATTAAAAGTCTATTCTTCATTAAATGTCTGTCATTAAAAGTTTGTCCGTCATTAAAAGTTCACCCGTCATTAAATGTCTGTCATTAAAAGTACGCCCGTCATTAAACATCAAAATTAATAGTTTTCTTATAGGCAAAAGCCATCACCATTTTGTCAATAATTTAATAAAAAAAAATTTGGTTGTAAATGTGGCTAACTAACATCATTTCTCTTTCTCAACCTATGTACAAAATAATATCTCAATAGTATTACATTTTTACACAACAAGTAACTTCACAAACTTAACTTTAATTAATAAAATATAAAATATGTATACACTTCTTATATTGACCTAAAAAAAAAAGAAGAACATACAATTTCTCTATATGTACACACATAATACAAATATGACTCTTCGTCCATCTACAAACTACATCTACCTTACAAAGATAAGCAAAATTGCAAAACAAAATAAACATAAGACTCTAAAACCTTTCAACTTGAACTTAAGACCAACCAATTGAAGTGGAGGAATGGTGAAAGGCGTAGCAATACAACTGGTGAAAGGCACTTCCTATTAAGCTATAATTAGAAAATATACTATTAGTATCTAAAAGAAAGCAAATGAAAAATTTTGATAAAATTAAAACGAACGAAAAGAAAGCAAACTCTACTCACTGCCATAAATATCAGTATCATCAAACTCACTCTTAGGTGAAAATGTGGTAGCTGTGGAGTCTAGTGATGTCATGGTTCTACTTGGAGATGCTCTCAAAATCTTGTTAAACTAGTTATTCTGTCAATGAGAAGGAAAAGCATCAACTCCTAAACAATATAAGAAAGTAAAATTCAATAATCACAACCATTTCTGATGTGAACAAAATGAAAACTTTATTACACCAAAGGCTACATGTTTGGACAAGCCAAATACAAAAACCCATGCACAAAACAGGCAGAGGTTTTATATTTAATTCAATGAAATCAATGAAATGGAACTTAAATGGTTCAGGATCTCTACAACTTTGTTATGCAAATGGAAACTTGCAAATTTAACATGAATAGGCACATACTAGATCATTTTGGAGGGTCACTTGAATATGCACAAACTAGATTAATGAGGCTGAAGGGAATAATCCAATTAAACCCACAACGGAAGTATATGAATCGTCTTTGATTTATTTAGAATTAAACTAAAATACAAGGGTTAAACAATAAATACCTTGAAAATAATATGATGGAGAATATTCTGGCGGATCTTTATCTCTTCCACAAAGTCTTCCTGGCTATGACTCGAACATAGGACCAAGTGATGTGAATCCAACCTCTAATCCATTGCATGTACCTGAAGGAGCAATAACAAGGAGCCAGGCAAAGAAGATTCAAGAGGCTTTCACATTACATCTTCAAAGGCTAGCTAATGCACAAGAAGAGACAAAGATTTTTTAGCACAAATTTCTTTATAATGTTAGTTCAACAAGTCAAGATTAAAGTTGACCATGGAGTTCACTTAAGTAGGGGAACCTATTTGAGTAATTCATTGTTACTTTAAGTTTCATGAACTTTGACATTGTAATTTTATGTTTCAAAGTGTAGACATTTATTAGTTAGGGAATTTAATAAGGTAGGTGGGAAGTTAATTAATGAGGTAGTTGGGAAGTTCATTAAATGAGTGGTTGGGAAGTTCATTTAATGAAGTAGTTGGGGAAGTAGAGTTCCTTGTCTATAAAAGGAATTTGTATTGCTAATGAGAGGAACAACCTTGATTATCAAAACTTGTGTTTTCTTGAAACCCATTTGGTGTTATTTTCTTTCAAATCCTGCTTTAGGTTTGATGTTAAACTGATTCATTGGATTAGTCTCGATCAAGCTAATTCTGGAGTGAGTCGTCTTAGGATCTAGGAGTGACCATCATAGATTCTAAGTTTGATCCAATAGTGATTGTCTAACAAAACTCTTGGTTGGAATCAATTCATTAAGTTAGCCTTATTCGCGAATGTTTGCAAAGATCCTAGAAGGACCTCTAGCTTTGTAAATCCAGCATCTTGGGCGCTTATCACCAAGGCTTGTGGGAGCCTCTTGAAAGAAGATCCCCAAGGGATTAGAGAGGAAGAGGTCTAGAAAGAATTCTCTAATTCTCTCTACTGAGGAGATGTGTGTTGTGAAGAATCAACCCAAGGGTCCTATTTATAGTGACCAAGGGAAAATCTTTGCCATAATTAAAATATTATATTTTAATATCTAATATATTAAAATATATCTTATATTTATTTGAATCTCATTCAAATCTCCTACGATATTTATTTATTTGAATCTTATTCAAATTCTATAAATATCTTTTATTTAATATATCAAATATACATTAATTATTTTAATATTTAATGTATCAAAATACAATAAATATATTTTTTCTTTTATATTTAATATATCTAATATATTAAATACTAATTTGAACACTTCAAATTAAATATTAAATTTGAATATTTCAATTTTTAATATTTAATGTATCAAATACAATAAATATATTTTCCTCTTTTATATTAAATATTAATTTGAACACTTCAAATTAATATGAAATTGAACATTTCAAAATTTTCTTTCAACTAAATTAATCTTTTAGTGTTACTATGAGTTAGCAAGGGGACCTTATAAGCCTACAGATTATAAGCTCTAATGATACAAAATTAATTAATTAAACTCTTTAATTAATTAATTTTCATTCATTAACTATAGGTCAATCCACTATAGACCTAGAGTTGCACTCTTATGCACTGTAGGACAAGTTGTGTTCATAGATATAATCATTACATGCAAGTCGATCCTTCACGGGTTGTTCGTAATTACAGCTGGGTCAAAAGTCCGTTTTACAACTATAATTACATCTTGCACCTTAAGTACCACTGATTCTCTAATGAACAATCTGTTTATAATCTAATTATAAACTAAGTCCCTCTCGGGCCAATGAGAGGGCCCCATTGTTCAAGTCCCGAAATCAACACTTAAGGGAACTACTCATCTACTTACCCTATATGGGAAGGGGTGAATTCCATCTTATGAGATTATGTTCCCAACTCCCTATTTGGTCAAGTCCCCAAAATGGTAGGCATATTGAATCGGCTATAAAAGTCACTCTCACCCATGCAAATCAAAGGACAAGCCCTCACAGGCAGGAGTTCATAACTCACTTAAGATTAAGATCGAGTCGCATATGATCATCCTGATGAAATATTAATCTTCTCAATTAACGGATTTATAAAGAGAGATTAAATATTTTGTGGTTCAGTCTTATACAAACTCATTGTATAAGATACCCCCACTCACATGTCTCCACATGAATGATTTGGATCAAATCCTTTGTAACTATTACAAAGTGGGACGTATCAATAGTGTTACCAGGATAAGACACCCAACCTTATCCATATACTATGACCCTTTAGGTTATTTCTTGAACATGATCCTCTCGTATGTCAACCACAAACTGTTCAAGATTACAATAATAACTTTGGATTTTTCATATAATGGATAATATTATATTGAAAATAAAATAATCAAAATTATTATTAATTACGAGGCTTTAGGGCATAAATCCCAATAGAGGCATCTTCAAATGGAAACTTGAAAATTTAACGGAATTAAACATAGTAAGACATAAGTTTTAACAGGTAGGAATCAAGATATGCAATGAACATTTAAATACAAGTGAAGTGTCTGAAAGCATGTAGAGTAAATAAAATAGCATTTTCCTAGTATGATACTAGCAAATAATCTAAAAAAAACACACTATGAATAAGTGCCCATAATTTCAAATCATATGTGATAGCAGATAATTAACATCAAATTTCTCTAATATACAATGTTGTACGGAATTCACATGATGATTATCAAAAACTTTATAGCGACTTCACACAAAACACGGATATAGAAACAAACATCAGCCTGAAAATAACTCAAATAGTTTGATAATAATACCTTCCTTTATGAGGATAGTAGGTCTGAATCCCCTTCCCTTCTCTGTAATGTTATGCTCTAAAAACTTTCCAATAGTAGTTATGTCAAGAGGAAATGCCATGCACGTACTCAGAGATAAAGGCAAAGGACAATAATAAGACACATTTTAAAAGAAAAATTATGCAAGAAAAAGCTATTGGCAAAGAAGAAGAAACAAATCCACTATAATGAAATTTGGTACAAAAATTTCCATGTTAGCATCCAATATATCAATGTAATACACCAAAATTCCTAAAGCTAAGTAAGGCATACTACCTAATCTCCCCATGGAATTATTCTAATAGCTATGAAGTTATCTCCAATAGCAGTGGATGCTGTGAAGTTCTTTGCCCTCTACCTCTTCGTTATGCCCATGCCTAACTTCCTCCCCATTTTCTCCTAATTATGATGGCTGATGAGAAGGTAGAGGAAAACCACGATGTCAAAGTTAGATAGAGGGATGGAAAATGTGAAATAAATTGAATTTAAAAGAGAAAGAGAGAAGGGGGCAACCCCTTCAATTCCAAATCATTAAATAAAAAATCATGGTTATCCTTGAATAATAAACCATCACCTAAAATGGATTCTCAAGCCAGAATCAGATTTATTTTTTTCTTCTTAAAAAAAACTTATAAAAATGAAAAGAGTGTGCATCAATTAAAGGGATCGAAGTTATGATTAGCTCTCTCTCCCAAATCTCAATTCCAGTAAAACCAAACTATTAAACTATCGAGACTTTACACTAAACTACAAAGAGAGAAGCCTTAAAAGTTGGTCATAAGGATTGATGGCTAAATCATTGTCAATGACTATCATGGCTTGTTAAGTGAGAATGTAAATGAAATGTTAAGTTACTACATTAGTTACATGAACTAAAAAGATTAGATAAAGAAACACATAAAAAAAACACCATCGTACAATGAAAGAAAAAAAAAAGAATTCTCATGTCTGTAGCAATCACAGAACCTAGGAAAATCTAATTAAACAGTGACAATAAATATATAAAACTATTAATTCCAATAATATCATCATACAATCACTTTCCAAATATTCTAGTTGATCTGAAAAGGGAAGGATGAAAGTGTAAGAGGCAATTCGTAACTATTGGTTTCTTTTCCATTTTCTTTCCATCACATAACAAGACTCAGAGCTCCTTTACTTACTTCATCACAAGAAAATATAAAATAAAATAAACGAATAGATGTGTTAATTCACTCTTGTTATGAATGACAAAAGATTTGAAAACTTCTCCATTTGTTATGGAGCAAACATAAATTAAACGAAATAACCAAACTTCATGGATTTCACCTAGTTTCTTAGTTATTTACATAAATTTACATTCCGCCTAAAAAAACCAACTTCGGAAATGGGATTGGAGTGAAAAGAAAAAGAACTTTAGGTCCTTTCAAATTTTGAATCCATGAACCTTCAAATTCATATAAACAACACCAACCTCAATATAGGAAATCAAAATTAAAGTCTTTCTTGTTCTAATATTTGAAATGTAAAGATAAAATTTGAAGATATGGTTTTGTGAGTCACTATAAGAATTCCAACATTAAACTTAACTCCTCTATTTTGATTCCAGTTCAACAACAATGCATCTAACACCACTTACTTTTTTGAAAATCATGTCATAGGAAAGCTCCAATCCTTATTATGATATCTTCATTTAAAATTGAAAAATCCACCTTAAGCAGCTTGATCTTAAAATCCAACCTGAAAAGAAACAAACTGTCAAAAAAAAAAAAAAAAAAAGATCCAAACACATAAGCCAGAACACCACAAAGAAAAAGAATAAGAGAAGGGCATCTTTAATTTAACATTTTTCCATCAATTTGCTCCACAACTAAGCATATTACGAGTAGAAAAGCACTTCCTCAAACTGATTGTGAGTAGAAAAGAACTTCTTTTATGCAAAAGAAAAAGTGGGGTTTGGTTGGTATGGAAAAACAAAAACGTGCCAATTGTAGGGGCAAGAATTTCAACATTAGTAGAGATGATCCATGAGAAGAAGACTACTTTTTCTGACACCTAAATCGCCGATCAACAAAACCTTAAAGGGGTTGTATTATCCCTAAGAGAACCTAGTAAACTATGTTCACTCTTGTTCTTCTTAAGTTTTTCCACATGGCTTGACTCTTTGAGGGCCTAAAGCATGCTACTACTCAAAGTCGGTTGGCCAAACGGACCCAAGAAATTTAAATGAGCTTTCTTCAGATGAAGGTTCAAAAACATACTTCATCCATTAATACATTTTAGGCAATGAAAACATTGTCAACAAAAGGGCCATAGACTACGTCTTGAGAAAGTGTTTAGCTCATGACAAAAGAAAATATCAAAGATGCAATAAAAGACAACATAAGGCAAATAAAATGTAAATTTGCAAATGCACACAAGCGGGAGAAGTGGCGAGGTGATGCTCCTTCTTCCTCATCGTCCTTTGCCGGAGGTTGTCACTCCTCTTCATCGAACTCCTATGGGAGAATTCTCTCAGCTTTCTTTCTTGTTTTTCGTATGGTCTCTTGTGGAATGATAATCCCCCCTTTTTAAAATGAGAATGGGTTGATATATATATGAGAGAAAAGGTAGGTCGATGAACGGGGCCCATGCAGATCAGATATCCCTGTGGGTTGTGGGCGAATGTGCTTCGGACAGTGGTTCCTTCCTGACAAGCATCTTTTTTTGTTGGCTACGTGCCTGCACTTGTACGAATTTGCCGCTCCACTACTCGTTCTCTGACATTCACCAGGCATGTCGTTCTCAATCCCATTTTCTGTCATTTTCAACTCCATCGCTCCGAAGGATTTGGAAATTTGACCCGACACCTCTCCTTTCTTGCCTTAATTCAACCTTTGCCTACAACATGCCACTAAAAGGATCAACAAATTACTGAATAGATAATATGAATGATAAAGGCATGCATTGAGGGCTAGGGCGCTTAAATTAATATACCTCTCTATTTACAAGTTTCAACGCGTGATTTTTCCTTCTTCTAGTAACTTCTTATAAGTGTCTACTAGATTGCTTTTCAATCTTGAGGACAAAAAACGAATCGTGTCCACCCAAACTTAAAATGGAGAATGTCCCCATTGTCTCCCAAACCTATTCAATCAACATGAAAGGGAGATACATAAAAAATGGCGCAAGTGATGGAGAGACGATCACTCTAAGGCAAAGAAAACCAAAGGGAATGACAAGGGGCTAAGTGCCTAAAGTGGCGACTAAAGCGTGCCTGGATGGATACTTAGAGAGATAGGGATCTTGGAAGGTGAAGAAAAACTAAGGGAAGCCTCAGTGCAACGAGGCTCTCAAAAGGAAACTCAATGGCTTAGGCAAACGAACACATAGACGCACTTAGAGAAAGGATAATTTTAATTTAATTGTCAAGCCTTGCACGGGGCGCTGGATTAAGGCATATCACAATTAAAACAAATAAATAGAGCGATAGATAAAACTCATTGACATTCGCTATAACAGACGTTTCATTAATAACTAAAACACAAAGGTACAGACAATAAAAATGAAATTTGCAAAATGAAAAAGGCAAGTGAAGAAAAGATAGTTTCAACATAACATCATTTTAACAATTTAGAGGAGAAGTGGACCAGGCCGACGAGTTAGGTGACGACTGTCGACGTGGGTTGGGAGTAGGATTTCCCATGTTGGGCGCAAGTGGCTTATTAGGGGTGGTGGCATTTGGGGCACGCATCCAAAGGACTCCACCCATAGATGAAAATATAATAGGAATGCATCTAAGCTTTTATTCACCATCTGAACTCCTCGATTGACCTCTTCACGGATCATGGCTCGCAACAAGCCCACATGAATTTACGCACTATCCTCATCCTCAACGCGTTGCTCCTGGTCTAATGATTCTAGCTAATGCGCTATCAGGATTCTCATTCGTAGTTTGATTAAAAGATGGAAAGGGGAAGAGGCAAATTTTCTTGGGTGATAGGCAAGGACTTCTATAAAATAGGCATATTGGAGGCTGGAGTTTGGGAAGGTACAATATTAGTGTGCGACAAAGGCCATTCAACCCTAGGCGGTGAGGGGTTTTTTGGTGCAACTATATTTTAGTATTTTCGATATTTGAAGGCAAAGGAGAACGAGCAGGAGTTTCAATTTATAAGGAGGTAGAGGCAGGCTTGGATATTCAGCTCTTGTTTTGGTAAGGGGAAGGCTGGGGGACTCTCTCTTTTTCTTTTGAAGTGGACACTGTGACAGGGTTCTTGGCTGGCTTTGCTGCGACGGGCTTCGATGAAGATGCGATGTTCTCAGGTAAGGCCTTGGTGTTGGTCATTCCGTTTGCGAGAACACGAGAATACCAAAGTTTATTGAACTGTAGCGTCATGTCTTTCACAAGCTCGTAAGGCTTAATCTGTGCCCCACGTTGGTTAACAAGCTGCATACTAGCCAAAGGAAGAAAAAACTCCCCTTGGCCTTTTCAAACATTGCCCTGATGCTTTCCGTGATGATGTCTCCCAAGTTGACTTGGATGCCCCTAATACAACAATAACAAAGGATGACTCATGGAATGGTGAGAACACGATCATGCATTGTGGGCATGAATTCTTTATGAAGGTCATCCAAATGGCCGCCTCCAATGTAAGTGTGCAAGGCAACAGCTGATAAAGACCTATTGACTCTTTGACTTCCCATGTGGCTCCTTTGAGTGGCACAGTCTTGAGCACTTCCTCCTGAAAGTTCTTGTCTCTGGAATTCATTAGCACGTTGCCTGGCACGTCTTTTGGATCTTGCATTCCAAATAATCGGTTGATCACCATGCCACTATGGGCTACTCGGCTGCCCCTCACCACGACTTATTCGATTTCTTCATTATAAGCTGTCGCGTAGAAATCCCTTACCAGGTCTAGGTAGTTCATTGATCGATGTGTGTAGAAGCCTTTCCACTCGTTCTTTTCTATGGCAAAGTTGACTGCCTCTGGTAGCTCAAAATCTAGAGGGTAAAAACCCCTCTCTGGCAAGGTTACCTTGCCTTTCTCTTTTCCATCATTCTTCTTCTTCTTCTACTTCTTTGAAGGCCCGCTCTCCCCTGTGTCGGCCTTTTTTTTTTCTCTTTTTTAGGTGTGTTGGCTCAGATAACTACCTTCCCCCTTGATGCGGGGACTCCTTGCCTTCTTCTCTCGAGGTGCTCGTCCCTTTCTAGGATTTCATCCATGCTATTGTCTGATGCAACAGAGACCCCCTTGATCTCTTGATTTCCTTGGAGATCATTTCTCGCTCCATCGCCTTGCTTGCTCTCCACCTTTTGATCCATAGGTGCCTCATGCACGTCAACATTCAAATCAACTTGAGTAGGCAGCTTCTTTGCCTCGCTCTTGCTAGCAACACCCACTATGGGCACATCTTTCGACTTTCCCACCGCGATATTCGATGGACTAGCTTCTTCTTCTCTTCCTACCTCACCAGCTATTTTGAAACGACCCCAAATTTTAACCTAACTTAAGGGACATTATTAAACCAACAACCATTATGCCCCAAAAATTTTGGCAGCATAACGATGTAACTACAACAATACCAAAAATTTTCTAGTACCTGTTGACAACAAAATGCACTTATATACTCAGAATCACCAAGGATCACTCCAAACTCCAAATTTCCAACCCAAGAACCATTAGGAATCAAAACCACCAACATTCTAAACATATGAAAAGCACAACATGTTTTTAAATTCAAAGTCAAGCTCAAGATAAAACTCCAACTAAGGTAAATAGCTCAAAGTCCACTACAAATGCCCAACCCAAGGGACAAATAACTATTGAACCTAACAAAACTTCATCTATAATGTAAATACCAGAGTCACAAGCCAAATGAACCAAAATTTAACTCTTTGGATAACAAAAGGAGATAAATGATATCCCGATTAACTAGATCCAACTACTAACAAGATAAAACTAAACTAAGTCCAACAAATGCAACGCTAATTGAGTAACATATGATTAGGGTCTTTCTCTTCTCAAGTCTCCTCCTCAGCACCACCAGGTTCGTCATAATCATCATCACCTACAAAATCTGTGAGTGGGTCAGTACACAATCGTACTGGTAAGTAGCTCACACCTGAGGAGCCACCAACCTCAAGGAAAAACATCATGTTATACATAATAATTATAAACTTAGGCATGCTCATCATACATGGAAAGTAAGTAGCGATCACAACATACTAGACCCATAAATCAACATCTCATGCAACTCAAGTCAACCTAATCTCAAACCTTGATTTCACTCCATGCTCATACTATAACTCGCATAAAGTTTTCTAAGGCCGACTCCTTCGAGACACACATGGATCCTCGTTGATTTTATTTAGGGCCACCGACATTCTCTGCCGGCCCCAACTAATTTTTCATCAAAGGTCATCAACGTTCTCAAGGATCTCACATACTTGCCTTTCTAGATTCAGCGCACCGTATCTTAAAGCAAGGCCATCGATGCTACTCTAAGTCCTATTGTGACATACCACCCCTCGACCATTTTTACCCGAGGCACCTAGTACTCACCCAACTCTCCTTTTTCACACACAAGGTTATCCGACCTTTAAAACTCATCAGAATTTATGACTCCTTGATAAGCCAATTTAAGCATGACAAAATAGGGTGCATTTTGGGCTAATGGTGGGCTTTTGAGGTCTTTGTTTTATTAATCTTGCTTACTTTTTGTTTGTTTATGTTTTATCTCCTTGTAGGTTGTGTTTTGGCATTCATTTGGGTTTTTAAAGGATGAAGACAAAGGTTTAAAGTGGGATTTTTGGCAGCAGGATAGCGCCTAGGCGCTGCGATAGAAGGCAGACGCACAGTAGGATGGCGCCTAGGAGCTGAAGCTCGGGCAGAATCATTTATTTGACAGCGCCTAGGCGCTGTCTATGGCGCCTAGGCGCTGCATCGCAGATCTGTTTTAAATATGGGCGTCTCATAACATTTTGGGGGGTGGATTTTTAGGTTTTTTTTAGGGCAGAAAGGGGCGACAAACAGAGTCAAAGAGGGAGAACGACCAAGGAGAAGAAATTTGCGCATCTTGGAGGTCTTTAACAACCAAAAAGGAGTGGAGCTAAGCTTAATTTGTTTCTATTTCTCTTCTTCTTTCTCTTTTTGCTGTTTGTAGAGACCCAAATGATGATTTTTGCTGTTTTTGTTAAGATTTACATTATGAACTAAGTTTGTCTTTCTAGGGCTTTGATGTAATCGAATATTGAATCCTACTTCTTCTTAGTTAATAGTTGATGTCTCTATTTCATACATGGTTGTGAGAATGCTTTTGCACTTAATATATGTTTAGATTTGGCCACTCTTTACATTATTCCCATGTCATGATTTGAGGTTGAGAAACAAGAATCATTGATGAACTAAAGCATTTTCCCTAATTTACACTTGAGATAGAGATATCCTTGTGGGTTTTGTGGTAATTTTAGGTCCTACGGGCTTAATAATTGATTTATTTTAATTGTCATAGAGATATAGGCAATTTACACTTCAATGAACATCGTTATTGCTTGAGAAAGAATATCGAGTCTATAGGGTAGAGCTTGCCAACAATCTTGAAATAGAAGAAAACATTAGCTATTACTGAACAAAGAGTAGGAGGAAGTATTTGGTGAAATCATTGCTCTAGAGTTTTTACAAATTAATTTTTATTCCTCTATTTTTGCACTATCATTTATAGAGTTTTATCAAAGTTATTTATCAAGCAAGTTTAAATTATCCATTCATCCTTGACAATTTGGTACTTAGATAAAATTAAGGCTAGATAATTTGGTAATTGGTAGCTTTCAGTCCCTGTGGAGAACGAACTTTGATTTCAATCACTGTATTACTTGTAACGATTCGTGCGCTTGCGAATTCGACCAACACTCCTATATTATGCTTCTTAAACCATGAAAAAACTATAGACACATCCATAACATGCTTTGGAAACCCAAGCCAACAACTCATCGTACATACATATCACAAGATCATACAAATCCCCACAAGACAACATGCTCATCACAAAAGGTCATTACAACATACTAAACATCACAACATCCCAAGTATCAACTAAGCACAACAAAATCTTAGAACATATGGAGGTTCAAGTGAAATAATCATATAAATAATAATACAACGAAATTTGGCACACAACATGCTAGCACACAAGCAAACAGACCCCACAGGTAGAATTCTACTTACAAAATGTATTAAAGCACCCCTAAAGCCAGCCGACAAGGTTCCTAAACAATATAGACAAGAGTTAGACTCTAGAACCCCATTTGGAACCCTTATTCGAATTCGAAAGAGTATTCAAAAAGGATGTTCTTACCCCAAACGACTTTAAACTGAGTTCGAACAATTCGAAATTAATTTGAATCCTAAAAGAAAACGTATTCAAAGTTAGAAACCCATCTAAAGTATTTTTAATGGAGTTCGAAACAGTCTTGAACGCGCTAATACCTACTAAACCCCGCCAAAGGGCTTCAACACCTTGCTAGTTTGTGTTCAGAGATGATCGAATGAGCTTGAATCTACACATTAAGGTTATCCAACGGTGAGAAATTAAACTAACACTCTTTATGACACTTTAATTGATTTCAGAAAGGGGAAAAACGCACTAGAACTCACCGAACTTTGCCAAACAGCCTTGAAAGCGGGTTGAAAACTGATCGATGGAGTTCAAATTGATTCTAAACTGCAAACTAAAAGTTCGTACATAATAGAACTAATGTTGCAATGCTTAAATGGATTTGCGAAAGGTCCAAAACATGTTAAAACTTACCCAACAGTGCCAAACAGACTGAAACTCTACTGTAAATCCCATTTTTTGACAGTAATTGACTTCGAATGTGGACTATTCGGAGTCCAAACAAGCTAAAATCGCAAATAAGAGATCTTAAGGCATGGGTAATCCAAAACTAAAGTCGATTAGGCATGGGTAAGAGACAAACCTCGTCAAACAAGAAGGAATTCGAGCGAGTCTGCGGTAAATCTCCGTTTTTGACTGTAATTGACTTCGAATATGGACTATTCGGAGTCCAAACAAGCTAAAATTACAAATAAGAGATGGTTAAGGCATGGGTAATCCAAAACCAAGGTTGATTTGGCATGGGTATGTGACAAACCTCAATGAAAAGGGAGAAAAACCTGTGGGTTTCGTGCTGCTGTTGCAAGACAAATCTGCTTGAGCCACCGCCGTCGTGTGGAAGATCGCTGGAGAGGGAGTGTTGGTCGAAGAAGGAGAAACGAAAAGGAAAGATGACAGGTGGCTTCAACGTGAGGGAGATGGGAGGAAGAAAGAAGAAGAAGAAGATGATGAAGGTCTTAGGGCTTTTTTTCTCTTTTTTTTTCTGTTTTTAATTCCTTCTCTCTTTTAATTCCTCAAAAGTAAAAAGACAATAAAGAAAAGGAAACATTCTAGAATTCAGGAATTCCTAATTTTAAACTCTTAAAGATTTGAAAAATATCCTAAATAATTGAGGATTTGGGTTTCTCTTGAATTTTATAGATAAAATCTAAAATTAAACTTCCAAACTTTAGGAATTAAAAATTTTAACTAAAAATCTCTTTTCCCTAAAATTATTAGAAATTTTAATTTACCAACTTAAAGGATAAACTAATAAAATTCTAATTTTCAAAATTAGAACTATAACGAATAACTGAGTCTAAATATTTTAAAATAGCCTAATTTTATAACGCGGGGCGTTACATATTTCTTCCAATATCTCTTCAAATCTCTTCTCCTCAGAGGTGGTCAGGAGGGCATCCTTAGACTTCTCAAAGGCCTTAGTTCCTTTAGGCACTGTACTGCCTTCCACTTCCTCTCCTTTGAAGAGCTAGTTCGAGCAACCTTCCTTGTCCTTCCCGCCATCACCTTTATTCTCTTGTTCTTCTTCTTCCCTTCTACCATTCCACCGCCCTGAGATGCCGATGAGGCAGGCTCCTTTTCAGCTGCTAGCACCACCGGCTCATTCTCCACCGATTTTAAGTAGTCTTCATTAAAGCTTCTTTAATCACTTGCCTTTGAGCAGGAATAAGGGAGGCCTCTGAGGACGAGGAAATGAGTACAAGACTTGTCTTGCTCATTGGAGTTCCTCCATGGAAACTGATAGAGATGCAGAAGGGGTATGAAGGTTGGTCGGTGTCATCATTGTAGCTATACGCATAATGGTTTTGGGAGTCGTCATTGGAAGACATTTTTGCCTAACTAGGGTTTTACTAAAACACACAGGAGGGGAAAGCTTAAGGAGACGGTATCGAAAAACTCAAGGGCTCTAAAAATACTGAGGTTGAAGATTGTTGTTTCAAGGCAAGGGAGGGTTTTAAAGGCAGAGGAAGTGGGAAGGTATTTTCAGACGTGGGTGGTTCATTAACTTCCTTGTCTACCTAATAAAGGAAAATGAGGATTTGAAAGGACACAAGTTCTCCCATGAAGAATATTATTTCTTCTTTCTGGGAGAACGTGGTAAAGGTGGCAGATGAGTAGTTTTTCTAACACTTCAATGCATACATAAGGCAACGCCTGATTGACATCCCTAATGAGTGGTCTGCCAACTATCTGCCAGATACCCTCTCTCTTTGATAAACTCTCCTCATCTCCGCATAGGTGCGGCGAGCTCAACCGTCAGTGCCTAAATAATAAAACAGAATGCCTAAAGCTTTATCCTAAGGCCAATTCTAACTAACGCATATTCACTTATTTCAAACTAGGGGGACAAGAATTAACGTAAAGCAATGATAGTGTATCTAAAAAAAACAATAAAGACTTTCCTGGCCTGTAGTCTGATAACGTCGAATAGTCTATCACAGCGGCGACCCCCTCTAGTGTCCTTTACTGAAGGTCAACATGTTTGATGGAGGTAGACGGGCTCTCCATCACGCCAAGATACGCTTTGATTCACTGACCATTGACTTTGAATTCTCTATCTCCATTTTCTGACACCAAGTCCACTATGCCATGTTGATACAATCTTTTTATGATAAAGGGGCCAAATGATCAAGATTTGAGGTTGCGCTGCTGTTCGGTGAGGTCTGATGGTAGGATTGCACTGACCAAATAATTCATGATACATGTAAACTAGGGTGCGTTGGTTTCCATCATTAGGAGCTCTTCATCAAGAAAGTTTTCTTTGATCTCACCTGGTGCGTTGGTGATAGAAGGATTGATTAGCATTAATAAATGATCAGCCACCTGGTTTTTAGTGCCCTTCCTATCTTTTACTTCCATATCAAATTATTTTTTGACATCTAATTAAGTGCGAAATTTATCAAACGCGAAGACGACAGCCAAAAGCTCCATTTTGGTTGTTATGTAATTTTGTTGCGCCTAGTTCAGAGTTTTACTTGAGTAATAGTTAGGGTGAAGAATTTTCTCAACGCACTGTTCCAACATTGCCGCTATTGCTATGTCACGTGCGTCACATATCAGCACGAAAGGCAATGCCCAATTTGGCGTGGTAAGGATAGGGGTGATGGTTAACAAATTCTTCAACTTTTCAAACTCTTTAAGGCAAGCAGGCAAGAATTCAAATTTCTTGACTTACTCCAAAAGTTCACAAAGAGATTTTGAGATATGAGAAAATCCTTTGATAAATCTACAGTAAAACCTCGCATGCCCTAAGAAACTTCAGATGCCTTTCAAACTTCAATTTTTTCCCGATCAACCTCCAAGCTGGCCTTAGAGGCATGATTTCCTAAAACAATGCCCTCCTTAACCAGGATTACAACTTCTTCCAGATTTTTCAAACATTCTTCATACGAATCACTATATAGCGAGAAATCATTCATAAAAACTTCCACTGAGGTCTCAAAAAAATCCAAAAAGATTGCCATCATGCACCTATGGAAGGTTTCTGGAGCGTTAAATAACCCAAAGGGCATCCTTCTAAATGCGAAAGTACCTTAAGGGTATGTGAAAATAGTATTTTCCTAATCTTCAGGTGCGATGGTGATTTGATTGTATTTAGAGTACCTATCTATAAAATAATGCCCTGCCGCCAGGTGATCCAACATTTGATCCATGAAGGGCAGGGGAAAGTGATCTTTCTTTGTCGAAGCGTTGAGCTTTCAACCATGCAGACACGCCATCCGATTACTGTACGTATTGGAATCAACTCATCCTTTTCATTTTTCATCACTATCATGCCCCTTGTCTTTAGGACACATTGCACTAGACCTACCCATTTGCCGTCGGGAATTGGATAAATTACGCCTACGTCTATCCATTTAATGATTTCCTTTCTAACCACCTCTATCATTGCTGGGTTCAGGAGATGTTGACGCTCCACAAATCCTTCCTGCCCCTCTTATAGTCTGATTTTGTGCATACAGTAGGAGTGACTAATTCCTCTAATGTCAACCAAACTCCAGTCTAACGCATTTATAAGCTTGCTGAGTACGTGAATCAATAAAAATTCTTATCAACGTTTAATTCGGTAGAGATAATCACAGACAGGGTTTCCCCAACACCTAAGAACTTGTATTTTAGATGCGATGGAAGGGTTTTTAAGTCAAGTGTGGCCGGTTCTTCAATTGATGGCTTGGGAAAATAAAACTCTATTTCTGAAGCTTGTAGTTGCTTGAATTGCCTTAGCGCATCACAGGCAGTTAGTCAATCAATTGTCTACGCCACTTTTAACTCTGAGTCTGCATCCTCCTCACTGTTTTAAATTTCATCTTCTTTTGAAATTCATGCAAGTACTGTAGCTGCTTGGCAGACCATGTCACTTTCCTCGACCTCATATAGATATTTCAACATGTTGAAGACATAGGAGATTTCCTCATCATTTACACTCATCTTCAACTCTCCTATTTTTACATTAATCAACGTATCCATGTAGTAAGGAATAGGCGCCCCAAGATGATGGGTACCTCCTTATCTGCCTCATAATCTAAAATTATAAAATCATATGGGAAGATGAATTTATCGACTTTGACCAAAATATCTTCAATTTTTCCTTCGGTGTGTACAACTGATATGTCTGCTAGTTGTAGTGTCATTGTCGTAGGTCGCGCTCCCCAATTCCTAGTTTCTTAAAAATAGAAAAGGGCATCAAATTGATACTTGCTCCCAAATCACACAATGCCCTACCTAAGTTAACTCCACCAATAGAGTAAGAAATACTGAAGCTCCCAGAGTCCTTAAGCTTGGGAGGAAGCTTGTTCATGACCCACGCGCTGCAGCCATTGGTTAACGCAACGGTGGAAAACACCTTGCAAGGTCTTTTGTTGGACAGGATATCTTTTAAGAACTTCACATAACTAGGAATTTGTTCGAGTGCTTCTACCAAAGGATGTTGATATGAAGTTGCTTCAACATTGTTAAAAATCGTTCGAACTGGTTCTCGTCAGTTTTTTTAAGCATCTGTGGGTAAGGTGGTGGTGGCTTCTAATTCTGGCTTGCCTTATCTTTTATTTCCTTCTCCCTCAATTCCTTCTTCTTTTCGTCATATGCGTTCACTGTACTTTGTGGTTCAAATATCTCTAACTCCGATTGATCTTTACTACTACTCGACGCATTGTTCTTAGGAATGTGTTCACCCTTCTTTAACTCTTTATGAGTTACCTCATTACTGGGTAACTGCTTGCCGCTCCTCAACGTTGGGGCATTACATTGATTTTCCATCTGTTATGGGTGCCTTGGTATTACTGGGATTGACCCAGTTGGTCTATTTTTCAATTCATTGGCAGCTTCCCCATTTGCACTTCGAGATTGTGCAAGGCTACTACTTGACTTTGAATGAACGCGTCATTTTTGGCATTGTGCTCTTTTTGACTTGCCATATATTCTTTGATCATTGCCTTAAGAGGTGATGCATTTGGTTCATTGACTAAGTTTCCTTAATTATAACCGGTGTTGTAATGAGAAGAAAATTTTTGATTAGTGATAGCATGCAATTATGCTATCTTAATTCCTATTATTTTAGCTAGTTTTGCTATGATTTTGTGTCATTTGATGCCTATTTGTGTATATTTCGTAGAAACTGAGCTTAAGGAGAAAAATGGAGTGTTTGGGGATATTTTAGTCATTTTGAAGCTAAATCGGGCCATTTTGCAGAGCCACAAACAGAAGAGATGAAGAAATAAGTTGTTGTAACCCTAGAAATGGCGTTGCAATGCCATAATTTGGCAATTGGACCCTAGAGCTAGCGTTGCAACGATACCATTTAGCATTGCAATGCTAGAAACACGTTGATGAGATGCTTTGGACAGCGTTGCAACCTTGTCACGATAGGCAGTGTATATTATTTGCTTCTTCTTAGTCCATAGGGAGGCCAATTCAATAGAAAATACCCTAATCTCGATTCCATACTTGTGTGGATTTTGGGAGGATTTTGGAGTTGAGTTGAAGATTTTGGAGCTCGGGTTCATGGTGGATTGCCTTGGAAATGCGGGATCGACATAAACCTAAGCTTTCTTCCATTTTTCCTTTAATTTAAGTATTTAGATTAGGTTGTATTTAGGGATTGTTGTTGCTGATTATATTTAGTTAATTTCCTAAGTTCTATGGGTTGTTGTAATTCTTGGACCATTTGATAAGCCCCCAAGATGCTGGATTTACAAAGCTAGAGGTCCTTCTAAGATATTTGCAAACATTCGCGAATAAGGCTAACTTAACGAATTGATTCCAACCAAGAGTTTGGTTAGAGATGAATCACTCTAAGATCAAACTTAGAATCTATGATGGTCACTCTTAGATCCTAAGAAAACTCACTCCAGAATTAGCTTGATCAAGACTAATCCAATGAATTGGTTTAACATCAAACCTAAAGCAAGATTTGAAAGAAAATAACACCAAATGGGTTTCAAGAAAACACAAGTTTTGATAATCAATGTTGTTATTCTCATTAGCAATACAAATTCCTTTTATAGACAAATAATTCTATGCAAATAAACATTTCCCCAATTACTTCATTAAATGAACTTCCCAACCACTCATTTAATGAACTTCCCAACTACATCATTAATTAACTTCCCAACTACCTTATTAAATTCCCTAACTAATAAATGTCTACACTTTGAAACATAAAATTACAATGTCAAAGTTCATGAAACTTAAAGTAACAATGAATTACTCAAATAGGTTCCCCTACTTAAGTGAACTCCATGGTCAACTTTAATCTTGACTTGTTGAACTAACATTATAAAGAAATTTGTGCTAAAAAATCTTTGTCTCTTCTTGTGCATTAGCTAGCTTTTGAAGATGTAATGTGAAAGCCTCTTGAATCTTCTTTGTCTTGCTCCTTGTTATTGCTCCTTCAGGTACATGCATTGGATTAGAGGTTGGATTCACATCACCATTGCACTTAATTTTACTGAATTTAGTTTGCGATTGTGATTTAATTAGTGTTTATGTTCATTTATGCATTTTAGGCTTAATGTCCTTAGATTTTGTTCATTAATTATTTGAGGTATGAATAGGAGGAGACCGACAAGAGATTCATAGTTAGCTTAATGCACAATTAGTTAGCTACCTGAGTGACAGCGGGATCATCGGTTAATTAATTGTAGTTCGTACTGAAGATTAATTAATTGAGCATCGTCTAATTGATTAGTTACTAAGTGGATGCTCGACAGAGACAAGATTAGACTAGAACTGGATGCATGACTGTATATTAATTACCTGAGTGATAGCAAGAGTAATAATTCATCTATAGAGGTCAGTGACGAAGGGTCATTGATGCAGAGTGAGAATTAATTAATGAAACGGACACGTAATTTAATTAATTACACCTAAGATTTGGAGGAGACCGACAAGAGATTCCATGATCTTAGGCTTCTAGACTTATGAATCGAACACTTGGTTATACCTAATTGCTAGCTTAATTAAGTAAATTAAGGTCCAAGAATGCAATCAACACTCATAGAATTACCTTTTGATTTGTGTCTCCATTTATCTTGCTTTCTAGGTTTAGAAGTTATTTTTTCCTGTCTGCTCTTTCTTTCCATTCTCTAAATAAAGTAAAGTGAAGATTCATGATACTTAATTGAATTAAAAACCAATCCTAGTGGATACGATACTTGATAGGAATACCAAGAACTGTAGGGGTGAATGTCATTATGTCGAATATGAGTTTAGAATTTGCTATAGGGGTGAAGTACTTTTCCAAGAACTTCTCAGCTAGGTCATTCCACGAGTGGATGGACCCTACTGGTTATTGATTGAACCAAACTTTGGCCACGTCACGTAATGAGTAAGGGAACAACAGCACTTGGAGCTACTCAGTCGTTACTCTCGGCTGCTTGAATTTATTGCAAATATCTAAGAAAGATTTTAGGTAAGAATGAGGTTCTTCTGCTGCTATAGCACCAAATTGCCCTACTGCAAATAACATCTCAAACATTATTGGCTTCAGCTTAAACTTCTTTGCGATGATATAAAGCTTAACAATGCTTGGATTAAAGTTGCAAAGTCCTTGTGTGATGTAATCTCTAATTTCCCATTCATGGTCATCTGCCAGCAGAATAGTGTTAATTGGTGCTTCTTCACTTCTAGGTTATGGGCCAAGCGATAAAGCATGTTCTTGATTAGGTTAAGCATTATCATGCATTTTAATTAGTGTTGAATATAATTGTTATATTTAAAAAATTTATTAGATTGTTTCCTAGTAGAATTAAGATTAATTTTTAATATAATTGTTATATTAAAAAATTTGATTAGGATGTTTTCTAATAAAATTGAGATATTGTCCTAATAAGTTTATATTTTCCATATCTTTGAGTATGATTGTTATATTTGAAAAATTAAATTAGGATATTTTCTTTCATAAAAGAAATCCATGTTTTCCTAATAGGATTAGGATATTTCCTAATGAGATTAGGATTTCTTTAAAATAAAGATATTTCTAATTCATGCTTTAAATAGTTTAAATTTTGAATTTAATACATCTTGCTAATTCACATTAAAATCAGTCTAACAACATAAAGGTTATGAAATGGTAGATTGAGGAACTTAGATAAATGTGATTAACCTAACGTGTCTAAGTAGTAGAAAACCCTATTTTTAAAATACTTAGTGGGAGAAGGACATATGTCAAGATATCCTACAGTCTCTATCATTGATTCAAAACGTGAGATTCATGTGGGGCCTCGTGGCAGCTTTTGGACCATCCACCCTACGAAAGGTGTTGCATGGGTCAATATCAAGGTGAATCTTTTGAGAAAGTATTATAGTAAGTGGGAGAAGGAAATGTGTCAACATATCCTACGGTCTCCATCATTAGTTCACAACGTGAAATCCATGTGGGGCCTCGTGGCGGCTTTTGGATTGTCCCCTACGGAAGGTGTTTGCATGGGTCAATATCAGGGTGAACTTTTGAGAAGGGTATGATTTTATTTTTGTTTCCAATACTTAACCTACCCTACTTGGGATAAAACTATGGGATCTACAATAATGGGTCACACTTACAAAGGACTTATTAAGGTGGTTAATAATGTTCTTGACCAAACTAATGGTAACTAAATATTATAGGAATAAGAGTTATTATAGTATAATACTTGGTTGAGATTGTCTCAGTTTAGTGAAGGAATACTTGACCTACCCTACGGCGAAACTTGTTCTAACTCACTGAAGTACCATAGCATTAGAAATGATTTATAGGGTTCATTTTTTAAATCGTTTGATTTCTATACTAAAATTGAATGGATAATTGTTTGCATGATGTTAAATTATATATTTTAATATTATGTCAGTTTCTCTCATAATTTTTAATTTTATTACTAATAAGTCAAAATTGAGAAGTTTTATTACTTGAAAAAGTAACGTTAACACTATAATGATAGTGTAAAATTTTGAATTTGTCTTTATTGAGAAATGTTCTCAAAACCTGTTGCCAATGTGATAGCACACAATATGTGCTATCTTTAGGCTTCATTTTATGCTAGTTTTGAGACTTAAAAATATGCTTTTCACGTTCATAATTGTTTATTTTGTAGAAATTGAGCATTTGGAGGAAAATGAAGATTTTAGAAGAAATATGGTGATAAATGAGCTAATTAAGCAACCAGTTTTGGGGACAATTTTTGGAGAAGAAAAATAATCCTAATTTAATTAGGTTATGGATTCCTAATTTAATTAGGTTATGGATTCCTAATTTGATTAGATTTTGGATTCTTAATTTAATTAAATAATGAATTCCTAATTAGATTAGGATATAGACTAACCCATTATAAATACCCACATTCTCTTCACTTCAAGGCATTCAACTTTGGAGAGCACAACTCTAAATTTCTACATACAAGAGTGAAAAGAGACTTGAGGGAAATATTCAAGGCCAAGTTGTGGAGATCATACGGGACGGAAAATTGACACACCAGCATAGTTCTTCTCTTCTTTCTTTTTATTTAGTATTCAAATGTTGTTTAAGAGTTTAGATTTTGTGATAGTGAACATGAGTGGCTAAACTCTTTTCTTATTCTAGGGATTGATGTAGCCATTAGACCTTATGTTTTAATTATTTAAATTCCATGATTGATTGTCATTAATTTCATTCATGCTTTTATATTCTTAATGCTTTTAATCTTTTGATCACGGATTAAATGTTATGTTGGTCTAAATTCACGCTTGAGAAAGGTAATTTAGATTAGATCATAATTTGCATGACTAAAGGTAGTTCTAACTTGATAATGATTAGGGCTCCTTTCGAAGTTGTTAATGAAGGAATTTAATGCTATGCATAACATTAAAAATCATTAGAGATGTCGGTTTTACCTTATTGCATAAGAATTGTTTGTCCTCAAAAGAGTCATTCATGATAAAAGACTTCTAGACTTATGAAATATTTGTTTGATCAATCTTGGATGTTTAAGTAATTTATTTATTTTAGTCTAATAGGTGAAATCAACTCCCTAGAATATTTTCTCCTTTGATTGTTTCAATTTTTATTATAATTGTTTTATTTAAATATTGCATCCATCATTCAATTCTATTCTCCAAATAAAATTGGGCGATAATATTCATAGTACTTAAGTGAATTAGAAAACCAATCCTGAGGACGATACTCGAACACTCTTTCACTATATTAAAACTGGACCCGTACACTTGCAGTATTGCGCACAAATTACGCAACACAATGCTAATCAAATTGTTTGAGAACACATGATTAATGAATCAAAAGTAAACGAGATAGCTTGTATATATCTCCTAGTTGACATGTTAGATGTCAAACTTAGAAGATAAAGAAAATGACAATAACATATGTGTAACGACCCAACTTCCTATTAGACTTTCTAGGGACGTTGCTACCAATACCGCTATCTCTGAACGCTCCAAATCTGCTCAAATAGAAGCCTGGTCAGTAATTAGAGTCGAAGTGTGCATTGTCTTTCTACTAAGAGCATCTACAACCACGTTGGCCTTGCCTGGGTGATATAAAATCTCAACGTCGTAGTCCTTTACTAACTTCAGCCATCTGCGTTGCCTAATGTTTAGCTCCTTCTGGGTGAAGAAGTACTTTAAGCTCTTGTGGTCTGTGAAGATCTGGATTTTCTCCCCATACAAATAATGTCTCCAAAATTTTAAGGCAAAGATCACCACTGCCAATTCCAAATCATGGGTCGGATAGTTGCGCTCGTAGTCCTTCAACTGGCGAGAGACATAGGCAATGACTTTTCCATGCTGCATTAGAACACATCCCAAGCCCTTCTTTGAGGCATCACTATAGACCACAAAATCTCCTGCTACATCCGACACGGTGAGCACTGGCGCCGAGACTTCAACTTTTGCAAGCTTGCTTCACAAGCCTCACTCCACACAAGCGAGTTACCCTTCCGAGTAAGTTGAGTCAAACGCGCAGCTATCTTAGATAAATCTTGCACGAACCGTCAATTGTAACCTTCCAAATGCAAGAAACTATGCACTTCGGTGACCGTGGTTGGGCATGGCCACTTAGTCACTAGTTCTACCTTGGCGGGGTCAACTGATACTCCATGCCTTGACACCACATGCTCTAGAAATGACACCTGCTGAAGCCATAATTCACACTTAGGAAACTTTGCATACAACTTATTCTCTCGCAAAGTTGTCAGAACTCTCTTGAGCTGCTCCTCGTGTTTCTCATCAGACTTGGAATAGACAAGAATGTCATCACTAAACACAATCACAAAAGTATCTAGGAATTCCTTAAAAACCTTATTCATCAAACCCATAACGACTGCAGGCGCATTTGTCAACCCACACGACATCACAGTGAACTCGTAGTGTCCATACTTGGACTTGAAAGCTGTTTTAGGAATGTCTTCATCCCTAATTCTCAACTGGTGATAACTTGATCGCAGATCAATCATAGAGACTGCTGCCCCCTGTAACTATCAAATAGATCGTCTATACGAGGGAGAGGGTACTTGTTCTTAATAGTTACCTTGTTTAGCTCTCTATAGTCTATGAACAAACACATAGAACCATCTTTCTTCTTCACGAACAACACAGGTGCCCCCCACGGCGACACACTGGGGCGTATGAACCCTTTATCCAAAAGGTCATGCAACTGTGACTTGAGCTCCTTTAACTCTTCTAGGGCCATTATGTAAGGATCTTTAGAGATAGGAGCTATCCCTGGCTCAAGCTCTATGTTGAAGTCTACCTCTCGTGTAGGAGGTAACCTTGGAAGGTCTTCAGGAAAGACATCCAGAAATTCATTTACCACTGGGACTTAAGATAACGAAATCTCAGAACACCTAGTGTCGGGCACCCTTGCCAACAGGCCCCATGCTCCCTAGTTGATCATCTTCCTTGCCTTCAGGGCGGAAATCACCCTAGAGGAGATCTCAATTCTGGACCCTTTAAACTTGTAGCTTACCTGCAACAGTGGTGTGAACACCACCTCCTTATGAAAACAATCAATACTGGCGAAATTCTCTGCCAGCCAGTCCATGCCTAGGATTACATCGAACTCCTTCATGTCTAAGACTACCAAGGTCACATCTAACTCTTGACCCGACACTAAAACTTTACATGCTTTTACTTTTTCAGTGGCCAATAGACTCACCCCTGTTGGGGTGGCAACAGACATAACATATAACAACGATTCTAGCTCTAATTTAGCTTGACTTACAAAAGATGTAGAGATAAAAGAATGAGTAGAACCTGAATCTAAAAGCACAAAGGCAAGGTGCCCAAGTATTGGGAGTGTACCTATGACCACCGAATCTAAATTACCAGCACCTCGACTCGTAGTAGGGTAAGCTCTCCCTTGTTGGATCTTGGGTCTAGACGAACCAGCACCACTAGAACTCGAAGGTTGGTTCCCATTACCTTTGTTGGGCCAATTTTCTGCTCTGTGACCCTCTTGTCCACACCTAAAGAATGCTCCCACCCTGGCCAAACATCTTCCCCAATATTATTTCCCATATTCGCCGCATCGCGGCTTGTCGCCACTATTGCCCTTGGCTTGTAAGATTGCTTCCTCTATTCTGGAGCTGAACGTGATCTCCAAAACGTGTGCTGAAGGCGCTGGAAGTGTTGGGAACCAGAGGTCGTCTGTCCCCACTTCCTTTTCTAGCTCCCGGAGGAACCTGGATTTGCTGGCACGTGATGCCCACTATGCTGATGGGCGCTTATCAACTCAACCGCCCTCACTGTCGTGGCATAGTCAGGGGGTGTCAAGGCATGTACGAAGCCTCAAATGTCCTCACCCAGACCCATCATAGAGTGCTCTGCCTTCTTGGCCTCTGTGTCGACTAGCTCGGGGGCGAAGCATAGCAGCCTCGTGAACTCTCTCTCATACACCTCCACTGATCGTCTATTCTAGTGGAGTTGTAAGAACTCTACCTTCTTCCTGTAATAGGCGATGCTGGGTAAAACTTCTGCCAAAATGCCTCTTTGAATTGCATCCACGTTACCGGCTCACCGTTGGTGACCATAGTCTTCATTGCGGACTCCACCACATGAATGCATCATCCCTTAACATGAACGCAGCACAGGACATCTTCCACTCCTCCAGACAGTTCATGAGCCGAAAAATGGTTTCTATGGAAGACAGCCATAACTCTGCCACTGTTGGGTCCCTAGAGGATCCATCGAATGTTTGAGGGTGGTATTTTTTTGAAATCTTTCAGGCATCTCGCCTCTAGAGATGCACTTTTGTGGTTCTTACCCAGTTGTGCTAGTTGGTTTGCCACTGTTGTCTTTATCAGGGTCTGCATGGCCTCCAACATTAATGATGCCATAGTAGGGTTTGCCTGCCCAGCCGGCGGTGCTACTGATGGGATCACATCATGGTAGGTTGGTTGCCCCAGAGGTGGGTCCTGCCCCCCTACATTCCCTCATCCCCTACCTCGTCGAGCCCTTCCTCCTTTCATGGCGGCATCTCTTTGGAACACTACACCACAACTATTCTATTTAAGCCTACCAATTCCATAACCAACCAGCATGAGCAATATGCATGCATTTATTGTAAATTTGATAGCATAATATAAACAACCCTTTTTCCAAAGATGAATAAAATAGAATGAATAAATAAATGAAATAACCTTTAGTACAGGGCATACCTGGTGATGATCGGGTGTTTGTGTCTGGCCATGGGATACTTAGTGCTTACAATGTAAGCAAGTCTACACAACCCATAACCTTGGGCTCTGATACCAACTGTAATGACCCAACTTCCTATTAGACTTTATAGGGATGTTGCTACATGCACGCTAATGGATTTTTTTTTTTAAAAATAAACTTTATTAATAGACAAAAAGAATTAAACCTTTTGCTAAACAATCAAAATCCTTTGGTTCGGGATCCCTTCAAATTCACTGCAAAGAATGAAAATAGAGTAAAAAATTTAACAATCAAAACAACTTCATAACACATCTACCAACAAAACATCTAAAGTGCTAAATAATAAACATGCGGAAATAAAGGTTCTATAGGTCACCCATGGCCCCTCTCAGCAAACTGTCTTGTTACTCACCTTGGATACCCTTGCCTTTACCTAAAAAAAATATTTTTGAAAGGGTAAGTATTTAGAGTACTCAGTAAGTGACCCCACTATCGGGTCAGGATATGCACACACAAGCCACTTATGCAACACATGCAATCCTTTTTTCTTTCTTTTTTTTTTTAAAAAAAAAATTCCATCCAGGGGAACCTAAAACCTTTTCATATTTGGAAAAACATTTTACTTTAACTTATCTCCCTTCGGCCTAATGTTGACAATTAACTTATCCTAACATTCCCTTTTCATTTAACCATTTTCAGGTTCCTTTTCATTTAACCTTTTCAGGTTCCTTTACATTTAACATTTTTAGGTTCCTTTACATTTAACCTTTTCAGGTTCCTTTACATTTAACATTTTCAAGTTCCTTTACATTTAACCTTTTTAGGTTCCTTTACATTTAAACTTTTCAAGTCCTTTATAATTAGATGTACATCCATAAATTTTAGGATGGTAATTGCCACAGCCTTCTAAACCATTTTGCCATGAAAATACACATGCATGCATGAGGTCCCAAAACAATTTAAATTTTCATCCAATGGTGCAACATAAAGCAACATTCTCACATAATTCAATCACAAGTCATATCTCATGCATCACAACCACAAGAAAAAAACATTCATGAAAACTTTGCCTTAAAAAGAAAGTTTTTTTTTTTTTAATTTATTTGGTTCCCAACTTGAATTTAAGAAACCGGCGTCGAGTCTCTTACCTTGGCTAAGCTCAAGAATCAAAATCACCCAAATGCTCACCAAAATTCCACCACCTTGAACTGATAAACGATATGGAGCCTAAACAAAAACATCCTTAAGGTCAGAAACCATTCCTAAAATCCATAATTGAACCCAAAATTCCTTCCACCAAACTAAATTTAGTTCACCTAATTCACTATGAAACTTTGAGAAAAGGCCAAACAATCCCATGATAAATGGCAACTCAAAACTCCATCGTTCTGGCCATAACAATAGGTAACAAAATTCCAAAAATTAGAATTAAGTCTCTAGCATTTAACTTAGTCTCAAACTGGTGGGTAAATCTGAATTTAAGTCACAAGATTCATGGGTTAATCTTACATTCGAATTTAATCTACCATGAAACCCAAAACTCAAAGGACCTTTGAGACTTACAGAAAAAAATCTCACTCCAATAGTCCTAAATACCAACTGGACAGTGACTCAAGGGCACAACGCTCGTGATTTTGATGCAGGAACGAAGTGGGTATCCTTGAAACAAAGTCAAGATTCATGAATTAGTCTTACCCATAATCACAGCCGTCAAAGAAAACGTGCAGAAACTAATGCTTACCCACAAATGAAGGTTCAACGGGCTAGAAGAGGCTAATCGGAACCTGTTTGCGGATCTGTAGGGACGGCGACAGTGAAAATTGTAGGCAGTGGCGTGCAGATCTGGAGGAGGCGCGGCGGTTCGGCTAGGGACAACCCGACATGGGTGGATCGGAATTGAGACTAGAGTTTGGCGTTGGCTGCTCGGTGATTCATGGCAGCGCTCGGTTGTGCGGCGGTGTGGCGAGGCGAGGTCCTGTGCGGCGACGGAGAGTTGCTAGAAAATTTTTTTTCTACTTCAAAAATTGCTATCGAACACAAGGGAGAAGAAGAAAGAGGTGGAGAAGATGATAGCTTGGCTTGGAGGCTTCACTCATTCCTTGGGTTGCGTGCAATTTAAATAAAAGAGAGGAGAAATAGGGCTCGGCTTCTCCTTGGTCTTGTCTTGGGCTTAAAGTTACCTAAATAACAAAAATGCCCTAAACACACATTAAACCTCTTTTTTCCTTCTTCCTCCCTAATTTACCCTCCATGGACCAACACAACAATGCTTTTAAGTCCCAAAATACAAAAACTAAGGAGGGAGAAATTAATAATAATAATAATAACACCAATCAAAATAATTACCTTAAAGAGCAGGTGTTACAATATGAGATGTTGAAGTCAATAGAAAATAAATTTAGATAATTGTCTAAATGATCTCGAAATTAAGCATTACAAAAATCCAAGAAAAGAAATCAAATGACTGAAGCTATATAAAATGAAATAGTCCCTAAATTAACCAGGACAGTCATAATAGAGGAATTTTTTGAAGTACCTCTAGGAAAAAAAATGAAAGTAAATTTGATTTATTAGATTTTGATGGAGAATAAATAACAACACTTGGATAGTTGAAATAAGATCCACTATCAAGATTTATTTTTTTTATTACATTTAATATGTAATTCTTGTAAAATACTTAACATGTAGAATAGTTTCCACAGGTTAGTGTAGTGGAAAACATTAAAATGTTATTAAGTAAAAATTGTTACTTAATGCTGAATATGGTATTTTTAGTAACCATAAGAGAAATTCAATTTCTCTAACTTTTTAGTAAAATGTTCATATAGTATGAATTACTTTAAAGTATGAAAGTTTATATTGTCAAATTTGTTTGAAAATACATTTAGCTAGAAATAAGAACAATTTGTATATGTTAAAATGTTGACATATACTATACTACAAAATACTAAGATATTCAGGTTTATAGAATCTAGAATAGAAAGATATTGTTTTCTCCTAAAAGATGATACTTGAATTTTGAAGTTATTAACATCAACTTGAATAGGACTAGTAAGAGGTAATTCTCTAAAAGTTAGATAATTACTTTACCTGTCTGTAGATCTTGCCTTTCATACAAGATAATCATTGGGGCTTTATTAGATAGGGCTAGAACACCAAAGAATACTTTCGGCTTACACATTCTGACCTAAGTGGTCTAGTGAATGTAAAGGCCAAATAAATTCATGAATATTTCGCCACTCTAGTTGATGATCATTCAAGGTACGAGTATCTTTACCTAATACAATATAAGTCTAAATTTTTGAAAACTTCAAGAAAAATAAGACTAAAGTTAAAAATCGATTAGGTAATTAAATCTATAGACATTATGATCATATCATAATAGAAAGTATAGGAACCTTACATACTAAAACTAATTGATAGAAAATGGGTTTTTATCCCAATTATCTTCATACCAAGTACAATTTTGTGAAATTGTACTGCAAGAGGAGAAACATGACCTTGTTAGACATGGTCACATCAATAATGAGTTACACCATTACCAAACTCCGATTAGGAGATGCAATAGAGTTTGCATGGTGAACATGATTCCCTCCAACAGTGTCTACGAGACGATTTGAAGAGTATAGAAGAGTAGTAAAGCTGGTTTACAAATCTTCACCATTTGGAAATGTTAAGCTCACGTACTGAAACAAGCCTAAAAAGATTATATATGTTCAAAGACAATCCTAAGTGTAGGCCACCTCTACGGAGTACAAAATGGTCTTTTATGTAGTTGATAGACGACTTGTCGAAGGTCCTATCAAGATTAAATTTATAAAAACCCGACCTCTAAGTATTTTCCAATAATAGTGGCCAGGGTCATCGACAGGGATTGGGTTTCTTAGATTCAATTAATTACCACGGTTAATTATGCCTAACACTATTTAGAGAAAACTAACTTTGAATTGGTTCTTTTTTTATAAAGACAAAAAAACCTATCCTATTATGTACAAAGTTGGAGTCCAATTTTAGAGAGACATTCATTAATTGCTATTCGTGAAGCCCAACTATGAAATTGACTACATAATTGTGAAGCATGCAACAGTCCTAAGTCAAGAATTACTAAAATATTCAATTGACTCTCTCAAGCCCAATTGAACTATTGCTAGAAGCAAATCAACCTCTCGGTATATTTCTACAATTAGGCATGGCATTATGAAATTTTCTTAATGACTTCTAGTATTAACCTATTCATTCTCATGCAATAGATTAATCCTAGTTATGCATCTAAGTTCTTATTTAAATTTACTTTCCCAAGCTAAATTTAACTCAACATACAAAGTTATGGCTGGGAGCTCAGAAAATTAAATTAGGATGCATAAAAAACGTTACAAGCACATTCAATAAATCAAACATAATTTTATACAATAATGCAATTAACTAAAAGTCTAAAACACTCAAATACATGCAAATACAGTCCATTAAATCCTAAAATTGAAGACACAAAGTAAAAGGAAAAGAGAAAAACTAGACGACACGTGCCAACACTCATTCCCGTCGTGATGTCCCTCGATATTGAGCCTTGAGTCTCCTCCTTAGTTCTCCAATGTGCTCTCTAGACCTCTCAAACAATCCTTCTATCGAAATTAGGGTTTAGGTCTCTCCAAACTGGCTCCCTTTGCTCAAATGAATAAGTTTCTTTTATAGACATCGAGAAAGTGTTGCAACGCTGGGGGTAGCGTTGCAACATTGTCCCTTCAATTTTATAAAAAAGGAAACAATTAATTTGGATGGCGTTGCAACGCTGTGAGTTGAGTTGCAATGCTATGTCTGCTGGTCTCCAAGGCTGAAAGGCTGCTGAAGTGGCATTGCAACGCTACAGATGGCGTTGCAAAGCTATACTCTCGGGTTTACAAGCTTGTTTCCTTCTCTTTAGCACTTTGATTTTAAATTACAGCTCCAATTTGCTCCAAATTCAACCAAATACTTCTCAAAACTCTGGTTTTGATCGAATTGCTTGATTTCTATAAAATACACATAAAAATACATGAAGTACACATAATCATAGCAAAACGAGCATAAAACTAAGCCTAGAAATATCACATTTATGCATGCATTCAAATACCCCCAAACTTAGATTTTTGCTAGTCCTCGAGCAAAAGAAAACCAAAATACAATTTCACAAGGTTTCTAATACAAGATTCATAACTCAAGCCTCAGTGATCTAGTTGACATGAAACAACAGAATAAAGTCTTAACATGCTCTTCACTAAGCAATTTAAATTCTATCTATCTCATTCCTTGCGTGTGTGTGTGTTTAACTTTCTTTCTATCATTTTCTACTAGCTTAAGACACTTTTACTAACACTTTCCTTCGTTTTCCCCCTACACTAGCCCTAAGTTCCAATTTTCCAACTTTCTCACACTACAAAGAGCAATCTAATTAAGCTTTCATTTTCCTAAGCATTCGAAGGGTTACTAATCCCCAAACTTATCTTTTTCCTTCTTATGGAGATCCCAACTTTCACACTTCTACTATAGGGACCTTTATCCATAGTACTCGCTCAATGGATGGCCTAACTGATCACAATGAAGATAGCTCTTTTGATCCCCAAATATTAAGCACAAAATTATTGATGGAACATGTTTTTGTTATCTTTAAACATGCTAAAAAATCAATAAAGATAAAAGAATTTTTTATTATAACAAATTTTAATCACTGACTTTCATATAAGTCAACTATCAATCAGTTCTTAAGCCTATCGGTGTGACAACAACCTCTAGACTCATCAAAAGAATCTTAGTATTCGAACATAATAGAAAGTCAATTTTGTGCTCATGTGTTGTAAGGAAATCAAATATACAATTCAAATATACTTAATTCAGGACATGCTTTAAACTATTGCAAAAAAAAAAAAAAAAAAATCACCTAGATTATTTCCTAGGCTATCCTAATCAATCATCATGCATTATAAATCATTCAAGCATGCTTAAGATTGAAAAATAATTCTCAAAACTTGCTCAAAATTATCAGGACTGCATAGTACTACCCACCCCCAAACTTAAAACTTACATTGCCCTCAATGTAACATGCTCACTAAAATAAATAAGAAGGGAGATAAAGCGAGTGAATGATACTAGCCTGATAAGATGAGAGTCGGTTCTATGGGAGTTCCTTGAATTGGCTAGGAGGTTTCTCAATGCGGTCGAGGTCCTGCAAAATGGGAACAATATTTACTTGGCACTCTTTTTCAAAACAACCTATACTAGGAAAGAAAACAAACAAGAAAAGTAAATGAGGGAAAGAAAAAGCTTGGGTTGCCTCCCAAGAAGCAGTTTCTTTTATGTCTTTAGCTAGACTGGACTCATGTGGTCTCTCAAGGTACATAGAAATTCTCCTAGTTCTTTGGGCCCCTCTTCCTAGAATCTACAAAACATACCAAAGCTAGTAGAAACACTAGCTTCTCGTGAGACCATGAAGTAGAAATATTTTTGGTATTTTTTAATAAGAAAAGCATAAAAGGAGAAAGATCAAAATAAAAAGACTTTGACACGGACTCGTGAGAATAAGAAGAACACTCAAGGCTAAGAGATGAATCAGAACATAAAACAGACAAAGGCTTTATAGCCTCAAACTTTACCTCCTGAACCTCCTCAACTACGATAGGCTCATCCTCTCTCTCGTCCTCACTGACTCGATCCTGGTGTGCATCTAAATACTCTAGCTCTTTCCCAATATCAATAATCTACTCCTTTGATTGCCCAAACTCAGTAGAATAGAAAGAATCATGCTCATGATAAACCATCAGTGAATCAATGATCAATTGACTCACTGGATATCCTACAAAAGTGGTGTGCACTTCACTAACCTCCCTAGGGGTCTGGAGACTCTTAAATCTTTAATCAAACTGTTACATCCTAAGTCCAGTCTCCTTTGTAAATTCTCTTATCATTCTCTCTAAGGAAGATTCTTCCTCTAATTAGGCTTCTTGACAGAATTTAGGATATGGTTCATGGGTCCAAATGCATTCATTATTACCATACACAAGATTTCCTTAACCCATAGATTCAGTATGATAGTAACTAGGCATTTGATAACCATGAAACACATAATCTTCACTATCAGGCTCATGATCAAAAGAGGGATATCTAATAGAATTAGAAAATGGTGTTGGTTTTTTGGGCTCAGATTCCCTAAATGGCCACCCAAATATATTAGAAGCCATTGAACAAAACAACAATTAATCATAGGCTTTCAAGCAACATCAAATAATCACACAACCAAAAGCAATGGACCAGGACTCAAAAGAAAACAAAAAAAAACAAGCAAGATAAAAACAAAAACAAAGATAGACCTATAAATGAAAGCAAAAAGAAGGAACTACAAATATACACTTTTTACGTTTTAAATTAAGATCAAGCACTTTCACCTTGATATTAATTAAACTAAAATATGCCAATCCCCAGCAACGACGCCAAATTTGATAGACGACTTGTCTAAGGTCCTATCAAGATTAAATTTATAAAAACCAGACCTCTAAGTATTTTGCAATAATAGTGGCCAGGGTCATCCATAGGGATTGAGTTTCTTAGATTCAATTACGTACCATGGTTAATTATGCCTAATTTTATTTAGAGAAAACTAACTTTGAATTGGTTATTTTTTAGATAAAGACAAAAAACTTATCCTATTAGGTACAAAGTTGGAGTCTAATTTTATAGACACATTCGTTAATTGTTATTCGTGAAGCCCAAGTATGAAATTGACTACATAATTGTGAAGCATGCAACAGTCCTAAGTCAAGAATTACTAAAATATTCAATTAACTCTCTCGAGCCCAATTGAACTCATGCAAGAAGTAAATCAACCTCTCGGTCTATTTCTACAACTAGGCATGGCATTATGAAATTCTCTTAATGACTTCTAGTATTAACCTATTCATTCTCATGCAATAGATTAATCCTAGTTATGCATCTAAGTTCTTAGTTAAATTTACTTTCTCAAGCTAAATTTAATTCAACATACAAAGCAATGGTCGGGAGCATATAAAATTAAATCAGGATGCATAAAAAAAGTTACAAGCACATTCAATAACTCAAACATAGTTTTATACAATCATGCAATTAACTAAGGGGCCGTTTGGCCCATGGGTTTGGGTTGGGATGAGTTTGGGTTCCAAACCCAAAACCATGTTTAGCACAAGGTGTTTCAAAACCCTTGGTTTTGAAAAACAACCCCATGGGTTACAACAGTGCAACCCAATGGGGTTTGTGCCATGTTTTCCTCTTCCATTTGCCGTTTTCCATTTCCGGCGACCACTCCGACAACAACTCAGGCAACCACTCCGATGATAACTCCGGCGACCACTCCGGCGACCACTCCGACAACAACTCCGGCGACCACTCCGATGACAACTCCAGCGACCACTCCGACAACAACTCCGGTGACCACTCCGATGACAACTCCGGCGACCACATCGGCGACCCAACCACCGCTAACGATTACCTCTGACGACCACTGCGATGAGAACTCTAGAGACCAGTTCCACTTACCATTCTCCATTTCTAGCAACTACTTCGACAACAACTCTGATGACAACTCTGGCTACCACCCAACAACCACCGATAACAACAACTATGACCACTACAATGGTGACCCAACCACCGCTGACGATTACCTCAGACAACCACTGCGATGAGAACTCGAGAGACCAGTCTGACGATTACCCTTGCGACTCGACCACCCCAACAACTAGACACCCCGATAACCCAACCACTCAAACAACCCGACTTGCCCGAACCACTGACAACAACCACTTCAATGACCCGATCACCCGACAACTATAGTTGAAGATCACCTCGAAAACCTGACCACCTAGCAACCACCGTAGACAACCACCTAGTGACCACTCCGATGACCTGACCACCCTGATGACTACTTCGGCGATTACCCCGACGACTTGGTAACCCAACCACCTAAAACCACTGTTGACAACCACCTGGTGACTCCAACAACCCAAAACCACTGTTGACGACCACCCAGCGACCACTCCGGCAACATGACCACCCTGATGACCACTCCAGCGACCCGACAACTACTGCTGAAAACCACCCAACGACCATTCCAGCGACCTGACCACTGTGTAATCACCACCGGCGACCACCTCGGCATACCCAAACACCCCATCGATCCAACCACCCCAACGACCACTCCAATAATCACCCTAGCGACCCAACCACCTAGTCAATATTTTAAAAGGGCTAGCGTGGACGAGCTATATGCAAAACTAAAGGTGATCCCAGGGATGACAAGGCAATACTGAATGGCTGTTGCAAAGACTATTCTCTCGGATAGTATGATGTTGAACTCCTTTACATTCACCCCAGATTGGAAGTATGATTACTACGTGAAAATTTTGGGGAAAGCACCTAGAACCTGACTCTCTTTTCATCACTTCCATCTACCACTCTTATGACTTACATTTGTGTTTGGACAACTACTTCTACTTTCTTGTCATTTCATCTGGAATGTGTGTTATGATATTTTTAGAACTAGATCTTAGTTCTAATTTTTTGTTTTACTTTACCATTGGCAACACCATTCTTACATTGCACCTATTAATTATCTGTTGCTACGCATAATCTTCAATTTTATGTCATCATGAGTGGAGTGAATGAGATAGCATATAGTTATACAAACTACACATAGTATAATTCAAATTGAACTATAGTTGTAACAATTGTTCTACATAATTGGTTAAATAGTTGGTATGTAACACACCAAAAAAATTATGAAGTTAAAAAAAATGGAGTAGGAACAAAAAACAGTGTAAGATTTTTTTTTTAAATAATAAACAGTTTGAAAAATTATAAAAAAAAAACAAACTAAACAAACCCAACCCAACCCAACCCTGCACCACAAACACAGGTTTCAGCAAACCAGCCCAACACAACCCTGCACCCCAAACACAGGAATCAAAAACCCCAGGGTTTCTGATTCCAGCCAAGAAACCCCAGGGTTCCAGAACCCCAGGATTTCTGATTCCAAACCAGCGCGCCAAACAGCCCCTAAAAGTCTAAAACACTCAAATACGTACAGTCCACTAAATCCTAAATTGAAGACACAAAGTAAAAGGAAAAGAGAAAAACTAGACGATGCGTGCCAACACTCGTTCCCGACGTGATGTCCCGAGATCTCTAGCCTTAAGTCTCCTCCTTAGCTCTCCAATGTGCTCTCTAGACCTCTCAAACAATGCGTCTATCGAAATTAGGGTTAGGTCTCTCCAAAATGGCTCCCTTTGCTCGAATGAATAAGTTTCTTTTATAGACATCGAGATGGCATTGCAACGTTGTCCCTCGAATTTTATAAAAAAGGAAACAATTAATTTGGCTTGCAGTGCAAGGCTGTGAGTAGCGTTGCAACGTTATGTCTTCTGGTCTCCAAGGCTGAAAGGCTGCTGAAGTGGCGTTGCAACGTTATAATCTCGGGTTCACAAGCTTGTTTCATTCTCTTCAACACTTGGATTTGCCATTATAGCTCCAATTTGCTCCAAATTCAACCAAATACTTCTCGAAACTCCGACTTTGCTCCAATTGTTCAGTTTCTGTAAAATACACATAAAAATACATGAAAGTACACACAATCATAGCAAAACTAGCATAAAACTAAGTCTAGAAATAGCACATTTACGCATGCTATTAGTAGTCCTAAAACAAATGAGGTATTTGTATGATAAATATCATTTTTATAAGAAATGTCAAATAAAAGACTACAAACCTTTAATAAGGTGAGATTGTGTTAATAAATTGGTTCCAAGTGAAGCCACTAAATAGTTAAGAAAAGTTGTTAACAATTTAATTACATTTGAAAATCAAATGGATCTTAGTCATGAATTGGATAAGCCCCATCATAGTGGGAGAGTTATATGATAACTCAACCTTTACAAGAACTTAATTGAAGCCCAAAATTGTCATGTTAGATAAAAAAGTTGAAGGTTTATTACTTGCAAAGTGAGACTAATGACAAAGGGTTAAACCTAATAGGATAAAGTAGACTGCGAGTAAATTTTCTCACTTGTTGCCATATTGAAGTATGTAAGCATTATTTAATTCATTATTGCATATGTGATAAAAAAAAATGAATGTTACGAATTCTTTTATGAAAAGAAATGTTAGATAATGCATCTACACAAATTAAATAGAGATGTTTATTTTCAAAAATCAAAAGCAAAAGGTTTGCGAAATAGTAAAGGTTCATTTATGAAAAGAATTTTACCATTAGATCTGTGAATATAAGGTTTGATAAAAGTATCAAAACCTATGACTTTGGATAAATTATGCTATTTTTATGTCCTTATTTCATGTTGGTTTTATTACTCTCATGAGCTTATTGTCTATTTTGTAGAGTTTGAGCAAGCTCAATCTATTCAAGGCAGTTTGGATGAATCAGAATAAAATAGGAATAATTCAAGCTTAAATCAAACAACCAAGTGAAGAGAAATCAAAGATCAAGTCATGAGACCTGAGAGGGCAGCGTCTAGACTCCACCTTAGGCATCAAAACAGTGTTGCAGGAAGTATTCAAGCAAGAGATCCCATAGGAGCAGTGTCTAGATGCTAGTTCTATAGCACAAGATGAAGGTTTGTTCGACACTGCGGAGAGGCCATGCAAGACCCTAGTAGCATCGAAATGCTATCCACGACGTCTTGACACTACTCGATATATAACAATTCATTCCTTATTTAACAAGGGCAGCATCTCGACGCTACCCTTGGTATCTCGACGTTGCCACAATAACTATATATATACATCTCTTTCTCTAGGGCAAAGGTGTGTGATTTCTTAGGTTTTTTGTTCCACACTCTCTTGAAGGTTTTCCATGTACTTTTTAATTTTACTCTTGTAAACATCGAACCAATAAAAAGTCTTAGCTATATCGTCACAGTGAGCGGCTAAGGTTAGTATTTCCAATTCATAGGTCGGCTTAGTTCAATTGCAATGTTGTGAGGTTTTGGACCTAATTGTTTTTACCCTACTAATACAAGTATTATTGTTTCCCGTTTCAATTCTTATGAGCTTGCATTGATCGAATTGACGACTCAATTGCACGTGTTTACTTATAATTTTACAATACACGAATATTACAATCCGCAATTGTTGTAATTGATTGCTTATTATAGTAGTGAAGGATTGGCTCATGTGTGTGTTTTTGTGGCTTTTCCATAATCACATAACTTGCATGATAAACTCCAAAGAAACAACGAAGTTAATTGATTCGTTTGTATTATCTCAACTAATTAATTGATCTTAATGCTTTTGGGATTTATGGGTTAAAGCCTCGTAATTAATGATTTATATAATAATTAATAATGATTTTTATTATTTTATTTACAATATAATATTATCCATTATATGAAAAATCCAAGGTTATTAGTGTAATCTTGAACAGTATGTGGTTGACATACGGGAGGATCTTGTTCAAGAAATAACCTAAAAGGGTCATAGTATATGGGTAAGGTTTGGTGCCTTATGCTGGTAACACTATTGATATAGCCCACTTTGTAATAGTTACAAATGATTTGATCCAAATCATTCATGTGGAGACATGTGAGTGGGGATATCTTATACAATGAGTTTGTGTAAGACTGGACCACGAAATATTTACTCTCTTTATAGATTCGTTAATTGAGAAGATTAATATTTCATCAAGATGATTATATGCAACTCGATCTTAATCCTTAGTGAGTTATGAACTCCTACCTGTGAGGGCTTGTCCTTTGATTTGCATAAGTGAGAGTGACTTTTGTAGCCGATTCAATATGCCTACCATTTTGGAGTCTTGACCAAATAAGGAGGAACATAATCTCACAAGGGGCCCCACCCTTTCACAAGGAGGCCCAAATAGGGTGTAAGTAGATGAGTAGTTCCCTTAAATGTTGATTTCGGGACTTGAACAATGGGGTCCCACCCTCTCATTGGCCCGAGAGGAACTTAGTTTATAATTAGATTATAAACAGATTGTTCATTAGAGGATTAATGATATTTAAGGTGAAAGATGTAATTATAGGGGTAAAACAGACTTTTGGCCCAGCTGTAATTACGAACAACTTGTGAAGGATCGACTTGCATGTAATGATTATATCTATGGACACAACTTGTCCTGGCATAAGAGTGCAACTCTAGGTCTATAGTGGAGTGACCTGTTAATGAATGAAAATTAATTAATTAAGTAAAAAGTTTAATTAATTGATTTTGTATCATTGGAGCTTATAATTTGTAGGTTCATAAGGTCCCCTTGCTAGCTCATAGTAACACTAAAGATCAATTTAGTTGAAAGAAAAATTTGAAATGTTCAAATTAATCTTTAATATATTAGATAAATTAAATATATAAGAGGAAAATATATTTATTGTATTTGGTACATTAAATATTAAAATAATTAATGTATATTATAGACATTAAAAAAAAGATATTTATAGAATTTGAATAAGATTCAAATAAATAAATATCGTAGGAGATTTGAATGAGATTCAAATAAATATAAGACATATTTTAATATATTAGATATTAAAATATAATATTTTAATTATGGCAAAGATTTTCCCTTGATCTCTATAAATAGGACCCTTGGGTTGAGCCATTAGACACAACACATATCTCCTCAATAGAGAATTAGATAATTCTCTCTAGACCTCTTCCTCTCCAATCTCTTGTGGATTTTCTTTCAAGAGACGCCACAAGCCTCGGTCCTCTGTTCGAGTCATAGCCAGGAATATTTTTATGGAGGAGATAAAGATTCGCCAAAAATATCTCCCTATTTACTCCAAGTAAGTTTGCTTGACCTTAATTTGTAGTTTAATTTTAAATAAAATCAAAGATGATCCAATGTTTCTGCTGCGGAGTGAAACGTTCATTCCTTCAATTGGTATCAGAGCTGTCTTTGAATTATATTTAGAGAGAAGGAAAGGGAACACCTCTAACTGGGAACCAACCTGGGAGCTGAATTAGTCAAATTTTATTTAATTTCACTAAGCATGCTCATAATGTGATTAATTTTTTAAAAATAATTTAAAAACTTGGTAATTAAAATCAATCTAACCAACATAAGAGGTATGAATGGTAGATTGAATGAGATTAGACTAATTTGTCTAGGTAAGAGAAAACCCTATTTCAAAATAGTAAGTGGGAGAAGGAAATATGTAAACATATCCTACGGTCTCCATTTTTGGTTCACATCGTGATATTCATGTGGGGCCTCACAGTGGCTTTTGGACCGTCCCCCTACAGAAGGTGTTTGCATGGGTCAATATCAAGGTGAACTCCTGAGAATGATAGGATTGTAGTTTTGTTTCCAATACTTGACCTACCCTACGGCAGTACTTGTTGGGATAAAACTATGGGATCTAAAATGATGGGTCATACTTACAAAGGGCTTATTAAGGTTGTTAATAATGTTCTTGACCAAAGTAATGCTAACTAAATATTATAGGATTAAGAGCTATTTTTGTATAATACTTGGTTGAGATTATCTCAGTTTAGTGAAGGAACATTTGACCTACCCTACGGCGGCACTTGTTCTAACTCACTAAAGTACCATAGAATTAGAAATGATTTATAGGGTTCATTTTTCAAATCGTTTGATTTCTATACTAAAATTGAATGGATAATTGTTTGCATGATGTTAAATTATATATTTCAATATTATGTCAGTTTCTCTCATGATTTTTAATTTTATTACTGATAAGTCAAAATTGAGAAGTTTTATTACTTGGAAAAGTAACGTTAACACTGTAATGGCAGTGTAAAATTTTGAATTTGTCTTTATTCAGAAATGTTTGCAAAACCTGTTGTCAATCATAATCGAATTGTTCAAGAACCACATGATTACTAAATCAAAAGTAAATGAGATAGCTTGTACGTATTCTCCTAGTTGACATGTTAGATGTCAAGTTTAGAAGATAAAGAAAATGACAACAACATATGAGATGTTGAAGTCAACATAAGCTAAATTTAGAAAATTGTCTAAATGATCTCAAATATTAAGTATTACAAAAATCGAAGAAAAAACACCAAATGACTGAAGCTATATAAATAGAAATAGTTCATAAATTAGCTAGAACAGTCATAATGAGGGGAATTTTTGAAATATCTCTATGGGAAGAATAATGTAGATGAAAGTAAATTTGATTTACTAGATTTTTGTTAGAGAATATACAACTCCACCTAGATAGTTGATACTAGATCCACTATCAAATTTTATTCTTTATTACATTTAATATGCAATTCTTGGAAAATACTTAACACGAAGAATAATTTCTATAGACTAGCACCAGGAAGCCCATCTCAGTTAGTGTGGTGGGAAACATTAAGATGTTATTAAGTAATAATTGTTAATTAATGTTGATGTGGTATTTTATGAAAAACAAGAGAAATTCAATTTCTCAAACTTATTACTAAAAGGTTCATATAGTATGAATTATTTTTATATTTCAAAAATGTTTGAAAATACATTCAGTTGAAAATAAGAACAATTTGTATATGTTAAAATGTTGACATATATCATACTACTAAATACTGAGATATTCAAGATTATAGAATCCAAAATGGAAAGGCAAATTGTTTTCTCCTAAAAGATACTTGACTTTGGCAGTTAAGGTTGATAAACATCAACTTGAATAGCATGAAGACTTGTAAGAGGTAATTCTCTAAAAGTTAGAGTTAATTACTTTACCTGTCTATAGATCTTGCCTTTCATGCAAAATAAGCATTGGACCTTTATTGGAAAAGGCTACAAGGCCAAAGAATACTTTGGGCTTACACATTCCATTCTGACCCAAGTGGTCCGGTGAATGTAAAGGCCAAATAAAGTCATGAATATTTCATCACTCTAGTTGATGATCATTCAAGTATCTTTACGTAATACAACATAAGTCTAAGTTTTTTTAAAAGTTCAAGAAAATTAAGATTAAAGTTGAAAATTAATTACGTAAATCTATCAAGATATTATAATTAGATCATAATATAAAATACAAGAACCTTACGTACTAAGATTAATTGATAGAAAATGGGTTGTTATCCCAATTATCTTAATACCAAGTACAATTGTGTGAAATTGTGCTGCAAAGGGAGAAACAAGACTTTGTTAGACATGGTCACATTAGAGATTGCATGGTGAACATGATTCCCTCCAAAAGTGTCTACAATACAAGTTTAAGACTATAGAAGAGTAGTAAAGCTAGTTTACAACACTTCACCATTTGGGAATGTTAAGCTCACATGCTGAAACAAGCCTAAACAGCTTGTATATGTTCAAAGATAAGCCTAAGTGAAGGCCACCCCTAAGGGGTACAAGATGGTCTTTTATCTAGTCCTAAAACGAATAAGATATTTGTATGACAAATATCAATTTTATAAGGAATGTCAAATAAAAGACTACAAACCTTTAATAAGGTGAGATAGTATTAATAAATTGGTTCCAAGTAAAGCAACTAAATAGTTAACAAAAGTTGTTAACAATTTAATTACATTTGAAAGTCAAATGGATCCTAGTCATGAATTGGATAAGCCTCATCGTAGTGGGAGAGTTATGAGATAACTCAACCTTTATAAGGACTTAATTGAAGCCCAATTTGTCATGATAGATGACAAAGTTGAAGGGCTTATTGCCCTCAAAGTGAGACTAATGACAAATGGTTAAACCTAATAGGAGAAAGTAGACTGCGAGTAAACTTTCTCATTTGTTGTCATATTGAAGTCTGTAAGCATTATTTAATTCATTGTTACATATGGGATATGAAAATTAATGTTTACAATTCTTTTATGAAACGACATCTTAGATAATGTATCTACACAAATCAAATAGAGAGATTTATTTTCAAATATCAAAAGAATAAAGGTTTGCAAAATAATAAAAGTTCATTTATCAAATGAATTTTACTATTAGATCTTTGAATATAAGATTTTATAAAAGTATTAAAATCTATGACTTTGGATAAATATTAATGAAACTTGTATAGACAAGAAAATCATTTATTGCTTAGTGAATTTTTCTTATGTTTTATGTTGATGATATTTTTACCCATTATGAATTATGTAAGATGTCTAACATAAAAAGTTGATTAAGTAACAAATTCCAAATATGTGATTTGGAATGACTCAGTATATTACATGTCCAAAATGGAGATTTTAAGGACAAAATGTTAACTTTGTCTCAAACATCTTATATTGACAAAATTGTTGTCAAATATTTGATATTTATGCCTAAGAAAAAGTATCCTAAGACACCTCAAATGTTGAAAGTATATGATATGCATAAATGAGACTGAACATTTAATATACAATTGGTTAGCATATATCAGTTAAACGAATGGTATGACCATTGAGTAGAAAATTAAAAACTTTCTCAAATTATCTATGGATAATGAGAAATTTTTGTGTATGGAGTTAAGGATTTGATCTTTACAAGATACATCGATTCTTACAAAGATTTAAGAAATCTATGTAAAGATAAATTTTAACCTAGGTGGTCAAGTATGGTATACAAGTTAAATTGTTTTGCTTGTGAAACAACAAAATGACTTGTATTACTCAAATAGCTCCTTAAAGATCTTACGGTGTTTCAGATATGATTTAGTTTATCCAATTTATTATGATAATAATGGTGCAAAGACTAATATTAAGGAAATTAGAAAACACCAACGTACAGGGAATCATATCGAGAGAGAGAAAGCATCATGGTAGTAACCAAGATGGCTATTAATGGCAGTTATTGGGATCTATATAAAAAGACTCTCCAGGCTAAAGTGTTTGAGGGTCACTTAGAATGTCTGAGATTACGAGACATTTCTCATCTTTACTAGGGCAAATGGGAGAACATGTTGAGTATATAGTATGCCCTAGCATACATGTCTCACCAGCTTTAGTGCATGTGGGAGATTGTTGGGATTTATGCCCTAAAGTCTCGTAATTAATGATGTATTTAATAATTAATAATAATTTTGATTATTTTATTTGTAATATAATATTATCCATTATACGAAAAATCTAAGGTTATTAGTGTAATCTTGAACAGTATGTGGTTGACATACGGGAGGATCATGTTCAAGAAATAACCTAAACATAGTATATGGATGAGGTTGGGTGCCTTATCCTGGTAACACTATTGATACAGCCCACTTTGTAATAGTTACAAATGATTTGATCCAAATCATTCATGTGGAGACATGTGAGTAAGGGTATCTTTTACAATGAGTTTGTATAAGACTAGACCACGAAATATTTAATCACTCTTTATAAATCTGTTAATTGAGAAGATTAATATTTCATCACGATGATCATATGCGACTCGATCTTAATCTTGAGTGAGTTATGAACTCCTGCCTGTGAGGGCTTGTCCTTTGATTTGCATGGGTGTGAGTGACTTTTGTAGTCGATTCGATATGTCTGCCATTTTGGAGACTTGACCAAATAGGGAGTTGGGAACATAATCTCACAAGATGGAATTCACTTCTTCCCATATAGGGTAAGTAGATGAGTAGTTCCCTTAAGTGCTGATTTCGGGACTCGAACAATGGAGCCCCACCCTCTCACTGGCTCGAGAGGGACTTAGTTTATAATTAGATTATAATATATTATTCATTAGAGGATTAGTGGTACTTAAGGTGCAAGATGTAATTATAGGGGTAAAACGGACTCTTAAGCTAGTTGTAATTTCGAACAACTAGTAAATGATCAACTTGCACGTAATGATTATATCTATGGACACAACCTTTCCTACAGTGCATAAGAGTGCAACTCTACGTCTATAGTGGAATGACCTATAGTTAATGAATGAAAATTAATTAATTAAAGAGTTTAATTAATTGATTTTGTATGATTGGAGCTTATAATCTGTAGGTCCATAAGGTTCCCTTGCTAGCTCATAGTAACACTAAAAGATCAATTTAGTTGAAAGAAAAATTTGAAATGTTTAAATTAATATTTAATATATTAGATATATTAAATATATAAGAGAAAAATATACTTATTGTATTTGATACATTAAATATTAAAATAATTAATGTATATTAGATACATTAAATAAAATATATTTATAGAATTTGAATAAGATTCAAATAAATAAATATTGTATGAGATTTAAATAAGATTCAAATAAATAAAATATATATTTTAATATATTAGATATTAAAATATAATATTTTAATTATGACAAAGATTTTCCATTGGTTTCTATAAATAGGACCCTTGGGTTGAGCCATTAGACACAACATATATCTTCTCAATAGAGAATTAAAGAATTCTCTCTAGACCTCTTCCTCTCCAATCCCTTGTGGATTTTCTTTTAAGATGCTCTCACAAGCCTTGGTCCTGTGTTCAAGTCATAGCCAAGAAAATTTTTATGGAAAAGATAAAGATTTGCCAGAAATCTCCATATTTGCTCCATGTAAGTATGCTTAACCTTAATTTTTAGTTTAATTTTAAATAAAATCAAAGACAATCCAATGCTTCCACTGCGGAGTGAAAAGTTCATTCCTTCAAATGCTATTGCTTGACTAATATCAAACACTATCATGCCCAATTATTTAAGTGATAAGTTTGGTTGTGATGCTTTGTTGGAATCAATAGACTTAGGAAAATTGAACTTAATATGGCTTTTCCAATTAAGTAGACTAAGCACTTAGATTAAAAGCGGTAACTTGTTGTGTGAGCCCATGATCAATTATTGCAATTAAATGAGACCGCACCTTTGGATTAGACATTGGTAAGATTTGATTTCTTCATTTTAATTTACTCGTTATTTGTTTTCCTTCACCAAACCCAAAACTCCCTTGCTTTACTTGTTTTCCTTATGCGAATTAAACTTTGAGAAACTAGTAAATTGGTTCTTTTAGGATTTGACCCAGTACCGCTTTCTCTACAAGCTTGTGAGATTGGTTTTATGTTGGCAAGCTTCAACAACTTGACCAAAATTTGGTAAACAGCAGTAAACAGGAAGATAGGACTGAAACAGTTAATATAGAAAAGGTTTGGCTCTAGGTTTCTCTATATTTACCTCTCTTACCTTGGCTTAACATGCATGGATTCCTTCTAAACTAAGCATAGGTTCCTACTTACCTTTAATCTTTCAAGAATGGTGTTAAGCTCACAACATCCTTACATGTATGCACTCGATGTTATAGAAACATCATAGACCTATTTGGAGCTCATAAGTGACTATTTTATGTCTAAAACACCGAGTAAAAACTACTACAATTTGCTCTCCTTGGCTCTCACACACTCTAACCCTTTCAAGTGCTAGAAATATGCTAATACTTCACTTCAGTTGCCAAACAAAAAGAAGCAATGGAAGAGTAAAAATAACCAAGAAGAAGTTGAGAAATCCTTCATGCATGCTCTCAACGTAACAATGTTACAACATAGAGTTCACCATGAGTTAAACCTTGAAAGATTTAACCACTCATAATAGAAAAATAAAGAAAAGCAACTAGGAAGGAGATAAACTTCATGATCATTTTATTGAATGAAAATAATACAAAGTACGGTAAGCAACACACTACAACAAAACTACACTCTCGAGGTGGATGTGAGGAAGACGATCGGTGATGAAGCTTCTTCTCTTCTTCTTTACTGAGAGCAACAATGACCAAAATGAAGAACAAACAGAAAAACAAAAGAGAGAAAAAACTAGAGGGTAGGATTGTCTAAAAATTAAAAAAAAAAAAGAAAAATGGAAGAAGATTCTATTTTTTGTAAAAAAATTCTTCATTTTGGTGGATTAGGTTGTACGTGCTGCACAATCAGCTGTCATAGATCTCAACTGCTCCTTATTGATCTTCCATGTGCCGATATCTGGCTAAAATGAGCTGGGGTGATCTTTGCTGACGCCAAGTAGAGGAAGCTTGCGCTGGGGATTTTTTTCTTGTCTCCTTCAAGAATGCATTGGCTCTTGGCTTTATGCGTCATCTTTGTACCACGACTTCCATTCCTACATAATTGTATCGGATTAACTGTATTTTGGACGCAAGGGAATGGTCAAGGCACAACATGTAATCGTTCAACACAAACATGCTATTCATGAAAGCTTGGTAGAGTTGTATACAAAATTCACTAAACACATACTTTTTGTACTCTCGAAGCAAAGATGATTTAATTATGGGTGTCAAATAACTTATATTTCTACAAGTTATCAACGCATAAGGGAAATAGACAAGTCAAAAGACTAAAGAGAATTTAGTCAATTTTCATTCACCATAAAACTTCTTCAATACAATTGAAAATAAGGCATATATATAGCCTTAGAGTTGTGAACTTGAACATGGAAAAGAAACCGTAAAACTAAAAAGGAAAATTTCCAAAAAAAATTAGGAAAAATGCTTAAACTTAATTCATAAAATAAAATAAACTTACTCTAATTAAACTTGCAAAAAAAATTTAATCCTAAACAATTAAATTCTTTCATAAACTCTCAAAACAAACATAGAAATTTCAAATAAGGAAAGTAGGGCAAGGGTGGGCGACAAGGCTGGGTGGGTGGCACGCACGCTTGTGGGTGTGCAAGGGGATGCTTATGTGCTTGGTTTGGGTTGGGTTGTGGAATAAATATGTGGAAAACAAGTGTAAATGTAGAGCATCCATTGGTAATAAAGATAATATGAACGGATTCTAACACAACGCATAAACAACAAAAATGCCAATCCTGCGTTTAGCACAAGTGTACACTCAACACAAGCAAGTAATACTTGGAAGTACTCCAAGGTCGAATGCACAGAGACTAGATATTATATAGAGTTTTGTATATAACCGTGAGATACAGTTGTGGTCACATAATAATAAAAAATTAAAAGAATGGGGAAATGAAATGTCTGACGCAAGTAAGAAAAATAGCTAATGAAAAAGGGTATGTATAATGAGTGTAACATAATAGTAAACGAGAGGTAAAAAGGTGATGGGACGATCGGTTTGGTTCGAAATTCGTCTATTATGCCCTACCCTTAGTTGTGGATTACGTATATGTGTTTTCTTCTCAACTAAGCATAGATTCCTACTTACCCTAACTCTTTCAAGAAAGATGTTAAGCATATTGTACCCTCATATGTATATGCTTGGTATAATGTCTCTATTTTGGCTTGCAAGTGGTTGTTTTATGTGTAAAACCCCCCAGTGAAAGGATCCACTCTTGCTCCTCTTGGAGTTTTCACACACTACCCTCTCGGTGCTCGAATGTGCTACTACCTTACATCGGTTGGCAAAACGAAAAAAGGTAATGGAAGAATAGTAAAGACCAAAAAGGAATTGAGTTCCACACATGTACTCCATTTAAAAGGGGTTACATAATAGGTTCCTTCGTACACCAAACGTTAGGAGTTTAGCTACTCATGAATGAAAAATGAAGCAAAGATAGAGAAAATGAGATGAACTGCTTGTATTAAATAGAAAAACGAAAAGTACAATGTTGAGTTACAACTAAATAAGAAAAAAACAACAACTACAAAGGCACTGTGGCATCGGCAACCAAGCAACTAGTGAGTCTTCTTCTCCGATGAGCAATAGTGTAAAAGGAACAAAGGTACAAGGAAAAGTTAAAGTAAAAACTAGATAGGAAGCAAAAACTGGAATTCAAAAAAAAGGCTTCTAAAATTCTTTCTATCGAAGACCCCTTCAAAATGCAGCAACTTCTTCTATTTATAGGCAATTTGGGTCCACAGGAATGTTGCCACGCAACTGCTACTGTATCAACGCCATTCCTTCTGCAGGTTAGGTCTGTACACAGCGCACAATCAGCTAACAGAGTTAGTTTAACCACTCCCTTCGTGCAGCATCTTTGTGCCGGCATCTTAGCTATCATGCGCTGCACTGGCTATTGGATGCATACATAACGTTGCACTTGCATTTTCTTCTTCTTCAAACTTGCACTAGCTTTACAACATTCCTTCTTCTTTTGAGCACGAACCATTCCTGCATGCAAATGCGAGGTTAAAGACATACCTTAAATGCAAAGGAATGGATTTAGGCATAGAGCTAACTTCTTCAGCGCATACATGCTATAAGTGAAAATCATGGTAAAATGAATGTAAATGCTCGTTAAACACATACTTTAAATACTCTCTAAGCAAGGACGATCTAATTCTGAGCGCAAAATAATATGTATTTCTACAAGTTATCAAAACCTCAAACTTAAACCATTGTTCATTGATAGACGACTTGTCGAAGGTCCTATCAAGATTAAATTTATAAAAACCAGACCTCTAAGTATTTTGCAATAATAGTGGCTAGGGTCATCCACAAGGATTGAGTTTCTTGGATTCAATTAAGTACCACGGTTAATTACGCCTAATTTTCTTTTGAGAAAACTAACTTTGAATTGGTTCTTTTTTAGATAAAGACAAAAAAACCTATCCTATTATGTACAAAGTTGGATTCCAATTTTAGAGACATTCGTTAATTGCTATTCGTGAAGCCCAACTATGAAATTGTAACGACCCGACTTTTCCTATTAGACTTTATAGGGACGTTACTACATGCATGCCGAAGAAATTTTAAAATTCTTTAATAACAGACAAAAAGAATTAAACTTTTTGCTAAACAACCAAAAATCCTTATGCTCGGGATCCCTTTAAAAATCATTTCAAACATAATATGAATTATAATGTTCAATCAGTTGAAATAGTTTCACAACACATTGTTTACTAAACAAAATATGTTTTAACTAACACACTATCTAAATGCGGAAGTCATGACCTTCAAAGTCACCCATGACCCTCTCAGCAAACTGCCTTGTCAATCGCCTATGATATGTCCTTGTATTTGCCTGAAAAGGAAAAAAACATTTTTGAAAAGGGTGAGTATTTTACAATACTCAGTAAGTGACCTCACTACCGGGTCAGGATATGCATACACACACATAATGAGTTTTCGAAAACATTTTCTTCCTTTCCTTTGGTGGGACCTAAATTCCTTTCATAGCAGAAACGTTTCTCTTTCAACTTTTCTCTTCGGCTTAATGTGGACAATTAACCCAACCTCACATTTCCTTTTCATCTAACCTTTTCAGGTTCCTTTTCATTTAACATTTTCAGGTTCCTTTTCATATAGCCTCGTAAGGCTCCTTTTCATATAGATGTACATCAATAATGTTAGGGGGTAATTGCCACAGCCTTCGAAATCATTTTTATCATGAAAACATAATGTATGCATGAGGTCCCAAAGCATTTTCAATTTTTTCATTTCATGATGCAACATAAAACAAAGTTCTCATGTCATTCATCATATCATAAATCGTATAACATGCATCACACTCATAAGAACATACATGTGAGAATTATTTTTCATACATAGCATTTCAAAATTCATCAACAATCATAACTAAAACATTTATGAAAATCCTTTTATTTCAAAAGTAAATTCTTTTTTTTTTCAATTCAGTTCCCGACTTGCATTTAAGCATATCGGCATAAAGTCCCTTACCTTGGTTAAGCTCAGGAATCCAATCACCCAAATTGCTTACCAGAAGTTCCTTCGCCTTGAATCTCAGCCAACCAGTTTAGAGCCTAAATCGGATCATCCTAAGGTTAGAAAAATTTCTAAAATTCATAGTTCATCCCATAGCTCATTCCATCCAACTAAGTTCCAAAATTAGAATTTCTCCCTTAATGATCAAACCAGTTTTAAAGATCTTAAATCAGATTTGGCTTAGTATCGAAATTACCCAAGTCAGAACATGATCGAAAGCGGAGTTGTTCGGCTTCGAACAACTGACCGGGAGGCGGCGGCGCGTGGGTGTACGGCGGCGGCGCGTGGGTGTGCAGTGGCGGCGCGTGGAGGAGCGTTGTCACCGGATCTGGGCAGATCCGGTCTTGGCGAGTTGGTTCGAGCGGATTTCTGGGCAGATCTGCACTCCGGCGAGCTGGATCTGTTCTGGCGGTTGCAGATCTGGCGAGATTCGACAGAAGCGTGCGCGTGGTTGGGTGTCTACAGTTTGGACGAACGGCGGAGGCTCGTGGTCGCGGATCTGCAGCGGCGTTCGGGCTGGTTGCGCGAGTTGCAGCGGCGATCGGCGACTTGCGGACCTGCACGGCGGTCGAGTGGTGGACGGCGGTCTGAGACGCAGAGTACACGGATCCGAGCAGCGGCGTTCGTGCAACGGTGGCGTGCGGCTGCAATTCGTGCGGCGGTGAGCGGTTCTGCAAGGCGGCGATGGCGGTCCGGTTGAGCTGCAGCGGTCTGGGCTTGTGCACGGCGGCAGAGACTGCTGGAACACAACAGAAATTTTTTTTTTTTTTTTCTTCTTATTAATGGAGGCTGTCGAACAAGGAGGAAGAAGAAGGAGATGAGAAAGTGAAAGCTTGGCTGGCTTGAAAGCTTGGCTTGTATCTAGGGCTACGTGCCTTTTAAAATATGAGAGAGAGATATTTGGGGCTTGGCTTACTATGGCTTGGGCTTGGCTTAATGACTATTGAATTACAAGAATGCCACAAACATCAATTAATTCTCTTTTTCTTTCTTTCTTCCCATTTTACCCTCAAATTCTCTAATTTCAAAAATGCAAATCTTCAAAATTAAACATCAATTCACCTTAAACCTAAAATTGGCCTTTCAATTAATTTAAATCCAAAAATTTAAAGCCTTAATTAATACCTGAAAGTGCCGGTCGTTACAGAAATTGACTACAGAATTGTGAAGCATGCAATAGTCCTAAGTCAAGAATTACTAAAATATTCAATTGACTCTCTTGAGCCCAATTGAACTCATGCAATAAGTAAATCAACCTCTCGGTCTATTTCTACAACTAGGCATGACATTATGAAATTCTCTTAATGACTTCTAGTATTAACCTATTCATTCTCATGTAATAGATTAATCCTAGTTATGCATCTAAGTTCTTAGTTAAATTTACTTTCTCAAGCTAAATTTAACTCAACATACAAAGCTATGGTCGAGAGCTTAGAAAATTAAATCAGGATGCATAAAAAACGTTACAAGCACATTCAATAAATCAAACATAGTTTTATACAATCATGCAATTAACTAAAAGTCTAAAACACTCAAATACATTTAAATACAGTCCACTAAATCCTAAAATTGAAGACACAAAGTAAAAGGAAAGAGAAAAACTGGACGACACGTACCCACACTCATTCCCAACATGATGTCCAGCGATCCCAAGCCTTGAGTCTCCTCCTTAGCTCTCCAATGTGCTCTCTAGACCTCTCATACAATGCTTCTATCAAAATTAGGGTTTAGGTCTCTCCCACATCTCCCTTTGCTTGAATGAATAAGTTCCTTTTATAGACATCGAGACACCGTTACAACGCTGGGGATAGCGTTCAACTCTGTTCCTTGAATTTTATAAAAAAGGAAAAAATTAATTTGGCTAGCGTTGCAACGCTGTGAGTAGCATTGCAACGCTATGTCTGCTGGTCTCCAAGGCTAAAAGGGTGTTGAAGTGGCGTTGTAACGCTACAGATGGCATTACAATGCTATACTCTTGGGTTCACAAGCTTGTTTCCTTCTCTTTAACACTTGGATTTTCAATTAAAGCTTCAATTTTCTCCAAATTCAACCAAATAATTCTCAAAACTCTGGTTTTGCTCCAATTGCATGGTTTCTGTAAAAGACACATGAAAGTACACACAATCATAGCAAAACTAGCATAAAAATAAGCCTAGAAATAGCACATTTATGCATGCTATCAAATACCACCAAACTTAGATTCTTACTAGTCCTCGAGCAATACAATTTCACAAGTTTTCTAATACAAGATTCATGACTCAAGCCTCAGTGATCTAGTTGACATGATACAACAGAATAAATTCTTAACATGCTTTTCACTAAGCAATTTAAATTCTATCTATCTCAATCCTTGAGTGTGTAGATCAAGGTACATAAAAATTCTCTCATTTCTTCGGACCTCTCTTCCTGGAATCTACAAAACAAACCAAAGCTAGTAGAAACACTAGCTTCTCCTAAGACCCTGAAGCATAAATATTTTTGGTATTTTTGAATAAGAAAAGCATAAAAGAAGAAAGATCAAAATAAAAAGACTCAGACATGGACTCGTGAGAATAAGAAGAACACTCAAGGATAAGAGATGAATCAGAACATAAAATAGACAAAGGTCTTATAGCCTCAAACTTTACCTCCTCAACTAAGATAGGCTCATCCTCACTGACTTGATCCTAGAGTGTGTCTAAATCTTCTAGTTCCTCCCTATTCTCAACACAACTCTCCCTCAATTGCCCAAACTCAGAAGAATCGAAAAAATTATGCTCTTGAAAGGCTATCAGTGAATTAGTGTTCAAGTGACTCACTGGATATCCTACAGAAGTGGTTTTCACTTCACTAACCTCCCTAGGGTCTAGAGACTCATCAATCTTTCATCAAATTGTAACCTCCTAAGTCTAGTCTCCTCTGTAAATTCTCCCAACATTAGCTAAGGAAGATTTTCCTCTAATTGGGCTTCTTGACAAAATTTAGGATATGGTTCATGGGTCCAAATGCATTCATCATTACCATCTACGGGATTTCCATAACTCATAGATTCAGTATGATAGTAACTACGCATTTGATAACCATGAAACACATAATCTTCACTCACAGGCTCATGATCAAAAGGGGGATAACTAGTAGAACTAGAAAATGGGTTTGGTTTTTTGGGCTCAGATTCCCTAAAGGGCCACCCAAATCTATTAGAAGCCATTAAACAAAAAAAGAAATAATCACAGGCTCTCGAGCAACAAAAAGTAATCACATAACCATAAACAATGGACAAGGAGTCAAAAGAAAACAAAAACAAGCAAGATAAAAACAAAACAAAGATAAACCTCTAAATTAAAGCAAAAAGAAGGAAACTAAAAATATACACTATTTACACTTTAAATTAAGATCAAGCACTTTCACCACGATATGAACTAAACTAAAATATGTCAATCCCCAGCAACGACACCAAATTTGATAGGAGACTTGTCGAAGGTCTTATTAAGATTAAATTTATAAAAACCAAACCTTTAAATATTTTGCAATAATAGTTGTCAGGGTCATCCACAAGGATTGGGTTTCTTAGATTCAATTAAGTACCAGGGTTAATTATGCCTAATTTTATTTAGAGAAAACTAACTTTGAATTGGTTCTTTTTTAGATAAAGACAAAAAAACCTATCCTATTATGTACAAAGGTTGTGTCCAATTTTAGAGAGACATTCGTTAATTGATATTCGTGCAGCCCAACTATGAAATTGACTATGGAATTATGAAGCATGCAACAGTCCTAAGTCAAGAATTACTAAAATATTCAATTGACTCTCTCGATCCCAATTTAACACATGCAAGAAGTAAATCAACCTCTCGGTCTATTTCTACAACTAGGCATGGCATTATGAAATTCTCTTAATGACTTCTAGTATTAACCTATTCATTCTCATTCAATAAATTAATCCTAGTTATGCATCTACTTAGTTAAATTTACTTTCTCAAGCTAAATTTAACTCAACATATAAAGCTATGACCGGGAGCTTAGAAAATTAAATCAAGATGCATAAAAAACATTCCAAGCATATTCAATAAATCAAACATAGTTTTATACAATCATGCAATTAACTAAAAGTCTAAAACACTCAAATACATGCAAATACAGTCCACTAAAACCTAAAATTGAAGACACAAAGTAAAAGGAAAAGGGAAAAACTGGACGACACGTGCCAACACTTGTTCCCGACGTGATGTCCCGCGATCCCGAGCCTTGAGTCTCCTCCTTAGCTCTCCAATATGCTCTCTAGACCTCTCAAACAATGCTTTTAGGGTTAGGACTCTCCAAAATGGCTCCCTTTGCTCGAATGAATAAGTTTCTTTTATAGACATCGAGATAGCGTTGCAACGCTGTCCCTCAAATTTTATAAAAAAGGAAAAAATTAATTTGGCTAGCGTTGCAACGCTATGTCTGCTGGTCTTCAAGGCTCAAAGGGTGTTGAAGTGGCGTTGTAATGCTACATATGGCATTGCAACGCTATACTCTCAGGTTCACAAGCTTGTTTTCATTCTTCAGCACTTAGATTTTGAATTATAGCTCCAATTTGCTTCAAATTCTACCAAACACTGCTCAAAACTTGGGTTTTGCTCCAATTGCTCGATTTATGTAAAATACACATAAAAATACATTAAAGTACACACAATCATAGCAAAACTAGCATAAAACTAAGCCTATAAATAGTACATTTATGCATGATATCATTCATCCTCGAGTAATGCTTAAAAAATTTAGATGCACAACAATAGCCTTATGAGTTGCCTTATCTTTGGTTAAAGCTAGATGATTTCCTCATACCACCTGTTTCTTATACTCAGTTCTCTAATTCTAGACTCATATTTTCCTTTCAATCATTAGGAATACTTAACTCATCCTCTACCTCTTTCTCGGAGCTATTCTGCACCCTACTCTTTCCAATGCTTCAATAGGCTTTAGGCTAAGGTTGTTCATCGGCCGGTCGGTGTCAGTTTTGAGCTAAAAATGATGCCGACCACCGACATCTTAATTTTCGTCGATCAGTGTCTATCAATTTTGGAGGAATTGGTGACGCCGACCGTCCATGCTGTCAATCGATCGGTCGTTTTTAGTCAGTTTTTTGGCTAACAAATTAAACAAAAAAAAAAAGAAGAGAGAAAGAGAGAACAAAAAAAAAAAGATGAAAAAAAGAACCATGTCGTTGGCCATGGCAAACCGATGGTAGGACTCACTGGTGGGAGAAAGAAAAGAAAGAAAAGAAAGAAAATGAAGAGGTAAAAGAGAGATACTTACCAGTGGCCTTGGCATTGGCCAGTGGGAGGAGGTAGGAGAAGAGAATAGAGAAAAGGAGAAGAATAAGGGAGATTCGAGAGGGGAAAGAAGAGAGAGAAGGGAAAAGAAGAGAATGGGGTGCAGTGAAAGGGGAGAGGAGGGAGGGGAGGGGGAAAATATATTTTTTTTTTTAAATTGCAAGTGGTTTTGAGAAAACAATGGGCGCCCATGGTTTTCTCAAAACCATTCTAATTCATGCTCTTAAATGAGCATGAACGAGGGAAAACGAAAAACCCTTCATTTTTTTTTTATTTTTTATTGTTTATGAGATGCATATATCGATCAGTTGATGGGTTTTTGACTTTTTTTTTTCTCTGACAGACTGACTAGTATGCTTTACATTTTGTAAAACTGACGCCAACCAATTTTCCCTTAAATCGACCGACTGATGTCGATTCGGTCGGTTTTGAGTGGTCGAGTTGATTTTTGTGATTCATTTGAACACCCCTAGCTTTATTCACTTGCTCACTCAAAACAACTCGACTTAACTTGCCAAATTGCAATTGTCTATTATTTTCTTTTTCTAAGAGATACCCAATTGGTTGTTTTACATTTGTTTTGGTTTATCAATACTGGTCATGAAGATATCCAACTACAGGCAAGATCCAAAATTGGGTTGCTAAATGCATACTCATTCCTTGCACCCCTTTTCAGGCAAAGGCAAACGATGGGTATCATGAATGCCTCTAGTTACTCAGGTTTGCGCTGGAAAAGGAGTACTCTTTTTTTTTTTTTTTTGGAGGGGGGAGTGAGAGATTGTTGTTGGGATTTATTCCCTAAAGCCGCGTAATTAGTGATTTATTTAATAATTAATAATAATTTTGATTATTTTATTTGTAATATAATATTATCCATTATACGAAAAATCCAAGGTTATTAGTGTAATATTGAATAGTATGTGGTTGACATACGAGAGGATCATGATCAAGAAATAACCTAAAGGGTTATAGTATATGGATAAGGTTGGGTGTCTTATCCTGGTAACACTATTGATACAGCTAACTTTGTAATAGTTACAAATAATTTTATCCAAATCGTTCATGTGGAGACATGTGAGTGGGAGGGTATCATATACAATGAGTTTGTGTAAGATTGGACCACAAAATATTTAATCTCTTTTTATAAATCCGTTAATTGAGAAGATTAATATTTCATCAGGATGATCATATACAACTCGATCTTAATCCTGAGTGAGTTATGAACTCCTGCCTGTGAGGTCTTATCCTTTGATTTGCACGGGTGAGAGTGGCTTTTGTAGCCGATTCAATATGCCTACCATTTTGGAGACTTGACCAAATAGGGAGCTGAAAATATAATCTCACAAGATGGAATTCACTCCTTCCCATGTAGGGTAAGTAGATGAGTAGTTCCCTTATGTGCTGATTTCGGGACTTAAATAATGGGGTCCACCCTCTCATTGGCCCGAGAGAGACTTAGTTTATAATTAGATTATAAATATATTGTTCATTAGAGGATCAATAGTACTTAAGGTGCAAAATGTATTTATACGGGTAAAACGGACTTTTGACCCAATTGTAATTATGAACAACTCATGAAGGATCAACTTGCATGTAATGATTATATCTATGGACACAACTTGTTCTACAGTGCATAAGAGTGCAACTCTAGATCTAAATGAATGAAAATTAATTAATTAAAGAGTTTAATTAATTGATTTTGTATGATTAGAGCTCATAATCTGTAGGTCCATAAGGTCCCCTTACTAGCTCATAGTAATACTAAAAGATCAATTTAGTTGAAAAAAAAAATTGAAATGTTCAAATTAATATTTAATATATTAGATATATTAAATATATTTATTGTATTTGATACATTAAATATTACAATAATTAATGTATATTAGATACATTAAATAAGAGATATTTATAGAATTTAAATAAGATTCAAATAAATAAATATCGTAGGAGATTTAAATGAGATTCAAATAAATATAAGATATATTTTAATATATTAGATATTAAAATATAATATTTTAATTATGACAAAGATTTTTCCTTGGTCGCTATAAATAGGACCCTTGGGTTGAGCCATTAGACATAACACATATCTTCTCAATAGAAAATTAGAGAATTCTCTCTAGACCTCTTATTTTCCAATCCCTTGTGAATTTTCTTTTAAGAGACTCCCACAAGCCTTGGTTCTATGTTCGAGTCATAGTCAGGAAGATTTTCCGCTAGAAATGTCTCCATACTTACTCCAAATAAGTTTTCTTAACCTTAATTTTTAGTTTAATTTTAAATAAAATAAAAAACGATCCAATGCTTCTGCTACAAAGTGAAACATTCATTCCTTCAATTGTAACTTATGCTTATAAGAGTTCTACCTTTTACTAAATTACTCGACGCAAAGTATTTCTCACCTCCCAAACCTAAAATCAGCAATGTCCTCATTAATGGGCCGCCAAACTTAAGGTTGGCTATTAGCCAAAATGGAATATAGGTACCGAGGGAAACTAAGTTGCAACTTATCCTAACGCAGAGGTGAAGATGTGGGATAAAGCGAGTATTAGATTAGTTCCTACTCGAGTGATATAGAAAAGCTAGACGCTCAATAGGTGAGTGGATGAGATGCGAAAAGAATGAAAGAACTATTAGTATAAGAGCAACACATAGTGTCATCACTGGATCTATACTTAGACCAAGAGAGGCAACTAACGCTATTCAACTGAAGGCATTAAACATTCATAAACAGTATTTATAATCAATTCAAGTATAGTCATGTCGAACTAGATATTACCACGTCAGACCTGATTTGTCTTCTTACCCATATGTTTGTAGTTTTGTTATGGAATTAGTATAAGATTTTGTTGTTATCTTATGAACATGAGTGGCTAGATCCTTTGTTCTTAGGGACCGATGTAGCCATTAGATTTAAAGGTTTAATTTATTGAATGCTTTATTAATGCTTATTTTCTATTCATGCAATTACTTGCTTAATACTTCTAATCTATTGGCCATAGATTGAGTGTTGGTGTCTCTAAATCTTAAGCTGGTGATTTAGAGTAGATTTTATTTGCATGACTAAAGTAGTTCTAACTTATCAATGATTACATTTAGAGGTTTTTCAAAGACTTAGACTTAAGGTCTTGCATGTTAATTAGTAAAACTAATTAGAAATATTAGTTTCTAATTGTGCTTGAGAATTAATTGTGTTTGTGAGAGTCAATTATGACTGAAAGTGAGCTTGTCGGAGGCTCAATCAAATACAATTTATGATACCGATCTAAAATTAACTACTTGTAGTAATTAACAGTGGATCAGGTCGAACCACAGGGAACCGAATAAATTAAATTTCTATTTTTTGGATTTCTTATTGGCACGGACTGGCGGACTGTGGGGGAAACTTGAGCATAAAATAGACAGAAGGACTTAAAGTAGTAAGATAAATGCTAATGGTTAACCTCAAGCACTGTTTCGGGATAAAACTCAGTACAATGTTATTTCTAATCATAGAACACCTAAATGCAAGCTATTTCCTAGCCCTCTATTACCTAATCAACTTACCGGTAAAGCCAGCTAAGCCCCTGAGCAAACTTAGGTCCCCTAAATCCCAATTAACCCAATCTAGCATCAAGTTAATTAGCCTAACTAGCCCCAATTAGCTGGGCACGATAGCATTCCATATTAACGTAGCTAGTCGCCTTAAGTTTTAGGGATTGATTAAGACCAATTAATTAAACTAAGGGCATTCAAGCAAGAATCAAGAAACAATAGAACATGCTGTAAAATACTGAAAATATGGAATAAATCTCACAAAAATAAATAGTACCTTGTTTACAACCCGAAACGGCGTTGATAGTCTAGCTGAACTTCGTTACAATGTTGCCCAACATCAAAGATTAATCAAAAACTCCTACACTTTCCTATTCTACTGAAAAATAGAGAGAAACGGCCTTAACATGGTCTCTTGGTAGCCAAAAACCAAGACAAAATGACCTAAATCGCAAAAAAATCTATTTATACAAATTGTCGGCGCGTCTAGATGGATAGCATCTAGACGCTACCCAATGTACAACACTAGTCATTTTTGCTATACCTTTTCGCTCGGTTGTCCAAATGACCTGCGATTTGATCCGTTGGAATCGTGATTCGACATAGAATCTCTCAAAAATTTTCTTATGCTCAAATCCCCACAAAATGATCAATTAATTACATTAAAACCTTCAAATTAACATGATTTAGGAATAAAAATGTAGGACTATTTTGGTCCTATCAATGACCTTAGTGTTCTTGACTAATGGAATATTGCATATTTGTTGTTATATTCAATTTAATTAAATCATGAATTCAATTGGTGAAATCAATTCCTAAGACCCATTTTCGATTAATATTTCTCATTACTTTGGTTTTCGTTATTTTTTATTCAATTATTCATTCCATATTTATCTCTAAATAAAATCGAACGTTAGTATTTATGGTACTTAATTGAGTTAGAAACTCAATCTTGAGAACGATGTCCGTATTATTTACATTATATTAAAACTAAACCGGTACACTTATGGTATGCATTAAAACTACACAACAACACTTAACCTTAAAGCTATTAAAGTTAAACCTAAACCTCAACTGAATACTATCACCAGTTAAGAAAGCTTAACTAAAGACGGCTAAATAGTGGGCACAGACCCTTATATGGAATTATAAGTCCAAATACAAGAATGTAAAGTTATTTTACAAAATGTTCAACTAAAAGTCTCAATGTAAAAACCACTATTAGACCTAAAAGTGAAAAGTAGTAATGGTTCTCTTATCTTGTTGTCTCGAATTTGCTTACAATTTGCCCCATGGAATTGTTCATATCTTCTTATTCTTCACTTTGATCTTCCTTAGCCGAATATACTATAGTTTGTAATACATGATCATAACTTAAAAGTACTATATCAAAGCCCCCTTGTAGCTTCCTTGCCCTAAGTCTTGTGTGTCTCTTAATTGCAGGTGAAGGTAACATGAATCATATGGGTACATATCCATCAGTTACAAACAGATATTATATTTATAATGTACATTTAGATATGATAAAATAGATATAGAAGCTATGAAAAATGAGGTAAATGTGTTTATAACGTACATATCTAATAGTGACCAATAAATTGTAAAATATGTTTATAATATATATACACATGTACATTAAACTGAATTTATAATGTAAATTAAAATACAATTTTTTCTTTGAGTTCAACAACTATGGGGCAAGGATTCAACATTCAATTAGAATGGACATATTTAAACATAAACATCCAATTTATACAAATCCTCGATAACTTTCCATGAGCGTTTTAATTAAAAGTTTAATAATAAAATTTTAAAATAAAGAACATACCATATCGATAAAAAAATAAAATAAAAAAGAATACTTGTCATAAGGGCTAATTAAAAAAATATATAAAAATCTAAAAGAAAAAGAACTTTCCACAAGCGTGAGTGTTGTTAGTTTGATTGGTGATGGCCCATACTTCCCTTGGCGATGGCACCATGATTTGATTGGTGAAAGGTTGGTAGTTGCATGATCAAATCATCTGTAGCCAGGCCCATAACCTTACTCATGGGCTTGGCCCATGGATTTCAATTTTAGATCAAACTTTAAAATTAATCCATTATTAAACAATTTCTTTTACCAAATTTTATTAAAACTCATTGAATTTGTATTTTAAATTAAATTGTATTGTTAATTTTAAAAATGTACATTTTCCTCAATATTATATTTAAATTTATAAGTTACTTACAAAAACATGTCGAATTGTATTTATTATATATAAAACACCTAATCTTTTAATTAGCCTTAAGAAATTTAATTTTTTTAATATATATAATTGATAAAAGGTCGGACTTTTCAACTTAACATGTCGGCTCATATTGTTGAACTAAAAAAAAATCAAATTGATTCAAACGACCCAATTAACATTCAAAGAGAAAACTATATAAAATCTAATGAATGAAAAGATCATATCAAACCAATTAACTCAAACATTGACTTTAGATGAGGCCTAGGCCGGCCTTTGAACTACAAGCTGTTAATAAAACTGATTTATAGGTAAGAAAAACATCTCGAACTCTACAAACTATAAAATTTTTAAAAAGTCTCGAAATAAAATTATATTGATAATAAAAAAGGACAAAATTCAATTTATACTCTTAAACTTTGAATATTGTATCAATAAAAACTGTAAACTAATAATTGTATCAATTTAAACCTTAAACTTTTATAAGTGTATCAATATATACCATTTGTTAGATTTCGTTTGAAAACCGTTAGTTTACATGGATTTAAACTTATAATTCTATCAATTAAACTCCTAAACTGTCATAAGTGAATCAATTTAGGCCCTCAAGTTGAAAATCGTTCATGCATTAATTCTAACACGTGTATAGTTTTCTTCAAAAATCTAGATTCTCCATTTAAAAATCATCAATTATTTAAAATGGAATGTCTAAATTGATTTATATATAAAAGTTTAAAAGTTTAATTGATATAATTATAAGTTTGTACACGTGCAAATTAACATTTTTCAAACGAAATCTAATATTAGTTTAAGATTTGTATTGATACAACAACCAAAATTTAGAAGTATAATTAATTTTTGTCTTAAAAAAAGATTATTAGATAAAGTCAATCTGTGGAAAGAGAATGATGATCAGCTTCTAGATAATTGGGAAAATAACTAGAGAACTGAACCCAGCCACACGCAAGAGAGTGGAAGCGTGCAGTCACTTTGCTAGGGACATTCCATAAAGTGAATAGTCAATATTTTTATCAAAATTATGAGAATATAGGCTTTTGCTCTCAGCCACAACAAATAGAAGAGTCTTCTAAGTTCTCATTGAGAACAACACTAAAAAATTAAAAAAAAAATGATAATATGAACAAAGTGCACCACCAGTCCACTCTTAGTTCCCTTTGCACTTTTTGTTCATCTCCCATTTGACCAACTCTTTTTATTTTTTTCTTTTTCTTTCTCTCTCTCAATTTGGAAAAAGAACTTTTAATTTTGGTATGTGAGCATTGAGACAAAAAGAAAAGGAAAGAAAGTGGACACAATGAAAAGCATTCCAAATGCTCCACCATTTTTTAATTCAACAATTTGGTGATGATCATTTCCAGATTCTTACATTTTTTTAAGGAATTTAAATAGTAAATTTGTTTAGTTGCACTACGTTCGAAAGTGATTCTATTTACTATAAATATATTTTATATGTTTACTTCGAATTTGGAAATTTTTCGGTCAATCAATTGAAACTCACTTTTTTATTTATTCATCTCTTTAGTGTTTGTTCAAAAGACCGTTTTTAAATTAATCTAAATTTTTAGTTTTTTAGTAATATATATTTTTTTAAAAAAATACTTTTAAATATCTAAAATCACTCAAGAAATTATACTAAACACACTCTAAATTAGTAAATGCATTTTTGTAGTTCAATTAGTAAATGTTTTTAAAGGTGGTGATAGAAAAAGTAATTTTATTTTAAAAAACAAAAATTTCAAAAGTTATTCCAAACAGTGATTCATTCATCTGTTGATGGCTTTGAAAGAGAGAGAAAAGAAGAATTTTGACTACAAATTTGATTGTGTGAAACGAGTTTGGGTTTGGTTCTTTTTCACCTTATTCGTTATTTTAGACTTAATGCGATTTGACCAACCTCCTGCATGTCTATTCATTTTTATACATTATGATCAACCAAAAATATTTTTGGATCTATATGGCTTAAGAAAAGAACAAAAGAAATTTATCTCCCTCATATTCAAAATAAAGCAAATTAATATATTGAATTTTTTTTTAGTTTCTGTTTGATTAATTAGTTAACTACTGTTTCCTATCACATCTATGGATTAATCATTTCCTTTAATTCTCAAGGAAAGAACAAAAGAAATAATTCACAATGAATATCAATAAAATATCTTCAACTATAGTACCTAATAAAGGTTTTTGTTTTAAAAAAAAGTATATTAAGTTTCATTATTCATTCGGTTTTTAATTAACATTATAAATTTATAATTTTGAATATTTGTGATTATTCAAATCTTTTCCATGTTAAATAAAGATTCAAATTATGTTTCTATTTCAGTTTCTATTATTAACACCATTCACAAAAAGTTTACATGACATATCAATTATTTATCAAACTATCTAACACATCATATCAAATTAGTCTTAAGTTTACTTGATCGCCCATTGCCATAAGTCAAAGTTTCATTAATTATATGAGCAAAGGGATTTGACTAAATTTAACCATATACATATCGTTCGAGATTCTAGTTAGTTTATAATTGAAATTTTTAGAAAAAAATACAATTTATACTCTAAACTTGGCATGATGTGTATCAATTTATACTCTAGACTTTCAATTTCATTAATTTGAACCTTCAATTTATACTCTAAATTCCAATACTTACTGAAGTTTAAGGAAAGAATTGTAACACTTATCAAAATTTGATGTGCAATTTGATGAAATTGAAAACTTAGTAAAACTTGATACTCTTGATTAATGAGAAATTTCAGCCAAACTCCAATTGTTATGTCATTATGCCAAATTAATGACAAAATTATGAATAATTAAATTTGGGACCTATTATAAATTAACACGTGCTCTAAATTTAATTTGAAGATAAAAATTGGCAAAATTCTAAAATTAAAATACCACATATCTTCATTATGACCATTTGACCAAATAATTTAACTTAATTTGGTCAAATTGGGTCATATGGAATTTGGGTTAAAGTTAAACAAAACCTAAATCCAAATTGTTAGGCCCAAAGCCAACAAATCCCAAGTCCAATGGTTGGGCCCAAAGGGCATTAAAGCCCAAACCCACATACCCATGGAAAGCTCTATAAATAGAAGAACTTTCCTTCATTTGGGGCGTTTAGAAGTTGAAAATATAAGAGAGAAGACTTAGAGAAAATTTAGAAAACAAAGACCATAAAACTCCCTAAACACTTGAAGATCAAACACTCTCTGAACCAGAGCTTTGAAGACCAAAAGACTTTGATGATCGAGAACGAGCTGCAAAGCCCTCGAGATAAATTCACATTCAAGACAAGCTGCAAAGCCTTCGAGACAAATCTACGTTCGAAAACAAGTTGCAAAGCCCTCGAGACAAATGTACATTTGAGAGAAAGAATCATAAGAACAAATTAGAAATAATTTAACTTAATTTGCAAAGCCCTCGAGACCAATGTACATTTGATACGAACTAAGGTGTCTTAATCATGCCACAAGGACTTCAAGATGGATGGCGGGATTGTATCTTATATGCTGTCCAAGATGACAACAAAATGGAGTTGCATTTAATGAACTCAAGTGCAACTCATGCTTCATTAAAGATGAGACAAGCTTCATTTATGGAACTAGGACTTCAAACTACTCAAGGGGAGCTTCAATTACTCTTGGAAGGTTACAAACATTAGGGTTGGCTAGTTAGACATCAATTCTCGGATTTAAGACTATTTTTATGTAATTTTCAGTTTTAAAGTTTTTATTTCAATGTTTTAGGTTACAATTTAGGTAGTGGTCATCATGGTATTGATGGGCAAGAGAGTTACAACCCTTCAATTGACTATAGGTTACTCTAGGGTTAGTTTGAAGGCTATAAATAGCCATCCATGTTGTTTTCTTTAGAATAGAGTTGTTTTGATGATGTTTCAATGGAATTGAGTCTTTTGAGCCTAAAGGCCATGAGCAACTTTCTTTGCATATCTTGTGTTTAGATTTGCATGCTAGGATCATTCAAGTAGCTTTGATCAAACTACTTGTGGAGTGATTCGAATCTTGAGTTTAGAAACATGTTTTCTCTACTCTTGATATTGATCATCAAGGTAAATCCGTTTCTATCTTCTTCCTTGGGATGAAATCATCTTGATTTTGGGGTTTTTGGGTTTTAGATCTAAAGGTCTTGTTCCTCAACAAGGTTGTTAGATCTAACTCTCAGGAGTTACTTATCATTTGGTATCAGAGCTACTTTGATACTTATTATTTTGGTATCAGAGCTACTTTGATATATCAATTTGGTATCAGAGCTTTAGGTTCTAGATCGGATATATGTTTTCGTTGTTGCTGTTCTTTCCTTTGATTTCATTCTGAAATTTTATTCCTTTTTCTTCATCTCGTCACATTCTGTCTATCATATAAAACTTTAAAAAAAGTGTCATTTTCGTTTTTCGTTTCGTGTTATCCTCTTCTGTAATGTTAAATATCTCGGTCTGATCTACAACTTTTTCTTTTATAAGTTCTTCGAATTCGTCTTACATAAGGGTTAAAAGTCTTTATTTTGATAATATGTTCTGGAAAATCGAGAAAATCGAGATTGTAAAATTGTTGTAGTTGTTATTGTTCTTCACTTTAAATGTTTGTTAGATCTAAATTTGCTGATGAATAAACTCTCATTTGTGTTATGATCTGACCATTGTGGCATTTATTGGCTTCAGTTACACATTGAATGTTATGAAATCAAACAGCCAATTGTCATAAATTTTGGTGGTTACAGTTTTTGCACATTGAATGTTATGAAATCAAACAGCCAATTGTCATAAATTTTGGTGGTTACAGTTTTTGCACATTCAATTTGGCTATTTAGTGTTCAATGCCATGATTTATTCTAATTTGTGTATCTCCTTTGTGTTGTAAAGGCTGATTAAACCTCCATACTTCTTCATTTTAGCCTTTGGGTATTTATTTGTGAAGAGTTACAAATCTGTCCAATTTTCTTTCTTAACTTATTTCTTATTGGATATTCGTTTTACTCCTTATTGCTATTTGAATTGTGTTCTAAGTGTGTTATCTATCACTTGATTGCAAACTTTGCTCATTGGCTCATCCGAGTGAGTTTGAGAGTTTGATGAGAGTGTGTTTGTCTTTGAGTGAAAACACATAAGAACGTGAGGAAAGGTCACTTTCTTGTCACTTTGCATTCTTCTGCAGCATGTCTCACAGAAGGAGTTCAACCAAATCCATGTATCATCAAAGCACAAAGATGTTGTGAGAGCCACATCAATGAGGATCCATTTTGGAAGGGTTTTCAAGAAAATTTGGCTGAAATGCATCAATCCATGAAATACATGTCTGAATTATGTCAAGAGTTGAACTTGCGGGACCAAGAAATGGAGAGACAAATTGCACAATCCAATCAAAAAGAGGGAGATTGTCTCATGCCTCAAGATGACGTTTCAAATGATGATGGTGTTATGGATGACATGGCGACCAGCAAAGAAAGTGTGCAAGTATATGTTGATCTATGTCCATTAGACACAAAAAGTGAGGAAAGTGAAAAGGAGAAAGAGAGTGAGAAAGAAACATTTGAGACTTGTATAGAGATTAAAGAGAAAGAGGGTTCAGTTATTAGAGTATGTGAGGAGAACATTGTTTTGTATTCAAAATGACACATTCAAGAACTTGTAACCAAAAGGACTTGCTTTCTAACGGGTGCACTTAAAACAAGTGTACCTACTTTTTCTATTGAATTCTTGCAGGAAATTAAAATGCCTATTGCAAAGCAAGATTCAAAGCTACCTTCAAATGTGAGCCAAAGCCAATCACGTAGGAAGTACAATGCCAAAGGGCTACGTAAGAAGCAACACTACTATTTCACTTATACATACATTCATGGGCGACGGTCAAAAGTGAAGAACTCAAGGAGAGCAAGAATACGAGATGCAAATGATTTCAAGTTTGCATTACAAGGGGATCTTTTGGATTCGAGGACGAATCCTCTTGAAGAAGGGGAGGATGATACGAACCAAGGTGTCTTAATCATGCCACAAGGACTTCAAGATGGATGGCAGGATTGTATCCTATATGCTGTCCAAGATGACAACAAAATGGAGTTGCATTTAATGAACTCAAGTGCAACTCATGCTTCATTAAAGATGAGACAAGCTTCATTTATGGAACTAGGACTTCAAACTACTCAAGGGGAGCTTCAATTACTCTTGGAAGGTTACAAACATTAGGGTTGGCTAGTTAGACATCAATTCTCGGATTTAAGACTATTTTTATGTAATTTTCAGTTTTAAAGTTTTTATTTCAATGTTTTAGGTTACAATTTAGGTAGTGGTCATCATGGTATTGATGGGCAAGAGAGTTACAACCCTTCAATTGACTATAGGTTACTCTAGGGTTAGTTTGAAGGCTATAAATAGCCATCCATGTTGTTTTCTTTAGAATAGAGTTGTTTTGATGATGTTTCAATGGAATTGAGTCTTTTGAGCCTAAAGGCCATGAGCAACTTTCTTTGCATATCTTGTGTTTAGATTTGCATGCTAGGATCATTCAAGTAGCTTTGATCAAACTACTTGTGGAGGGATTCGAATCTTAAGTTTAGAAACATGTTTTCTCTACTCTTGATATTGATCATCAAGGTAAATACATTTCTTTCTTCTTCCTTGGGATGAAATCATCTTGATTTTGGGGTTTTTGGGTTTTAGATCTAAAGGTCTTGTTCCTCAACAAGGTTGTTAGATCTAACTCTCAGGAGTTACTTATCATTTGGTATCAGAGCTACTTTGATACTGATTATTTTGGTATCAGAGCTACTTTGATACTTAGAAATTTTACTCCACTACATTCAAATCAATACAAATTAAATTCATTTACATGTGTCTTATTTCTTTTTTGAAATCCCATGTGAACAAATTGCCATGTCTAGTAGGATCATCTCTACCTCTCATCTTTTTCTCTCATCTCAAAGCATAAGTGAAGTGATGTCATGCAAAACTTCTTCGATGACCATTGTCATGAGCAACTTGTACACGAGTTATGTTACCAAAGTTGCTCCAATGAACTGAGGCTGCAAGAAGATGAAGCCTCTATTATTGCGAGTGAAGTAATGACGTTGTCGGGAGCATCGACTAACAACAAGTTTTTTTGTTAAGTGTTTGTTTGATCTCAATTTTGACATAGTGTTCGTGATGACGACTAAAACAGGAACTATGGAAGAAATAATGATAAAGATGCAAGAGCAAATCAGTACCTTGATAAAGTCAATTGACGAACGAGATTCTCAAATCGCATACTTAAGAGCCAATTTGAGATTCAAAATGTTGCTGAATCAAGTCAAACTTCTGTTGTCAAAGATTGTAACAAAGGAAAGAACATGGTGTAGGAAGATTGATAGCACCGTAATAGTGCTATTTTATTAATTTATTTCATGCTAGTTTAGTTTTCCTCACGCGTTTATTTGTCTATTTGGTATGAATTGAGCAATTCATAGCCATTTGAAAGACTTTGGAAGAATCTGGCCTAAAAAGGAACTAATCGGGTCTATTTTGAGTGTTCGAATCAAGAAAATATCACATCCAAGTCAAGCGAGTCGAGTGTAGAGCGTCTAGACGCTGTTTTGGTCGTCAAGATGCTACTGCATAGCCACATTAAGCTTGAAGATCTACAAGAATAGCGTCTAGATGCTGGAAATTTGAAGAAGGAAGGTTCGCTCGAAGCTGCGGAGAGGCTATAGTCAACACTAGCAGCGTCAAGACGCTACTTCAGACGTCTAGACGCTACTCTGATTTCACCAGATTTATTCCTTATTTGTGAAGGCAGTGTCTCGACACTGTCCCTAATGTCTAGACGTTGCCCTGCCTTATTTAAACAACTTTTCACTTTAGGGTTAGGACATTTTTCCTTTTTGCCCAGACGTTTTTAGAGAGTTTTAGACATTTTCCCCTTTTCTCTTTAGACGATTATTGTATCAAATCGAACTTAGTCGAACTTGAAGAATTTTATGGAGTTGCTCAGCTAAACCTCACGTTTCCAATTCAAATGTCAGTTGTAGGCAATTGCAATGTTGTGAGGCTCGGACTTTAATGTAGTTTTCTTATAATTGCAAGTGTTCTTTGATCCTGTGTTTATTTTATGAGCATATATTTTTGATTGAATTGACGCCTCGATCGTTTTATATGTTTAATTGCTATTCATGATGCATGATCCATAATTGTCTTGTTGATTGAACCTTGAAGCATTAGGATTATTACATGTGTGTGTTTTATGGGTTTCCATAATTGCATAGCTTGCATGCTTAATTCTAGAAATTAAAAGAGCATCTTGATTAGGTTAAATTGATTTTATCTAATTGGTTGTCTTGGTCTTTTTAAAGTACTTAATGCTTTTATCTAAATAATTTGGAATGGTTTCATGCCAAATTGTTTAGGTAATTAGCATTAACTTTGACGTTTGTTAGAGTTAATGACTTTAGGGAATTTGTTACTTTTTGGGGTTTCCTAATAAGTTGACTAAGTGTTTGCATAATTAAGTTAAAACGTTTTGTGTGCTCATGATCAATTTTTCAATTAGATAAAACTGTACATTTGGATTGGATTTTGGTAAGATTTGATTTTTCTTCTTTTTAATTACTTGTTTCATTATTATTATTTTCTTAAATAAAAATTCTAACCCCCCTCCCGTTTCACTTTTTACTGAAATTTAACCTTGAGAAAATAAACTTTCTAGCTCCTATGGGAAATCGACCTGGTCCATTATTTCTACAAGTTAGAGTAGGAAGCCAATTTAATTTTGGTAGGCCTTGATAGCCTCACCAAAGATCGATCACAACACTCCTCTTCGTTGCTTTACTATTTATCTAATAACTTCAGGACATGATAACCAACTCCATTAGAGCTCAATATGGTGTGGTTTCTCAAAGTTCTCTCTTGTATTCTAAACCATATACCAAGAGAATTGCTAGTTTGAGAATGCCAACTGGATACTAGCCACCAAAGTTCTAGCAATTTGATGGAAAAGGCAACCCTAAGCAATACGTTGCTCATTTCATCGAGACATGTGAAAATTCTTGTACACAAGGAGATCTACTGCTTAAGCAGTTCATTCGAACACTTAAAGGGAATGCTTTTGACTGGTACACTAATTTGGAGCCCGAGTCAATAGACAGTTGGAAACTGTTCGAAAAGGAGTTTCTAAATCACTTCTACAGCACAAGCAAATTGTCAGCATATTCGAGCTCACTAACTCTAGACAACAAAAAGGTGAACTCGTTGTCGACTACATCAATTGTTGGAGAGCCATGAGTCTTGATTGCAAAGACCGTCTCACTGAATTATCTGTTGTCGAAATGTGCATACAAGGCATGCATTGGAGACTGCTTTACATCTTGTAAGGCATAAAAGCCCGCACCTTTGAAGAGCCAGCAACTCAAGCCCACGACATGGAGTTGAGTATTGCTAGTCGAGGAGACAAAGATCTTCTAGTCCCTGACATAAGGAAGTAGGAAAATAACATCCAGGAGACTTCAAAAGAGTCTATGGTTGTCAATACAACCCATCTCAAAGTGTCTTAAAAAGGAAAAGACAAGAAGATTGGAGAGCCACAAGGAAATAAAAGGCGTCGCTTAACTTTGAAGGAAAAAAGAAAAAAAGTCTATCATTTTTATAATTCTCACATTTTTGACATGTTAAAAAAACTACTGGACACACAACTGATCAAACTTTTCAAGTGTAAGCAGCCAGAAGATATGGAAAAAGTTGATGATCCTAACTACTAGAAGTATCATCGAATTGTCAGTCATCCAGTGGAAAAATGTTGCATCCTAAAAGAGCTAATTCTAAGGTTAGATAAAGAAGGGAAAATTGAACTAGAACTGATGAAATAGCTCAGTCAAATCATGTTGCAATAATAGCAAATTCATGCAGTCGAATGCACTCAAGTCCACTTCATGATCAGGGAATGTGTCTAGTCTAATTTGGAATCTTGGAACCTGTATCTATTTGGTTTCAACATGAGGTACCAAGAAGAAACTTCAAGATATGGTCAAACCTATCAAGGATGAAGACAAAGAGTCCATTATAACTCGCCAGAACAAACAAGGACAATATCTTGTTCAAACGGAACATTGTCTATTTAGAAGAAAGAATAGGTGTAAAAGAAAAGAAGAATTCAAGGAAGTCTAAACCTGGTAGGAAGGGAAATAAATTTTCCTCTCAACCCTGGCAACTTGTGAGCTTAAAAGAATTCTTCTCAAGAAATTTCTTTCCCACAAAAAAAGGAAGGAGTCTTTGCAAGTTCATATTGCATCAATGTGGAAGAAGTTGATGATTCAAAGGAAGTTAAGCAAAGGACTTCCGTCTTCAATCGCATTAAGCCTTCAACTACTCGGTTTTTAGTCTTTCGATGAGTATGACTACAACAAAAGAAGAAAACTAATGTCAAACTTCTGTCACAACTCGACATTAACCTTAAGCGTCTCTACATCAAAGAAAAATTGACCTTCAACATTTATTTTTTATCACCTCAAAGTAACAAGCGATCAACATGAAAGAAAGATGAACACCTTGAAGGTGGAACTGTCGCTGAAGTAAACAAAGACAAAAAGATTCACAGTCTTATTTCTTCACGTATGAAAAGGAAGTTCTTCATTCTCATAAATACAGAGGGTTCCTTAAAGGTAAAAAAAAACTCTCATCATCTTAAGAAATCGTACAAATAAAGGATCTGATCAAGACCATGATATATACAAGAATGTCTAAAATGTAAAAAGCTTCTCGTCTAAGAGCCTGAACTACATGATGCTTCTAGCCTGCACAAGCTTAAAAAGTGAACGACCCCAAAAAAATCATTGAACTACGTTATGACTTGATCCTTTTTCATTCAAAGCTACATAGGCAACTTAAAACAAAGTTTTAAGTTCAGTCTCAAAAAAAAAAATCAACACCATGAAACAAGACATTACAAGTTGGATGCATACGAGAGGGCTTCGCTTGCTTTATATTTAAGCTTTGTTCCCCCTCAAGTTTGGTCTGTTGCTCACCTCAAGTTCATGGCGTCACTTACTTACTTGAAGTTCAAATTCATGCTTCTTTCACCTTGAAGTTCAAGCTCGAGCTTTACTCCCTTCTAGTTTCAATTTCGGGCTTCGCATGTTTGTAGTTCAAGTTGAAGTTTTACTTGCTTGAAGGTCAAGTTCGAGCTTCGCTCGCTTTCAAGTCCAAGCTGAGTGCCGCTCACTTCACGCTTAAGATCAAGCTTCGTTCACTTCAAGTCTAAGTTTGGAGCTTCACTCACTTCAAGCTCAAGGTCGAGTGTCTCTCGCTTTGCCTCCAAGTATGGTATTTTACCTCCAAATTTGTCGTTTTGCCTTCAAGTACGGTGCTTCACCTCCATGTACAACATTATGCCTATAAGTTCAGCACTTTGCTTCCAAGTTCGGTGTTTCGCCTCCAAGTACGACGTTTTGCCTATAAGTTTGGCATTCCACTCGTGCCAAGTATGGCGCTTACCCTTCAAGTTTAGCATCTCACTTGTCCAAAGTTCTTGCTCGTACAAAGTTCAACGTTCCGTTCTTTCCAAGTCTAGCGTCTCGCTTGTTTAAAGTTTGACGTTTCACTCATACAAAGTTCAATGTTATGCTCTTTCCAAGTTTGGCATCTTTCTCCTCCCCCATGTTTAGGGTTTGGGCATCACTCTCTCTCTAAGTTCGACGTTTCCACTTCGCTCCTCCTCAAAGTTTGGAGTCGCTCTTTGCACCTCCTCCAAGTCTACAGTTCACGTTTCGCCAGCTCTTCCCCCAAGTTTGGGGTTCACGCTTCAAGCCTCCAAGTTCGAGTTCGCACTTTGCTCGCATTAAAGATCAAGTTTGGGCTTCACTCCCATCAAGTTCAAGTTCGAACAAAAGCTCGTTGCAAGTTCAAGTACAATCTTCACTCGCTTCTTCAAAGTCCAGCTTGTTGAAGGACAAACTCTGAGCATGAATTGCAAGGAAGAGAGGACCATTCTTGGTCACCCCCTCAATGCTACCGATAAGGATGAACTTTGAGTATGAATTAGAAGACAATTCCTGGTCACTCCTTCAGAGAAATTGACAATGATGAACTCTGACCATGAATTAGAGGATCATTCTTGGTCACCCCCTTAAGGAACTGGCAAGGATGAACTCTGAACTCTGAGCATGAAGTTGACTGGAGCTTTGCCCCCAACTGATGTGTATCCAATGGGTGGGAGATTGATATTGCCCCCACACTAATGACTTACTATATCTGTAATATCGATTATTTAGAACTATATGTTAGAGTTGCTTAAATTCATATAAATATAATTTTAAATAGATTTATATAAAAAAAAATATACTTTTTTTAATATATAACTTCTTAATAATATTCATACACACATATAAATAATATTGAAATGAAGTAATATATAATTTAATATTAGTTTGTTAATAGGAAGTATAGTCTATATAACACATACATAGAACCACAATTTGAAATTCATATTAGTTAGTGGAGAGTTTTTTTTTTCTTCTTCTCTCACCGAGTAAGAATTATGGTTTCTCTTATACAACTAAATTTATTGTAAAAATTTATAAAAAAGTTTTTTAAAAAAAATATTCGTATTGACTTATATCTCAAATCTAGAGATAGAAACTAAATTTAAAGTTAAAATAAAATAAAACCTAGTAGTATTATAAAAATATTTTTGTCAACTACCTATTGTTGAACTAAACAAATAATAATAATAATAATAATAATAAATACATAAATAAAAATATTTTCTTGTCATACTTTAGGGTTATTTCATTTGTGCCAATATACTCAAATTGTTTATATATGTATGTATGTATAAACAGTATTAGCATCAATATTTTGTATCACTAAAAATGAATGGAAAATAAAATAAAATAAAATCAATTATAGCGATCTTAAAAAATGTTCTCAACGTCAATATTGTCGGGCCATCGATTAATAGTGTGTTTGGAATAACTTTTGAAAAAAAAATGCTTTTTGAACAAAATCAATTTTTTTAACTTCCTTTGAAAAATTTAATAATTTAAAGTGTGTTTAGTATAGCTTATTGAATGATTTTATGTGATCAAAAGTAGTTTTTTTAAAAATTTTAATAAATCAAAAAAGTGCTTCAAAAAAATTGGTTTAATTTAATTTTTTTCAAAATAAACACTTAGCAGATGGATTATCAAAATATAACTTTAAAGTTATTAATCGAAAATCCTAAAAAATGTAATAAAAAATAAAAATAAAAATAAAATTAATAGAATAACGTTTAAATAGTGCGACCAAATAAATTTGTTATTTAAAATACTTTAAAAAAATATAAAATACAAGAACATTTTTATTAAAAATAGTTTTTTCAAAAGTGTTTAAACTAGAACTAGATGGTATTCAACAGACTTTAAATTTTGTCGTAGGAGCACAAATTTGTGGCTTAATTTACAAATAGCAACATAATCGTGCTTCAGGGTCAAAAGTCAATTTTAATATAGTGTGAAAATATTAATTCAAGAATAAAATATAGTATTTATATCAAATGAATCAAATGGAGAAAAAGAAAATAAAAATGAAGGAGAAGTCCACTGACGGACGACCTTTATTTTTTAATCATATAAAGAAACAAATTAAATTTGGAAAAAAATTGTGCATTATTTTCTACTTATGACCTTGATGACGATCCATTGATAGGTGGAATGAATCTATTCAAATTCCATTTCATAAAATGAAGTGATGGATTAGGTTTTAAAGCAATCCATATTCAATGAAAATTTTCAGGAAGGAAAAAAAAAAAAAAAAAGGACGGCAATTCAGTGACAGCTCGACAAAATTAGTGATTTCCTTTTGAAATATTTCAATATTTTTGTGTATTAGAAATTGGAATGAACGATTATGACATTTTAATTGCTTCCTTTGAAAAAGAACAAAATTAATATAATTGAAATTTTTTATACTTACTTCCAAAATGAATCCGTACAGTTTTGTTTGAGTAAAAGGGTCTGAGTCTATAATTTTCCACATCAATAAAATAATGCACAAGAAAAACATTTTGACTTCCAACAAAATATGTCCACGAATCATGTTTCTGGCGGCAGCTCTAAGCCAATTTGGTCATTCAAACTTCAAAGCCAAATTTGTTTTTTCTTATTTGGTGGCGTTTTTGTTTGCTTAGTTCTATTTGATTTAATAAAAAATGGATTTTGATAACGGTTTTCATTCTTTCTTAAATTGATATGTTGACTTTGATCAAAACCAACCCGACTTAAAAACTATTACATTTATAGTAAACATCATATTGTAGCATGAGTATGTTGATAAATTTATACAAATGAATTTCTATAGACTTTATTCAAACTTTGGTAAATATTTAAAAAGTTAATTACAAAAATAATTAAATATTGGTAGTTTCAAATTTTGAGGTTAAAAATGGATAAAAGAAAAAAAATTGAGCGGAGACCTAAAAGCTAAGACCTGTACTTATAAAAAAAAGTGAGAATTAATGTGGATTACCTTGTATGCATGCCATTAATTCAATATTCTATATGTGGCATGAAGTTGAAGTGTATGCCTTGCCACTAGTTCAATATTCTATATGACACGTTGTGATCCTAATATTTATCTAGCTAATGGCCTTAGCTGGTGGGCTCCAACAAACTTCTCCATTATTAACACCCCCTGTGTTTAGAAGAGTCGAAGGAGACAAAAAAAACTAAGACATGAGAAATTTGATGAGCTGATAGAACCCAATCACTACAAGAAAAAAGATCTATAACATCGGTTTTATTAAGCTATTGCAGTAGTTATTAATCATTGCAACACTTTTTGTAGCGGTTTATGAATTTCTAGCAGAAGCAATGTTAAGAGGGATCTAGCAACATTTTTCAAAACCATTGGTAGTGAACTTATTACGATTGTTGCAATAGTACGCCCTATAGCAGCAATTTTATGAAGCTATTGTAGTGGTTATAAACTGCTGTAACACTTTTTTGTAGAGGTTTATGAACCTCTAGCAGAAGTTGTGTTAAGAGGGATCTAGTAACACTTTTCAAAACCGTTGGAAGTGACTTCTCACAACCGCTACAATAATACCCTCTATAACAAAAGTTTTATTTAGCTATCGCACCAGTTATTAGCTGCAACACTTTTTACAGCAGTTTATGAATCATTGGCATAAGTTGTGTTAAGAGGGATTTAACATTGTCTATTGTTGATTACACCTTTAGGCTACATTTGGGATATCTATACCTTTTAAAATAATTGTTTGCAATTGTGTTTTTAAGAAAATCAGCTGTCATATGAAGCGTATTAGTGTTTGGTAAATCTCAATTTCAAACTTGAAAAAGCAGGTTATAGTGTTTGGTAAATTCAGATGAAATTACTGTGATTTTGTTATAATGACGAAAGTAGACATATCATTTTAATTATTTTTATATTGACACCTAATATCTAAATTGTTATAAAATAATTATTTAAAATTTATTATAGTTTAAATTAAAAATTATATTTTGATATTCTAAAAAAATCTACTTTGTTTATTTTCGATAATATGATAAAATTTTAGAAAAAAATAATTGTTATATAAAATTGTAATGAACAAATGTTATTCCAATCTAAGTGCAAATAAAATTTAAAATAAATTTAAAATAATCTATTTTTCTCTCATCAAACTTGTAGCAATGTTGTAACCAATGTTCGAAATGTCGATGTCGATGGAAATGTCGAGATCCATATTTTATGGAAATGTCGATGGAAATGGAAACGTTGATGGAAATTTTGGGAAGATTTTATGGACATCGTAGAAATTGATGGAAATTATTTGAATTAGTCAATGAAACTTTAATTGTAGCTCAATTAGACTATAATTGACAATTTTTAATCATCATATCTAAAAATTAAGATAATATGTAGATATAAATGTCGATAAAAATGTCGATCCGCACAAGAATTTGGGAAAAAAATGAAAATTGATTAAAATTGTTTGAATTATTTCATGAAACATTAATTTTGATTTAATTATACTATAATCAAGATTCAAAATGTTGATGTCGACATAAATTTCGGGAAAATTTATAGAAATCATAGAAATTGATGGAAATTATTTGAATTAGTAAATGAAATTTTAACTATTGAATTAGGCTATAATTGACCTTTATGATCATCATATATCTAAAAATATAAATAATATTTATATGAGGAGTGCCAATGTTGGTGAAATTTTTGAAAACAATCATTAAAAAAGTGAAAATTGATGAGACTTATTTTAATTAATTAATGAGACTTTAATTATAACTTAATGATGATATAACTCATAATTATAAAACTATGAATTTAGTATTTATATATATGCTGACATTTTCGTAAAATCGGTATCTATACATTTCCGTCGACATCAACATTTTGAACTTGAACCTTGATTAAGAGAGATATCAAATGTTGATAAATGACAAATGATTGTAAAAAAAAATATAATAAATTCATAAATATTAAAAATTTTCACAAAGTTAGATATAAAAAAACTTTAATACAACACTTTGTAGATGCATGCACAATTTTCACGATACTGTATTGAACTTTTAAAAAATAACTATATAATTATAAAAGTATATGTTGAGAGGTTGGAATGGACAGAAAAAGAATAATGGAAAGAGAAAGAGATGGGAAGCCAAGAGATAGAGATAGAGAGAAATTATAAGAATTACAAAGATTTCCCAAGATTTTCTCGACATTTGTCGACATTTTCTCGATATTTCTGGACATCTCGACATTTTCTCGACATCTCGACATTTCCTCGACATCCGGGGAAAACAATATTTTACCCCTCATTGAGATGTTGAACCCCTCGACATCTGAAAATGTCGAACGACATTTCGAGATATCGTTTGACATTTTAAACAATGACTGTAACTTACAGTCTCCAATTCTTGAATTTGAAAATAATTATTATTGTGATTTACTTCAACAATATTGATGTCATTCTTCATTTCTTCATTTATTCCATCATTCTGGAAATCTCAATCTTTCTCAAAATGATGAGCACTTTGATCACATCTTCTTATATAGTTGTGCAATGCCATAGTTGAAATAATCATCTTCACTTGCTTTTGAAAAGGATGATTAGGCATGTCTCTTAAAATCTTCCACCTCTTCTTCCATACTCTAAAAGTTCACTCAATGACCCTTTTAAGAGAAGAATGTGCTTGGTTGAATATCTCTTGATAACCCATTGGTTGGCTACCCCGACGAAAATAAGGAAAACGATATCTCTCTCCTTTATATGGTCCTAAATTTCCTTTCATTTGAGGGTACCCAACATTCACTAGATAATATTTTCCTATTGAACGTTATGTAGCAGTATAATTAGGATTTTTTTTTTTAAAAAAAAAGAAAATAAAACAAGTGAAAAACGTTAATTATAAGAAAAAAAAATCTTACCTTTAGGTAGCTTTGAAAAATTTAAGTCATAATTGCGTAAATCATATATAAATATTCTTGCATCATGAGTAGTGCCTTCTCAACTAGCATACACAAATATAAATTGCATATCAAAATCACAGGCAGCCATTATGTTTTGAGATATTCCTTTTCTTCCAATATATGGAACTTGGTCTTCATTGGGTATGGAATCATGAATACGTACACCATCAATTGTACCAATACAATCCTTAAAATTAAAAATACAAAGCTAAATTATATAGTTTTTTATTTTACTCGTAAAAAATATAAACAAAGGTAAATAATATGAAGAAGAAGAAACTTACCTTAAAATGAGGCATATATCTTGAATCTCTTGAGATTTCGCCAAGTATGTCACTAAATTCAAGGTCTAATGGCTTAATTATATCTATAGCAATAAGACACACAATGTCTAATACTTTACTAAAATATCTACTAACAATTTCTCCAAAATGTTGAAATCTCTCTTGTGCTAACTGCAACAATTATGAATGGAGACCAACAGAGGATAGAAGGAAGCTGCTAGTAAATACGAGTGCCGGAAGTTACAAAATCGAACAGACCCCAAAGATGCAAGCCCAAATCACCACCTTAACAAACTTTGTAAAGACGTTGTCAACCTAAGCTAGTGCGGTGACAGTACCAAGTCATTACAATCTCTTGTGGATTTCATGGAGAAGCACACAATGCAGAATAATGCCCAACGGATCCAAAATCTATATATTTTGTGTGGTGGCAAAACATCTGGAATAACCCTTACTCAAATACTTATAATCCAGGGTTGCAAAATTATCCCAACTTTTCTTAGGGAGGAATCCAAAATGTTGCCAGCACACCGATGCCCGTTGTAAGTAAACATGTCTACCTCCTAGATTCAATACTAATCAGAATGCTTCTTCAACACAGTACCAAAGCAACTGATGATTCTCATATTTTACACATTTTTGGCCCTTTAAACTTAGGTTATTCGCAAGACCTCATGCTTATATGTCCATAATTGTTAGCAAATTAATATGAGAATAGCCCAAATCAGTAAAACTGTTGTTTTGTGATGAGAATTCTGAAATGAGAGGAAAATAGTTAAAATATACATTATCCCTTTAAGGACTATAGAAAATGAGATGGCTCCCATACAACCATTTATTCTGGAACCACCCGACCTGAAGCTTAATCCACTGCATTCCATTTAAAGTATATCTTTCTTGGAAAAGATGAGACTCTACCTATAATCATATCAGCTACCCCCACTGACTAAGATGAATCTTCTTTATTGCAGGTCCTTGCAAAGCACAAAAGAGCAATGAGCTGGACAATAGTAGATATTCAAGGAATCAACCCATCGTTTTGCATGCATAAGGTCAACTAAGAAGAATGAGCAAAGAATTCAGTGATAATTCAGAGGAGGCTAAACCCTATGATGAAAGAGGTAATGAGAGAAGAGATCATTAAGTAGATTGATGCAGAGGTGATCCATCCAATTGCAGATAGCAGTGGGTGAGCTCGATAAAGTGTGTACCCAGTAACGGAGGAATGTCAGTGGTGACTAATGAGAAGAATGAACTAATTCCAACACGAATAGTCACAAGATGGAGAGTTTGTATAGACTATAGAAGATTAAACAAGGAAACTAAGAAGGATAATTTCCCTTTACATTTTATCGATCAAATGCTTGATCGACTTGCAGGAAAAGAGTACTATTGTTTTCTGGATGGCTACTAAGGTTACAACCATCTTACAATTACACCATAAGATCAGGATAAGACGACGTCCACAGGTTCTTATGGAACCTTCACGTTTAGAAGGATGTCATTCGGATTATGCAATGAACCAACAACTTTCCAAAGATGCGTGATTGCGATCTTCTCAAACATGGTAGAGAGAACAATGGAGATCTTTATGGATGATTTCTCAGTCTTTGGAGAAATATACCATCATTGCATCTTGAATAGGTCCTACAAAGATGGAGAAGTGTCATTTCATGGTACAAGAAGAAATAGTGCTCGGACATCAAATCTCCAAGAAAGGCATTGAAGTGGATAAATGTGGAATTAATTTCCTCCACCAACATCAGCCAAGGAGATTCGTAGTTTCCTAGGACATGCAGGATTTTATAGATGATTCATTAGGAATTTTGTGCAGATCTCAAAACCTTTGTACATATTGTTGGAAAAGGACAGACCTTTCATAATCAACCAAGAATGCTTAACTGCATTTGCGGCACTAAAGGAGGCACTAAGCTCAGCACCTATTATGATAGGGTCATATTGGACCAAGTCATTCGAGCTTCTGTGTGATGCAAGTGATTTCATAGTAGGAGCAGTGCTGGCACAGAAGAGAGACAAGGTCATACATTCTATCTATTATGCCAGCAGCACTATGAACAAGGCATGAGTCAACTACACTACCGCCAAAAAAGAACTACTTGTGGTGGTCTTTGCCTTTGATAAGTTCAGGTCTTACTTCGTCAAGACTAAAGTAATTGTCCACACATATCATTCCGCTCTGAAATATCTTCTGTCAAAGAAGGATGCTAAACACAGGTTAATCATATAGATACTACTTCTTCAGGAGTTCGACTTAGAGATTTAAGATAGAAAGGGAACTAAGAACCAGGTTGCTAATCATATTTCCAAATTAAGGCAAGAAGCTCATAAAGAAGAAACAAGTGAGCTTCAAGATATCTTTGCATATGAGATGCTATTGGCAGTAGATATATAAGCAACCTCGTGGTGTGTACAAATTACTTTGTTAATGGATTAGCTCCTCTAGATGCAAATCCACACTAATTGAAAACAATCTTTAATGACATCAGATATTACTACTGGGATGAACCTTACCTCTACAAAATAGGACCATACCAAATATGGAAAAGATGTATGGCATAAGAAGATATGTTGAAGGTGTTGGAAGCATGTCATGCAGCTCTCTATGGAAGATACTTTGTAGGGACTAAACAGCTGCAAAAGTACTCCAAAGTGGGTATTTTTGGCCAACACTATTCAAAGATGCACAGGAATTTACAAAGTGTTGTGACAGATGCCAGAGAATAGGAAATCTATCGGCAAGGAATGAGATGCCAATGAATCACATGTTGGAGGTAAAAAATTTGATGTATAGGGGATTTATTTTATGGGACCATTCCCTACATCACATGAAAACATGTATATTTTACTAGCAATAGACTATGTGTTTAAGTGGATAGAGGTAGTAGCAACCACAACGAATGATGCGAAGATAGTGAAGAAATTTCTATTCAAGAACATCTTTACCAGATACGAGACTCCTAGAGTGTTAGTGAGTGATGAGGTACACATTTTGTTAATTGAGCAATGGTGAGCTTGCTAGCTAAGTACAGCGTGAAGCATAAAATTGCAACTGCATACCACCCACAAACCAATGGACAGACATAGTTATCCAATAGAGAAATCAAATCAATCTTGGAGAAAATAGTGGGTCCTTCAAGGAAAAACTTATCTCTAAGATTGGATAAGGCATTATGGGCCCATAGGACTGCATTTAAAGCTCCACTAAGGATGTCCCCGTACGAGATCGTATTTGGATAAGCATGCCACCTCCCATTGAAATTGGAACATAAAGCTTTCTAGGCTATCAAAAGATTGAATATGGACATGAATCAGGTAGGGATGTACATGAAGCTTCAACTCAATGAGTTAGAGGAGCTTAGGTATTTTTCATACGAGAATGCTAAGTTTTATAAGGAGAAGATGAAGAAATGACATGATCAGAGAATCAGAGAAAAGAACTTAACGAAAGGACAATAAGTGTTAATTCAATACTGATAGAAGCTCTTCCTTGGAAACTTGAAGTCGAGATGGTCAGGACCCATTGTGTCACACCCCCTCCAGGCTCACTTGCCTAACCTAGGAAGGAATGTGAAGACAGAGAATACCAGCCCTCTTACTAGCACTCCCAGCCCAACCTAACATCCACCTGGAAATGTACACAATGCAATATGTATGAACAAGTAAAATTGAGCACACAATTGCACACCTGAGCAAGATACATTCAGTCCCTCATACTAGGTCTGCATACTAAGTCATAACATACTTAAGTTTATTACAACCCAGCTAGAATGCTTTTATTTCAAAACTATATACATGTAGAAGTATATATACAAGGAGCTAAAGAGGCGAGGTGGCAAACAGGTCTTGATGAGGCTAAGCACCGGGAACTCGTTTGCTACCTAAGAAGAGAAAACATGTTGAAAACGTGAGCTGGGAAGCCCAGTGAGTGACTACTTTAATAGAATATGCGTTCAAAGATAAAGCATCAAAAGTACTTCAACAAGGCTGCCAATTTATAGGATTTAAGCACCCGGAAAAACAATGCATAAAAACTCATAAGGTAGCATCAAAATCAAAAATAGGTATTTCAAATCGTAGTAACTCATAATAAAGAAAATTTGTAGCATGATACCCTTCCAAACCCTAGCTGTGGCAGAGTCCTCTCTAAACCAACAGCTTCAATACCTCTCTCACGTGCACTTGGAATGCCATTTAAGCTCACTGGCCTCCCCTAATACCTTCTCCATGTCCTTCAGTATGGGGGCCAGACCAACTACCACCCGAATACCTTCTCACTGTCCTTCAGTATCGGGGGTCAGGTTTCTCTCTCTCCCCCAGGTACCTTCTCTGTGTCCTTCGGTACCAGGGGTTAATAATATACAAGGCATGCTTCAAATAGTTAGAAACATAGTTTGGAATCCCATTCAGAAAGTTCTCAACATAAACACAAACTTTCATTTTAAACAAACTTCCAAACGTCGAGTGTCATGCTTGAACGCGGAGTAACAACTAGTTACAATTATGCTTAACTTTCAACACTGTTATTTATTAATAGAGTTCAATGAAACATGAATATAAATTAGCTTAAGCATGCTTCAATATCCATCACTAGTAAGCTTTTGAATAAAGATCAAATCATAGGTTTTCAAACAAAGTCACTCACAATCACCGGAAGTCTCCCAAGGCTTATAAGCTTTGCCTATCTTCGTTTGCCCTGAAAATGAATTCCATAACATTAATCCCTTTTTCTACTTGGCCCAAAATTAGATCTAATTCAGTCACATAACTTATAGCATAGTAACTGAACACACTTGGCTGTAAGGTATAACAAATTGGAAGCACATCTTCCTTACTCTCTCTCTAGCCCTTTCTCTTTTGAACCAACAATTACAGATTCAACTTCCAGCATGGGTTTCTCAACATTTAGCAAAACAACTACCACATTTTATTTGATAACCCTAAAATACAATGTCTAAACTTAGTTACCTCAAAATTTGAGCTTCTAATTCGTCCTTATGAGCTCGAAATCTTCATATTTCTTCACCTTGTTCTGCTGGCAGAGAAACTGGAACACCTCTCGGTTTTCTTAAGTTTTCACGACCGTCCTCTTCATATTTCCTCACAAACGTTTCCAGACATATTCTTCATTCAATTTCTGAGATTTTGGCTCAAGAATCATCGAATTTGCTCAAGTGGATTGAGAGATATGACCATTTGAAGTTGACCCATTTCCTAGAGTTTCCAGCGGGCTATTGAATTCACAAGGAATGGACAGCTCCTACTTCATCAATCCGTGAGTCATACACATTGGCCAGCTCCTACTTCATCAATCCATGAGTCATACACATTGGCCAGCTCCTACTTCCTCCTTTAGACCTTAAGTCATTTTAAATCCTCCTTAACTTACTTCAACTCAATTCTTAATATGATTATCTCAATGCCTAACTTGTCTCCTTATGAAGCTTTGTGCACGTTATAATCCACAACTTAGGAAATTTCCAAATTCAACCATTGCATCCTTCAGTGCAACCTATACCAATTTACGTGTATCAAACTTCATGTATAAATGCAATAAGATTAAAAGAGATTTTAGGGCTTACACATTGTGATTGTGAAAGTCTATCAACATTAAAGTTGTTGAATTACAAGATGGAAGATGCAACATTTTTAAAGTCAATGGTCAAAGAGTCAAGCCTTATTGGGGATAAGACCTAAGTAAGGAAAAAGGGTCAAACTCCTCGATTGAAATTGAGTAAGAAACACCAAGTAATGGTACATATTATATATTAGTTTTGAAAAAAAAAAGAGAGAGAAACTTTCGACTTTTAGAATTTCAATTAGAGTGAATAAGTTTGATTTAGCGAATCTCTATCTCTGGAAAATCCTATATAGGCTGAGATATTTAAGTTGTCCGCTAAGGAAATACCTCTACCTGGAGATTCACTTGGGAGTTTGATAAATAAACTCTAAGTTCGAATTTTAAAATTTCAAAAGGTTAACTATGCCTTAGGAAAAATTGTATGAACTTTTTGATGCTCTAAATTTGAGTTTTAAGTGGAAAAACAGGAAAAAGAAAAGGTCAAAGGAAAATACAAGAAGAAAGAGCGAAGAAAGAATTTACAATCATAATTGCAAAAGAACATTGCAATTGTAATTTCAAGAAAGTGAAGCTAAATAGGGTGACATCAATTAAAAAAGGAAATGGGCCGACTTTTTCGAAATGTATAGATAGAAAATGGCCCGTTACTTTTAAGTTGACCTACGTCAATTTTTTTTCAAAAAGCTCTTTTGTCTTCTTCGGTTGCCCTCTCCTCAAATATTCAAGTCCTTCAACTACCTAACAATGGTGAGGCATCTTCCAACCACCTACAAGCACTGCTCGTTCCGACCATCAACTGACGAAGCATCGGCGACTCAACCTCCACTTGCCCTAATGTAGAAAGAAGTTCTGGAAGCTACACTAGAGGCTTCCAATGCCCAAAATCTGACGTAGTCACCTCCTTTCATGTTGAAAGAATGGAATGAGGAATTTCACATAATGGTTGACCAAAGGTACGAGGAACTTCAAACAATGAAAGTTCCAATCTCGGTTGAAAGACCGATGGGATCTTCTTCTCATCCAATGCCACAAGTCCCACAATCGACTCCTCCACCCAAACTGCAAGCACCGAAAACCCACAAGAAAGGGTCGAAGGAGTGGTTAGAGGAGATTAAGGTATTGCATGTAGCAAGGAGGGTGACCATGAAAAATTGAGAGATCGGGAGATACGAAACAAAGCTTAAATTCGTGAAGAAGAAGCCCCAATCAACGAGTTCTTTAACTTCACTGCCCCGTTCGACTACCCAACAACAAGGGAAAAATAGAGAGGGCTCGAAAATCGATTCCCAAGCCACGGAGTAGGTAAAATTTTCAATTCCCTCTGTCTCTACCCCTGTTCAATGTAAAATATTTGTTAGGAAGAAGAACTCAAGAAAGAATGAGCAAGACAAGGGAAAAAAGATTAAAGATGGAGAAGAAAGAGATGTGATGCCGCCCCCCAAGCCCAAACAAAAGACTAAAGAATGGGTGAAGGCAGACACTGACCTTGCCACAAGATTGGCAGAGGATTTTTATGCTCAAACTTGGCCATGGGCAAACCAACAAAAAGACCATCAAGATGGTCTATAATAGGGCCCAAAGAATATAGTGGCAGTAGTGAAGGAAATCCAACTTTTGAGATTGAAGGAGAAGAAGAAATTGAAAGAAGAGAAGAAAAGAGAAAAGAAGAGGAGATGAGGAATGAAGAAGAAGAACCAGTATCAACTGTGGGTGCTAGAAATGAAGCCACAACAACCACACAGGTTGCTTAAAATGAAGAAGAAGAAGAAAGAATGGAGGAGCAGCCTCCCAAGCCTCAAATCCATGAAGAACTGAGGCAAGAAGATAGCTTCGAAGAGTTGTTTAGTTATGAGATGAGGGGAGCCTTCCCTGTTTGAATCCCATTATCTGAGATGGGGGATAATGTTGATAATCTACAAGTACCCGCACACCCCGATGAAGATGAAGAAGTTAAAAACCAATAAGAAGGGATACAAGGGGTGGGAAGCAGTTCTAATGATTGGCAGCTACCTTCCCCACAAAAGAAGAGAAAAATAGAAGAATTTGAGAAAAGGGAGAAGGTAAGCCGAAAGAAAAAGGTCAATAGGCTAATTGAAGAAAAAAAAATGAAGAAGAAGAAGTGGGAGATGTGCAGGCCATGAGAAGAACTTTTAAGAAAATGAGGATGAGAGGAAAACGTGGATTTTCGTCTCAAGCAGGGCTACTCCTAGAGTTCATCACCTTAGCCATTCACAAGCACAACTGAGAGCAGCAGTGTGAGCACCTGAACCAACAAGCCCTCATTGGTTCTTGACTTTTATGCTCATTTAGGAGGAGAGGAACTAAACGGGATGACCCTCTATGGCCACAACGTGCAGTACTCGGCCAAGGAAATAAATAGAATTTATGGCCTGAAATCACTTAGGAATCCATGAGGAAATCAAGCCATAGACAACCAAATTGAGGAGCAGTTGGAAGAGGCGCTAAACTTGCTGGCTAGAGAGGGAGCTCAATGGCAGGTGGCATTATATGGAAAACAACATTTATTGGCAGGAGACTTGAAGGATGTGCCTGCAATTTGGCTCAATTTCATTAGAAATAAGCTCATCCCGACCACACACGACTCCACAATCTCTCAAGAAAGGATGATACTGCTGTACAACATCTACAAAGGCTTGTAGCTTGTGGCAAGAAGAAGGCGGGGAAGCTCTTTTTCCCATCTTTGATCACTCAACTCTGCCATCAAGCCAAACTCCCAACCACTAGAGTTAAACTAGAAGCAAAGGCCTTAGATGCAGTGTGAGTTAAGGCCTTGATCGCGCACAATCCTTAGAAAGCCAATGCCACCACACATCTACTACCTAAACAGCCCAACCAATAATTGCAATTGTATCCACTTTGCAATTCCTTGCCAGTCCCTCTATTCAAGAATAGCTAAACCTGATGAATGAGCAAAACAGGGCATATTGAAAGTATGTGAAGGAGAGGGATGAAGTGATTAAGGCCACTATCCACCCTCTCCAGAAGCAAAGGGCCACCTCTTCCAAACTTCCCAACAATTCTTCTTCAAGACTCCAAGGACCCCGAGGATAGTAATGGCAACAACGACACATTCTTCTCCGCATAGAAGAGTTTTTTTTTTTTTTTTTTTTTTTTACTTTATCTTTCCAGCTTTTGTTTACTTGTCTTGTTTTGTTTTGTTTGTTGTTTTTAGTTTACGGTTAGTTAGGTTATTTTATTCTTTCTCCAGTTTATCTGCTTTGTGAACTCTGAATAAAAATAATTGTGAATGCTTTTGACCTATTTGTATTGACTAACATATGTCTTGTATGATTTGTTTGAGTAATTTTATTGTTGAATGATGAAGAAAATTTGGAGTATGCTCAGTTCATTAAATACTTAGAAACATTACTTAGATGCATCCGAACAAACAACTTCATGATTTCTTGTTTTTATAAAACACACAAGCCTCAAACTCACCTAAGTTTATCTACTGGATTCCCTTAAGAGAGTCTAGCTTAGATGTTTGCAAGTAACCCCTTGTGTTATTTTTGGTCAATGGGGATATTGACCACCATTAAGTTTGGGGGGTTTTATTTTTTGGTATATTATTGAGTGGAGTTGTTATAATTTTCTGTTTCATGTGTAAGTTGTTGTACTATCACTAATATGGTCAATTTTTTTTTTAAATCTAAAAAAAAAAAAGAGAGAAAAGGAAAAAGAAAATATCACTGCTAGGGTCATTTTTTTTAAAAAAAAAAAGAAGAGAAAAAAGAAAGATAATAAGAGGGATACTCCTCTTTCCAAGAGTTAATTGAGTAACAAGGGGCAGTCATGATACCAGTGATTTCCTTTGCATGAAAGGTTAACTTAGGAAGTGAGCAAGTAAAAATGACCTTAATGTGATGCATGCTTGTAGCTAGATACTTTCACCAAAAAGCGTTAGTAAGCTAGAGTGAAGGTAGGAATGAAAAAAAGGTTCCCACTTAGAAAGAAAAAAATAAAAAAAGGAGAAGTTTGTATCCTAGCAGAAAAAAATAAGTTGGGGGAGGGGGGATGATGGTGTTAGTTGGAAAAATCTTGTAAAGTTAGGTTGTTTAGTAAATACGTGAAACTTGACTAAAAGTAATAGGTAGTATAAGTCCACGGTAAGGCTGTGGGATGAAAGTATATTGTTTAAACAAGGTAGGCATAGAAGTTGCATATAGTGAAAGCATCAAAATAGAGTTAAAGTGTTATGAGCATGAGAGACCTCCCTAAGAGGTGTATTTTTTAAAGAAATTTTCTTAGAATTTGTTGTGACTTGGGTTGTTATCTCTACATTTGTTTTGCAATTGCTTGAGGACAAGCAATAACTTAAGTTTCTCATATTTTACACATTTTTAAACCTTTAAACTTAGGTTCTTTGCAATAATTCATGCTTATATGTCCATAATTGTTAGCACATTGATATGAGAATAACCCAAATCAGTAGAACTGTTGTTTTGTGATGAGAATTCTGAAATGAGAGATAAACAATTGAAATTGACTGATTTTTGGTGATTTTATGCAAAAAATTGTCAAATGGCCCAGAATTGTGAAAACCAATTGCAATTGTGAGGTTCAAGACATTCCATAAAGATATTTCGTGCAAACCTTAGCCTTTGGAGGTTATATATAAAGTAGAAACAAGCCATGAAAAGGAGATGTTTCCCACGCCAATTTTGTACACTTTTATGTTTCATTGGTCAATTCAAGGAAGAGACGAGTTGTTTTACTTGTACTAATCCAATCCATTCAAAAGTCTTGGATTATTACAACCTGGTTCTCCTTGACAAAGGTTGAATCGGGTTAGATCAAGATTAGTTCATAGTTCTTTTTTTGAGTCTCAGAATTCTTTTTTTTGTTTTCAATTTTTAGTTCTAGTTTTTGTATCGTTTCTGCACTTTAGTTTTCATAGTTCTTCTTGTTTTCAATTTCAAGTTCAATTTTGTAATGCTCTTTAGTTTTGATTTTTCTTCTGTTATTTCAGATTTAAGTTATTGTACTTCATTCTTACTTTACAGTATTGATTTTAATAAAGTTTGGTGTTAAATTTAATTTCCAGCAAGCTTATTTCTTTTCTTTTTTTTTAAGTTAAGTTTTCATTCTTTTGTTATTTAGTTCTTTCTTTAAGTTCATTATGAAATTTTCTTTATTCTAAGTTTTGTTATTTTCTTTTCTTAATATGAGCTAATTCTATCTTTTGAATTCGAATATGTGTGGATGGCCTAATGATAGAAATCTAGGCCTAAAATGTAAAAGTAACTTTGCTCAATACCATAATATTGTTTGCTTTTATTGATTTAATTTCTTATTGTGAGTCTAGCTTGGTCACCTAGGTGAACACACAAAAATCAAGTTTAATACTGAAAAGCTTAGACGAGATTTAGTTTTCATAAAAGCAATAGAGGAAATGAGTTTAGACACAAGCCCTTGTTTTTTACCTTAGACATAGGGTAAAGCCTCTAAGACCAAAGGGTTGTGTTTTTATATAACTAAGTTCGTATTAGCCATAGACATATAGGTTTAATCCCTTAGACTTCTAAAGATATTTCCATTAAGGTCTAATACGAGTTGAACCTGGTTTACATTGCTTTGGTGTTTGAGTCAAGATTGCAATTGCATATTAGGCCGCAATTCCTTTCAAGGGACAAAAGCATGTTTGAATCCCATCTTTTTCTTATTTATTGTTAGTACGCATACAACCTTCCCAATCTTATTTATATTAGTTACCAAAGTTGCTTTGTGTGAACATCTTTGCCACTATTTTGAATTTTGTTGCATCCATTCTCTGTGGGATCGATAGTTTGGAATACTTCTAATTTACTACTTGTTTGACAGTGTGCACTTGCATTATGCTGAGAACTTTTTCTATTCAAAGGTTTTCTTCTAAAGCCCACACGTTTTCAATCGACCAGACGCTATCAACGAAATTAACAAAGTAATCTTGTGTCTACCTCATCAACATTGACATCACTTGAATCTCTCATGAAAGACTACATGGAAAGTCAAAAAGAGTATATGGCAAAGAATGACGCGCTCATCAAGAGCCAGGCGTAATCTTTAAGGAACATGGATGTTCAGGTAGGCCAATTTTCCCATGAACTTCAAAATAGATCGACTGGAACGTTACAAAGCAACACCGAAGCCCTTAGGAGAGATTTAGGAAAAGAGCAATGCCATGTGCTCACTCTAAGGAGTGGGAAACAATTGGGGAATGACGTGACGATGCTGCACGATAAAGATGCAAAGAAAACAGAAATTGTTAGCTTGCCTAATCCCATGAATGATGCACCTGAGGAATAAGAATTTGAATGGCTAGAAAAAGAAGAATGATGATGCGTAGTTCAAAAAAATTTGAGCATCCTGAAGCAGTTGCACATTAAATAACATTAGTCAAGGGGTTTGAACAAATGCCGAATTACATCAAATTCCTCAAGGACAGACTAAAAAGAAATGTTGGGAGGAATTTGAGACCTCACTTTGACCAATGAATCCAATGCAGTGTTAAAGAGCAAGTCACTAACGAAGCTTAAGGATCTAGGGAGTTTTACTATTCCCTTCTCTATTGGAGGAATTAATACTGGTAAAACTTTTTGTGACTTTGGGGCAAGTATAAACTTAATGTCTTTATCAATTTTCAAGAAACTTGGAAAAGGAGAGGCACGCTAACTATAGTCATGCTTCAACTTGCGAATAGATCAATAGCTCATGTTGAAGGAAAGATTAAAGATGGAACAACTGAAGATTGATAAGTTCAATTTTCATGCAGATTTCATCATTTCTAGATGATAGCACACAAAATGTCTATCTTTAGGACTTATTTTATTGCTAGTTTGAGATATATTTCAGTGCTTTCATGTATTTATATAGTCATTTTGTAGGTTTTGAGCAATTAAAGCAAAATCAGCAACTTGGAAGAGAAATTAGAGTATTTGGAGCTTTGAGGAATATTTTGGAGCATTCAAGTCAAGAATATAAGAGCTGTAGCAAGAATTCTCGGACAGTGTTGAGATGCTACTTATGGCATCACAATCCCACAAATCATGCAGCCAAGCTTATGATCCTAGTTGAGATGCTACTTTGGGCGTCTTAATGCTATGAACATTGAGGTTCTGTCAGCCATAAACATGCACGTGCCTTTTCTTTGTGCAATTCCATCCGAAGCATTGAGAAACTACTTGAATTTCCATATTTGAAATGACATTAGGTTATAGCATCCAGACGTTGTCCCTAGTGTCGAGATGCGACCCATAAGCGTTTTGGATGCTAAAAAGGGGAGACAAATTGGAGAAAAAAAAGCCTAATTTCGATTTCTACTCAGTTTTTGGGACCTAAAGGACACTCTTGAGAGCCAAGGAAGGAATTCAAAGTTCAAGATCGTGGCACATCATGACAAGAACGAGGATTGACATGCATCAGAGAGTTTTTATCTTTTTCCTTTTTCCTTGTAGTTTATTTTATGGAATTTTTTAAATGAGTTTAGGTTTTATTTGTGAATGTTGAGTGACTAAACTCTATTCTTAGGATTTGTTGCTATTTGTTGAACTCTTGAATATTTGATTTATTGAGCAGTTTTCCTTTATATTGCAACAACATTATTCATGTGTTTTTGTGCATAACTATGCTTTTGGTTAGGGTGTAGTTCTGAATTATTTAAGTTTTAGCTTGAAAAAGTAAGGTTTAAATTTAGATCTGAATGCATGACCACTTGTAAATTTTTGCATGATAATGAAGAATTCTCTTGGAAGCCATTTAAAGAAGCTTGTTAATCTTTTGCTTGATCTGAAAATCTAGACAGACATGTTAGTTTTCTAATTAAGTAGAAGTAAAAAGACAATTATTATTAATCATCTTCTTGGCTTATAATTTGTTACATGTTAAAGTTGAATTGTACAGTTGACTAAGCTAGATTTTAATAGATACAATCTATGTTCTAAGAATATTCCCTCTGGTTGTCTCCAATCTATAAATATATAGATTTAGTTTTAGTTACTTCATTCTTTTTTTTTTTGTACTCTAAATAAAATTAAGTGTTAGTAACTATGGTAATCAATTAAACTGGAAACCTAATCCTGAGGACGATACTCTCACTCAATTCACTGTACTAGAACTTGACATCGTACACATGCAGTTTTGGATGCACTTATAATCACGCAACACTAGACTACGAGGCAGATGAAGACATCCCTATCATCTTGGGACACCCATTTCTAGCAACTGAAAGAATGCATATTGATGTGCATAAGGGGGAATTGAAGATGATGATAGATGATTAGGGAATCTCCTTCAATGTGTTCGACACATTGAAGTACCCAAACGCAGTGGATGAATGTGAGATAGTTTCCCAAATAGCTGTCTCATATCAAGCGCTTCAGTAAGAAAAAAAGGACATGGTGGAAGGAGAATCATCATCATTAGAAAAAGAAGGCTTGGCGAAACCATTAGAAGAGGGTTTCTAGCTGATGATTAGTGCACTCAATTAGTTGCTACTACTTTTAATCGGTTGGCCAAACAAACAAAACCAACTACAAAAAGAACTCTAAAGAAGAAGACTCAAAGGATGATTCATAGAAGCTTTAAATTAAAACATTAAGATAGTTACACAACAATAGGGGCCTTGAGTCAAGTCTTGAAGACGTAATTAGTTCATGCTAGAAAGTAAAGGAAATACACACATGAATAAAGCCATAAATAATAGCATAAAATAATGCGGTAGCGAGTAAAGAAGAATGATGTTGGCATAGTAGTCTCTTCTCTTCTTCAGTAACTCCCCTCGAGCTCAACAATGATGGATTGTCACTTCCACCTTCGAAAACTCTCGAGAGGATGATGAAGATGGAGGAAAGGAATGGAGAATGTTCTCGTTGTTAGACTACAACACTTGTTTGCCCTAAAAGCTTGATAATGAGATTTATATGGGGCATTCGACTAATTGGATAGGACCACATGCCCTAGACAACGTCGCTTTCTTGTTGGTACAAATGGTGCGGCGGTATGTAGTCCTTTCTTCTGAGCGCTACTTTATGGTCGACCTTGCTCCTTATAGAGTACAGCGCGTCGCTCCACTATCGTGCTCTAACACGACGACTACTTTTTGCAAATATCTTCTCTTCTAATGCTCTAGTTCACTGGCGTAGGGTTCTCCAAGTACCTAATGCATTAAAATATTAAGGCTAGTGCAACTTTATATTGACATTAAGGATTGTAATTGAGAAATAACGCTCTAATGACCATACTACTACTAGCGCATGCTTTCTATAGAAATACTTCACAATTTCTTCTAACTTATGTTTTTCTAAAGCGTCGAGGTTAATAATTAGCCAATTTTAGGTGCCAAATAACTTCTTATTCAAAAGTTATCAAGACCCGGACTTAGAATTAATGGGGGAGAAAATGAATTGGACCAAAGCCCAATTCTCCTCCTCGTCCTCGACAATGAGGCCGAGAAGGCCGACTTCCTTAAGGGGGTATGCGTCTCTCAAGCCCCCAGCCCACGATACCCTCGATTAGCCTAGTTTCCCCTTATCGAATCCAAATCGAAGAAGAAATAAGGGAACCCTAAGTAAATCTCCATATAAATACACTATTATAACCTCATTGAAGGTAAGTTTCTTCATGATACTCTAAACTCTAAACCCCATTGTAAGATACACTATTATTTCCATAATTTTATATTATAATAAAATTATTTCTATAGCGCATCTTATAAATATAGATTGAATTACGTATAGATGCGGGCCGTAAAATATGGATTAACCTTTATGATAGACTCGGTTGGTTTAAATATTAGTAATCTCTCGATTTGAATGCTCATTTTTCTAACCTTTTATTTGTGATGGACACACTAAAAAAAAGGTAAGAATGAATGAATGACATATGGATGTAGGCTGTAAAATATTGCTTCAACACTAATTCTCAGCTCGGTTGTAGATTTCAACTTATTGAAATTTAGAAATACATGAAAAAGTGAGAGATACAAGTTTTGTTGTTACATTTGTAATGAGAGTTGGTATTTAATATATTCCTTCCTATAAAAGTTGATCTTTTATATATATATATATATATATATATATATCTATCTATCTATAGAAACAGCCTCTATAAGGTGTCCAATAGTCAGATCCTGTGTTCTCCCTGTAGACTTGGGGCGTACATGAAATTGGAACAAGACAAAGCCCTCTGCTCCTTAGGTCAATCTTTCCATCCCCTTTTGGTTCTTTTCTCTCCAAGCTTTGCCATGGATCCTGAAGAAGTTACGCTAAAACAAGTCATAACAAGTTTACTTCTATTCAAATTTACAACGTATCAATTCTTTGTTCTTTGTTTTTGAGATTAACAACACGTGGGCTAGGGATTCGAACCTCCAACCTTTTAGACAAGGATATAATGCTTAAACTAGTTGAGCTATGTTTAGGTTGACATATTTATTCTACGTTATTTTCTTTTTCTTTTTCTTTTTTTTGAGTTCAACATGTAGGAGTGAGAGATTTCAACCTTTATCTTTTTAGTTGATGATACATTATTGTAAAAAGAGTGAAAAAAGGTAATTAAGTACCTTGTAGGAATTCGTCTTCATGTAAGGATTGCTCAGTAGCTGAAATATGGAAGAGGAAAAAAATTATAACCACGGACAAACTATGTTTATTTATTTATTTATGAAAAAATTATCGAGATTAATATGCTTATTCATCCGTTTTGTTCTTTCTTTTCTTAAACAAAGTTAAGACAGTATAAATAGGAACTCTTGGATTTATTTATTTTCAACAAAATTGTATGTAGCAGTAGAAAAAAGTTAAGTTGCGAATAGGATTGATTTTTTCTGGGCAGACCATCATTTGTTATTATGTTTCTAAATTATATTTTCAAAGCGAATAAACATTTTATTTCTTTCAGGGAGTTATAATATTTAGCGCAATATTTATGAAATATATAATTCATTAAGCTAAACTTCAATGAAACAAAGAATATTAAACTATAATTTTAATTTACGTATCATTTTTGAGATTTTGGTTATAATACTTTCATTAATTCACATTTTTATAAACAAATCAATGTATGCCGTTGATTATTTTTCTAAATAGTTGTAATAGTGTTTACATGACAATCAGTAAGATTTTGATGAATCGAATGACGGTGTATATACATATAAATAAAACTAATTGTAAGCTTTTATCCAAAGTGGTATGACATTAATTAGTTTTCAATCATTATGTAATTCAATTTTTTTTTTTTTTTTTTTTGTAAGTTCAACAATTGTGAGTAGATCGAGTGTGAGATCGAATTATAAACTCTTAGAATGGTAATTGATGTCTTATCCACTAAGGTGTGGTCGAACTCGAACTGACATTCAAAGTTAACATCATAGATTAAATTTATATATCCAAGTACTGACATTAAAACCAACAAAAATGCATAAATGAAAACTTGGAAGTGGCACGAAACAAAACTAGAACTACAATGAAGATGCAAACCTGGACTTGCTCCTGTAGGAACTTTATGTACCCAATGGTTTCGGTTAGAACCGACGCCGTATCAGTCTGAAATGAAATCATAGAGAAGAAAAGTTGAGGGAATAAAAAAAAGGAAAAGAAAAAGAAAAAGGTGAAGAATAACAGAAAATTGAAATTAATCAAAAGTCAAAGAATGTGTGTGTGTGTTTCCCCCTTTTCATTCACCTTTCCAAATGGCGACACAATTTGTTGAAGGGCCGTTATCCTGTCTCCAATTTTGACCTTTGGTTGCTGCATCTATTAATTATACCAAAATAATTAGCATTCTACATTTTTTTTATAATTCATAAAAGAATAAAATTATTTGTAAATAAATAAATGAAAGGAGTTTAATAACCAGGTTGATTCGTATAGTTTGGACTCAATTTCAAGTCTTAATTTCAAATTCATAGTTTAAATTTGCTTCTTACTGTTTAAAAACTATCAATTTGATATTTTTATCCTTTCATCAAATCTCACCAATCATCTCTACCATTGAAAACCAACAATATTGAATACACAATATATATTTTTTCATAACCAATAAGTTAGTATTTTTTATTTGGCAAACAATGTGTCAATTAACTATATTAGAGCCCAACATGCATAACTCAATAACGGTTAAGATCACATTACTCATTTTCTTGAAGTCGTAAGTTCAAATTCTTATCTTTGCATTTGTCGTACTAAGAAAAGTTGATTATATTAGAGTTTAGGCCCATTTAAAAATAAGAAAAAATGAGTAGACTTTTAAGTGAGTAAAAGATGCTTTAGAGACTATTAGTAGGATTTAACTATGATGTGTAGGACAAAATTAAATAATTAGCATAGTTTTAATTATTATTAGTTTAGTTGTTAATTTTAGATTCATTAGTTCTTAATTATTATTTTGGATGTAATCAGTTATTAGGTTATTTTGGTTGTAAGACTATAAATAGCCCTTTGTTAGACTTGTAGACGAGGTTTTTGAAATATCAATTTAGAATAGAACTTTCGTTCTTTTGAGAGTTCTCTCTCTTTTTTGGGATGGATTTCCCTTCTTTAACCATGGATTTGACGTAACTTTAAATCTGCTGCGTCAAACCAACATTATTATATAAACCAGATTGAAGGTATTAAAACTATGTAGATAAAGTTAAAACTAAGGTCAAACCTAGAATTTTTTAAATATGGGTCAAAATTAAGTTGAAATTTGAATGCATAAAATATTATATAGATACCTTATTAGATGCAGCTGTAGAGTTATCTTGCTTTGTCTTTTTAATGGAAGTTTCAGAAGATTCTTCGGACCTTTTCTTCTTCCCTTCGCTCGAAACTCCACTTCCTCGTCCACTAATTCTTGTCTGCAATTTCATTCAGTAAATTCAGAGAATTTAAAACTTCCACTCCATACTTTTCTTCTTGTTCATATTCACATTGAAACAAAAGTCAAATATTAATTTAATATTATTACAATATTATAATAACATCAGTAATAAGGTGACAATAAAAAATAAAACTATTGACAGGTCTAGTTATAGTTTGATTTTCATTTCAATGAATCAACTGTACAAGTGAAGTTTACCGTATTTCAACCAGTTAGATAGTAGATGCAATTCCTATTTAATCCAATAAAATTAAGCGTGGCGTTTTTCTTTTTAAAAAAATAAATGTATTTAAGTGGAACGCTTGTTAAATAAACGTGTTTGGAAAAAAAAAAAAAGGTTGGTTAATTGCTTTCTCCAAAAATACTTAAGTTATTTTTATCCAACTTTACAATTTCTCAAACCACTTTTGGTTATAAAAAAATTTTAAAAAACACTACAAATTTTTAATAAAACACAACGAAAAAAAAACTATTTTTAATCATGCATTAGCACAAGGTGGCAAACACATTACTAAGTATTATATAGAAGTGGAAACAGACCAAACCAAGGTTGTGGCAAAAAGTAATATTCAAGGTTTCATTCGATTATCAATAAATTAAAAAAGTATATAAATCTTAGTTTAATTTAAAATATGAAAGCCAAGATGTTTGTTGAAACCATTTGGTTGAATTTCTAAACTATGGCTAAGATTTTTTTTTAAAAGACTAAGAAATTAATAAAAACATATATCAAATAAATTAAGCAAAGGGTCCAAGTATTTAATTTGCTTACCGGCGAAGAAACTTGGTGAATCTGCTTCTTACTATCAGCAGACAAATTCAAGGACTTAAAACAAGGATTATTCGAACCATTAATACCGACCACCGACTTTCCCAGTCGCCCATTAAATGAAATATAATCACCAAAATTCCTCGTACTCGCGTTATCATAAAATTGCTTCACACCAATCTGATTATGAAACGACCTCCTAAAGAAGCCCGACCCACTTGACTCGAGCCCAGCATGAGCCACCGTACCATCTGGGTCGAGCCTCTCATGGCCCGGCACCGTCGATGCTCGAAGATGGTCATGTTCCTCGTCCATCAGGTGTCCCAGATGGGACTCTGGGCTCGGCAGAGCAATGGACCACGTGTTCACAAGATTTGAAAGCTTCAATAACCTCTCGTTTTCGAGCATGTGGCTGTGGGTTGTAATTAGACCATTGTTGTTGTTGAAGGTTTGAAAGGTGTCCCAATTATTGTTGTTGTTATTGGCGTCCATTTTTTTAAGGTAATCGCTACATGCGGTGGGTTCGAAGATTCCGGTGGTCGACATGCTTTTCGATGATATTATCTCATGGAAATTTGGTCCTATGTCTTGTTCATTGCTTTGCAATTCCACACCGTTTCCTATGTTACTACACACCAAAAAAAGAAAAAAAGAAAAAAAGAGTAATAAAAATTGATTCAACTCCACCAAATTAATCTCCTACAAAAGGGTGTTTTTTTTGGTAATTGAGATTATCAAGGTATATGCATGTTGACTCTATAAGCACCAACCCCTCTTTAAATTAAAGATTCTTTTCTCTACTTAATTTATGTTGGAAAATATGTTAATGAAAAGAATTAAATTAAAAGAGAAAATGTAAATTATATATAGCTAACTTGGACACAGCTAAAGTGGTTAAGATATTATATTTTCAACGAAAATGTTAGTGATTGGGTGAAACCATATGAAAAGAAAAAAAAAACTTACAGCAAAACTTGGGTCCAGAGTTGATTATCGGAAGCATGGTCACCAAGAAGGTGGTTGGAGGATTCAACAGTGAGTGCAGAGTGATTGGAAGCGTTGGTAAAGGACGAGGGTGAGATGGAAACATCTTCATCACAAGAGGAGTTGGAATTAGGGTTTTGGTGAAGCCAGTGAGAATTATAGTGATGATGATGATTATGGTTATCCCACCAGTTGGGAGGAGTGGAGGAGGTCGCAACAGAGCTCTCAGTGCATTCGTCTGCCATTATCGCTGCTTCAAAGTGCGATTTCTTCTCCTTTCTCCTTGTTTCTTCCTCTTGTTATTTGGTTGTTTTTGTGGGTGGGAATATAGAATATAAGGAAGAAGAATAAGGGGATTGGTGTTGTATATCCAATGGTGGTGACGTACGCGTGTGTGTGTGTAGGTTATATCAATTATAGAGGGGACAATAAAAAATGCTCATTGAGTTATTCCACTAACTTTCGTGGGGGATATTATAATATTAATGCTAACTGGGGGCCAGCAAAAGAGACTGTGCCCTTTGCACAGTTCCTATTGTTTGTTGGACCAAGTTTTTTTTTAGGGTTTTTTTTTTTTTTCTTCTTGCGCGTGTAAATGTAAAGCATTTTTTTGTGTGGATAAGGACATTGCCACTACTGCTGAATTCTAAATTCTCCTCAAGTAAATTAAGCCAGGAAATTAAATACTCCTAATTTTCTTTTTTCTGTCTCTCTTTTTTTACTATCATTGTGGTCTCTCAATTTTGAAACTTATTCTATAGTCTCTGTACATTTACATGTCGAAATTTAGACCTTGAACTTTTAATAAATCTTAAAATTAGTCTTGTTAGTTTATAGTTAACTTTTACCAAAAAGAATTAGTCGTTATAAATTTTGAAAACATATTCACATTGTGTTTTTTCTTAAATAGAAATTATTATTGTTATTTTATCAAATTGGATAAAAATTAATTTCAAACTAACAATAAAAACTAATTTTAAAATTTGTTGAAAGTACGGAAACTATGGAAGATTTGAAAGTAGAAAGGGTAAAATAGAATTTCAAAGTATCGGAAACAAAATGATATTTTAATAAGTTTTTTTTTTTTTTTTCCTTTTTTACAAAGTTGAACAATAAGAAAACTCTTTATTCTCTTCCTAAGTCATAATTTTGACTGGTAAAAGATTCAGTAAGTCAAGAGCTTATGTTATTTTAAAGTGAATGAGATTTTGAATTTAGTACTTGAAGACGTTTTGGTTCAGTTGTAAAGTAATTACATTATATTGTTTGTTCTCGGGTAGACTTTTTCGTTCATTGTTCCTCTCTTTTTCTCTAACACTTGCTTTTTCTAATTTAAATTATAATATAAATTTTAAAAATTCCCCATGTGGCAGACTTTTATTGGTGGAAAGGAGGAAGGTGCTTACCTTTTTCCCCAGTTCCAATACGTTAATATGGCTGAGAAAACATAAAGTTATGCTCTTTTTGAAATTGCGGTAGTTTTTAAATTAATTGCTGGCAGCTGTGCTTTTAAGAAAATCAAATATCGATTAGTATTTGGTAAATTTTAATTTTAAATCTGAAAAAGTAGATTATACTGTTTGGTAAATTCAGATAAAATTGTTGGGATTTAGATATAATGACAAAATTGAACATATCATTTTAGTTATTTTTTATGGTGATACCTAATATATAAATTATTATAAGATTATTATTTTAAATTAAAAATTTTATTTTGTTATTATAGATAATCCTGGTTTAGAACTTGCCAACTCTTCTTTGAATGTGATTAAATACTAAAAATTTGTTTGTTTAAAATGTTAGAATTTTTCAGCTACTTAACATTCTTTTCTCACTTTGTGATATTTTGAGAATTAAACTACATATATTTATTATTTAATAAAATAAGACATAAGATTTTTAAAAAAAGGCCCAAAGTATTAATTAATTATTTTTTGTAAATAAGGTATTAATTAAAATTTAAACAAGTGTTCTTTCAAATACATATATCTATCAATATATCTATTTAGATAGTGTATTGGGATAAAATTAAAATAAGATACTAAAAATATTAAAACAAAAAATCTTATTATTATTTGGTAAAGAATTTGTATTAAAAAATTGGTACAGAATTTGATTAAAGATTTGATACAAAATTTAATTAACAATTTGGTACAAAAATTGATTAAAGATTTGGTAAAAAAAACTGATTAAAGATTTGGTAAAAACATATAGATTATTTTTGTTATAATTTGTGCCCTAAAGATTGTAGTTTTGTAATTAAACATTTTCTCATTTATTAAATAAAATAATTTATTATTTTATATTGTGTATAACATTATCCCATATTGTGTAAAATCCAAGTTATTATTGTAATCTTGAACAGCATGTAGTTGACATATAGGAGGATCATATTCAAGCAATAACCTAAAGGGTCTATAGTATATGGATAAGGTTGGGTGTCTTATCCTAGTAACACTATTGATACGGCTCACCATGTAATTGTTACAAATGATTTGATCCAATTCATGTGGAGACATGTGAGTGGGGGTATCCTATACAATGAGTTTGTATAACATTGGACTACGAAATATTTTATATCTCTTTATATAATCTGTAGGTCCATAAGGTCCCCTTGCTAGCTCATATGAATAATAAAATATCAATTTCGTTGAAAGAAAATTTAAAATGTTCAAATTAATACTTAATATATTTGATATATTAAATGAGAACAAACATGTTTATTGTATTTGGTACATTATATATGAAAGAAAATATTAATGTATTAAGATACATTAAAGAAAATATATTTATAAAATTTGGATAAGATTCAAATAAGGAAATAAATATCGTAGGAGAATTTTAAAAGATTTGCATAAGATTCAAATTAGTTTGATAAATGTATTTTAATATATTAGATATTAAAATATATTATTTAACTATGACAAATATTTGCCCTAGGCCACTATAAATAGGACCTCAACGATGAGCTATAGTGTGCATTCTACATAAGAGAAAAGAACTCTAGAAATTCTATTCACATTTCCTCTCTCTATTTTCAAGAAGGTTCCCACAAACCCTTTAGTCCTCTGTTCGAGTTATAGCTAGGAAGGTCTTGTGGAAGAGATTAAGAACACTAGAGGAATCTCCATAACATTCAAGGTATGGTTTATGTTTAAACTTATTATTATTATTTAATTCTAAATAAACTTAAACCGATTCCGACATTTTCGCTAGGGTTTAATTATATTATTTCCTTCAATTTTATGTATAAAAAAATGAAACAGATGAATAAGAGAACCTACACATTTTTTTATTAAATTAAAAAAATTGAATAATTTTATATAAGTAGTAAAGAAAATTTGTAACAGAGGATTGCACAGTAGCCATTAACAACCATTAACCCAATAGAAGATCAAAATAAAATTTGTATAAAATTCTTAAAACTATCAATACCACAATTTAGCATGGACACTGATAAAAAGAAGACAAAAAAATTTCGAAAGTATTCACTATTCACAAAATATAATATAAAATGTGAAAAAATTAAAACAATCACACTCATAATACAAGATGAAATACAACAAGTGAGTAAAGAAGGCAAAAACCTAAAACCAAAATTAATTGGTTATTTACCTCAGATGAAGAAAAATGGTGGCTGAAAAAGGGTTGGGTGTGATGAAAAATGAAAAGAAAAAAGCTATCACACCTACATATCTGCACCCCAGGTAGATTTTCAAAAAATATAACTTCAAAAAAGATAACTTTAATGCATAAGAACGATTATAAATTAAATTAACAAATTAAAAAAAATTCTTAGATGACACAATATACAAAGAAAACAGATTATTGAAAAATTCAACAATTTTTTTTTTTTAATTTCAAATGCATAAGAACGATTATAAATTTTAAAAAAAAAATTAAAAAAAAACCTGAATTTTTTTCGACGAAAATGTATGAACTTGCTTCCAATATAACAATCTGTGAAGTTTTTTATTCTTAATAGAAAGAGGATTTTGAGGTAGGGCTAGGGTAGAAGAATCGATAAAGAGGCTACCATAGTGACGATAAAAAAAAATAAAAGAAAGGATATAACGACCATTTTTAAACTTTGTTGAAAAGAGGTGTCTGATTATTCGATAAGTCAAATTGAAAAAGCTGCTACAGTAGAATAACTTTTTCAAATACTAATAATTTAAAAGTGATTTTGAGTATATTAATAAAAAAAAAATTGTTTTAACAGACACCCTAAATAATTAAGATTCTCCTAAAATCAATTTTCCTTCAAGTAAATGTAAGTCAAACGGGCACTATATATGGTAAAAAACTTTAGCTGGCACAGAGTGTGCAAGGAACCAAGCATGTACGTCCTTGTTCAACATGTATCATTTAAGAAAGGAAAAAAAAAAAATGAAGAGAGGGAGAGGATATAAAAAACAAAATAACTTGTGATAAAATTTCAACCAATTTTTTTTATAATAATATCTCATTTTGAGGTTTGTATTTTTTTTAGTAGTGCAATTCAAATATGGAAGGTATGGACTCGAACCTACAACTTCAAGAGAAAATTATTAACTAGTATTTAATCATTAGAATTATACTTGATTGGCATTAAATAGCGATTAATAAACCAATAGAGTTGCATTTTCACAAGTTATAAAGGAAAAAAATATTGATTTTTTTAAGGATACTCTAGGGATTGAGTGGAGAATGAAGAACTCTTCCTAACTCATCTGAAGTTATAAAATTGTACTACTAAAAAAATCGTTTTTGAAAATATGTGTACCAAACGTATTTTCATCATTTTTCTTGTATTTTTTTGTATTTTCAAAAACATAAAAACAAAAACAGATCACAAACCAAATGGTGGCTAATATTTTTAAAGTTTTCTTTCTAATTTGTCACCCTAAATGTTCACAATTGAAAGATTATATATAAGAAGTTCGAAGGTAAAATTTTGTCCCTCTCTATGACAATTTTTGGCTCTACTCTTTTTAGTGTTTTGTTTATTAGATTCATGATTCCTAATGTCGAACAAAGAAGGTGTAACAATCTGATCTATTGGATTGAATTTCTGAGAATCGCTACTACATGTATGAAAAAACATGGGCTTTTGAAAGTGATAAAGGACTTGTCGAAGGTCCTATCAAGATTAAATTTATAAAAATTGGATCTCTAAATATTTTGCAATAATAGTGGCCAGGGTCATCCACAAGAATTGGAGTTCTTAGATTAATTAAGTACCATAGTTAATTATACCCAAATTTATTTAGAGAAACATAACCTTAGAGTGATCAAAAAGACAAATAAAACCTAAACAACTATTTACAAGGTTGGAGTCCAATTTTTGAGAAACATAATGGTTTAGTAAATTAAGCCCATCTTTGCAAATAAAGAATTGATTTCATGCAATTAATCTTAAGCTAAGAATTACTAAGTGATCAATATCCTCTCTCGAGCTCAATTGAACTCATGCCTAGCAATAAATCAACCTCTCGGTCTATTTCTATTACTAAACATGGCATTAGGCAATTCTCTTAAGGCTTCTAGAATTAATTTACTCACTCTCGTGCAATAAACTAAATCTAGTCATGCATTTATTGTTCTATGGATAAATTTACTCTCTTGAGCTAAATCTAGCCTAACATGCAAAACCATGGCCAAAGGTTTAAGCACTAAAAATCGAGATGCATAAAAGATGTAATTATAATCATTTAATTATAAAATCAACAAAAGTCTAAAACATACAACTATTCTTGTCTAAATACAGAGATAAACAACATTATAGTCCATAACAAAATTCCTAAAAACCGAAAGAAAAGTAAAGGGAAAAGAGAATAAACTAAGGTCACGTGCCAACACTCATTCCAGACGTGAAGTCCACGATCTTGAGCCTTGAGTCTCCTCCTTAGCTCTCCAAAAGTCTCCTCTAAGCCCTTAGACATTGTATGAATCGATTTTAGGGTTTGGTCTCTTAAAAATGGCTCCTCTTTGCTCGAATGAAAATTTTCCTTTTATAGAGTGGAGATAGCGTTGCAAAGCTATGCCTATGGATTTTCAAGGTTGAAAAGGTTCTCAAATGGCATTGCAACGCTATAAAGAGCATTGCAACGCTATGCCCTTGGGTCCAAATGCCTTGTCCTTCTTCTTCAACACTTGAATTTTCAAATATAGCCTTAAGTCACTCACATTTGTCCAATTATCACACAATTCTCTGATTTTGCTCCAAATGCTCGATTTTTGAGAAATAAACATAAAAACACATGAAAGCACACAAAATCATGGCAAAACTAGCCTAAAACTAAGCCTAGAAACAAAACTATTTTGCATGCTATCAAATACCCCCAAACTTAGATTTTTGCTAAGCAAAACAAAATCGAAATAACAATTTCACAAGATTTTAATTCACGAATCATGACTCAAGCCTCAGTTTTCTAATTGATATAAAACAATAGAATAAAGTCTTAACATACCCTCCTTAAGCAATTTAAATTCTATCTATCTCATTCCTTGCGCGTGTGTGTGTTTAACTTCCTTTTTATCATTTTCTACTAGCTTAAGATGCTCTTACCAAGACTTTCCTTCGTTTTCCCCCTACACTGGCCCTAAGTTCCAATTTTCAAGCTTTCTTACACTACAGAGAGCAATCTACTTAAGCATTCATTTTCTTTCTCATTTTTCAAGGGTTACTAACCCCCCAAACTTATCTTTTTCCTTCTTACAGAGACTCTAGCTTTCACACTTCCACTGTAGGGACCCTTATCCAGAGCACTCGCTCAATGGATGACCTAACTGATCACAATGGAGGTAGCTTTTTTGATCCCCACACATTAAGCACAAAATTATTGATGCAATATGTTTTCAATTTCTTTAAGCATGCTAAAAAATCAATAAAGATAAAAGATTTTCTTTTTTCAACAAATTTCAATCACTAACTTTCATGTAAGTTAACTATCAATCAATTCTTAAGCCTATCAGAGTGACAACAACCTATAGACTCAACAAAAGCATCCTAGTGTTAAAAAATAATAGAAAGTCAGTTATGTGCACATGTGTTGCAAGGAAATTACAGATAAAATTTAAATGCACTCAATTCAGGACATGCTTCAGAGATCATTCTATTGCAAAAAAAAAAAAAAAATCACTTAGATTACTTCCTAGGCTATCCTAATCATTCATCCAGCATTATAAGTAATTCAATCATTCTTAAGATCAAAAAATTCTGCTCAAAATTTGCTCAGAATTGTAAAGGCTGGAAAGTACTACCCAGCCCCAAACTTAAAGTTTACATTGCCCTCAATGTAACATAATCAATGAAATAAATAAGGACAAGGGTATAATGAGTGAATAATAATGGCCTGATAAGAAAAGAGACTGTTCCATGGGAATTCCTTGAACTGGCTAGGAGGCTGCTCAATATGATCGAGGTCCTACAAAATGGGAATCAGATTTACTTGGCACTTTTTTTCAAAACAACCAATACTAGGAAAGAAAAACAAATAAGACAAGTAAATAAGGGAAAGAAAAAGCTTGGGTTGCCTCCCATGAAGCACTTTCTTTAACGTCTTCAGCTAAACTAGACTCATGTGGCCTCTCAAGGTATATAGAAATTCTCCCATTTCTTCGGTCCACTCTTCCTGGAATCTACAAAACAGACCAAAGCTAGTAGAAACACTAGCTTCTCGTGAGACCTTAAAGTAGAAATATTTTTGGTATTTTTAAATCAGAAAAGCATAAAATGTGAAAGATCTAAATAAAGAGACTAAAACACGGACTCGTGAGAATAAAAAGAACACTCAAGGATAAGAGATGAATCGGAAGATAAAACAAACAAAGGCTTTATAGCCTCAAACTTTACCTCCTGAACCTCCTCAACTATGATAGGCTCAATCTCTCTCTCATCCTCACTGACTTGATCCTGGTGTGCATCTAAATACTCTAGCTCTTTCCCAATATCAACAATCCACTCCCTCGATTTCCCGACCTCAATAGAATAGAAAGAATTATGTTTTTGAAAGGCTATCAGTGAATCAGTGATCAAGTGACTTACTGGATAGCCTACATAAGTGGTTTGCACTTCATTAACCTCCCTAGGGGTCTGGAGACTCTTAAATCTTTCCTCAAACTGTAACCTCCTAAGTCTAGTCTCCTCTGTAAATTCTCTCAACATTCTCTCTAAGGAAGATTCTTCCTCTAATTGGGCTTCTTGATAGAATTTATGATATGGTTCATGGGTCCAAATGCATTCATCATTACCATACATGAGATTTTCATAACTCATACATTCAATATGATAATAACTAGGCATTTGATAACCATGAAACATATAATCTGCACTAACATGCTCATGGTCAAAAGATGAATAACTAATAGAAAAAGAACTAGAAGGTGGTGTTGGTTCTTAAGGCTTAGATTCCTTAAAGGGCCACCCAAATCTATTAGAAGCCATTAAACAAAACAGCAAATAGTCCCAAGCTCTCAAGCAACACCAAATAATCACAAAACCAGAAACAATGGATCAGGACTCAAAAGAAAACAAAACAAGCAATATAAAAACAAAACAAAGATAAACCTCTAATTGAAAGCAGAAAGAATGAACTACAAATATACACTATTTACGCTCTAAATTAAGATCAAACACTTTCACTATGATACTAATTAAACTAAAAATATTCCAATCCCCGACAACGATGCTAAATTTGATAAAAGACTTGTCAAAGGTCCTATCAAGATTAAATTTATAAAAAAAGGACCTCTAAATATTTTGCAATAATAGTGGTAATGGTCATCCACAGGGATTGGAGTTTTTAGATTAATTAAGTACCATAGTTCATTATGCCCAATTTTATTTAGAGAAACACAACCTTAGAGTGATCAAAAAGACAAATAAAACCTAAACTACTATTTACAAGGTTGGAGTCCAATTTTTGAGAAACATAATGGTTTAGTAAATTAAGCACATCTTTGCAGATAAATAATTGATTTCATGCAATTAATCTTAAGCTAAGAATTACTAAGTGATTAATATCCTCTCTCGAGCTCAATTGAACTCATGCCTAGCAATAAATCAACCTCTCGGTCTATTTCTATTACTAAACATGCCTGCAGATTTTCAAGGTTGAAAAGCTTCTCAAATGGCGTGCAATGCTATGCCCTTAGGTCCAAATGCCTTATCCTTCTTCTTCAACACTTGAATCTTTAAATATAGCCTTAAGTCGCTCAAATTTGTCCAATTATCTCACAATTCTCCGATTTTGCTCCAAATGTTCAGTTTCTGAGAAATAAACATAAAAACACATGAAAGCACACAAAATCATGGCAAAACTAGCCTAAAACTCTAAATACATCTAAAAACTCATTTTTATAAAATCAAGACTTCAAACACATGCAAAACTTGTTTTTACTTAAATTTGCTCTAAATGACATGAATTATAACATTAAACACTCACTTTCTAAGCAAATAGCTAAGTTTTTAGAGCCAAATAATACTCATAAATGAGTGTTATCACACCCCCAAACTTAGCTTATTGCTTGTCCTCAAGAAGTTTTCAGCAAAAACAACAAGCAAGCAATCAAGCAATAATGTGCATTCTATGGGAGTTTTGAAAAATAGTGCCTTTCAGGAGAGATTTTAACTTTTTGTACTTACACAAACTTGGAGTTTCATCTCATGAAACTTTACCTTTCACTTTTGAAGACAAACCATTTTCATACAAATTCGCCTACTTTGTTTATTCTACCTAAGGCTCAGTCATAAAGTCTAGGGTAATTTCTTTGTCTAACAAGCTAAGTCTAAACTTTTCTAAGTACAAAAAATGATAACTTCCCCCAAAATTATTCAATGCTACTGCTAGGCTCTTTTTCTTTCTTTTCTTTTTCTCATTTTTTTTTAAGGAGAGTCTTTCTGTCACATTGTACCTTTGGTCGAAAATACTAACACTTTGTGGTGAAAGTAGCTAACTACGAGCAAAAGTCACTACTAAGATTGTTTCCATATACTCACTTCCTAAGTCAACCTTTCATGCAAAGGAAATCATGGGAGTCATGACCGCCCCTGGTTACTTGGTTAACTCTGGAAGGAGGAGTATCTCCTTTTCTTTTTCTTTTTTTTTTTTGACGAGCCCTTAGCAATAGTGTAGTACATGATAAATCAATATTTTGGCATTACAACTCACAACTAAAACACAACTTACCCCCAAAACTAAAGGGGTCAATGTCCCCATTGACTAAAAACATAAGGCCTAAGAGGGATTGGGGTACAAATTTTGTTGTGACTAGACCTTGCTAAGCACTGAACTAAACTCTCCTAATCATACTAAGTAGTCTAAACACAAGGAGAATATAGATTTGAATAGTTTATGAAGAAAAGTGATCGATAAGGTACATGAAACTTAAACCTAAGTTTGCATAAAGTATGGGGAAGTTGAGAGAGCTCTAAGTATCATCATAAAGGTCTTTTTAACTCAACAACCAAAGAAAACAAATTGAAAACTTGTTTTTGAAATTTGAGTTTAATTAATGCATGTGCAAGGTGTAAGGAAAATCATTTAAGAAGAAAGTGTTTTTAACAAAAGAAAACAAACAAAAACAATTCAACCTATACTAGAAAGCATCAAATCTATCCTATGAAAGCATGTAAACTAACCCTAGAAAAAAAGCAAGTAAAATTAACTATGAAAGTAATAAAGATAGAATAAAGAAACAATACTCCCATAAGAGGTAAAGGATGGATCATCTCTCTGCAGGTCCACATGCTCCAGGAGAATGGCAGGGAAGTCAGGAAGTGTAAGGTCCTTGCCCTTGGTCAACTCTATGAGGGCCTTTCGAATGGCCTCGTCCCTTTCTCGTGCATAGGCCCAATAGGCCCTGCTCTGCTCCTGAAGTCTGTATATCTGTGCCTAGATGTTGTCTTCTGGTGGCTCATATGGTTCTGGTGTTGCTTGATGTGATGGAGATGCGGCTGCATAGTGTGGAGTAGTAGGAGTGGTGGGGTGCTTCTTTGGATAAGTGAGCTTCTGTACATACAAGGCATTCAATTTTTTGATGGCCATCAGATCTAGGGTTGCCTTGCACCTGTCGATCTCTTCTTTGCCTTTTGGGTACAGTCTCGCCCTCCCACATAGTTTAGTTATTAGGGCGGGAAAGAAAAGGCATTCCACGTTGCTACGAGTGTAGGCTACTGATGAGGGAGTGAGAAATATGATGTTGTGTGTGATGCGTTGAGCGACGTCAGTGAAAAATATAGGCAAATGAAATGACGCGGTGAAAATTAAGAATAACACACAGACATTTGTCACCCAACGGACCTGCCCAAGTATAAGCAGACGCTCCAGCAAGTAATACCTGGGAGCATTCTAGGGTCAAATCCTCAGGGAATAGATCAGATTAATAATTGAGATGCAAGAGAAATTATGCAAGTAGAATGCGTGCTACAAGGTCACAAAATACAAAAATAAGAGATGGATGGTTAATGCTTTGAAAGTAAAGAACATAATATAAACTAAGGTAGGTGAACATAAAGAATGCAAGGCTTGGTTGTTCGACTACCATATATTGAACCTCCTACTAATTGTTTTACCTCCCATTCTACTCCCCAACTTGGTGATTCTAGGCAGGGGAACCTTCAAATGCCTCCCTCTCAGTATCGCATTCCTAGTTAACTTGAGTTAGATTCCTATGTGCCCTCATTAAATAATTACCACTGCCCCTTTTTAGCCTACAAGTGGTTGAGTTATCCCTAAAACAACCTAGCAAAATATGTTCACTCTTGTTCTACATGAATTTTTCGACATGCCTTGACCCTTCTGGTGCCTAAAACATGCTATTACTCTATGATGGTTGATCAGGCGAACAAGAGCAATTTCAACAAAGAACTCTCAAGTAGAAGAATACCAAGAAGTTTCATAGAAATTTCAGTTCAAAGGAGAGATTACAACATAGGGCTTTTAACCAAGCCTTGCAAGAAAACTAACTCATGCTTGAAAATAAAGGAACTAAAACTACAAATGAAAACATGCTAAAACAAATAAACTAAAACTGTAAAAATACTAAGGCATATGAAAAACTAAGGTGGGAGAACTGGAGCTGCCACCTGGCCTCCTTCAACTCTTCAATGGTGCTGTCACTCCACCATGTGAGCTTTTGGAGGTTGAAAATGCAGATGAAAGAATGGTGGAACGGGGGCAATGATCATGGGGATGGAAGCCCATATGACATAAAAATGAGATGGGAGGGTCTATTTAAAATATTTTCCAACCAATCAAAATGAGGCAGCAGACAAAAGCGCTTTATGAAGTCTGTAGGCCAGGATAGTACGGTGGTCCCCCACCTGGGGCGTCCTTTTGGTCGACCTTGAATCAGAGTGTTGTACGAAAGTGGTCCCCTACCATTCTCAGCACCTCATTTTGGGTGCCTCATTTCTGACTACGTCACCTTCAGTTGCGTCACTTGCAGGCGCCTCAACATTCAGCTGCTTCATTTTCAGCTGCGTCATGTTCTGATGCGTCACTTTCTACGACTCATTTAGCTGCTTCATTTTCGGCTGCGTCATGTTCTGATGCATCACTTTCAGCACGTCAAGCCTGCCCTTTATATAATTCACCTCCATTAAATGCGTCCAAACTTTGACGCCTTGGATTTGAATTCACCTGCACAAACATTTGTTAAGAATTGCACAATAATTGATGAAATTCAAAGGTTTTCAATAAATTTATTGCGTTAGACATGTAATGCGCCCACTGCACCATTTATGCAATTCTTGCTCTATTTTCTTCCATTTATGCTTTCTTTTATTGCGCCGAGACCAAGAATAGTCAAATTAAGGTGCCCAAATAACTTGTTATTATAAGTTATCAGCTACAATCTCCTCTCTCAGGATTCATCCTAGATTGATGTCTAGGACCTTATAGATGCTATACAACAGCATGACCCTCTTCTGTGAAATAGTGTTGTCATGTGTTGTGGGCAGAATCCTGTTCTTCAGGAAGTGGAGCCACACATACGGCTCTGTCTTGATGTTGGTAGGCACCAAGGTCCTCACTCCCTGCGACAAGACTCTCCATTATGTGCCCTCGTGTGCAACGAACTCTAGGGCCTCATGCAGCTGCTCGTCAGTCAGATTGTCCATTGCTTCATTACTTGCAAGATTCCTCAAGGAGGGTAACATGTAGATTCGGTTAATGTCGAGTGTGGAGTACCACACTGTCCTCCCTCTGAGTTCAAGCTTGTTCCTTGTTTCATCCGCTAGGTGGGTATAAAACTCCCGAACTAGTTGCACTGCGACTTTAGTGGGCTGCTCACAAAACCACTCCCATCCCAACTTGCGAATAATATTTGTAATGAACCCTGGGATGGGGCCTGTTTTGTTGGTGAAGCCCTTCTCGCACCTGAACGCTCTATCTCCCATGATGAATTTTCTTTTGTTGAGGTCAAATGGGGTAGAGCGTTCAGCCACATGACTCTCTACAATGGCATGATGAGTCCTTGGCCTAGGAGTAGTTTGAGGCCTACTTCTTTTCATCTTCTTTGTCATCATCTTTGAGGATCTAGGCATCTCACTCTTTGATATTTCTTGCAAATTATCCTTAGAGAGGGGGAGCTTCAGCTCTTTTGGGGCTTTGACCATGAGTGAACCCCCTCGTCTCATACTCGAACAGGTCGTTAGATTCAGCTTCTCTCTACCCCTGTTTGTCAGGATGCGCCCTGGTGCAGTCGCATTTGCAGTGTTGGCCTCAGATGGCCCTTGTTGGTCCTTTGGTGGTGGTGGTGGTGTCTGGTCCAAATGCAATTTGGATGCAGCTGCATTTGCTTCTTGCACAAATTTTTGGTTTGCAACTGCAATCTTGGCTGCATTTTCTTCTTCTTCTTCTTTCTGTCTTTTCTCAGCTTCTTAGCAAGCTCGGTAGCCTTGGCCTTTCCAGCAGCGACCATGGCTGCCCACTTAGTTGTGGGGATGTCCTTTTGAGCCATCTGTTTGTCAGTTGCTGTTTGGTTTGGCTCTGCAGTTTCCTCTCCTTCTTTATTTTGTGAGATGTCCCACTTTGACTTCCTTTTGTGCATGGACAGCATCTTGACCCTGCATTTTCGAGGTGAAGGGCTTGAGTTTGATACCTGAGTAGTGGCGGAGGTGATGGATTTGGTGGGAGTAGCATGAGTGGCCACTAGTTCCTCTAAATGAGCCGCAAATGCAGTCGCATTTCCTCTTCAGCAACTGAAGGATCTTAAGTTTGCTGGGCTAAATGCGCCGCATATGTGGTTGCATCTGACATTTTTTCGATAGGGTTGGCTTTGTGTGGATGTGCCCTAGATGCGGGCGCATCTTTTTTCTTTTCCTTAGGCTTGGCAGGTTCCTGAGGCAGGACCAATTGCACTACAGATGCGGTAGCATCTGAGCCTTTCGACTTGTCTTTACTACTTGGTGCCATCGTTTTCTTCAACTTCCTCTTCTTCGCATACACGGCCATGCTAGGTTGTGAGCCTCCTTCTTTTGTGTCGAATTCTGTTGCTCTTGGCATGTCTTTGGGCTTCTTCATGGATTTTCACAAAAGATGGGCTAGCTCTTATTCTTCATCTTCTGAGTGTATCCTCAGACTTTCTTTGGCCTCTCGCTCAATCGAGCTATCTCCCGCACATCCTCCTCCCACTCCCTTCGTGCAATCGCTTGGCCTCTTGCATTCTTGCTTTGTGAGGTTTTTCTAGGGCTGGTACAAGTGGACGACATTACAGACCTTGCCAGTGGAGAATGTTGTTTCTTTGTGAGCCTTCGGCGCTTGTAGGTGATTTTTTTGTTCTCCATTGTACTCTAAATTACCTGCAAAAGAGAGAGTAGGGGTTTTCGGTTTCTCTGTGCAGAGAATGGGTGAAATTGCTGGTGGGTTTGGGAAAAGAAGATGATCAGAAGACCGCCAGAATGTGGTCGGAGGTGGTGCTTGAGATGTAAGAAATGGCAAGGAGTTGGGTGTTTTAAATATTTTGAATAAGTTGACCTAAGTCAATGGTGGGTCCTATTTATATGTTTCGAAATTTCCAAAAATAGCCCCCTTTCCTTTTTTAATTGACGTCACCATTTCTTTATCCGATTCTGGTCCATATGCGGCCACAAATCTGGCTGCAATTTGCTATCCATGTGTGGTCCCTGCAAAATAAAGATTTAGGGTCAATGCGCATGCAATCAGGCCACATTTGCCCTGTATGCTTCTACAACTTGTGGCCGAAATTCCAAATGCATTTCTCCTGGTTGAAACCTGCAATAAACATTATACATCCAGGATGTGGTCACATTTGGACCTTCAATTCCAATTTTCACCTTCAACCTTGAAATTTTACTAATCCTTCAAAACTCCCTACACACTAACTTAGAATATCAAAAAGTTCAAACACTTAAACATAAAAGAAAATCAAATCAAATACAAGGTGACAATGACTTAGACTTGGAAGATTGATTAATTCAACTCCCAGGTAGGTCCCCAAGTAGAGGTGTTCACTTAAGGTCAGATTAAGTACCTCAACCTAGATAGGACCTCCTAAGACAGAGTTCCCTCTTACTCAAAACTTATAGTTCTAATGCATTAAGTCACCTGTGCACCACTTACACCAAATTTTTTTTTTTATCAAAAACAATATACACATATTTACAACACATCACCTGATGTTCTTAATCTCGCTCCACTTGGGAGACTGAGGCCTTGTTCCTACTTAGGCCTTCTCCCCAGTATGGTTTGACTCTAGACGGCACTAGCATATTTAAAAAATCTTGTTTTTTTGACAAAAAAGGAGGTAAATTCATTGTATTTATCTTATCAGTTATATAATAAATTAATTGCTCCGTATGGACATACTTTAACCATTGTGAATGGTCCGAACCACCTGGATCTCAGCTTCCCTTAAAAAAATTTTAAGTCTCGAATTGAACAGCAACACTTGTTGTCCTTCATGTAGTCATTTGTCAAAGATCTTCTTGTCATGCCACTTCTTTACCTTTTCCTTATAAAGTTTAGCATTTTTGTAGGACAAGTGCTTTAGTTATTCAAGCTCATTCAACTGCATTTTCCTTAATACACTTGCATCATTCGAATTAAAATTCAGCTTTTTTAGAGCCCAATAGGCTTTCTGCTCCAATTCTAAGGGTAAGTGGCAAGCTTTCTCAAAGACAATCCTGTATGGAGACATTCCCAATGGAGCCTTAAAAGCTGTCATGTGTGCCCATAGTGCATCATCAAGCAAGAGAGACCAATCCCTTCGCAATGGATCAACTGTCCTTTTTAGGATTGTCTTGATATCTCTATTCGATAATTCTTCCTATCCAGTGTCTGTGGATGATAGGCAGTCGCAATCCTGTGCCTTATGTTGTACCTTGCAAGCAAATTTCCTATGACCCTGTTAACAAAATGAGTTCCCTCGTCACTAATCAACACCCTTGTTGTACCAAAATGAGTAAAGATGTTCCTATGAAGAAACTTCTTCACTATCTTAGCATCATTGGCAGGTGCTTCCACAACCTTGATCCATTTAGACACATAGTCTACTGCAAATAAGATATACACATTCCCAAAGGATGGAGAGAAAAGTCCAATGAAATCTATGCCCCATACGTCAAAGATTTCCACCTCTGACATGTAGTGTATTGGCATTTCATGTCTCGCTGTTAAGCTCCCTGTTCTTTGGCATTGATCGCATCCTTTAGCAAACAAATGTGCATCCCTGAAAAGAGTTGGCCAAAAGTATCCACATTGAAGTACTTTAGCTGCTGTCTTTGTACTTGCAAAATGACCTCCATATGGGGTTGTGTGACAAGCTTCTAATATCTTCGGGACATCCTCCTCCGCAACACATCTCCTGAGCACCTAATATGGTCCCATCTTGTAAAGGTAAGATTCATTCCAACAGTAGTACTTACTATTATGATAGAACTTCTGCAATTGTTGCGATGTTGCACCTGGTGGAGTAAGCCCACTAACTAAGTAGTTAGCTATATTAGCATACCATGGTAACTCAATTGTTTTGATTGCCAACAAATGCTCGTCTTCAAAAGTATCCTGTATCTCCTTTGAATCATCCTTTTGAGCCTCCAACCCTAATCTTGACAAATAGTCTGCAACCTGGTTTTCTGTTCCTTTCTTGTCAAAGGTCTTCAGATCAAATTTCTGCAAAATCAAAATCCATCTGATGAGTCAGGGCTAAGCATCTTTCTTTGTCAGAAGATACTTGAGCGTCGAGTGGTCTGTGTGGACAATCACTTTTGTCTCGACCAGATATTATCTGAATTTGTTGAATGTGAATACGACTGCCAGCAACTCCTTCTCTATTGTGGTGTAGTTAACCTGTGCATCATTCATGGTCTTGCTGGCATAGTAAATAGGATGTATTATCTTGTTTCTTCTCTGTGCCAACATTGCACCTATAGGGAAATTGCTTGTGTTGCACATAAGCTCAAACGGCTGACTCCAATCAGGGAACAATCATTATGGGGGCCGAGCTTAGTTCATTCTTCAACTTATTAAAATCATTTACACAATCTTGGTAGAACACAAATGGTCTGTCATTTTCTAGCAACCTGCATAAAGGTTTAGATATGTGGGAGAAATCTTTGATTAATCATCTGTAGAATCCTTCATGACCTAAAATGCTCGTGATCTCCTTTACTGATGTAGGTGGAGGAAGTTTACTAATCAATTCCACTTTTATCCTATCCACCTCAATTCCTTTCCGTGAGATGTTGTGCCCTAGGACAATGCCTTCATGTACCATAAATGGCATTTCTCCCAGTTGAGCACTAGGTTGGCGTCTTCATAGCGCTGCAAGACCTGTTCAAGTTCAATAAGACAATGATTGAATGATTCTCCAAAGACAGAGAAATCATCAATGAAAATTTCCACAGTTCTCTCCACCATTTTTGAGAAAATGGCCATCATACATCTCTGGAAAGTTGTTGGGGCATTGCATAGTCTAAATGGCATTCTTCTAAAAGCAAAGGTTCCATAGGGACATGTGAATATCGTCTTCTCCTGATCTTCTGAAGCTATCGTGATCTAGTTGTAACCTGAATATTCTTCCAGAAAGCAGTAGTACTTCTTTCCTGCAAGACAATCCAACATCTGATCGATAAAAGGCAATGGAAAGTGGTCCTTCTTTGTGGTCTTGTTGTGGCGGCGGTAGTCCATACACACTCTCCATCCTGCAATAGTCCTGGTTAGAATAAGCTCATTCTTCTCATTTGTTACAACAGTCATCCCCCCTTTCTTTGGGACGCATTGCATTGGGTAACCCAACTGCTGTCTGCTATGGGGTAGATCACTCCTGCATCAATCCACTTCAAAATTTCTTTGCGAACCACCTCTTTCATCACCATATTCAATCTCCTCTGATTCTCTATCAATTTCTTGGCTCCCTCCTCCAGATTGATCTTGTGCATACCAAAAGAAGGGCTAATTCCTCGTATATTTGATATTGTCCATCCTAGTGCCTTCTTGTGCTTAGAGAATACCTATAATAAAGAAAATTAATCGTCATCAGTGAGTTTTGCGGAGATAATTACTGGTAGAGTCTTATCTTTTCCCAGAAATCTGTATTTCAGGTGAGACGGAAGTGGCTTGACTTCCAACATTGGTGGTTCAATCACTGAAAGTTTCAGTGGTACTATTTTATCATCTGCTGGTATCGATGCACTTGATTCTTCATTTGCGGGCACAATGCAGCCGCAATTTGCTGCTCTGACTCTTCTTCAAACTTGTATGCTACAAAACTTTCTCCTATGAAGCTGTCTTCCTGCAATTCATAAAATTCAAACGGATCACAGAGTTTAAAACTCGAACATTCCTATGATTCCCTTGGGTAGCGCATTGCCTTCATCACATTGAATGTGATGTATTGGTCATTTACTCGCATAGTTAGCTCCCCTTTTTGGACATCTATTATTGTTCGTCATGTGGCTAGAAATGGTATTCCCAAGATGATTGGCACTTCCCTGTCCACCTCGCAATCTAGGATTATGAAATCTGTAGGAAAATATATTTGTCCACCTTAACGAGGACATCTTCAATCTTTCCAATGGGCCTAGCTATTAACATGTCTGCCAACTGCAAAGTCACCGTCGTAGGTCTAGCTTCTCCAATTCCTAGCTGCTTGAAAATTGACAGAGGCGTCAAGTTGATGCTGGCTCCTAAATCGCATAATTATCGTCCAACGCCCTACCCTCCTATCATGCATGAGATATCAAAGCTGCCTGGATCCTACAATTTAGGTGGCACTTTGCTTTTTAAGAGAGCGCTACAGTTCTCAGTGAGAGATATAGTCTCATATTCCCCTAGCCTTCTCTTCTTAGTCAATATGTCATTTAAGAACTTGACATAGTTGGGCATCTGTTCAAGTGTTTCCACCAACGGAATGTTGATGTGCAATTGTCTGAGTATGTCCAAGAATTTATTGAACTATTATGGAATCATTGTGGGAATGGTGGTGGAGGCCTGACACCTTGATATAAATTTTCTTGTTTCTTCAGTGGTGTCGCCTTCTTCTCTTCAGCTTCCTAGTGCTTTGCTGCCGCATCCTTGACTGCATTTCCTGCAAAATTTTCATTGAATGTCGTTCTGTCCTTCAGGCTGCTTTGCAGTCACAAGAGTGGTAGCATCACCTACAATTTCTTCGTTTAAGTCCTTCTTCACTTCTTTGTCAACAACACTTTCCTGTAAATTTTCTTGTAAAGAGAAATCAAAAGAAACTTGTGGAGATTTGCACTCGACTGACATCTTGGGCTCTACATACTCTGAGTCCACTCCTACGAGTGATTGCTTTGCAATCCCTTTCCTTCTGTATGTCGATTCTCCGTATTGCTTGGTAATGCCCCTTGAGGCATGTTCTTCATCTCACTCACCAATTGTCCAACCTGCAATTCAAGATTTCACAACAATGTAGCTTGACTTTGAATGATGGCATCATTCTAAGCCATGAACTCCTTCATCATGGTTTCTAATGAAGAGTTCTAAGATGATTATTGTGGTTGCATTTGTGCAGCATTCTTCTATGTGTATGGTTGTTGTGCTTGATTATTGAAACAGGGTGCAAATCCCTGCTTCTCGTACTGATTTGATGTGCTCGCATTTTGTCCTCCCAAGAGAAGTTAGAATGTTGTCTCCAACCTGGGTTGTACGTATTTAAGTAAGGATTTGACTTGTTCTGCCCTATAAAACACACAGAGGTAGGATTGTAAGGACCATTGTCATATAGATGGCCTTCACTGCAATATACACAAGTAGGTGTTGAGATTTGATTCAATGTAGCAATAGGGGCCTAGTTCCCCATAGTGAAATTCTTCAAAGTGTTGTTCATGTTGGGATTTATGCCATAAAGCCTCGTAATTAATTAATTATTTAATAATTAATAATAATTTTGATTATTTTATTTGCAATATAATATTATCCATTATATGAAAAATCCATGGTTATTAGTGTAATCTTGAACAGTATGTAGTTGACATACAGGAGGATCGTGTTCAAGAAATAACCTAAAGAGTCACAGTATATGGATAAGGTTGGGTGCCTTATCCTAGTAACACTATTGATACGACCCACTTTGTAATAGTTACAAATGATTTGATCCAAATCATTCATGTGGAGACATGTGAGTGGGGGTATCTTATACAATAAGTTTGTATAAGACTGGACCACGAAATATTTAATCTCTCTTTATAAATCTGTTAATTGAGAAGATTAATATTTCATCAGGATGATCATATGCGACTCGATCTTAATTATGAGTGAGTTATGAACTCCTGCCTGTGAGGGCTTGTCCTTTGATTTGCATGGGTGAGAGTGGCTTTTATAGCCGATTCAATATGCCTACCATTTTAGGGACTTGACCAAATAGGGAGCTGGGAACATAATCTCATAAGATGGAATTCACTCCTTCTCATTTAGGGTAAGCAGATGAGTAGTTCCCTTAAGTGCTGATTTCGGGACTTGAACAATGGGGCCCCACCTTCTCATTGGACCGAGAGGGACTTAGTTTATAATTAGATTATAAACAGATTGTTCATTAGAGAATCAATGGTACTTAAGGTGCATGATGTAATTATAGGGGTAAAACGGACTTTTGACCCAGCTGTAATTACGAACAACTCGTGAAGGATCGACTTGCATGTAATGATTGTATCTATGGACACAACTTGTCCTACAGTGCAGAAGAGTGCAACTCTAGGTATATAGTGGAGTGACCTATAGTTAATGAATGAAAAATAATTAATTAAAGAATTTAATTAATTAATTTTATATCATTGGAGCTTATAATCTGTAGGTCCATAAGGTCCCCTGCTAGCTCATAGTAACACTAAAAGATCAATTTAGTTGAAAGAAAATTTTGAGATGTTCAAATTAATATTAATTTGAAGTGTTCAAATTAATATTTAATATAGTAGATATATTAAATATAAAAGAGGAAAATATATTTATTGTATTTGTTACATTAAATATTAAAATTTGAAATGTTCAAATTTAATATTTAATTTGAAGTGTTCAAATTAATATTTAATATATTAGATATATTAAATATAAAAGAGGAAAATATATTTATTGTATTTGATACATTAAATATTAAAATAATTAATTTATATTTGATACATTAAATAAAAGATATTTATAGAATTTGAATAAGATTAAAATAAATAAATATCGTAGGAGATTTGAATGAGATTCAAATAAATATAAGATATATTTTAATATATTAGATATTAAAATATAATATTTTAATTATGGCAAAGATTTTCCCTTGGTGTCGATAAATAGGACCCTTGGGTTGAGTCATTCTATACAATACACATCTCCTCAATAGAGAGAATTAGATAATTCTCTCTAGACCTCTTCCTCTCCAATCCCTTGGGGATTTTCTTTCAAGAGGCTCCCACAAGCCTTGGTCCTGTGTTCGAGTCATAGCCAGGAAGACTTTGTGGAAGAGATAAAGATCCACCAGAAGATTCTCCATATTTGGAAGGTATTTATTGCTTAACCCTTATATTTTAGTTTAATTCTAAATAAATCAAAAACAATTCCTATGCTTCCGCTGTGGGTTTAATTCGATTATTCTCTTCAATTGGTATCAGAGCAATCTTTGAGTTTTATTTAGAATTAAAGTTTTGTGATGGTGGGTATTTTAATTTTTCATATATTTGATATATTGTGGTTTGAAAATTGATTGTTTACTATTTGGCATTAGATTTATTGCTTTGATTAGATCATTGTAAAACCCATAAGGGTTAGGATTTCGTGTATTTTACTTGAATGACTACGATAGCTGCAAATTTCGACTATATGGGCTGAAGAAGTCGATAGCCAAAAACGTTCACGAAAAAAGAATTGAAGTGAGCTTCTGCAATTGAAAATTTAGGATTTCTAAATCCTAAATTTGGAATGGTCAAAACAAGGAAGATATTGAAGACCAAGATATGTCTTGGATTTAAATTATTGTAATTTAAATTATTTTTCAATTTCTTAAGATATGCCAAATACGTTGGTCAATTTTGCTATTTTTAATTTAATTATGCATGAGATGTATGTTTTAAATTGTTTGATTGTTGCATGAAGTATGCCATTTAAATTTAAAATCCCACCATAGGTTAAACATGATCATGCATCTTGTCTATTTTTTAATATAATTGTTATATTTGAAAATTTTGATTAGGTTGTTTCCTAATAGAATTAAGATTAATTTTTTAATATAATTGTTATAGTGGAAAATTTGATTAGGATATTTCCTAGTCGAATTGAGATATTTTTTTAATATGCTTATATTTTCCATATCTTTGAATATAATTTGGAAAATTAAATTAGGATATATCCTAATGAGATTAGAATTTTCTTAAAATAAAGATATTTCTAATTCATCCTTTAAATAGTTTAAAATTTTAATTTAATATATCTTTATTTGTTAGAATTTAGGTTAATCTTTTAATTTAGTTTTAAAGGGTTTAAAATGGTAGAATTTCAAGATTATCCATAGTTTAAAATTTTTAATTTAATTTATCTTTTATTTTTTCTAATAAAATTAGAATAAAATATCCAGGATGATTTTTTTTAAAGGGTTAAAATGATAAAATTTTAAGATTATCCAATAAGTGAATTATTTTTTAATAGGATTAAAAACATTTATTTATAAATTCACTTATGTTCATTAATCTAATAATTAATAGTTAATTAAAGATTAATAAATTTGAAATAAAAATTGACTATAAAGGAACTCTGTCTATGGAAAGTTCTGTCTAGACTGGGTATTTAAGCTGACCGAAAGGGAACACCTCTAACTGGGAATCGACCTGGGAGTTGAATTAGTCAAATTTTCTTTAATTTCACTAAGCATGCTCATAATGTGATTATTTTTTTTAAAAAAAATAGTTTAAAAACTTAGTAATTCACATTATAATCAATCTAACAACATAAGAGTTATGAAAGGTAGATTGAGGAACTTGGATAAATGAGATTAGCCTAATTTGTCTAAGTAAGAGAAAATCATATTTCAAAATAGTAAGTGGGAGAAGGAAATGTGCCAACATATCCTATGGTCTCTATCATTGGTTCACATCATGAGATTCATGTGGGGCCTCGTGGCGGCTTTTGGACCGTCCCTCTACGGAAGGTGTTTGCATGAGTCAATATCAGGGTGAACTCCTGAGAATGATAGGATTGTAGTTTTGTTTCCAATACTTGACCTACCCTAAGGCGGCACTTGTTGGGATAAAACTACGGGATCTAAAATTATGGGTCACACTTACAAAGGGCTCATTAAAGTTGTTAATGATGTCCTTGACCAAACTAATGGTAACTAAATATTATAGGAATAAGAGTTATTCTGGTATAATACTTGGTTGAGATTGTCTCAGTTTAGTGAAGGAATACTTGACCTACCCTACGGCGGCACTTATTCTAACTCACTAAAATACCATAGCATTAGAAATAATTTATAGGGTTCATTTTTTCAAATTGTTTGATTTCTATGCTAAAATTGGATGGATAATTGTTTGCATGATGTTTAACTATATACTATATATTTCAATATTCTGTCAGTTTCTCTCATAATTTTAATTTTATTACTGATAAGTCAAAATTGAGAAATGTTATTACTTGGAAAAGTAACATTAACACTATAATGGTAGTGTAAAATTTTGAATTTGTCTTTATTGAGAAATATTCTCAAAACCTGTTGCTAATGTTATTCGAATTGTTCGTGAAGCACATGATTAATGAATCAAAAGTAAACGAGATAGCTTGTACGTATTCTCCTAGTTTACATGTTAGATGTCCAATTTAGAAGATAAAGAAAATGACAACAACATATGAGATGTTGAAGTCAACATAAGTTAAATTTAGAAAGTTGTCTAAATGATCTCAAAACTAAGTATTACAAAAATCCAAGTAAGGAAACTAAATGATTGAAGCTATATAAAAGGAAATAGTTCCTAAATTAGCTAGGACAATCATAATAAGAGGAATTTTTGAAATACCTCTAGGAAGAAAAATATACATGAAAGTAAATTTGATTTACTAGATTTTTGGTGGAATATAAATAATGCCACATAGATAGTCGATATAAGATCTACTATCAAGATTTATTCTTCATTACATTTAATATGTAATTCTTGAAAAATACTTAACATGTAGAATAGTTTCTACAAGTTAGCACCAGGAAGTCTATCTCAATCAGTGTAGTGGGAGACATTAAGATGTCATTAAGTAAAAATTGTTACATAATGCTGAATATGGTGTTTTTAGTAACCATAAGAGAAATTCAATTTCTTGAACTTCATTACAAAAATGTTCATATAGTATGAATTACTTTGAAGTATGAAAGTTTATATTTTCAAAATTGTTTGAAAATATATTTGGCTGAAAATAAGAACAATTTGTATATGTTAAAAATGTTGGCATATACTATACTACAAAATATTGAGATATTCAAGATTATAGAATCTAAAATAGAAAGACATTGTTTTCTCCTAAAAGATGATACTTGACTTTGGCTGTTAAGGTTGATTAACAACAACTTGAATAGAATGAAAAGACCAGTAAGAGGTAATTCTCTAAAAAGTTAGTTAATTACTTTACCTGTCTGTAGATCTTCCCTTTCATGCAAGATAATCATTGGGCCTTTATTAGATAGGGCTAGAATGCTAAAGAATACTTTGGGCTTACACATTCTGACCCAGGTGGTCTGGTGAATGTAAAGGTCAAATAAAGTTATGAATATTTCGTCACTCTAGTTGATGATCATTCAAGATACAAGTGTCTTTACCTAATACAACATAAGTCTAAATTTTTTAAATGTTCAAGAAAATTAAGACTAAAGTTTAAAAATCGATTAGGTAATTAAATCTATCAAGATATTATGATCAGACTAAAGTTTAAAAATCGATTAGGTAATTAAATCTATCAAGATATTATGATCAGATCATAATAGAAAGTACAGGAACCTTACGTACTAAAACTAATTGATAGAAAATGGGTTTTTATCCCAATTATCTTAATACCAAGTACAATTTTGTGGAATTGTGCTGCAAGAGGAGAAACAGGACTTTGTTAGACATGGTCACATCAGTAATGAGTTACACACCATTACCATACTCCGATTAGGAAATGCAATAGAGATTGCATGGTGAACATGATTCCCTCCAAAAATGTCTACGAGACAATTTTAAGACTATAGAAGAGTAGTAAAGTTGGTTTACAATACTTCACCATTTGGGAATGTTAACCTCACGTGTTGAAACAAGCCTAAAAAGCTTGTATGTGTTGAAAGATAAGCCTAAGTGTAGGCCACCTCTAAGGAGTATAAAATGGTCTTCTATGTAGTCCTAAAACGAATAAAGTATTTGTATGACAAATATCATTTTTATAAGAAATGTCAAATAAAAGACTACAAACCTTTAATAAAGTGAGAAAGTGTTAATAAATTGGTTCCAAGTGAAGCCACTAAATAGTTAACAAAAGTTGTTAACAATTTAATTACATTTGAAAGTCAAATGGATCCTAGTCATGAATTAGATAAGTCTCATCATAGTGGGAGAGTTATGAAATGATTCAACCTTTACAAAGACTTAATTGAAGCCCAAATTTTCATGTTAGATGACAAAGTTGAAGGGTTATTACCTGCAAAGTGAGACTAATGGTAAATGGTTAAACCTAATAGGAGAAAGTAGACTGTGAGTAAATTTTCTCACTTGTTGTCATACTGAAGTCTGTAAGCATTATTTAATTCATTGTTGTATATTTGATATAAAAAAAATGAATGTTTAGAATTATTTTATGAAAAGAAATCTTAGATAATGCATCTACACAAATCAATCAGATATGTTTATTTTCAAAGATCAAAAGCAAAAAGTTTGAGAAATAGTAAAAGTTTATTTATGAAATGAATTTTACCATTAGATCTGTGAATATAAGGCTTGATAAAAGGATCAAAATCTATGACTTTGGATAAATATTAATGAAGCTTGTATAGACAAGAAAATCATTAATTGCTTAGTGGATTTTTTCTCATGTTTTATGTTGGTGATATTTTTACCCATTATGAATGATGTAAGATGTCTAACATAAAACGTTGATTAAGTAACCAATTCCAAATAAGTGATTTGGAATGACTTAGTATATTTTATATGTCCAAAATGAATATTTTAAGGACAAAATGTTAACTTTGTCTCAAACATTTTATATTGACAAAATTGTTGTCAAATATTTGATATTTATGTCTAAGGAAGTGTATCCCAAGACACATCAAATGTTGAGAGTATATGATATCCATAAATGAGACTAAACATTTAATATACAATTGGTTAGCATATATCAGTTAAATGAATGGTATGACCATTGAGTAGAAAATTAAAAATTTTATCAAATTATCTATGAATGATGAGAAATTGTTGTGTATGGAATTAAAGATTTGATCTTTACAAGATATACTGGTTCTTGCAAAGATTTAGGAAATCTATGCAAAAAAAAATTTTACCCTAGGTGGTGGAGTATGATATATAAGTTAAATTGTTTTGATTGTGAAGCAACAAAAGGACTTGTATGACTCAAATAGTTCCTTAAAGATCTGAATTGTGTTTCATATATGATTTAGTCTATCCTCTTTATTATGATAATATTGGTGCAAAGACTAATATTAAGGAAATTAGAAAACACCAATGTATAGGGAATCATATCGAGAGAGAGAAAGCATCATGGTAGTGACCAAGATGGCTTTTAATGGAAGTTCTTTGGATCTATATAAAGAGACTCTCCAGGCTAAAGTATTTAAGAGTCACCTAGAATGTTTAGGATTACGAGACATGTCTCATCTTTGCTAGGGCAAGTGGGAGAACATGTTGAGTATAGAGTATGCCCTAGGATACATGTCTCACCGGCTTTAGTGCAAGTGGGAGATTGTTGGGATTTATGCCCTAAAGCCTCGTAATTAATTAATTATTTAATAATTAATAATAATTTTGATTATTTTATTTGCAATATAATATTATCTATTATATGAAAAATCTAAGGTTATTAGTGTAATCTTGAATAGTATGTAGTTGACATACAGGAGGATCATGTTCAAGAAATAACCTAAAGAGTCATAGTATATGGATAAGGTTGGGTGCCTTACCCTAGTAACACTATTGATACGACCCACTTTGTAATAGTTACAAATGATTTGATCCAAATCATTCATGTGGAGACATGTGAGTGGGTTGAGAAGTGATGGTTCTTCTGACTATTTCCATACCTCACTTACTGTTCTTTTGTACTGTGTTCTCTGTTTTAGCTTTCTTATTCTCTTGTTGTACTTTTGTTCCGTGTTTTCCAGTTGTTTATTTGTTAGGTCTTGTCCTAACTTGTTTACCTAAGAAGCAAGCTCCTTCCTTAAATAGGAGAGCTCTTGTATGCTGTAAGTATGAAAGAAATAATACAATCCAAATTTCTTCCTTCTCTGTGCACTCCGATCTATTCTTTTTAGTTTCAATCCTGGTATCAGAGCTTCAGAATGGCTGATACTGCCTCACTTAAATCAGATCCTAAATCAACAAATGAAACTCTCATCGGAGAAACCTCCAAGGAAGACTCTGTCGTCCCAACCATTATCCACCCTAGAGTTAATCTGCAAGGTGACAACGAGAAGTATCAGTTTCGGTACAAAGATACTTCCATTGGAAATATTCCATTCACAAGCCTTATTAATCAAACCACGTCTATTAAGCTTGATTGGACAAACTTTCTGCTTTGGCAAAGTATAGTACTACCCTTACTTAAAAGTTACAAGTTAGATGGTCATTTGAATGGAAAAACCTCCTGTCCAGACCATTCTATCATTATTCCTCCTTCACTGGATGATCGTCAAGGGTTAGTCATGGCAAATCCAAAATATGACATCTGGAAACAAACTGATCAGCTGATTGTGGGGTGGTTTTACAACTCTATGACGCCCACTATGGAAGCTCAGGTAATGGGACACTCTACAGCTCAATCCTTATGGGAAGCTATTCTTGAGCATTATGGAGTTTACTCTCGTTCTCAAGAGGACTTCAACAGACAAATGCTTCAGCAAACACGAAAGGGGAATATGAAAATGGAGGAATATCTCACTCTTATGAAAAGGTACTATGACAACCTTCAACTTGCTGGCTTTCCTATGGATATAAGGAGTCTTATTTCCTATGTTCTTGCTGGATTAGATGAAGATTATAATCCTATTGTGTGTGTATTAAGAAGTGCTAATCTCCCTTGGGGAAGTGTTCAATGTGAACTTTTATCATATGAGGAAAGACACGACAAATTTCAAGCTCACCATCATCTCTGTCCATTCCTACATCATCTCTGTCCTTACCCCTCACCTCTAACCAATCACCTTTGTTGCCTTGTTTGTCTCCTGCACCTTCACCATCTTCAACCGTCCCTCCTCCCTCCACATCAACTACCACTACATTACTCCCACCTTCTGTTCCACCCATAAATCACCACCCTATGACTACTCGAGCTAAATCTTGCATTTATAAACCGAAGCCTATCTTTGGTGGCTTTTCTCAAATCTCCACCCCGATCGATTGGGCCTCTGTTGAGCCATCTCATTTTCGTGATGCCTGTCTTTGTCCTCAATGGAAGAGTGCCATGGATGCTGAATTTATTGCCTTGCAACATAACAACACTTGGACTCTTGTTCCTCCCTCCTCATCTCACACCTTGGTTGGCACCAAATGGGTGTATAAAATCAAACGAGATTCTGATGGCAACATTCAGAGGTACAAGGCTCGTCTAGTGGCTAAAGGGTATCTTCAAACTCCAGGTCTGGACTATGGTGAAACATTTAGCCTTGTTATTAAACCCTCCTCCATTCGGTTGGTTATTACACTTGCCCTTACACACAATTGGACCATTCGACAACTTGATGTCTCTAATGCCTTTCTTCATGGCACCTTAAAAGAAGAAGTCTACACTCCTCAGCCTCTTGGTTATGTGGATTCCCAACATCCTACATATGTCTGCAAGCTTAATAAGGCTTTGTATGGGCTTAAACAAGCACTCCGGGCTTGGTACGAAAAACTGCGTTCGTCATTAATCTCTTGGCAGTTTTATCAGTCCTCTACTGACCATTCTCTCTTTGTTTATCATCATGGTACTGCAGTCGTCTACCTACTCGTATATGTTGATGATCTTCTGCTCACTGGCTCTAGTTTGCCTCTTCTTCAAAGCTTCACTCAGAAGCTTCAGTCTGCTTTTGCAATCAAGGACCTAGGCTTGCTTCATTATTTCCTCGGTGTGCAGCTTCATTTCACTCCATCTGGGGCTTTCCTCACCCAAACCAAGTACATTCAAGATCTTCTTGTTCGGTTGAAGCTTCTGCATCTCAAAGCCGCGCCTACTCCCATGCTATCGGGGAAGCAGTTGTCCAAACATGAGGGCGATTTATTTCATGATTCTCAGCTTTATCTCAGTACATTGGGGTCTCTTCAATATCTTCAGCACACTCAGCCTGATATTGCCTTCTCCGTGAATAAACTTAGTCAATTTAATCAAGCTCCATGTTGCTCATTGGCGTGCTCTCAAATGCATTCTTTGGTATCTTCAAGGTACCCTTCATTATGGGCTGCTTCTCCAACCAACGCCTTCTTTTTCCCTCACTGGTTTTTTCGATGCTGATTGGGCCTCATCTCCTAATGATCGGAAGTCTGTCAATGGCTATTGTGTGTTTTTTGGGTCTTCTTTGATTTCTTGGTCATCCAAAAAGCAAGCTGTGGTTGCTCGATCCAGTACCGAGTCTGAATATCGAGGTCTTTCTCATGTTGCGTGTGAACTCATGTGGCTGAAGTCTCTGCTTGCTGATCTTCGCGTTCGGTTAAACGCCACTCCTATTACCTGGTGCGATAATACTTCTACCCTTGCTCGAAATCCTGTGTTTCACGCTCGCACCAAGCACATTGAGCTTGATGCTCACATTATCCGTGACCAGGTTCTCTCCCGCCAACTCGAAATTCATCACATTAGCTCCCATGATCAGTTGGCTGATTCTCTAACGAAACCGTTGGCTCCTCAATCGTTTCTGACTCTACGCGACAAACTCGGACTCCAGGCTCTTCCACCTTCGTTTGAGGGGGGATGTTGAGAAGTGATGGTTCTTCTGACTGTTTCCATACCTCACTTACTGTTCTTTTGTACTGTGTTCTCTGTTTTAGCTTTCTTATTCTCTTGTTGTACTTTTGTTCTGTGTTTTCCAGTTGTTTATTTGTTAGGTCTTGTCCTAACTTGTTTACCTAAGAAGCAAGCTCCTTCCTTAAATAGGAGAGCTCTTGTATGCTGTACGTATGAAAGAAATAATACAATCCAGATTTCTTCCTTCTCTGTGCACTCCGATCTATTCTTCTTAGTTTCAATCCGGGGTATCTTATACAATGAGTTTGTATAAGACTGGACCACGAAATATTTAATCTCTCTTTATAAATCTGTTAATTGAGAAGATTAATATTTCATCAGGATGATCATATGCGACTGGATCTTAATCCTGAGTGAGTTATAAACTCATGCCTATGAGGACTTGTCCTTTGATTTGCATGGGTAAGAGTGGCTTTTATAGCCGATTCAATATACCTACCATTTTGGAGACTTGACCAAATAGGAAGTTGGGAACATAATCTCATAAAATGGAATTCACTCCTTCCCATATAGGGTAAGTAGATGAGTAGTTCCCTTAAGTGTTGATTTCGGGTGCAAGATGTAATTATAGGGGTAAAACGGACTTTTGACCCAGCTGTAATTACGAACAACTCGTGAAGGTTCAGTCGCATGTAATGATTATATCTATGGACACAACTTGTCCTACAGTGCATAAGAGTGCAACTCTAGGTCTACAGTGGAGTGACCTATAATTAATGAATGAAAAATAATTAATTAAAGAATTTAATTAATTAATTTTATATCATTGGAACTTATAATCTGTAGGTCCATAAGGTCCCCTTCTAGCTCATAGTAACACTAAAATATCAATTTAGTTGAAAGAAAATTTTTAAATGTTCAAATTAATATTAATTTGAAGTGTTCAAATTAATATTTAATATATTAGATATATTAAATATAAAAGAGAAAAATATATTTATTGTATTTGATACATTAAATATTAAAATTTGAAATGTTCAAATTTAATATTTAATTTGAAGTGTTCAAATTAATATTTAATATATTAGATATATTAAATATAAAAGAGGAAAATATATTTATTGTATTTGATACATTAAATTTTAAAATAATTAATGTATATTTGATATATTAAATAAAAGATATTTATAGAATTTGAATAAGATTAAAATAAATAAATATCGTAGGAGATTTGAATGAGATTCAAATAAATATAAGATATATTTTAATATATTAGATATTAAAATATAATATTTTAATTATGGCAAAGATTTTCCCTTGGTCTCTATAAATAGGACCATTGGGTTGGGTCATTCTATATAACACACAGCCTCAATAGAGATAATTAGAGAATTCTCTCTAGACCTCTTCCTCTCCAATCTCTTGGGGATTTTCTTTCAAGAGGCTGCCACAAGCCTTGGTCATGTGTTCGAGTCATAGCCAGAAAGACTTTGTGGAAGAGATAAAGATCCACCAGAAGATTCTCCATATTTGGAAGGTATTTATTGCTTAACCCTCGTATTTTAGTTTAATTCTAAATAAATCAAAGACGATTCAATTAACAAAACAATGCAAATATGCAGTTTATTTAACCCTTGTATTTTAGTTTGATCCTGCAACTATGCAGTTTATTAATTATTTACCGCCCAAATTTTTTCGATCCTGCAACTATGCAGTTTATTAATTATTTACCTCCCAAATTTTTTGGCTGAGCGCTTGCCTTACCAATCCCATGAGGGGGGTTCGATCCTACAACTATGCAGTTTATTAATTATTTACCTCCCAAAATTTTCCACTCCCATGGTGGGGGTTCGATTATGCAATTATGCAGTTTATAAATGATTTACCGCCCAAATTTTATCAAACAACCACCTGGCGCAGTGGTTGAGTGCTTGCCTTACCACTCCCATGGTGGGGGTTTGATCCTGCAACTATGCAGTTTATTAATTATTTACCGCCCAAATTTTCATCAAACAACCACCTGGCGCAGTGGCTGAGCGCTTGCCTTACCACTCTCATGGTTGGGGTTCGATCCTGCAACTATGCAGTTTATTAATTATTTACCGCCCAAATTTTTATCAAACAACCACCTGGCGTAGTGGCTGAGCGCTTGCCTTACAGTTCTCATGGTGGGGGTTCAATCCTGCAAGTATGCAGATTATTAATTATTTACCGCCCAAATTTTAATCAAACAACCACCTGGTGCAATGGCTGAGCGCTTGCCTTACCACTCCCATGGGGGTTCGATCTTGCAACTATGCAGTTTATTAATTATTTACTGCCCAAATTTTATATCAAACAACCATCTGACTTAGCGGATGAGCGCTTGCCTTACCACTCCCATGGTGGGGGTTCGATCCTGCAACTATGCAGTTTATAAATTATTTAGTGCCCAAATTCTGGTTCGGTCCTGCAACTATGCAATTTATTAATTATTTACTGGCCAAAATTTTCATGGTGGGGGTTTGATCCTGCAACTATGTTGTTTATTAATTATTTATCGCCCAAATTTTTATCAAACAACCACCTGGCTTAGTGGATGAGCACTTGCCTTACCACTCCCATGGTGGGGGTTTGATCCTCCAACTATGCTGTTTATTAATTATTTACCGCCCAAATTTTTTATGGTTGTTTGGTGATTGTGTAGTGATGGGGAAGCATAAAACTCCGTCTAAGAAGGGGCTGGTTTAGCAGGGCAGTGGCCATGCATCCCTTGATTTATCGATTTGTGGGAAGGTTGAGGGGCTGGGAGATTTGGGTGTGGATTTGGGGATTTTTGGGGTTGTCTCGGTGGGTTATGAGAAGAGTGAGGTAGCAGAGCTATTGTCTGGAGGGGGTATCTCTGTGGTGAAGGTCCCTGCGATGACGAATGTGGGGGGTGTTGTTGGCGATTCGGGAACGAATGGGGTGGATCTGGTGGCTGCGAGTGGGGCCTTGTCTGTGTCGGTGGCTTCCGGTCCAAGGGGGTTCTGATTAGTGATGTGGCGCCTGTGCAACCGGCAGGGTCTGCTGATGGCGATCGGAGGAGTCGTCAGGTTGTTGGCGGCGTGGGGGCTGTGTTGCATAATGTTTCTAGGGCAACGCTGAAGCGGTCCAAGCAACCCTGGTTGGGACTTCAGGACGCTTGGGTGGTCCGCGGGTCTAAAGAGGTTGGATCAGGGTTGACGGGCTCTTACTTGCGAATGGATACACGAAGTTGGAGTAGGGGACTCTTTCCCTTGATCGGTGATGGTTCGATTGGGAGGGTTGATCTGGTGGTGCCAGTTGAGTATTCGTGGAGACCTAGGAAGTGTGTGGCATGTGGTGTGTTTGGTCATTCAGATGCTACTTGTGCGCGTAAGGAGGGGATGCAAGGGGATGGTGTTGAACGTGAACTAGGAACTGCATCTCAGGTTCCCTCGGTGGAGGACATGGTTCGCAAGGCGAAGCCAAGTCTCCAAGGTGGGTCTCCTATCGGTCGGTCGAGATCTTCAGGGTCTATGTCAGGTTATCATTCGGTAGGGTCTGGGTCACGGTTGGAGGGGTCTGGGTCCCGATCCCCAGTTATGGTGGATGGGTTACCTATTGGGAATAAGTTTGATGTTCTTGGGACGGATTCTTTAGCTTTGGTGGTGGCTGGGGAGGAAGACCCTCCTCCTTTGGCAGTCTGGTTGGGTGGGTTGACTGGCTTTGGTTGTCATTTAGATGAAGGGACCGGGGTCTGAGGACCCTGGTCGGCCTCACAATGTCTATCTGGTGCTCGTTGAATGTGCGGGGTCTAACAAACCCTGCTAAGGGCCTAGCTGTTCGGTCTTTTCTGCAGTCAGTGCGTGTTGGGTTTTGCTGTCTTTTGGAAACAAAAGTTAAGGCCCATCAGTTTGCTTCAGTTTTTTATCGGTTTGATAGAGGGTGGCAGTGTGTCTGTAGTTATGGTGAGTGGGGGTTAGGGAGGATTTGGGTGTTGTGGGGCTTGAATAGATATTCTTTTACTCCTTCCACTGTTTCTGAGTAGTTTATCTGTGGCTCTTTGCTTGATACGGTTACATCGGTTTCGGTGGAGGTTGCATGTGTTTGTGCAGCTAATTAAGTGGCATGAAGGAGAAGTTTGTGGGATGCTCTTCTCCCGATTATCTCTGGTTAGGCTTCCCCAGGGTTGGTAATGGGGGACTTTAATGCGGTTCAGTCTTCGTCAGAAGTGTTTGGGGGCAATCCTGATGCTCGTGAGATGGAGGAATTTGACTCTCTTTACTTGAGGTTGATCTATTAGAGCTGCGGGTGCAGGGGAGTTGGTTTACGTGGTCTAATCGGCCTCTGGGTGGTACTGATATGATGAGACGATTGGACCATGTGCTTGTTAATGCTGCTTGGGTTTCGTCTCTCCCCTTTGTCTGGTTCAGGCGCATGGATGGGGTGTGTCGGACCATTCTCCTTTAGTGTTTGACTTGTCTGTATCCTCTCCTCAGCCTCGTATAGTATTTCGTTACTTTAATCATTGGGCTAAGGAGGACGAGTTTTTGCAGGCGGTGGAGGGGTGTTGGGTTCGCCACCAGGGGGTTTCTCCCTTGGTTAGCTTTGCTTGCAACTTGAAGGCTGTTAAGCACATGTTGCGTAGCAGGTTTGGGAGGTCAGTTGGGGGCTTGAGTGCTGAGGTGGTGAACTTGCGAAGGCAGATGGAGGCGGTTCAGATGGCTCTTGGTGCAGACCCTCTGTCTGTGGATCTTCAGTAGCAGGCTAGGGGGTTGACGAAGGCTTTTTGTGTTGCTGCCCATCGGGAGGAGGCGTCAATGAGGCAAAAGTCTCGGGTCAAATGGCTAATTTTGGAGGATCATAATACTTCCTTCTTTCATAGGAGTGTTAGGTGAGGGTAGCCCGAAATAGCTTGACTTCGTTGTATGATGGTACTGGTTCACTTGTGTCCTCTCACTCTGCTGTTGCAATTGCGACAGTGGATTATTTTAGTGGTATTTTGGGGTCCCAGCCTGTGGGGTATAGGGATCTTACGAGCCAAATTGCCAACATTATGCAGTATAGTTGGCCAAAGGAGTGTATGGTGGATTTGGTGAAGCCTGTCACCCGTGAGGAGGTTTGTAAGGTTATTTTTTCAATGAATAGTAATAGAGCGCCTGGGTCGGATGGTTTTTCGGAAGGTTTCTTTAAAGTTGCTTATAGCATTGTAGGGGAGGATTTTTGTGACTCGGTGTTACATTACTTTAGGACATATTTTTTGCCTCCTGGAATTAACACCACTTCTATTACTTTGGTTCCAAAGTGTCCTAATCCATCGAGGTTGGGGGATCATCGTTTGATTTCTTGTTGTAATGTTATCTATAAATGCATTACAAAGATTCTGTCAAATAGGTTGTGCGTGAGGTTGCCACAATTTATAAGTTCCAATCAGTCTGCTTTTGTGCCTAGTCGGAGTATATTGGACAATATGTTGTTATGCCAGAAGCTGGTTGGTGGTTATCATTTGAATCTGGGGATTCCCCATTGGGTGCTAAAGGTGGATCTTCAGAAAGCCTATGATTCGGTCAATTGGGATTTCTTGTTTGGGATTCTCTTGGCCATTGGTACGCCGGTGCAGTTTGTTAGTTGGGTGCGGGCTTGTGTTACCTCTCCTATGTTCTCAGTGGCTGTGAATGGATCTTTAGAGGGTTATTTTTCTGGCCAGAGGGGATTGAGGCAGGGGGATCCTTTGTCGCCATATCTTTTTGTTATGGTAATGGAGGTTTTGTCTAGGATGTTGAATGACCAAGAGAAGGGTATATGTATCACGTGCGCTTGACTCATTTGTGTTTTGCTGATGATTTGATGATCTTTAGTGGAGGAGGTCAGGACTCTCTAACAGTTGTTCAAGGGATCTTGTGGAGGTTCCAGGACTTTTCGGGGCTTGTGGCTAATTCCTTGAAGAGTTAGTTGTTTTGTGCTGGGTTGCCTAAGTCGGAAGCAGGGGAGTTGGCTGCCTTTTTGGGATTTTCGCTGGCTTCTCTTCCTGTGCGTTATTTGGGGTTACCCCTGCTCTCGAGACGTTTATCTTATGTTGATTGTAAACCTTTGTTGGAGCGTGTGACTGGCCGGATCAGTAGTTGGTCGGCTCAGGCTTTGTCTTATGCGGGCAGGCTACAACTTTTCAGTCTATGCTGCATAGTTTCCAGGTGTATTGGGCATTTGTGTTTATCCTTCTTGTGAGGTCACTCATGAGCTGGAGCGTGTGCTGCGGGCATATCTCTGGCAGGGGAATTCCAGTGATTGGGGGGGTCGAAGGTTGCTTGGGCAGAGGTATGCTTACCCAAATGTGAGGGTGGTTTGGGTATTAAGCATCTGGCTGCGTGGAATGCTACTGCTGTTATGAAGCTTTTGTGGCTTTTGTTCCTTCGATCGGGCTCTTTGTGGGTGGCCTGGGTGGAGGCCTATTTGTTGGTGGGCCGCTCAGTTTGGTTGGTGCAGCCGTGGTCACAGGGATCGTGGTGTTTGAGGGCTATTCTGAAGCTGCGTGATCAGTTTCGGTCTCTTGTGTCCTTTGAGATTGGGAATGGTCGTGGGTGTTTTGTTTGGCTTGACCCTTGGTTGCCAGGTGGTGCAGTTATCCCTCGATATGAGGAAAGGGTTGTGTATGATGAGGGTAACTCCCTTCATGAGAGGGTGGCAGATTTTATGTTGCCAGGTGGTGGTTGGAGGTGGCCGGGGGTATCATTAGAGTTACTGGAGTTGGCCCCCCTAGTGCAGGCAGTGCGACCTTGTTTGGATAGGGAGGATCGTCTAGTGTTTTCTGCAAGTTCGTCGGATTTGTTTACTGTGTCCAGTGCTTGGGAGGCGATCCAACCTCGAGGTGTTGTGGTGCCCTGGTTTCGGCTCCTTTGGTTTGGGGGCAATATTCCCAAACATGCGTTCATTGTTTGGATGGCTATTCGTGATAGGCTGTACACTCGCGACCGTTTGTATGGTTGGAGTGTTGCTTCCGCTGAGGCTTGTTTGCTGTGTGTGGATGGGGTTGAGTCACGAGACCATCTTTTCTTTGGTTACCCATTTAGTAGTGATGTTTGGAGTGCTGTTCTAAGGTGGGGACGGTCCTCCCATCGAATAGCTGCCTGTGGGGTGGAGCTAGATTGGGTGTGTGCGGTGAGCCGGGGGAAGAGTCGAAAGTGTCAAGTGTGGAGGGTAGCGTGGTGTACTGTGATTTACCATGTTTGGAGGGAACATAACTCTCGTTTGCATGGCATGGCAGCGCGTTAGACCCAAGTTGTGTTACAGGTGCTTCATTCTATGTGGTTGCTAGGTGTGCTTCTTGGGGAGGCTAGGTCCTACTGTAGGGGCTGGCGAGGTGTCACCTTGGGATTTTGTTTGATTGCTTGGCTCTAGTTGTGAGCTTTTATTCTGGTTTGCCCTGCTCAGGCTGTAAGCTTTTTGATTCCCTTCCCTCAGGGTGTGAGGTTTTCATTTTGTTTGCTTTTTACTTTTGTTGCCTTGACCTCGGGCTATGAGGTCCTCTATTTTTTGCAGTAATATATTTAATTTGCATAAAAAAACAAAGACAATTCCTATGCTTCCACTGTGGGTTTAATTCGATTATTCCCTTCAGTTCATTGTTGAGATCGCGCTCAGTATTGCTATTGCATCCACCTCGTATACACTTGTAATATTTTTAGTAGAATGTGTGTCTTCATCTCCCCATTGACTGTTGTTGAAGACGATTGCATCTAGAATCTCGTTAGCTTTATATTGACTGTCTTCCTTATTAAGGATCCATTTGCTGACGCATTAACTAAGGTCTTAGAGGCCTGGGTCAATCCATTGTAAAAATGCTCGATCAAAAGGCAAGCTGGTAAGTCATGATTTGGACATCTCCTGACTAACTTCTTAAATTGCTCCCATGCTGTATCCATGCCTTCGTTTAGACTCTGTTTAAACGTGATAATTTCCCCTTGAACTTGAGCATTCTTTGTTGGAGGGAAATATTTTAGAAGAAACTTTTCCGACAAGTCATCCCAAGAAGTGATCAAGTCTGGTGGGAAAGAATCTAGTCATGCTTCTGCATTACTCTTCAAGGAAAAAGGAAAAAGCTTTAACCTCAATGTCTCGCTTGATACCCCATTCAGCTTGAACGAGTTGCATATCCTCAAGAATTGCTTCATGTGCTTGTGAGGATCCTCGTTTAGTAATCCTCCAAATTGACCTATTGTTCGGAGCATCTGAAACATTATAGGCTTCAACTCAAAATGAGCTGCTTCAATGTTTGGTTCCATGATTCATGTATTAAGATTATGAAAAGTTGCGGCTGCTTCCTTATAGCCCTGTCTTATTCATTTGTAATAAAAATGAGATTTTGCTGCTCCGCTCGCTGTTGTGGTTGCTATTGTTGTTGGGATGACATGGCGAAAAAGTTTCTTCTGAAATATTTTTCTCTAACCAAGAATCCTCAGATTAGGGAGAAAATCATTACTTTTAAACAGAGATACATGTTGTAGTTAATTAAGGCTACAGACACGTAGTTTAATTCACTTAACTTGAGAATTGGAGGAGACTGATAGGAGATTCCATGATTTTAGGCTTCTAGACTTATGAATTGAACATCTAATTTTGCCTAATTGCCTAATTGATTAAGTGCATTACAGTCCAAAGAATGAAATCAACGCCCATAGAATTATCTCTTGTGTTTGTGTCTCAATTTATCATGCTTTCTAGGTTAGCTTTTTAGTTTTCCTTGCTTGTTTTTGATATCGTTCTCTAAATAAATCTAAGTAAAAGTATTATGGTAATTAAATAAATTAACAATTTCAATCCCTGAGGAGATGATACTCAATATACTCAAAATCACTATATTACTTGACTTGTATACTTGCAGTTATGCGCAAAAGCACGCATCAAGTTTTTTGCACTAGTTCTGGAGATTGGTAGTTTAATTTGTTTAATATTGCAAAGAAAATGTTTAGTTTTAATTTAAAGGTTTTCTTTTTAGTTTTGAGTTATCTTTCTTGTCGTTTTTGTTTTTGCTTTGAGTCCTGGTCTGTTGTTTCTGGTTGTGCTGTTTGCTGGTGTTTGATTGAGCTTGTATTTATTTCTTTATTACTTTCCAAATGGCTTCTGATAAGTTTGGGTGGCCCTTTAGGGAATCGAAACTTGAAGAACCAACACCATCTTCTAGTTTTTCCTTTTCTAATTATACTCCTTTGTTATAAAACTCTCCTTTGGAGCGCATATTTCAAAATTGTATAGATGACTTTAGAGCTATTCATTTGATTCTAGTTCAAACTGAGTAGAGATTTTAGGTAGCCCAATTAGAGGAAGAGTCTCCTTTAGAGAAATAGTTGAGAGAGCCTATAGAGGAGTGTAGAGCTAATAGTTTGCAATTAGCATAGTTGAATGAGAAACTCCAAACCATAAGGGAGGTTAGTGAAGTGGGATTAACTTTGTTAGGATGGCAAGTGGGATCCACTTATGATAGGCTATCAGTGAATTAGTGATCAAGTGACTCACTAGCACCTTATCGAAGTGGGTTGCACTTCACTAACCAGTCCCTGGGTCTGGATTCTCTCATTCTAATTTTCTAAGTTCATATGAATAGCTTTAGGTTCCTCCAATTTTTTTTTTTGAAATAAGCTCTCCAAGGAAGGTTTTTCCTCTAAATGGGCTACCGGATAAAGGAATCAAAATATCTCCGATACCAAATGATAAAAGGAACTATCCCAATTATGCATGAGAACTCCCCTTATACAAGGTGAACCCCCCACAACAACAATAAGATAACCCCTATAACGAGATGATAAGCAACCCCAAGAAAGTTAAATAGATTTTTACTTGGAAAAGTTGGTCGATAATCAAGAAGAAAGGAGAACTTGTTCCTATCTTCAAGATTTCAAACTCCCCACAATCTAATGGATCAAACTAGATTGAAAGTTCTAAACATGCATTCTAACACAAGCATACAAAGAAAGCATAAAGCTTGAGAGACTAAAACTCAAATATTAGATTTCATTCAACTTCAACTTGTGTTCAAATGACAAAATGACAACCCTATTTATACTAATTGAATAGACGCCATGAAAGGACACAACCCTTCGCCTATGTAGTCTAAATCAACCCCTAACCTTTCAAATCCATACATGAACCAAATTAAATGTAAATACATGAATTTAATAGGTACATAATACATTAATTAGAGATGTGAATGAATATGGATTTTTAGATTCTATATGACTCTTGGTTGAAAAGGTGCCTTATCAATCTTGAAAGGATGCAACTTTTAACTTTGAGTAGATGATCGCTATGCTTTGCTACAACACGCAAGTGCACGTGATTGAAGTAATAAAGAAATTGGAAGTATTCCAGAGTATCGTACCCAAGGGAACGGGTTTAACAAAATTTACTTAGAATGACACAAAATTGCTTGCAAAACACAATTGGGGTAACCGAAAATGCAAAAATATAAGAGTTTGGTTTGTTAACAAGAGTGAGTGAAAAATCAATGAGTTAAAATAGGGATTCAAGTGATTCAAGCACCTTTGGAAAAATGCGATTCAAATGCAATTGCAATCTTGTCTAAACATGTGAAGACTAAGTAAACCGAGTTCAACTCCTATTCAATTTTGATTCAAAATCTTTAGGAGACTAAGTGATTAAACCTATATGTCTATGGCTAATCTAACTTAGATACTTTCGTACACAACTCTAGTGGTTTTGGAGTCTCGCCCTATGTCTAGGGTCGATGTTCAGAACTTATTTCTAAGCCTTTTCCTCCATTGCTTTTGTGACATCGGCTTTCCCTTAACTCTTTCGGTATTAAGTTCAAGCTTGACAAGCAATCACTAGTTGGCCGACTAGGTTTACCCAAATCTAAATTCAACAAAAGCAAACTAAGTTCACATGCTAGCTAGATTGGTTATGCTTTAGAGCTTTTACATTTTTCCTTAGGGCTTTCACCAACTTGAACCCCTAAAGAAAATTTAGCTCATTATGGAGAAAATGAAAATCCAAAATTTATTTGTTAAAAATTTCATAGCTAACGAAAGAAAGAGGTAATTAATCTCAAGGCAAACCTATTTGAATCACCAATTAAGAATGCCCACTAAGAAAATCAAAGGTCCTAAAGTATGTTACTGGAATTCAATTTTTTTTTACCAAAGAAAAACCCACGGGTAAATAAGCTTATATATGGAATTGAAGAATTTTGAATATAGAATTCAACATTACTCTTCCATCTCACCACCTACAGGATTCAGAACTTAACCAAAGCAAAATCCAGAAAATAACTCAACGGACTCAACAACGAAGTGCTACCCAAAATCCCTTAATGCGATCGATTCAGAATTCTTTCAAAAACTTGAATCTTAATCTCTTCAAACCTTCGTTGAGGAGAGATCTTACTTCGGGATTTAAGGAGTAAACCAAATCATGAACTAATAAAAAGAAAAAAACAGAAAATGAATTGTTGGCTTGCTGCTGTGTTGAAGGCAAACATAAAAACCCATGAAAATAAAGTGCAGAAACTTGAATTCCTCGTTGAATAAAGTTAAATTCAGAAATTCATTGAGCTAAACTGTAAGAAAGAATTGCTAAAACAACAGAGAATCAAAACAAAACAGAACTAATAAAAATAATGAACTTAATTGTTGCTGTTGTCGAAAAAAAAACAGAAAAATAAAACCCAAAGAAATCGAATTCTCCCCCTAGGAAAACGTTCCTTTCCTTCTTCGGCCTTCCTTCCTTTTTAAAGAGAATCCGAGGCCTCCTCCTTCCATCTTTGGCTCCTTGATTATTGGGTAGACTTTGGGCGTGATATTGAAGCTGGAATTTCTCCATAAATCGAGCAAATCACGTGAATCTTGGTTAATCTCCGCGAATTCCGTACTTGATTTATAAGTCTAGAGAATGCAATTGCATTCTTCTTCCTTGTTCTTCACCTTGCCTTCCCAAGGGAATGCAATTGCATTTCCATTTGCAATGTCTTTACTTCTTCAATTCTGCACAAAAACTCAACTTAAGCCAACTTTCATGCATCTTTTCACTTAATTCCTTCTTTTATCATATTCCAACAAGCTTGCATGAATTTATCTTATAAACACTATTTTAGCTTGCTCGGTAATCAATAAAGCATGCAAAAATGGCAAGAACAACTTAGTTTTAGGGTTAAATAATCCTCATAAATGAGAATTATCAGTAGACACCTTAGCTTGGAGGTGAGCATTCAATGCTTCTTGAAAACTTTTAGCTCTGCCTCTTGTCATTGGACCTTGTGGCATAATGATTGCCTCATGATTGGATTCCATTGGAGTTAACTTATATTGACTTTGAGTATGAGCTTCAATTGAGCTTGCTTGAGTTGGTTGAGCTTGGTATTTTCCTTGTAGACTTCCCTCATGGTCTCCATGATTACTCATTTCATTATCACTACCTAAGGGTGTTCTTCCTCTAGTTGCGTTACTTGAGGTCTCACAACCCATTCCTCTAACTTCAAACATTGAGCTCTAAACCCAGAAATGCATTATTGCAATAAGTTCTCTAAGGGAGACCTCTCATCAATAAGGCCAACAAAGGGATAATTAAAAGAGAAGAAACTAGAAAGTGGTGTTGGTTCTTCAGGCTCATATTCCCTAAAGGGCCACCCAAATCTATTTGAAGCCATCTAAAAAACAAGAAAACAAACAAACATAGGCTCAAATACAAACACTAGATGCAACAAAACCAGAAACAAAGGACCAGGACTGCAAGAAAAAACAAAAAAAAACCCTCTAAATTAAAGTAAGAAATTTCTTCAAAATATTAATTAAATTAAAATACGCCAATCCCTGACAATGGCGCCAAAAACTTAATGTATACAATTTACGTTGACACAAATGCACGAGTCATGTAATATAAAGCAGTATTCCTACCGAGTATCAAATCCACAGAGATTGGTTTTAATTCAATTAAATACCATGATTACTCTCACTATGCTTTACTTAGAGAAAATAACCGAAATAAGGTAAATTATCCTAAGCAACGAAAAATAAATGCATAAAATAAATGGGAGACTCAAACCTAAGGGATAAACTTGGGAAGGGGTTAGTTACTCAATTAAATAGACAAATACAACCAACTCAGCAGTGAACTCATATGTCTAGAAGCTCTAACGACATGGAATCTCTTGTCGGTCTCCTCCAATCTTAAGTATTAGTAAACTAACCTAGGTTTTCGTAGCGGTAGCTTATACAAGGCATTATGACTCTTCATTACGGACCTCTAATAATCACCCTTATCATTGTCGTGTCCAAGTGATTATCAGTCATGCATTCAGTTCTAAACTAGCTTCTCTTCATCATGTTTTCACTAGTAAATGAATCAATTAAATAGTTTTCTACAAATTAATCTTCTCAACGACTACAATTAATTAACCAAAACTCCCGCTGTCACTCGGGTAATTAATTAATCGCCTCTTTTTAGTCCTAACTAAGTCTCCTATTTTGAGCTCAACTTAGACTAAGTCAATTAACCACAGAACACTAATTAAAAGCATTAAACTCTAAATGCATAAATGGATTCAAAGCCTAATTAGTCACAACAACCCAACAAACAAGCAATTAATCTAACATAAACTTCAATTACGCATTAAATCCAATACAAAACAATAAAATCCCAAGTATTTAAGGACTAGCCACATAAAATCAGTCATTACAACCCCTAAGTCCCTAAATTACGGCCTCTACAGTACTCAAAATAAAGGAAAAGGAAATAAATTGGCAAACGTAGGTCGATCCCGCATTTCTGTTGTGATCTCCATGTCTCTCGAGCTATGGATCGTCAATTTCGAACAATTCCCCTCTCCAATTGCCCCCAAAACCTCCAAAAAAGATTAGAATTGAGATTAGGGCTTTTCCCTAAGTTTAGCCTCATTTGGATGAAGAAAATGCATGAAATATATACTACCCATAATCGCAGCATTGAGATGCTACACTGCTCGATGCTATGGGTGGAAATCACCTCCTCCATGTTTTGAGCATCAAGCACAACATTGCACCCCTATGTGATGGCGTTGGGACGCTTTGGACAACGTCTCAAGGTTCTCCCCTCAAATTTGGCTTCCAAAATGAGTTGTAGCATGACATTGAGAAGCTCTAGACAACGTCTCAACGCTATCTCTTGTTCTCAGCACTTCATTCTTCATCTCTTGTCTTCTTGACTCTCCAAAATGGCCCAAATTAGCTCCAAAGTCATCAAAATGCTCTAAAATACTCCGATTTTGCTTCTTAAGCTTAGTTTATGCGAAATAAAGAGAAATAGGCATAAAAACTCACAAATTCATAACAAAACTAGCACAAATAATAGGTTATAAGATAGCATAATTGTATGTTATCAGCTAACCCCGTCGTCCAGTCGGCTGATCCAGTGGCGAGTTTGGAGAGTCCTCAAGAGTAGCCATCTTTAGATATCCCTGAGGTACAAAGGTGTGAGGCTAATTTAGAAACTAACGATGATATTTGTTTTCCATGAGAAGAAATAGTATGTGAGGCAAGTGAGGAAGTTGAGCTCCAATTCAAGGAGGTCTAGTTGATAAAGTTAAAGGTTAAAAGACCTGCGTCTGTTCTATCTTTTGAGTCATCTTTACCTTATGTATGTTCTTTTTCTTTATCTTATGAGTTAGAGTCAAAGTCTTGAGTCAAAGTCTTGTTTCTTTGATCTTTCTGTTGTTAATGTTTTAGAGTTGAAAGATTACAAAAAGACTTGTATTTCTGGAGCCCATCAAATGTTGAAGAGCTTGCTATGTGCAGTGGGCTCTATGGATTCAAGAAAAGGGTTGAAGAAATGGGAGAACTTCTACGTGCCCTGGCACATGACACACGACAAGTCGAGCAATTGACTACAAAAATTTGTGATTCCTAAAGATAGCTAGGCTTGAAAATTTAATTGTTTTCTTTTATTACTTTCTATTTTTATTTTTCCTAACTTAGTTCATTTTTTTATAGGTCATAAGTGACCTATGAAAAGAATTTTATCATTCTTGGAGCCCAGAGACGCACCATGACCCACCTACGTGCTAAGATTTCATTGGACTTTTTCTATTCCCTTCTATATTTGTCTTATACTTTTTAAGATCTTTATATATTGAGGACAATATAGACTTTAGGTGTGGGGTGGAGGTTTGTGATTTGAGCTTAATGTGAGTCCTGAGCATCTGAGTTCGGGCTATTTAGCTTTTGAGCAAAATTTTGAGATTTTTTTCTTAAAAAAATTGAGCTTATATGGACTGCTTTGCATGTTGGTTGAGTCCTTGAGCACCTATGCTCAGACTTTTGATTGATATGTTGAGCATATTTTTGTTGAAATTTTTGAGATTTCGGAGCATGAATTGTTGATGAGTTGAGCAAATGTATGATTAGAACATTCAAGGATATGAATTCTAGAGCTTGACATTTTCATTTTTGATGAAGTTGAGAATGTGTTTTAATTTGAGCATTATTAAAAAAACAAATTCCTTGGATTTATTGCATGTTTTTTAGCACATCTAACCTATCTCTTTTGTAGTCTTGAAGGCCTAGGGTAGTTTTTATGGGGTTTAGATGTTCGTTGTCACCCTGACAGGCTGAAGGATAGTTTGGAGGCATCCTTGCATAATGGTTTGTAATGCATTACTTACGGAGAAAAAGTGTGATATATTCCTGTAAAAAAAGAAAGAAAAGAAAAGAAGAAAAAAAAAGAAAAAAATGTGTGTGAGCTTAGAAAGAAAATCATTTTTGAGAAAGAAAGAAAGAAGGAAAAGAAGAGAAAATAAACTTGTAATCTATTTAGTGAATCAGGGGTAAAAAGACCTTTCACTATCGAGATCAATTAGGCCACCTATTGAAAAAAGTGCTCTAGGTAAGGGTCCCTACGATAGTTGTACCAAAACTAGTGCCCTTGGTGTTTTAGAGTGATGGAAGTTTAGCGCAACAAGGTTTTTTTCTAGCCACTTAGTAGTCTATTACCTTCTTGATTGTTTGGAGAGTTGAACAATTAGTTCTTAGGGTTAGTGTAGGGGGAAGATAAATATCAGGATTCTATAAACCTACCCCTCACTTGTAAAGGCTATATTAGGGAAGTTAGGCGCACACACACGTGAGAAATGATAGGAATAGTTTTTAATGTTCTCATGGATGAATAGTGCATGTGCAGTGTTTTTTCTTTTTGCAAGTGTTTAGCTATTTTGAGCCTTGAGTTTAGAGTTGTATTTGCTACCAATGATTCATGTACTTATTGTTTTGTTTGTGCCTCACTTGGGGACTAGTAAGATTTAGGTTGCATGTAATTTGATAGGACCAAAATAGCTGTATTTTATTCATGCTAATTCCTACTCGTTTGATAGTTTTTATTGGTTTTATTGATCATTTTTTAGGTATTCGAGCAAGAGAAGTTTTTTAGAGTGTTTGGATCCAATTAAGGTTAATTCGAGTAAATTTAAACGTCATTTTAGCAAGTGAGCAGGAAGAACCAGTAAAATGACAATTTTGCCCTAATGAGAGCGTCAAGATGCTGATGGAAGAAAAGCAATCATCGAGTCCCTTGATAGCACAAAAAAATGTGTTATACCTATGTTTTACTTTTGTTAGTCTTTATAGCTTATTCAACATTTTTCATGAGTTTACTTATTGAAATTTCAATTATCAAGAATTTGGGGTGAAACCAGAGAATTTGGAGATACCATGGCAAATATATGCTAATTGAACATAAATGGCGAAGCCAAATGAAGCTAAGGAATGAATTGCGCCAAAAATCTCGAGGGGTGGCATTGGGACGCCATCAGTAATGTCTCAACACTACATTTGCAGCAAAACAGGCCTAGAAAATTGTGGAAGAAGCATTGAGACGTTGCTTACAGTGTCTCAACACTTAATGAATAGGGTCTCAACGCTACAGATTGCCTGAAGCTATCGTTGTAGCATCGAGACGCTGCAACCTAGCATCTCAATTCTACCTTTCCTATTTAAAAAATGCACATCTTTGGAAGGACAACGTCGAGACGCTGCAACCTAGTGTCTCGACGTTGTTATAACTTCTATAAGTACGCCTTTAATTGCTTGCTGAAACGGTGAGCCATCTTAGAGAGGATAGAACCCTAAGTTGATTTCTGCAAATATGAGGAGACCAAAGGACATTCTTGGGAGTAGGGAGTGAATGTTTGAAGCTCTAGATTGTGAAGACTACATCAGAAACTAGGATCGACACATCACAAGAGTTTTTCCTTTCCTTTTTAATTTGTAGTTGTCGTTATGGATTTCTATAGTAGTTTAAATTTATTTTATGTGATTATGAGTGGCTAGATTTATATCTAGGGGATTGATGTAGCTGGCTAATTTGTTATTTTAGTTATTAATCCATATATTGATTATGCTTATTAACTATTTATGTTTGAAAGTTCCTAATGCTTGTTGACTTGTAGCCAAGGTTTGCATGATTCATTAGTCTAAGGTTTTGCTTGAAAGAGTGGTTTTTAGACTAGAATAGTTTCAAACATGACTATTTGTAAACTCTTACATGTGAATCAAGAGTTCTCTTAGAAGCACAAAAAGAAGTTCTTAATGCCTTGTATGTTATTAAAATTTAGACTGACACGTTACATTTATAACAATGCATGAGGTCAACTGGGCTTGGAAGAGTCTTTTGATATTTTTACATCTTGCTTATAGTTTGGCATGATCATCTCTTGGGTTAATTAACTAAAATAATGATTCAATTGGCAAAGTCAATTTCCTAGGTCTTTTTCTCTTTGATATCTTCCGTTGTTTTTACTTGTTTTATTAATTAGTTTTCTCTAAAAAAAATTATTACTTCTCGAAATAAAATTGGAAGTCAATATTCACGATAATCAATTAATCTAGAAAACCATTCATAAGGATGATATTTTCACTCACTAATCACTATACTAAAACTTGACATCGTACACTTGCAGGTTTGCATGGTCACAAAATCATGTGACAAGTTTTAGGCATTATTGCTAGAGAATGGCGATTAATTAGATCACTTGATATTGTGAAAAAAACATTCGGTCTTAGTTTAGAGTGTTCTTTGTTTTCTTGTTATTTTGATTTAGTTTTGTTTTGATTGCTTTTTTTTTTGTTTTGTAGGAATTGGACGATGTATGTGAAAGGACAAGGAGGCAACTCTTGCTCCTTTTGACTCTAAAATTGAAAGAACTTGTAGAAGAAACCAAAGAGAAAGGAGAGATCAAGTTGCAGTCATGGCTAACCAAAGAGAAGAGGACGAGCTAAAGGCCATCAGGGACTATCTAGCCTGTGTTTCTTAATGAACATTTTGGGATAGTCCATGTGCCCATCAATGCGAATAACTCCGAGCTGTAAACAAGCCTTATTCATATGGCGAGAGAAAGTGCATTTAGGGGATATCCTTTTGAAGACCCCAATTCTCACTTGCTTAATTTTCTAGAAATTAGCATTGTCAAGATAAATGGTGTCTCGGCTGACGTCATTCGCTTACTTCTTTTTCCCTTTTCTTTGCAGGACAAGACAAAAGATTGGCTTGGATATCTACAACATCAGAGCATTACCACTTACGAGGAGTTGGACCAAGCATTCCTGACAAAATTCTTCCCACCCGCTAAGGCCACCAAGATGAGGATTGTAATAGGAACCTTTAGACAACATGAGGATGAGCAACTAGTTTGAAGCTTGGGAAAGGTATAAGGACCTGTTAAGGAAGTGCCCTCAACATAGGTACCCAAACTAACTTCAGATCCAATTATTTAACAATGGACTCACAGGCAGTATTAAGATCATTTTGGATGCAATCGCTGGAGGCAATATTCTGGCTAAAACTATTGAGGAAATGTCAACCACTAGCTATAATGGTCGAACGAGCACTCAAATCACAAGATAGTGGCTGGTCTTCATGAGTTGTATGAGGTAAGCGTCCTTAAATCTCAAATGGCATCTTTGACCCCTGCTTTATCTAAACTTGTAGGTAAATGAACTCCTCAGTCAATACCCTCTATAGTAGAAGCTCAATCCTTTCATGTTTGTGGTGAATCGAGGATCGACTAGGCCCAGTATGTTAACAATAAAAATTCCAACTATGGGGGCAACATATGCAGAACAATCTTCCGTCTCACTATTATCCAGGTTTGAGAAATCATGGAAATTTTTCCTCAGCAAATAATAAGAATGTTATGCAGCCTCCTCCAGGCTATGCATCCACCTCCTATCAAGCTGAAAAGAAGTCTTCCCTTGAGGATATGCTGGGGGCATTCATCATTGAATCAAAGAACAAATCTAATCAGTTGGAGAGTATTATCAATTGACATGGTACAACCATAAAAAACTATAGAGGTACAAATCAGTCAGATGGCCACCACTTTGAACACTCTGCAAAAAGGTAAGTTCCCTAGTGATAATGAGGTAAACCCAAGGGAAACTTGTAAGGCTATCACCTTGCGAATTGGAAGGGCATTGACTGAATCAAAGAAAATGCCAACTGAGGATTCCATTCGAGAGGAGGTACAGGAGTCTGAGGAGGAGATTCAAATAGCAACACCTAAACCTACCATTGAAAATTTTGCTAAGTCATCTATCCCTATAGTTCCCAATTCTATTCCATATCCTTGGCACTTTCAAAAGAAAAGGCTTGATTCTCAATTTGAATTTTTTTTAGATATTTTCATAAAGCGTCACATAAATATTGCTTTTGCAGATGCTTTAGAGCAGATACCAAACTATGTGAAGTTAAAGAAGGAGATCATGTCAATCAAAGAGAAGCTGAAGGCTTACGAGACAATCAATCTTACTGAGGAGTGCAGTGCAAACATTTAGAGAAAATTGCCTCAGAAACTAAAAGATCCAAGGAATTTCACTGTTCTCTATACTATTGGAAGGTTTTCTTTTAGAGCTTTATCTGATTTGGGTCTAGTATTAATTTGATGCTTCTTTATGTTTACAGGAAACTTGTTATGAGGGAAGTGAAACCAGCAACGATTTCACTACAACTAGCTGACTGTTCCATCACATACCCTAGAGGTGTTGTGGAGGATGTCTTAGTGAAGATAGACAAATCCATATTTCCTGTGGACTTCATATTACTCGACATGAAAGAGGATGCTGAGATTCTGATCATATTGGGGAGACCCTTCATATCCACTAGTAAGGCAGACATTAGCATGTATAGAGGTACACTAACCCTACGGGTGGGTGTGTAAAATGTAGAATTTCAAATCTTTATACCCCAAAGTTTAGATGATGAGGTAAGTACTTGTCTTAGAGTTGAGTTGGCAAATTATTTGTTTCTTGATTGTGAAAAATGTGTAGTTTTGAGTGAATCTCCAGATGCAGTATTCAATAATAAAGAGAAGGTGAAGCAGGGTAAGTTCAAAGACAAGCAACCACCCTAAAGCATACACATGAGCCCTATCTAGCTACAGATGTTAAACATAGCGTTTCTTGGGAGGGAACTCAAGTTTCTATCTTTTTTTGTGTTAGTTTTTATTCTCTTGTAGTTTACTGTCATGTGTCTTTAATATGTTTCCTTTGGCTTGTGTTAAAGGAGCTCAAATTCTTCCTCTTTGCCCCCTTTAGATGATGAAAAGATTGTATCTCCCTTAATCAAGACAGTATTGTTCACTCCTTCATATTTTATTTGTCCTTATGCATGTTTGAATACTTAATTCCTTGAGGACAATGCATGTGTTTGAAGTTTGGGGGTGGGAGTACTTTGTACTTATTGTTCAAGTCCTGAGCATATTCTTAATTTTTTTTTCTAATGAATCTTTGCATATTAATGATTAGGATGGCCTAGGATGTGATCTAATAAATAAAATTTTGTACAGTCATTTGAAATATGAGAGCACGTCCTGAAGTTGAGTTAAATTTATTTTTTTCTTGGATTCCCTTGCAGTTTGTGAGCACTTGGCCTTCTTTCCTTAGTTTTGAATGTTTAGAATAATGTTATTTAGTTTAAAAGTTTGATGTCACCTCCATAGGCATGAGAACTAATTTGATGGTCAATCTGCATGATAGTTTGGAATGTTTTATCAAGAGTTTATGCTTAAATGTTGCCTATATTGATTTTTTTTTTTTTTGCATGTTGAAAAGAAGGATTTTTTTTTTTTTTTTTTGCATGTTTGAGTCAATATGTTGTGGTTAAAAGGATAAAGGACAAAAAAACCTACCTCCACTATAATCAGTTAGGCCAATCATTGAGTGAGTGCTCTAGGTAAGGGTTACTAGAGTAAATGTGTGAAAGCTAGGGTCCTTGGTTTAAAAGTAAAAAAGAGGCAAGTTTGGGGGTTGTCCAATCCAATTTTTAAGTGCTTCAGTGAGTCATTACTTTCTTGCTAGTGTAATGGAAATCAAATAGTAGTGTAGTGGAAATCAAATAGAAGACCTTATAAAATTGTTCCAGACTAGTAAAGACTAAAACAAGGAAGGTTAGGCGTGCAAACATGTTCATGGTCATGCAATCGCAGACGATCAAGTAATATAAAACAGTAAGAATTACTGAGTATCGAATCGTTAGGGAAGTGTAATGGAAGCTTTTTCTTAAATTGATTAATTATCAAGAATACTCGTATTTGGAATTATTTAGGGAAAGAACTAGTGCCAACTGTACTTGAAAATTAAATCTAACTAGAAAGCAATTAAAATACTAGAGATACCAAATCAAGTGGAAATTTAGGGGATCGAACACTAATTAGGATACAAATATGGTAATTGGAGCTGACATTTAATTAATCTTGTTAATCACATACACCTAAAGCCAAACCAGTCGAAATCTCCTTTCAGTCTCATTCGAACTCGCTAATTATTGCTTGCCTAAGTGTTCTTGGAGCTAATTTAATGTTAATTGGAATTAAGCCCGCTCATAACTAGTCTTACCCTTCCATTGTTAATCCTATGTCACTTAGGCAATTTTAGGGTGTTAGTTGAATTTAATCGGTCTTAAACTTCCTCCGTCGAGCTCAATTTAAGACTGGATTCAACTAATTAATGGCCAATCACTACTACAAAATTTAGTATAGACTACACTTTAATTTAGATATAAGACCATGCTTTTTAAAAAAACCATAGTCTAATATTGTAGAGATTGAACTAACCGTGGTGTAAAATAAATACACCCATTTAGAGACTACATTTAATAAACACCGTGGTCTAAAAGCATGTTATGGACTACGAGTTTTTAAAACCGTGGTGTAAATATTATCGTTACACTATGGTCAATAAAAACCATGGTCTAAAAGTATGCTATAGACTACATGTATATAAAACCATGGTTTGTTAACACCATGGTCAAAAGTGTATCTTCATACCATGTTTAATAAGCATCGCTGTTTTGATAGACTACATGTTTTTAAATTTGTAGCATAAAATTTACTTTACACCACGGTCCATAAAAACCATGTTCTAAAACCATACCATAGACTTCAGGTATATAGAACCATGGTCTATAAATTAAAATTACACCATGGTCATTGAAAACCGTGGTCTAAAAATCAAGAATAGATTATAGTTCTAACAACCGTGGTATAAAGATTAAAATTACACCAAATTTAAATGAAAATGAATAAATATATTGTAAAATTTTAGTAAATTACTTTTGAAAAATTTATTGTATAAAAATGCATTATTCTTATAAAAACAAACAATTCTACTTATTATTTAAAATCCATTCTATTTCTTGTTTATTTATATATATTTGAAAAAAAAAATCAATCATACTATTTTTTAAACAAATTAATATTAAAATATATCAAACTACTCCGACATAAAGTTTTAGATCCGTCACTAGTTAAAATAGTGGTATAAACGAAAATTTCACACCATTTTTAATAAAATGTTGTGGTTTAAACTATAGCTAATCAATTTTAATGTCGAATTATTTTAAAATTTTCAATTTTAAAATGTTAAATCTTGGTTAAATTACAAGTTTAGTCGTGTGTTGGTCTATGTGAACTTTCAATTTTGGTTAAATTATAAATTTGGTCCCTATGATTTAAGAAAGTTGGAAATTAGTTCGTATTGATTTTAAATGTTAGAATTAGTCTTTATGGTTTGATAAAACCCTCATAAATAGTCCATATGATGGTTTTAGGGACTATTTATGAGCTTTTATCAAACTATAAGGATGAAATTCTAACTTTTCAAACCATAGGGACTAAATTATAACTTTCTCCAAATCATAGAGACCAAATTTGTAATTTAACCTTCAATTTTCTATCTAATAGATCCAATGGCAAATACAACATATTTCTTCAATTATATTACTGAATATATTAGACATAATTAAAATTTAATTTTGTCTAATAAAACTCTAAACTTTGGTGACTTTTATAATGTTGATTATGTATAAAAGAATTATTAGATATAAAATTGAAAATTTAAAGACTTATGAGACACAAAATTGAAAGTAGAATATATGTGATATTTTTTAAAGTTCAATGAGTCATTAAACACAGAAGTGCAAACTTACAACCTATTCAATACTTCTTAATAGAGACCTATTAGACACAAACTTGAAAATGTAGATACTAAACTTGTAATTTAATATAATATATCAATTTTAATGTAAAATTGTATATCTTAAATCTAATTTTAAATATTTCCATGTGAATGTTTTTTTTTTTAAAAAAATTTCAACGTAATGAATTTAAAATAATAAACTATAATTTTAAATCATTTTGGAAGATTACAAAAAAAATAATAAAATTGAGAGTTTAGAATCTATTAGGTACTAAACTTTTAATTTAATATAATATCTCAATTTTAATTTTAAAAAACATGATATCTTAAATCTAAATCTAAATACTTTCATGTGAATCTTTTTTTAATTTAAAAATAATGAATTGAAAATAATTGAAAATCAAATCAAATCATTTGAAATATTAAAATATTTTTAAAATTATATATATAGTGAAAATTAATGAACGTATATACATTAAAAGTTAATTAATTTAAATAATATATATTTTTTTAATTTAATAAACTATAATTCTAAATAATCTTATAAGTTTGGAGATCTATCAGACACAAACTTGTGTACTAAAAAAACACACACACAAACTTGAAACTTGAGAGACTAAAGTTTTAATTTAACCTAATATCTCAATTTTAGTTTAAAAGTTTGATATCTTAAATCTAAATTTAAATATTTTCATATGAATCTTTTTTTAGTTTAAAAAATAATGAATTTAAATAATTAAAAATCAAATCAAAACATTATATATATATTGATAAAATCATTTAAAATATTTACAATCTAATGATATACATTAGAAATTAATTTTTTTTTACAATAAACATTGGAAATTAATTATTAATTAATTAAATAATAGATTTTTTTTTGAAAAACCAACATTATTAAAAATTCAAATATAAATCAAAACCCTAACCACTTCTTAGTTTGTTGTTGCAGCCTTTATCGTGAGAGAGAGGGCAGTTTTGAACACTTCAACTTGCGTGAGGGAGATTGTTTGCGCGTACAGTAGCCCTAAAAAAAATTGTTTGTATCGTGAGAGATTATTAGCTTTGTGAGAAATCAATTCGTGTGATATAAAACTCTAGCCATCGTCTCTTTTCTTTAGCTACTTGTCTCCTCAATTTGTGAGCCGCCTTTGCGCAATTGGATTTGTGAGCCATCGTCGACTGTAAGTTTGATTTTTTTTTTAAATTCCTTTGATACCAATTCTAAAAGAAGAAGAGAAATTTTCTAATGGGATAGTGATGCACAACAAAAATTTTATTCTAAAAAGGAGACTAGTGATGGATAAGTGAGAATAATAAATTTTAGGGTTGGAGAATTGTTGTTGGGGTGAGTGATTACGTTGGAGGTACATTTCTTTTTTCCTCTTGCTCTTGTGGTTTACCTTCCTCATTAAATTCTTTATGAATTTTGAGTCGAAGAGCTTTAGCTTAAGGATATGACAAAGATTTGTAATCGCATTTTTAAAGCATGATTTTTTTATTTTTTTTGGATAAACTCTACTGTATAGATGTTTGTTTACAACTTTCTTTAGTTATTTTCCATGATATTGATTCAGAGGTGGTTTTTTCTCCTCTCATGCTATCACAAGTATTTTGTTCTTGCTACATTTTCCTAATATGTACAGTAGATATTTCCATATTGAAAATTCTTGAAGGTGGACATCTCTCTAGCTCACCCTCATCTTTGTGTTTGTTGTTTTGTGTTGCTAGAACAAATAAATTTTTCTTTGGCACAAATTTTGAAAATTTTCATGTGATTGTAGGAGCAGATAGATTTAATTTTGAGCCGATCTAGATTATAGAAATTGAAATTTAGAATGAAAATAGGAAACACATTCTTTTTTCTTAAAAAGTTGCCTTATTAATATGAATTATATTCTTTTGTTCATTACACTTATTTATCGTACTTTCTCTAAAAGTTCATATAACTTTTCTTTAAGATAAGAATAAAGATATAAGATTGTCAAGGTTAAAATTTTTAGTTATACAAAATTTTAAAGATAGAAAGTGGAATTGATGTTTGCATTCTAAGATCAAATATATAATAATTTCTTCTTATAGTTTTTTTTTCTTAATAAAAAAGTTAGAAATCCCATTTATGCTTTTAGTTTCAAAATGTCTATTTTAGTTTTTGGTCTTTAGACCTTCAAAATGTCTATAAAGTTTATAAAATTTAGATAAAGAAAATATTATTACTATTATTATTATTATTTTGAGTTCACATCTAAACCACTGACCTCAAAAACCATAAAAAATTCTGAATCAAATACTTATTGTTTTTCAAAGTAAATGCATCAGAAGAGAACATTTTGATAGTACAAAAATGGTAAGTGTTGAAAATACATGTGTACCAATACATAAATGATAGATGGTTTTATTGGATTTTGTAACAAAATAAAACAAACCCTTATTTGTTTAACATTTTGGTAACTTTATTTTTTCTTCGGTTAGTCGTCCGCCCATCCTTCCAAGGTTTATTTTCTAATAATTGTCTATTTCTTATTTAAATTCATAATAATAGAAAATTTTCAATTATTGGTGATATATATATATATATATATATATATATATATATATATATATATATATATATATATATATATATATATACACAAACACACACACATAAATAAATATATATCGTTTTGATTCTAAAATTTTGAAATATTGAGGTTTGTTAATTAATTATTTCTAAATTTTTTTAAATCTATATAATATCCTTAAAAAAATCTAATTTAATATTTGAATTTTCTTTTGATTGACATTTAAATTTTTAATTCAAATATTTTATACCAATTTTTTTTTTAAAAAATCAATCTAAATTCTAATTTATAATTCATAGATTTTTTTTTTAATTCAAACAAAGTTTGAGAATTTGAATCTAGAACTTTTGGAGTTATTAGTATCTTAACCAATTAAAGTTTTTTCATGTCAAATCCATTATAAAAAAAATATATTAATTTTAAAATTTTGAATATAGTCTCTGAAAATGTTTTAATAGAATAAAAGAACAAAATTAATTTGTAGGTATTAAAAAAATGATCAAGCAATTTAAAAAAAATTAAAATTGATAGTTTAAATAGAATAATAATTTTAAAAATACGTGGGCATATAAATGTAACAAACAAAATTTACATTTTGAAAAAAAAAAGAATTTAAATAAGAAATCCAAATCAGGAAACTTATAAATAAAAGAACCATAAAGAAAAGAAAATAAAGAACGAAGTGGAATGGAAGGAAACTTAAAGGAAAATAAAAATAAAGTTACCAAAACAATGAACAAATAAAAGTAATTTTTTTTATTTACAAAGTCTAATAAAGTCATGTCATCTTTTTATTAGTACACGTGTTTGGCAGAAAGCAATCCCTACTGCCAAGGCATTAGGCAAGTTTTATTCTTATTTTATTAGTTTATATTATATTTTCTTTTCCTAAATACTCTTATTTCATTGATCCTTCACATTTTTTTTATTATGAAATGTTATTTTGAATACTTAAAATTCTTTCATTAACTTCTTTTCAAAAAACCAAATCATAATCTATCATTTTTATTATAGTTTTAAACCTAGCTATGATTTTATGTTTTCTTTTAATCACATAGCTATTATATTTTGCAGTAAACGTGATAGATTAATCACAAAAAATAACAAAGTATATTGTTTTAATCAATTTGATTTTATTCATTGTTTAGCTTCCAATATGTTAGGACTACTAGAGAATATATATCAAGTTATAATGATATAAATATTTGAATATTTTTTTATTATATTTGACAAATTTCACATATTGGAGGATATGGATAAATCTTGGATGAGAACAAATAGATTGTCAAAAGAATATGAGTTGGGTGTGAAAGGATTTATAGAATTTGCTTTAAGTCATGCAGATGACCCATCTAGAATTCGTTGTCCATGTTTAAAATGTGGAAACATTTATATGCATGATGGAAAAGAAATTAGAAACCATTTAATTATAAATGGAATGGACCTGAGTTATACTATATGGTTTTGGCATGGTGAAAAGCTTCCTGAAAAGTCATACGAGGATAGTGCAAAAAATCTCAACACATTCAAAAATGATGAAGAGTATCATGTTAATGAGACAATTGAGATGATACAAGCAGCACATGAAGATTGTTCTCAATCTGCAGAAAGTTTTGAAAATTTACTTAACAATGCTGAGAAACCTCTATATAAAGGCTGTAAAACTTTTACTAAGTTATCAGCATTAGTGAAGTTGTACAACTTAAAAGTTAAATATGAGTGGAGCAATGTAAGTTTCTCAGATTTGTTAAGTCTTATAAATGAGATGTTACCAGAAAAAAATGCACTCCCTCGATCAATGTATGAAGCAAAAAAGATATTATGTGCATTGGGTATGGAGTATGAGAAGATTCATGCATGTCCTAATGATTGTTGCCTATATAGAAGAGAATATGTGAACATGAATAAATGTCCGGTATGTGGAGAGTCAAGATGGAAACAACGTAAAAATTCAAATGAAGAGAAAATTGGGGTTCCTGCAAAAGTCATATGGTACTTTCCTCCAATTCCTAGATTCAAACAAATGTTTAGAAATGATGAGTATGTTAAGAGATTAACTTGGCATGCTATTGAAAAAGAAAATGATGGCTTGTTACGTCATCCAGCTGATTCACTTTCATGGAAATTAATTGATTATTTATGGCCTGATTTTGGTAGGGAATCGTGAAATCTTCGTCTTGCTTTATCCACATATGGGATGAATCCATATAGTGACATGAGTAGTAAGTACAGTTGTTGGCCAGTGATTATTGTAATATACAATCTTCCACCATGGTTATGCATGAGAAGAAAATTTATGATGTTATCTATGTTGATCTCTGGACCAAAGCAACCGGGTAATGACATTGATGTTTTTTTGGCTCCACTAATCGATGATTTGAAATTGCTTTGGGAAAAAGGAGTTGAATGTTATGATGCCTATTGCGATGAGGTATTTACCTTAAAGGCAATACTATTGTGGACCATTAATGATTTTCCTACTTACGGAAATTTGAGTGGTTGTTGCACAAAAGGTTATTATCCATGTCCTATATGTGCCGAAAATGCATGTTCGGTTTATTTAAAACGTGGGAAAAAATGTCTTATCTTAGACATAGATGATTCTTAGACCGATATCAACCATACAGAAAACAAAAGAAAGCGTTTAATGGATATCAAGAATTTGAGATTGCACCTCAACCAAGTAATGGGGAAGAAATTTTCAGCAAAACAAGTGATATTGAATATCAAAAAGGAAAGAAAAATGTCTCACGGAGTTCTATCAAGAAAAAATCCAAACAATGTTGGAATAAAAGGTCAATATTTTTTGATCTTGAATATTGGAAAAAACTTTATGTTAGGCATTGTTTAGATGTGATGCATATTGAAAAAAATGTATGCATGAATATTATTGGCACACTCCTCGATATGCCTGGGAAAACAAAAGATGGGTTAGCAACAAGATGGGATTTGGTTGATTTAAAAATTCGACCAGAACTAACACCTATAGTTGGACAAAAAAACACTTATATCCCTCATGCATGCTATACATTATCTAGAGATGAAAAACGTCAGGTTTCCAAAACATTAAGTGAAGTTAAAGTTCCAGAAGGTTACTCTTCTAATATTAGAAATCTTGTTTCACTTAAAGACTTGAAGCTTGTGGGACTTAAAACTCATGATTGTCATGTACTTATGCAACAATTAATGCTTGTTGCTATACGCTCAGTTCTACCAAAACATGTGAGATATGCAATCACTCGGTTGTGTTTCTTCTTCAACAAAATATGTAGCAAAGTCTTCTCAACACCTCAGTTAGATGCATTACAAAATAATATTGTTCATACTTTATATTTGTTGGAGAAATATTTTCCTCCATCATTTTTTACAATAATGGTTCATCTCACAGTTCATCTTGTTAGAGAGGTTACATTATGTGGACCTGTATATTTACGATGGATGTATCCTTTTGAACGTTATATGAAAATATTAAAAGGATATGTTAGAAATAGACATAGACCAGAAGGGTGTATGGCTGAAAGTTACATTGTGGAAGAAGCTGTAGACTTTTGCACCGATTTCTTATCAGACGTAGAGCCAATTGGTCTTGGAGAATACAAACAAAGTGAAAAGTTAGATATTGGAAAACCAATAGGACGTAAATCCTTTCTTAATCCTGGAAAAGAATTGTTGGAACAAGCTCATCGTTATGTATTGGAAAATACATTTGACATATTGGCTTATGTTGAGTAAGTAGATTATACTATACTTTAAATTTAATGTATTCTTCCTTGATTAATTTATAATTCATGTGAACTTTATTGCAGTCGACATATGTTCACATTGATGACCAAAAATCCATCAAAGGCCAAAAATACAAAATGGCTCCAAGATGAACATCATAAAACGTTCATCACGTGGCTAAGGGAAACGGTATTTGCATATTTATATGGAACATATATAGTTCATTTGAACTTGCAAAACTTAATTCAGTTTTAAAAATATATCACTTATGTGATAAGCGCCCAAGATGCTGGATTTACAAAGCTAGAGGTCCTTCTAGGATCTTTGCAAACATTCGCGAATAAGGCTAACTTAACGATTGATTCCAACCAAGAGTTTGGTTAGAGATGAATCACTCTAAGATCAAACTTAGAATCTATGATGGTCACTCTTAGATCCCAAGACAACTCACTCCAGAATTAGCTTGATCAAGACTAATCCAATGAATTGGTTTAACATCAAACCTAAAGCAAGATTTGAAAGAAAATAACACCAAATGGGTTTCAAGAAAACACAAGTTTTGATATTCAATGTTGTTCCTTCTCACTTGCAATACAAATTCCTTTTATAGACAAGGAATTCTATACAAATCAACACTTCCCCAACTACTTCATTAAATGAGCTTCCCAACCACCTCATTTAATGAACTTCCCAACTACCAACTACCTTATTAATTAACTTCCCAACTACCAACTACCTCATTAATTAATATATGTCTAAACTTTAAACTTAAAATTACAATGTCAAAGTTCATGAAACTTAAAATTACAAGGAATTCTATTCAAATAGGTTTCCATACTTAAGTGAACTCCATGGTCAACTTTAATCTTGACTTGTTGAACTAACATTATAAAGAAATTTGTCCTCAAAAATCTTTGTCTCTTCTTGTGCATTAGCTAGCTTTTGTAGATGTAATGTGAAAGCCTCTTGAATCTTCTTTGCCTTGCTCCTTGTTATTGCTCCTTCAAGTACATGCAATGGATTAGAGGTTGGATTCACATCATTATGTGTATTTATATATATATATATATATATATATATATATATATATATATATATATTAATATTTCAGGTTGCTTTCAAATTAGAAAATAATAACAATCACATCTCAAATATTGTGAGGTGGCTTGCACATGGTCCTCATGTTGAAGTAACTACATGTGAAAGCTACACAATTAATGGAATTCATTATCAAACAAAGAGTCGAGAAGATATGCTCTCTATTCAGAATAGCAGAGTTATGTTGGTGGCTAGAACGATGCAAATCTCTAGCACTAAAGATAAGAATCCAATTACTGCCGATATGACATTATATGGGATAATAAAAGAGATTTATGAGCTTAATTATAATATGTTTTCTATTCCAATGTTTTTGTGTGATTGGGTTGAAAGCAAAAATGGTGTAAAGGTTGATGATCTTGGATTTACATTGGTTAATTTGAGTGGAATTGGTCATAAGTGTGATACTTTTATTATGGCTACTCAAGCTAAACAGGTTTTTTATGTAGATGATCCTGTTGATTCGGATTGGTCTGTAGTACTTACAATTCCTTCAAAGGAATATGATGATTATGATGATGATGATGAAGAATTAGGAGATACAATACTACTTTCTAATGGATTTTCAATTTCTATGCCTTCTACTGATTCGTTTGATGATGTTGATGATGATGAGATGTCATATCTTCGAACTGATTGTAATGGAATATGGATTGTGAATAAGAATATAAATGAAGGTAGCTAATTATTCATTATTTACTTTCTATTCTTTTTAATGCATAATTATACAATATACTAATATATTATTTTTTGTTTTGTTTCTAATTCTTTAGATTGTCATGATGCACAACAATGACAACAATGATGAAGTTCCTTTCTCACCTCAGTCTGATGATATTCCTTCAAAAAGAAACACGAGAGGACAACTATTATGCGCGAGTTATTTCATATACGTTCAACTGGTGAGCGTATAGTTGTTCGATTTAATGCTAAAGGCCAACCTATTGGAGAAAATGCAAAAAAAAAATGCAAAGTTATATAGGATCTTGTGCACGCAATCACATCCCTATTACATTTCAAGATTGGCATTGCGTTCCACTTGAGCTAAAGAATAAAGTTTATGAGTTGATTGAGGTAGTGTAATTTGAGAATACAATAAATAAATTTATTTAATGTATTATTTGTAATAAAGTTGTTTGTGTCATCTTTGCAGGCGACTTTTGTTTTAGATGGTATCACAAAGAAAACAAATTTTGATTTCAGCATCTCAAAAATGGCGTCGATTTAAATATACGTTGTCACGAGATTACATTTATCCAAATAGCGATAATTTGGAGCATATTAAACATCCGCCTGAACTTTATCCCTTCATCAATCAAAAAGATTGGGATAATTTTGTTAGCTCCAAATTAAGTGAAGAGTTCCAGGTATATATATTTTTCTTTCCTCTCTTTTGAGAATATATGTTTTAGGTATGAGTTTGATATCATTTAAATTTAAATATTTTATTTATTTATTAATAAATTATATGTAAATTTGTAGATTAAGCGTGAACAACAACGTGAAAGAAGATCAAACTATGTTTATAGTCATCGATTATCACGTAAAGGATATGCAAATATGATAGAAGAATTGGTAAGAGTACTATTTTTTTTTATTAATAGGTCTGAATTGGTAAGAGTAATATTTTTTTTATTAATAGGTCGATGTGTTATAGTTGATATTATTTATTTATTGTAGAAAGAATAAGGGATAGATGTGGAAAGCATGGAAAGATCACAGTTATGGATACATGCTCGAAAGAATAAGAAAGGAGAATTTTTAAATGAGAAAACTGCAAATATGGCAGCTAAAATGGTAAGTATATATATTTTGATTTTTTTTCAAATGACATAATTAGAAATGAATGTATATATTATATTTATTAGGAAACACTTTCTCAATCCTCTTCGAAAAGAGAAGTAATTCCATCACCAAATGATGTATTAAGTCAAGCTTTAGGGACAGATAAACACAGTGGACGTGTGAGAGCTTTGGGGGAATATGTTTTGCAAAGTTCATATTTCCAAAATCCTAATAATAATATAAGTTTTGATGAACACCAACGTCTACTTGCTGGGAAACATGAATCAGATAAAACATGTCAGCATCCAAAAGTAGAGAACTCTGTCCTTGAAGAAAAATTGAGGGTAATGGCAGATCAGTTGAAGAAGTATGAAGATATTTAAAAGTCAAAGGTACAAACTCTCACATTTGAGCGAGGTAGTTCTTCACAACCAATTATGAATAAAGCAAATAAGAAAAAAATTCATTTGATAAAGGTATGTTTATAAATTATTATGTTAATTTATTATATGTATATTTCTAATAGATGTCTTTTATATATAGAGAAAACCATGTGAACTAGCTGTGAATAGTGATATGATGGTAGTAGCAATGGGTTGTGTATGAAGCAATTGACCCAAATGAAATATTGCATGGCACGACGATTGGAGGAGATATTGTAAAAGTGGCCATTGAAGTGGTGATAGTAGAAAATCAATTATTGCCATTTCCAATTGATGAAAATATAGTACGTGTAGGAGCTGCAATGGGATATCAAGTAGCATGGCCTCGTGAACTTGTCATCTACACAACAGATGTTAAGGTATTGTCTTAAACTAATTATTTTATTTCATTATACTAAAGTAGTTAATTAACCTTATGCATTAGGAAAAATAATTAACTTCTTTTTTTCTTTAATAGTCGCCTCCTCCTAAGATGGAAAATATGTCATCTACCACCATTGATTTATCGACATTACCCGAATCATTAAGACCATTATACAAGTATGCAAAATTAGTGATTCCTCGTGGTTCAATAAAAGTGCGAATTCCCAAACATGTGTTTGTAATGGAGTTGAATTTTTTTATTATGGATGAAGATATTTTTCATTTTTGCACGATGATGGCAATTGCAGTGAATTGTATCTTACTTTATATGGGGTAAGTTTAAGTTTTACTATTAATAAGAATATATTTCTATACATATATAATTAATGTTTCAGTCCATACTAATACATATATCTGTTTTTACAGATATCTGTATACTATATTAGTTCAAATTAATGTAGTAGACAAATATTTATTTGTAGAGCCGGGCTCACTTGGTAGCAACATTGGAAATCTTGAAAGTCGTGCTTGTGTTTTAGCATCAAGATTGCTTCATGTAAAATCGAATCAATGGGTCATTATGGCTTGATCATAACTACCTAAATCTAGCCTAATCTAAGGAAAATAGAGAGAAAATGTCTAAAAAATGGTAGGAAATGAGAGATAAAGGACCTAAAGGGGAAAATTTTCCTTTTATACAAATCGAAGTAGCTTCAAGACTCTACCAACATTAACCCCCAGCGTTCCATAGCGTCGAGTGATGCTGCACGTGCCGACTTGTGACAACTTCTTCTTATTCTTCTACAATCTATCTTTGCAACGTCTTGACACTTTTGCGTAGGGTTGAGACACTCTATTCAAGGGCATTTTGGTCATTTCACTAATTCTTCTTGCTCGATTGTTCAAATTACCTCCAAATTACACCGAATTAACCTCGATTTGGTGCAAACACTCCAAAACACACCTTGTGCTCAAATACGTACGAAATGAACAATTATACACGTAAAAACTTCCGAACCAGCATGAATTAAGCACAATAATATAAAACTTTTATGGTCCTATCAAATTACCCCCAACTTAAATATTGGTAGTCCTCGAGCAAGGCACAAACAAAATAATAAAGATAAGACTCATTGATGTTCGGGTGATAACACTCATTTATTAGTGTTATTGAGCCCTAAAACCCAAGCTATTTGCTTAGAAAGCGAGTGTTTAAAGTTATACTTAATGTCATTTAAGGAAAAGTTAAGTAAAAACAAGTTTTGTATGTGTTTGAAGTCTTGATTTTGTACAAATAAGTTTGTGTAATTAGAGTCATCTTTGTAAAGAAAAGTATTAATGTCTATTGTTTTTGTGTAGAGGCTGAAAAAGGATCCAAATGCACCCACATTCAAGCCGCAATTGAAGCAAATAAGAAAACATCCATCAGATATGTGACCTGAATGCGCTAGCATTTGCAGGCATAACGCAATTTTCAAGTAAAGCAGAAAAGAAGCCAAAATGCACCTAGAAATGCGGTCTCATTTAGGCCATTTTAACGATAATACAAATGTGCCCACAAATGCACTTGCATCTGGACCTTTTCTCCAGATTCACGAGATTTGCAGATCTTATCAAATATTCTTAATCAAATCTCCTCAAATCATGGGATATGATCGACCTAGCTTCTTCACACTGATATTGACAGCAAACCCTAGACATGAAGCCTATAAAAAGCGACTCAATCCTCTATTTGAAAGAGAGTTCGAAGTTGGGAATTCTCTTCATCCAAAAATTCTGTTGTTTTTATTTCTATGTTTCAGCTGCCACTCTGAGTCTTCTCTGAGCTCTGTTCATATTCCATTCGAACTCCAACTCCGAAAGAAGGTGGAGTAAGTACTTGATTCTCCTTGAAAAAGGTTGAACAAGTTAGAAAGGAAGAACATATTACTATTCTTTTTGTTCTTAGGTTTTCCATTCAAGTTATGTAAGTTTTTAGGAGTTGTACTTGCTGATTTATCCTTATTTTCAGTTTATGTTTTCTTTCAATTTGAGTTACAAGTTTTTTTTGAATTCCATTTAAGTCTTTCTTGGATTCATACTTCAAAATGTATTCAAGTTTATTTATTTCAATGAATTGTGTTATTTCTTCTATTTGTTGTTTTTTTTTTTACTTTATGCACTTTATTTATTTCTCTGATGAGTAGCTAAACTCCTGGGAGATGATTCAATCATGTGGATACCCTAAAAAGGAGATAAGCAATCACCGTGTGTTTCTTATAGTTTTTCTCAACATTTAGCTAAGTTTACTTTTAGTGCGTTTAAGTTTCACTGTTAGCTTAAAATGGCCATTTGAGTTAGCATAGTTTGTGAAGATTTCAATACTCAAAGAGTTGGAGTCAACATGTGTTTTCATAAAAGTAACCTAGGAAAAGAGTCTAGACATAGAACTTTATTTTTTGTACCTAGACATAGGATAAGAACCTTTAAATTCATTAAGTTTCATTATCTAAGCGAATTTAGCTATAGATATATGAGTTTTAAATTGCTTAGTCTCCTAAAGGTTATTGGAAAATGAGCCGAATAGGTGTTGAACTTGATTTACTTAACTAAGTGTCGAAAAGGGTAAGTTGTGGGTGCATTTTAGCAGCATTCTGTCTGAACCATACAGAACTCAACATAGTCAGTATGCAGGTGCAAGAGGCAGGATATCTGAATTAGAAGGACTTAATTGAGCAATTTGCAGGTGCATGGTGTTCGTATTTCCTCAAGGTTGAAGCATAATTGAATCCCTTACTTTCTCATCATTTTTTTCTTGCCCTTTTTAGTTTTAGTTGTTTTTACTTGTTTCCACAAAACAGCCCAAAATATATTTATGTTCTTGGTTACCTGCGATTGCAACTTGTGAGAAATTGTGTTGTTAACTGGTGACTTTTTGTTAACTGTTCGCTTGGGTTTGATACTTAAAATACTCCATATATTACTTCTTTGTGACAACGTGCACTTGCACTTTCTTTTGGCAATTGCGTAGTAGCCACCCACCAAGTTTTTGGCTCCGTTGCCTGGGAATGATTTTTTAAACAAACATTTTTTTAGTTTTTCAACAGAATTACGATCGGTTTGCGATTGATAAAGAGCTTGTCGAAGGCTTTATCAAATATATTTATAAACCTAAACCTCTAAAATTTGTAATAATAGTGGCCAGGGTCGATTACAGGGATTGGATTTCTTAATTCATTTAAGTATTGTAATTACTCTTATTTAACTTTATTTAGAGAAAGAAATCAAATGCAAACAAACTAAACTAAAGAGTTAATATAGAAAGAAAAAGATAAATGTAGACACAATAGGAGAGAAATATCCTAGGGAATCAATTTCACCAATTAGACTTACAACGAAAGCTACCAAGATTTGTCATGCAAATATTCCATAAGCCAAGAAGTGAGGGTATTAACTGACTCTTTCAAGCACAATTAACTATCATGCAATGTTATTGTCACACCCCCTCTCGAAACACCTGTTATCTTAGCCCGGAAGAAGGCGTGAAGCCAACAGGCATCGTTTCACTTCTTAACGATACCTATGACCCTTTTAATTCATGATAAACAAACCATACCTGTAAACGAAATACTTTACATATTACACAGCGGAACCCTGGAAAATTTCTACATATGTACACGGAGCAGTTTTAGTTAAAACCTCTCTTGAGCAATCAAAACACAACCACTCGTTGGTTACACAAACAAGACCACTAGTTTCATACACGAACATAACTACACGTCTCTTTTAAGTTATCTACACTACGAGCAGACTCGCTATATAATACCACCCACGTACAGAGTATCTAACTCTGAGAACCCTCGGTGGCGATGGCAGGATCTCAGGCACTGGGAGCTCGATCTCTACCTGAAAAGTTGGAAAACATTGAAAGAATGAGCTGGGAAGCTCAGTGAGTGACTGAGTTTAAAACTATTAACTCGTAAATCATAACATATAACATCAATAGCTTTTACAGAAGTCCAGCAAGTGTGTCAAAAATGTTAACCATTTTAAACATATGACAAACTAGTTGTGTAAGACTCGCCCAGTACAACCAATGTTCATTCTACGATGTAGTGGGGCCCGCCCAGCACTCTCATCGTCTTTGTCGTAGTGGGGCTCGCCCAGCACTCACGACAGCATTGTTGTCACGGAGTACACTCAACGTCGACAACGGAAAATGACCTGTGTGCACACAGTACTATACAACCTCGGCTCAGTATCTCAACCATTAACTCATTCAGGTCTCAGAGAAACACATGAAAACCTCTAACAGTTCTTGCTAACACATGTAGACTTGGAATTAAGGTATTTCTTCTAGTTTCAGAAAATCAGTAAACATATGCTCACAACGAACAATTTAAATCAATTTTAGGAAACCATATATGCTTATGAATACGTGTTCAAGAGACCATAAATCTTTAAGCTATATCATTCTTAGGAAGTCTTTTCTTTTCATGAACACAAGTTCAAGCATAGAATTTATTTTCAGAATTCATTTTGTCACTCACAGCGTTAATATTAGATTCTCGGTCCGTAAATTTGTCCTATTTCTTCTTGGCCTGTCAAATAAACAAAACCAAGCATTAGAATCTTGACCTCACGAACTTAAGGCCTAGGGTTGCAAAAACCACCCCATCAATTCCTAGCATTCCACATGATTAACACCCGAAACTCACATATTCATAACTTTTCCATTACTTAGTCAAAATTTATGTTCTTTATACCAAACCCTTCCTTTTTGAACCCTCTAAAACTTATCTGAAGGAATGAAATCGAAATTCCTAAAGGATATGTCTGTAACTACCTCGAAATCTATTTTCCCCAAAACACGTTTCAGCTAAAACCAGAACTGTTTTCCTGCGGCAGCCCAAAACTAACCTGAAATTTAAAGCGAATTCTAAACAATTTCTAACCACGACTTCTTCATAAAAGTTATAGGAAATTAAATCATCTTTCCAACCATACCTAATACAGCTTCTAATTCGAAGTCTACAGATCAGCACATCTCAAAAACCAGAGGTTCCTCGGATTTGACAGAAAAACCTCTCCTTCGGTTCCCTCTTCACAAATCATTAACATAACATCAGATTTTGCTCGAGCTTCCTTCACGAAAATCGTTCTAAAATGATTTAACTTTCAGAAGAATCAAACCGTACCTCTTAATTTTTCCTGTGGAGCTCGGTATGATCAAAAAACCAGACGTTGGCAGAATTGAACACCAGAATTTACCATGCAACTTGGACTGTGTTTCCCCCTTTTCTTCTTCAATTCCACCTTCAAAATCTCCTTCTTCTTCTGTTCAGACTCTCTCCCTCGAAACCCCTCTGTTTTCCTTTGGTAAATGAAAATCTAAATTGGGTGACAGTGTGTAGAAGGGTTATAAAGAAAGGTCTTGGGGTGGGTGAAAATTCCCACCTTTCCACTTTCATTTTTTTTTTTTTTTTTTTAAAACAAAACATACACCTTCCACTTTCCATTTCTCTTTTGTTTTAGTTTCTTCTTTTCTTTTTTTTTAACAAGCTTACCAATACATTTTTCTTAAGAATTTTCAAGGAGGGATTCCGGGTTTACAACTATAAATCTAATATCTCTATCTAGATTTTAATAGCATGCAAGGCATTAAGGAACTTCTTTTAAGGGCTTTTAAGAGAATTCTCCACTTTCATGCAAGAATTTACAAATAGTCATGCAATTAAATTCTAGCCTAAAACATACTTTTCCAAGCACAAATTCAGACCAATAAAACAAATAATATGTGATCAAGAGATTATAAGCATTAAATACATAAAAGCATGAATGAAACAAGAGCATTCAATCAAGGTATTTAATCAATTAAAACCTCATGTCTAATGGCTACATCAAAACCCCAACTATTATGAACAAAGATACTTAGATTCATACAATTAAACCTCTAAGTTCCCAATTTACAGCCACAAAACAAAAACTAAACTAAAGGAAAAGGAAGAAATTAGCAAACAATGGTCGATCCCGCGTTCCCGTCGTGATCTCCACTTCCCTCGAGCTTCGGATCTTAAAAAATACTCCACAAATGCTGCCAGTTGCTCCTTAAACCCTCAATTTGAGCTTGGAATCGAGATTATGGCTGAAACCCTTGGATTGGCATCCCAAAACGGCACAAAAAAATGATGTTTATGTAGGAAATCTTGAGGCAGCGTTGAGACGCTTAAGATGGTTTACATGCGTGTTTTAGCGAAAAACAACGTTTTTATGTTTTTCGTAGCATTGAGACTCTATGGACAGCGTCTCGACGCTACCCTGCAGATAGTACTGGCCATTTTTGCTATATCTCTTCGCTCGGGTATCCGAATGACCTCTGGTTTGATGTGTTGGAATCGTGATTCGATGTAGAATCTCCCGAAACGTGCCTTATGCTCAAATAACATATTTAATCTTCTTGAATTTTCAATTAAGCTTCAAAAGGCTCTAATATCCACCAAAATACTCCCAAACACTTGGTTTTGCTCCTCAAGCTCGGTTTCTACAAAATTAATAGAAATAGGCATAAAAGCTCACAAAATAATCACAAAACTAGCATAAATAAGAGGACATAAGATAACATAATTACATGGTATGAAATACCCCCACACTTAAACCTTTTCTAGTCCCGAGCAAAAGCAAAAACAAAACCCACATATATGAATTCACCATTATATCAAAGTGACTCAAACCTTAATGTTCTAAATAACAATATAATAACAATTTAAGGAAATACTCAAACACAACTTTTCATCAAGCAAACTCGAATCTAAGCTTTTTATCTCTTGCATGTGTGTGTGCATAGCCCTCTTAAAGTAGTCTTTACAAGCTCAGATTATGTTTATAGAGTCCTCCATTCATCTTCCCCCTACACTGGCTCCAAGCACCAATTCTCTAGCATTTTTACACTAAAAAATGTAATAAGCTACTAGGTACCTGAAAATGAACAAATCGACCAGCTAAACTTGCATTATTTTAATGTCAGGGGCACTAGCTTTCACACACGCATCGTAGGGAGCCTTACCTAGAGCACTCACTACATAGGTGGCCTAACTGATCACGACAGGGGTAGCTCTTTTTACCCTTGACTCTTTTAAATACATTACAGGCTTAGTTTCTTTTTCTTTTTTTTTTTTTTCTTTTCTTTCACTAAAATGGTTTTTATTTTGAGCTCACTTTCTTTTCTTTTTCTTATAGGCAAATCAAACATGCTTTTTCTTCTTCCTAAGTAACACATTACACCTTTTCATGCAAGTCAACCTTCAAACTAGAGCTAAAGCCTATCGGAGTGACAACGAACTTTTGGATTAATAAAACTACTATGAGGCTTCAAAACTAACAAAAGATAGGCTAGGTGCTCATAACTTGCAAGAAATTCAAAGTAAAATTTTTTAACTTACTTGAATTCTAGACATGCTTTCATATTTCACAAAAATTGTAAAAATATTATTAATCAGAACACATCACAGGTTGTCCTTATCACACTCAATGCAATAAAATCATGATATAATCACCAAAAAAAATTCAATAAAAGCTCAATGAGAACAACACACATCCCCCCACACTTAAAACATACATTGTCCTCAATGTATCAACTAATCATATCTAATTCAGCATGCTTAAGGACAATTTAAAAATATAAAAGGAAGAGTGATACTGCCCTGAAGTGCGAGAGACTACTCAATTCAGCCTAATCAACGGGTGTAATGTGAGAGATATTATTCTCGAGCTGCTAAAATATCAACCACCAAGAACACAAGATCAACACAAACAAAGCTAAAAGAAAAACAGAAAACCATAAAAATAAACGAAAGACTAAGAGATAGAAAGCTTGGGCTGCCTCCCAAGAAGCGCTTGTTTAACGTCTCTAGCTAGCGGGACTCGTGTGGGCTCTCAAGGTACGTAAAAATTCTCCCATTTCTTTGGGCCCCTCTTCCTAGAGTCAACAAAGCATACCAGGGCTAGCCTAAAACATACTTTTCCAAGCACAAATTCAGACCAATAAAACAAATAATATGTGATCAAGAGATTATAAGCATTAAATACATAAAAGCATGAATGAAACAAAAGCATTCAATCAAGATATTTAACCAATTAAAACCTCATGTCTAATGGCTACATCAAAATCCCAAGTATTAGGAACTAAGATACTTAGATTCATACAATTAAACCTCTAAGTTCCCAATTTACAGCCACAAGGAAGAAATTAGCAAACAATGGTTGATCCGCGTTCCCGTCATGATCTCCACATCCCTCGATCTTCGGATCTTCAACAATACTCCATAAATGCTCCCAATTGCTCCTTAAACCCTCAAATTTAGCTTGGAATCAAGATTAGGGTTGAAACCCTTGGATTGGCCTCCAAAAAAGGCGCAAAAAATGATGTTTATGTAGGGAATCTCGAGGCAGCATTAAGACGCTGCAAGAAAAATGGTTTACGTGAGTGTTTTAGCTAAAAACAACTTTTTTATTTTTTTCGTAGCATCGAGACACTATGGACAGACAGTACTGACAATTTTTGCTATATCTCTTCGCTCGGGTGTCCGAATGGCCTACGGTTTGATGTGTTGGAACTGTGATTCGACGTAGAATCTCCCAGAATGTGCCTTATGCTCAAATAAAATTATTATCTTCTTGAATTTTCAATTAAGTTTCAAAAGGCAACAATATCCACCAAAATACTCCCAAACACATGGTTTTGCTCCTCAAGCTCGGTTTCTACAAAATTAAGAGAAATAGGCATAAAAGCTCACAAAATAATCACAAAACTATCATAAATAATAGGACATAAGATATCATAATTACATGCTATCAGCGACCGTATTTGGACTTTGTCCTAGGGACCCGATTCTATTTTACAGGTTTTGCAGGTTAGAGTTGGTGCATGCGCAAAGGGCCTTGCCCTTGTGATTTTGATCTTGAGATAGAGCAAACTTTTCATTGGCTCCGTAAAGAGCAAAAGAGGAGAAGAAGAGATCTACAAGAGCTAAGCGCAAAGGAGAATCTAAAAGGACTTGTTTTGTAGGAATTTTCTTTTTTGCAGGAACTTTCAATGGATCAACTCGGAGCCGGTTCTCTTGGTGAGCAAGAAAGAAGAGCACAACCCAATGATGTGCCACAACAACAAAAACCACAACAGCAAGCGGTACAGCAAAATCCCATTTTTATTGCAGATGAACGAGACAGAGTCATAAGGGATTATGTGGCCGCAACTTTCCTTAATCTTAATGCATGAATGCCTCTAGTTACTTAGGTTTGCGCTGGAAGAGGTGTACTCTTTTTTTTTTTTTGGAGGGGGAAGAGTGAGAGATTACTATTGAGATTTATGCCCTAAAGCTTCATAATTAATAATTTATTTAATAATTAATAATAAATTTGATTATTTTGTTTACAATATAATATTATCCATTATATGAAAAATCCAAGGTTATTAATGTAATCTTGAATGCTATGTGGTTGACATACGAGAGGATCATGTTCAAGAAATAACCTAAAGGTCATATTATATGGATAAAGTTGGGTGCCTTATCCTGATAACACTATTGATATGGCCCACTTTGTAATAGTTACAAATGATTTGATCCAAATTGTTCATGTGGAGACATGTGAGTGGGGGTATCTTATACAATGAGTTTGTGTAAGACTAGACCACGAAATATTTAATCTCTTTTTATAAATCCGTTAATTGAGAAGATTAATATTTCATCAGGATGATCATATGCGACTCGATCTTAATCTTGAGTGAGTTATGAACTCCTGCCTGTGAGGGGTTATCCTTTGATTTACATGGGTGAGAGTGGCTTTTGTAGCCGATTCAATATGCCTACCATTTTGGGGACTTGACCAAATAGGGAGCTGGGAACATAATCTCACAAGATAGAATTCACTCCTTCCCATATAGGGTAAGTAGATGAGTACTTTCCTTAAGTGCTGATTTTAAGACTTGAACAATGGGGCCCCACCTTCTCATTGGTCCGAGAGGGACTTAGTTGATAATTAGATTATAAACAGATTGTTCATTAGAGGATCAATGGTACTTAAGGAACAAGATGTAATTATAGGGTAAAACGAACTTTTGACCTAATTGTAATTACGAACAACTCGTGAAGGATTGACTTAAATGTAATGATTATATTTATGGACACAACTTATCCTACAGTGTATAAGAATGCAACTCTAGGTCTATAGTGGAGTGCCCTATAGTTAATTAATGAAAATTAATTAATTAAAGAGTTAAATTAATTGAATTTATATAATTGGAGCTTATAATTTATAGGTCCATAAGGTCCCCTTGCTAGCTCATAGTAACACTAAAAAATCAATTTAGTTGAAAGAAAAATTTGAAATGTTCAAATTAATATTTAATATATTAGATATAGTAAATATATAAGAGGAAAATATATTTATTGTATTTGATACATTAAATAATTAAAAAATTAATGTATATTAGATACATTAAATAAAAGATATTTATAGAATTTGAATAAGATTCAAATAAATAAATATTGTAAGGGATGAATGAGATTCAAATAAATATAAGATATATTTTAATATATTAGATATTAAAATATAATATTTTAATTATGGCAAAGATTTTCCCCTTGGTCTCTATAAATAGGACCCTTGGGTTGACCCATTAGACATAACACACATCTCCTCAATAGAGAATTAGAGAATTCTCTCTAGACCTCTTCCTCTCCAATCCCTTATGGATTTTCTTTCAAGAGGCTCCCACAAGCTTTGGTCCTGTGTTCGAGTCATAGCTAGGAAGACTTTGTGGAGGAGATAAAGATATTCCAAAAATATCTCCATATTTACTCCAAGTAAGTTTACTTAATCTTATTTTTTTAGTTTAATTTTAAATAAAATCAAAGACGATCCAATGCTTCCATTGCGAAGTGAAACGTTCATTCCATCAACATTGAGGCAGCTCATTTTGAGTTGAAGCCGATAATGTTTCAGATGCTCCAGACTATAGGGCAATTTGCAGGATTACCAAATGAGGATCCTTATAAGTACATGAAGCAATTCTTGAGGATATACAACATGTTCGAGTTGAATGAAGTATCAAGCAAGACATTGAAGTTGAAAATTTTTATTTTTTTTCTTGCAGGGTAATGCAAAAGCATGGCTAGATTCTTTCCCATTGGACTTGATCAATTCTTGGGATGACTTGTCAGAAAAGTAGCTTTTGAAATATTTCCCTCCAACCAAGAATGCTTAGATTCGAGGAAAAATTATCACTTTTAAATAGGGTCGAAACGAAGGCGTGGATACAACATGGGAACGATTCAAGAAGTTAGTCAGGAGATGTCCACATCATGGCTTAGCAACATGCCTTTTAATCGATCATTTTTACAACGGATTGACTTAGGGGTCTAAGACCTTGGTTAATGCATCAGCAAATGGATCCCTATTGAGCAAGGCAGACAATGAAGCTAATGAGATTCTAGATACAATCATCTCCAACAACAGTCAATGGGGAGATTAAGACATGCATTCTATTAAAAATATTGCAGGTGTATACGAGGTTGATGCAATAGCATCGCTGAGCGTGCATATCTCAGTAATTAACAACACTTTGAAGAATTTCACTATGGGGAACTAGGCCCCTGTTGCTACTTTGAATCAAATCTCAACACATACTTGTGTTTATCGCAGTGAATGCCATCTATATGGAAATTGTTGTTACAATCCTACCTCTATGTGTTTTATAGGGTATAACGGGGTCAAATCCTTACTCGAATACGTACAACACAGGTTGGAAACTGTAACGACTGACACTTTCAGGTATTAATTAAAGTTTCAATTTTGAAATTTAAATTAATTGTGGGTCCAATTTTATTTTTAAGTTGTGTATTGAAGTGAGATTAGGAGATTATTTTTAAAATTTGAAAATTGGAATGAGAAAGGAATTAATTGGGTTTGGGGGCATATTGGTTATTTACTTGAATTTTAGTTAAGCCCAAGCCAAGAGTGAGCTAGCCCTAATCTTTTCTCTCTATTTAGGGTATCCAAGCCAATTTTAAGTCCAAGCTACATGCAGCCTTAGGCATCTTCTCCTTCACCTAATTTCTTCTCCTTCTTCACTATTAGGCCACCATTACTACCATTCTTCCTCTTTTAAAAAACATCCCACTTTCACCGTCATCTCTTTCAACCTCTCCCTCTTCTTCTCACGTTTTTTCCTTCTGGCGACGAGCACCCAGTCCGACAGCAAGCAGTTCCAACGGCGGCCTCCATCTCCGACGATCTCTCTCTCTCTCAGTTTGAGTCAAGCAGATCGTTGTTGGGCGTTTGAGGGCAGCGATTTGCGTCGGTTTGAGGGTCTCTTTCGAGTGCAGGTGGTCGGAGACAGTGGGCGTTCTTCCCTGACAGGATTGCTCTATTTTTTTTTTATTTTTTGGTGATTTTTGGCACTGTATAGCCGCAAATAGCCTTCGTTCTTGCATGGGTAAGTTTTTTCGTGTTGTTTCCTTATGGTTTTCATATTGAAGACTTGGCTTTGGGCACTGTTTTGGTGATTTGGAGGTTAACCCATTGATTTTTGGGCTCTATTTTAGATCACCCATTGTATGTAGAAGTTGGTTCGGCAAAATCGAATCAAATCATCACCTAATCGGCAAAGTTTGGTTCTGCTTTAGGTAGAAACTGACGTAAAACTTTCATTCTAAATTCAAGCAAATCCTTGATTATATGCTAGGCTTCAAATCTAAGTTTTGGATTATGTTGAAAAACTTTCCTAATTCTTTTACTGAGTTTGGGAGGTAGGTTGGGCTTTAAGATGATTATGGAGGGATATGTTTTAAAAGGGGTTTGACAATGCCAAACACTAATTGTTCTCTTGTCCTTTGGCTTGTTTTAGGTTGGACAAAGAACATCATTAGTAGGAGTTGATAGTCCTTGTTGTTAGGGCTCTATAACCTTGTAAGTAGCCAATGGGAACAATTCCTCTAAGTCTTGAATATGGAGTATGAGCTTTGGAACACATGTATGACTACGACTATGAGTTCCTCTTAAATATGAATTTTTGGGATAAGTTGAGTTATTAAGCCAACGTCTTAGGTTGATTTTTAGAATTGGAGTTTAAAGGCTATGAATGTCAAGCATGATCTTTTGAAAATTGTTATGGGTTTTTCAAGGGATTTCTTAAATAGGAGTTTGAGGATCCTTTCTTGAAATCGAGGCCAAGGTAAGCGACTTTATGCCGATATGCTTAAATGCAAGTTGGGAGCTGAATTGAAAAGCTACATTTGAAATGAAAAGTTTTTATAAATGTTTTATTTACGATTTTTAATGAATTTTAAAATGCTATATTTTATATGAAAATGAATTTTTACATGTATGATTGCCAAATAATCTTATGATTGTGATGCATGATTTATGATTTATGATGAATAATATGAGAATGTTGCCTTATGTTGCATCACTGAATGAAAATTAAAAATGCTTTGGGACCTGATGCATATGTGTGTATTTTCATGACAAAATGATTTCGAAGGCTGTGGCAATTACCCTCCTAAAATTATAGATGTACATGTAAATTAAAAGGAACCTGAAAAGGTTAAATGAAAAGAAACCTGAAAAGGTTAAATGAAAAGGAACCCAAAAAGGTTAAATGAAATGGAACATGAAAAGGTTAAATGAAATGGAAATGATAGGCTGGGTTAATTGTCCACATTAAGCCGAAGAGTAAAGTTAAAGGGAAACGTTTCCACTATGAAAAGGTTTTAGGTCCTACTATAGGAAAATGTTTTAAAAATCATTATGTATGTGTTTGCATATCCTGACCTCGGTATTGAGGTCACTTACTGGGTATTTTAAATACTCACACTGTTTCAAAAATGTTTTATTTTCAGGTAAAGGCAAGGGCATCCTAGGCGATTGATAGAATAGTTTGCTGTAAGAGGCCATGGGTGACCTATAGAAGCTTTATTTATGCAATTTCTTTATTGTTAGCATTTTTTGGGATGTCTTTTTAGCAGACGTGTTATTGAAAATTATTTCAACTGTTAAACGTTTTATTTTATTCTTATGCTGTGAAGCAAATTTAGTGGGATCCGGAGGTAAAAGCTTTTTATTGTTTAACTAAAGTTTAATTCTTTTTGTGTGTTTATTTAAGAATTCTTAAATTTCATTAGCATACATGCAGTAACGTCCCTTGAAAGTCTTATAAGAGAAGTCGGGTCGTTACAATTGGTATCAGAGCTCATGGTTATGGGTTATGTAGACTCGTTTACATCGTAAGCATTAAGTATCCCATGGCCAAGCAGCAAATACCAAGTCATCGCCAGATATGCCCTTGTACTAAAGATTAATTCATTTATTCATTCTTCCTAATTTATCTATCTTTTCGAAAAGGGTTGTTTATGTTATGCTTTCAAAATACAATAAATGCATGCATGTTGTTTAAGGTGTTTGGTTATGGAATTGGAAGGCTTAAATGGATAAGTTGTGGTGTAGTGTTTCCATAGAGATGCTGCCACGTAGAGGGGGAAGGACACATCGCTGGAGCAACTAGCCTACCAGGATGTGAACCCCCAGTAGCGCCACCAGTTGGGCAAGAAAACCCTACTGTGGGAGTCTGCGATGAGGACTGTGGTCACCAACGGTGAGCTGGTGATGTGGATGTAATTCAAAAAGGCATTTTGGCAGAAGTTTTACCCAGCGGCCGCCCGTTACAGGATGTAGGTGGAGTTCCTGCAACTCCACAAAAATATATGATCAATGGAGGTGTATGAGAGGGAGTTCACGAGGCTCCTATGCTTCGCCCCCGAGCTAGTTGACAAGGAGGCCAAGAAGGCGGAGCTCTTTATGATGGGTCTAGATGAGGATATTCGAGGCTTTATGCAGGCTCTGGCACCCCCTAATTATGCCACGACATTGAGGGCGGCTGAGTTGATAGGCATCCGTCAGCAGAGTGAGCATCATGCCTATAAATCCAGGTCTCTCCACGGGCTATAAAAGGAAATGGGGTCAGACGACCTCTAGTCCCCAGCACTCCCAGCACCCTCAGCACTCCCAGCATCCTCAACTCTCGTTTGGAAGAACACGTTCAGGTTCAGGACAGAGGCAGTAATAATATAAGCCAGGAGGTGTTGCGTAATTTTTGCGCAATACCGCAAGTGTACGGGTCAAGTTTTAATATATTGAAAGAGTGTTTGAGTATCGTCCTCAGCATTGGTTTTCTAATTCACTTAAGTACTATGAATATTATCGCCCAATTTTATTTAGATAATAGAATTGAATGATGGATGCAAGATTTAAATAAAACAATTATAATAAAAATTGAAACAATCAGAGGAGAGAATATCCTAGGGAGTTGATTTCACCTATTAGACTAATATAAATAAATTACTTAAACATCCAAGATTGATCAAACAAATATTTCATAAGTCTAGAAATCTTTTAACATGAATGACTCTCTCGAGGACAAACAATTCTTATGCAATAAGGCAAAACCTACATCTCTGATGATTTTTAACGTTATGTATAGCATTAAGTTCTTTCATTAACAACTTCGAAAGGAGCTCTAATCATTATCAAGTTAGAACTACCTTTAGTCATGCAATTAGGATCTAATCTAAATTACCTTTCTCAAGCGTGAATTTAGACCAACATAACATTTAATCCGTGATCAAAAGATTAAAAGCATTAAGAATATAAAAGCATGAATGAAATTAATGACAATCAATCATGGAATTTAAATAATTGAAACATAAGGTCTAATGGCTACATCAATCCCTAGAATAGGAAAAGAGTTTAGCCACTCATGTTCACTATCACAAAATCTAAACTCTTAAACAACATTTAAATACTAAATAAAAAGAAGGAAGAGAAAAACTATGCCGGTGTGTCGATTTTCCGTCTTCGTATGATCTCCACAACTTGGCCTTGAATATTTCCCTCAGGTCTCTTCTCACTATATGTAGAAATTTAGAGTTGTGCTCTCCAAAGTTGAATGCCTTGAAGTGAAGAGAATGTGGGTATTTATAATGGGTTAATTCATATCCTAATCTAATTAGGAATTCATTATTTAATTAAATTAGGAATCCAAAATCTAATCAAATTAGAAATCCATAACCTAATTAAATTAGGAATCTATAACCTAATTAAATTAGGAATATTTTTCTTCTCCAAAAATTGTCCCCAAAATTGGTTGTTTAATTATCTCATTTATCACCATATTTCTTCTAAAATCTTCGTTTTGCTCCAAATGTTCAATTTCTACAAAATAAACAATTATGAACGTGAAAAACATATTTTTAAGTCTCAAAACTAGCATAAAATAAAGCCTAAAGATAGCACATATTGTGTGCTATCAGGAGGCAATAGTGGTGATAAGCCACAGTGCCTTGAATGTGGGAAATATTGGGGCAGATGTTTGGTCAGGATGGAAGGATGCTTTAGGTGTGGACTTGAGGGTCACAGAGAAAAAATTGCCCCAACAAAGGTATTGGGATCCTGGCTCTAAGTTCGAGTGGTGCTGGTACTTCTAGACAAATGATCTAGTAAGGGAAAGCTTATGCTACTACGAGTTGAGCTGCTGGTAATTCGGATTCTATGGTCACAGGTACACTCCCAATACTCAGGTATCTTGCCTTCGTACTTTTTGATTCAGGTTCTACTCATTCCTTTATCTCTGCATCCTTTGTGGGACAAGCTAAATTAGAGTTATAACCGTTGATATGTGTTATGTCTGCTGCCACCCTGGCACGGGTGAGTTTGTTGGCCACTAAAAAAGTAAAAGCATGTAAGGTGTTAGTGTCGGGTCGTGAGTTAGATGTGACCTTGGTAGTCTTAGACATGAAGGATTTTGATGTAATCCTAGGCATGGACTGAATGACAGAGAATTACGCCAGTATTGATTGTTTTCATAAGGAGGTGGTGTTTATGCCATCATTGTAGGCAAGCTACAAATTTAAAGGGTCCAGAACTGAGATTTCACCTAGGGTGATTTCTGCCCCGAAGGCAAGGAAGCTCATCAACAGAGGAGCATGGGGCGTGTTGGCGAGTGTGGCCGACACCAGATGTGTTGAGATTTCAATATCATCGGTACTAGTAGTAAATGAAATTTTGGATGTCTTTCCTAAAGACCTTCTAGGGTTACCTCCTGCACAGGAGATAGACTTTAGCATAGAGCTCGAGCCAGGGATGACTCCTATCTCTAAAGCTCCGTACATAATGGCCCCATCACAGTTAAAGGAGCTCAAGTCGTAGCTGCAGGACCTTTTGGATAAAGTGTCCATACGCCCTAGCGTGTCACCGTGGGGTGCACCTATGTTGTTCGTGAAGAAGAAAGATGGGTTTATGCTTTTGTACGTAAACTATAGAGAGCTAAACAAGGTAACTATTAAGAACAAGTACCCTCTCCCTCACGATATATTTGACAAGTTACAGGGGGAAACGGTGTTCTCTAAGATTGACCTGTGATCAGGTTATCACCAGTTGAGAATTTGGGATGAAGACATTCCTGAGACAATTTTCAGGTCTAGGTATGGCTACTATGAATTCACTGTGATGTCGTTTGACATATACCTGCAGTGTTTATGGGTTTGATGAATAGGTTATTCAAGGAGTTCCTGGATACTTTTGTGATTGTGTTTATTGATGATATTCTTATCTATTCCAAGTTTGATGAGGAACACAATGAGCATCTCAGGAGAGTTTTGACAACTCTGAGGGAGAATAAGTTGTATGTAAAATTTTCTAAGTGTGAATTTTGGCTTCAACAAGTGTCATTTCTAGGGCACGTGGTGTTTAAGGATGGAGTATCAGTGGACCCCACAAAGGTAGAAGCAGTGACTAAGTGGCCTTGCCCAACCACGGTCACCGAACTGCGTCGTTTCTTGGGTTTGGCAGGTTACTATCGATGGTTCATGCAAGATTTCTCTAAGATTGCTGCGCCTTTGACTCAATTGACTCAAAAGGGTAACTCGTTTGTGTGGAGTGAAGATTGTGAAGCAAATTTCCAAAAGCTGAAGTAGAGGTTGGTCTCGGCGCCTGTAATCACCATGCCTGATGGAACAGGAGGTTTTGTTGTCTCTAGTGATGCCTCAAAGAAGGGCTTGGGATGTGTTCTAATGCAGCATGGAAAGGTTATTGCCTATGCCTCCCGCCAGTTGAAAGACTACGAGTGCAACTATCTGACCCATGATTTGGAATTGGCAGCGGTGGTCTTTGCCTTGAAGATTTGGAGACATTATTTGTATGAGGAGAAAATCTAGATCTTCACAGACCACAAGAGCTTAAAGTACTTCTTCACTCAGAAGGAGCTAAACATGAGGCAACGCAGATGGCTGGAGTTGGTAAAGGACTACGATGTTGAGATTTTATATCACCCAGGCAAGGCAAACGTAGTTGCAAATGCTCTTAGTAGAAAGACAATGCACACTTCGGCTCTGATTACTGACCAAGCTCATATACGAGCCGATTTAGAGCGTGCAGAGATAACAGTATTAGTGGGAGAAGCTACCGCACAGTTAGCCCTATGGTAGTTCAACCAACCTTGAGGCAGAGTATTATAGATCTTCAACGAAAATTCTCCAAAAAATTTCAAAAATTTCAACATAAGCATGCTCAACATAATCAATCAAAAGTTTGATGTGGGTGCTCAAGACTCAATCAACATGCTAAACATTGAATATAAGCTCAATTCAATTAGATCGTAACCCTCCACCCCCAACCTAAACTTACATTGTTCCCAATCTAAATCTAGCTAAGAAAAGCTTAGAGACAAATAAGATGGAATTGAAAAACTCCCCTAAAATCTCAGCACATAGGTGAGTGGTGTCAAGCATCCTTAAAAAATGATCATTTTTTTTCCTCCTCTGATCAATCCATCACTCCAAACCTCATTGATGGCATGTCCTGCAAATTAGATTTATCTATATCACACAAAGAGTTAAGAACATCAATAGATTCCTCATCCTTACAAACTTTAAATTCAACTACCTGCCCATTAAACCCAATAGAAATAGTGCCCCATCTACATTTAGGTTCGTTTTGGTTGTTTTCATAAAGGGCCTACCTAATAATTAGACGCAAATGTGTGCTTAGGTCTATCACCCATGTCTAACACATAAAAGTCAGCATGAAACAACAAGTCATTAACCTTTACTAGCACATTCTCAACAATGCGTAGGGGATGCACTACAAAACGATCAACCAACTGAATACAAATCCCAGTATCATGCAATCCATTTAAATTGAGCTCCTTATAAATATAAAAAGGCATGACATTAATCGACGCGCCTAAATCTAACATGGCATGCTCAATATTTTTATCCCTTATCATGCATAGCAATGTAAACATTCCAGGATCTGAGCATTTTTCAAGCATGGATTTCAAAGATAAGGCAGTAACATTCTCACTCAACTTCTTACTTTCCCACTTCTTTTCTCTTTTCAAGGTGCACCACTTCTTCAGGAATCTCGCAAACTTAGGTATCTTCTTCATTGCCTCCAGAAGTGGGATGTTAACTAATCGGTGTACACGCAAGCACAAGTGATCCAAGTAATAATAAAATGGTAAATATTATCGAGTATCGAATCCTCAGAAAATTGGGGTAGTTTATTCAATCAGTTATCACACTTACTTGCATCCAATTTTATTGAGGAAAAATAAAAGTGAGACGAACATGAACTAGAATAACTAGATTAAAACAATGAAAGAATGAAACAAATAGAAACACAATTTAAATGGGGCTGAGTGTAGGACATTAATCTCACCAATTGGATCAATCACTGAAGTTAACGAATTCGTGCAATTAATTATGAAATTTACTTGAATCTAAAGGTAAATTATCATGGAATCCTCCATCGAGCTCATCCAATTCTCGAGCATAATTAATTAAATCACATGTCCATCCCATTGTAGAAAAGTTGTACCTGAAACCAATCGAGAAATCCATGTAGTGGGCACTTTCTCAGCATGCCTTTGTAATGCTCCCATGCCTCGTATGCTGCTCATCCTCTCTTTGCTTGAATGTACCAATCACGATTTTGAGCTTCAGTATCTTAGAAAATGGAAAAACTTAGAGAGAAAAGCCTTCATCAACTCACTCCAAGTCGAGATGCCTCCCAGCGTCAAAGAATCAAACCAATCTCTCGCCCTATCTTGCAAAGAAAATGGAAACAACCGTAAATTAACAGTATCAGAACTAGCTTCATTAATTTTCACCGTCCCATTAATGTCTAGAAAAGTGCGCAAATGATAGTACAATCCTCAGTTGGATGCCCCGAAAATGCACTATCTCCAACCATTTGAATGATACCAGTTTTTAACTTGAATTGGTCAGCATGAATGGGTGTGTACACTATCCTTGAGTAATCAACATGTAAATCCGGCACAAATAATCCTGAATTGCCAAATTGGATTAATCACCCTATAAAGTATCCTTCAAATTTAAAAACATGCAAAAAAACAACATGAGTACCATTAATCACCTTATAACTCTACCAAATTGACATAGGTCACCCACAACAAATGAAACAAAAATAAAACGAACTAACCAATAAAGAATAAATTCCTAAATTAAAATAAAATACTTTATATTGTATAATATTAATTGAATTAAATGCCAATTCCCCGATAATGGCACCAAAAACTTGATCAGTGTACATGCAAGCGCACGTGATCGAAGTAATAATAAAATGGTAAATATTACCGAGTATCGAATCCTTAGGGAATTGGAGAAGTTTATTCAATTAATTATCACACTTACTTTCATCAAATTTGATTTAGGACAAATAAACGCCAGAAGAACATGAACTAGAATAACTAAATTAAAGCAATAAAAGAATGATATAAATAGGAACACAATTTAAATGGGGTCGAGTTTAGGACATTAATCTCGCCAATTAGACCAATCACTGAAATTAATGGATTCTTGCAACTAATTAGTCAATTTACTTGAATCTAAAGGTAAATTGATCATCGAATCCTCCGTCGACCTCATCTAATTCTCTAGCATAATTAAGTAAACCACATGTCTGTCTCAATAATTAATTATACTCAGCATTAATGAACCTTATCAATGAACCTAATTGATATTTTAATCACTGTCATGTCCAAACACCAACTATTATGCAATTAACCCCCAAATTCTTGAATTCTTTGTCAAGAATTAACACAAACAAGCAAGCCAATCAGTCCTTGATCAGGGGATTTAAAGCATGTCGCACATTGCATAAAAGTAAAAATGCTAAATTAATTACAAGCTCCCAAATAATCGAGAATTAGACTCCTAAATCTAGTCAATATAAATCATATTTTAGTACAATAGAACCATAATCCATCATAATCTATTCAATAATATAGAAGATGAATTAAGGGAAAACAGAGAAGAAACCCGTTGTGCTTTAATCCATCGCTCACTCTACGAACTTGCGAACCTCAGGCGTCGGATCTTCAATCCACCCACTCTGATTCAACCCCAAGCCTCTATAATATCTCTCAAATCGTGGATTAGGGTGTAAAACCTTAAATTGGCTATTCTTTTCCTTAAATAAACTTCTTAATTTAAGTTTGAAATTCGGCTAGAGACAACATCGAGACGTTGTCCAAAACAGCAGCTCTCCTCTTATGAGCGTGCAAGTAGCGTCTCGACGCTATGGATGGAAAACAACTCCTTCGAATTTTTGCAGCTTCGAGACTTCACAAGGCAGCATCTCGATGCTGACTCTCGGATTGCACACAACATGCTTAGCATCTAGACGCCATTTTCTGGGTCTAGATACTATCCTCTCATAATTACTTGACCAAATTGAGTCCATCTCCACCTTAGCCTCAAATTACACCACTTTTTGCCTTAGACTCCATATGATCGTTCCACAACCACAACATCTGCTCCGTTTTCTCATTTCCCTGAAATACATGAAAAATTCACATAAAAGCTCACAAAATCATACTAAAATTAGCAAATTAATTAGGAAATGGATAGCACTAAATGAGTGCTATCATTTACTTCCAACTTTCTGAATACCTCAAGGGTGTTCTTTTTCATGCTCCTCTTCTTTTTGTACTTTTGGTGGAGCTAACCTATTAGGAAAAGGAGCTTGAGGGCATAAGAGTTCAAATTCCAAGATGGATCAAAAACTATACCTCGCGTGGGTTTGGGGGAAGGTTCTTCTTTCTTCTAAAAAATCTTTCCTCTCTCAATATGCGGTGGTTGATTGGCTTGAACCTCTTTGCCACTTCGTAGAGTAATGGCATTCGCATTTTCCCTCTTCTGCACATCAGGTTGTGCAAACATCTTTCAATTGTTCTAGCTTGCCTCGAGTTTGTTGACAGTGGTGGCAATCTGAATAATCTGGTTTCCCAATTTTTTCATGCCATCCCTCGTCTCCTTCTAGAACTTAAGGTCATCCTTATGAAACTGAGGGTGTCTTGTTGAAATTTCAAAGGGTTCTCAATAGGCCTTTTAACAACATCCCGAGAGGCATACCTGAATTAGAAGCTTGGGTCTGAAACTGCGTGGCCCAAGGTTTGGTTCTAGTTCTGATTGCCCTGGTCCCCATATCTGAAGTTACAGTGGTCTCCCAATCTAGGGTTAGAAGTGTTAAAGTACGAGTCATACTTCCTCTGATTATTGTTTTCGGAATACCCTCCAATCACATTCACCTAAGGCGTCGATTGTCACACCCCTTCCCAGCTCACTTGCCTAACCTAGGAAGAGATGTAAAGACAGAGACAATCAACCCTCTTACTAGCTCTCCCTGACCATCCCAACATATACCTGAAAATGAAGGCAACCCAACACGTTTGAACAAGTAAGTTTGAAACGCTCAAATACACATATGAGCAAGACACATTCACTTTCAGTACTATGTTCTTTAACAAGTCATAACATTTTATAGTTATTACAACCTCGCTAAAATGCTTTTACTACAAACTATATACATAAGAAAGTGTATATACAAGGAGCTAAAACGGCGTGGTGGCAAACAGGTCTTGTCAAGGCTAAGCACCGGGAACTCGTCTACTACCTGGAAGCAGGAAACATAATGAAAACGTGAGCTGGGAAGCCCAGTGAGTGTCTATCTTAAAAACATTATAAGCTCAAAGGTGAAGCATAATGATGGACAAGCTACAAGTTAGAGATAACTTATCACTTATTTGTAAACATAATCAAACCATGCTACCCATTTACAGGTTTAAGTCACCACATTATGTATAGCATAGAAACTCATAATGTAGTATCATACTGAAGAATAGACATTTCAAAAGCGTAGAAGCTCATAACAATAAAACTCATAACATGATACCACTTTCGAACCTTAGCTGTGGTAGAGTCATCTCTATACCAACAACGTTCATACCTCTCTCACGTGCACGTGGAATGCCATTTAACACACTGGTCTTCCCTAATACCTTCTCTATGTCCTTCAGTATTGGGGTTAGACCAGTTACTACCCGAATACCTTCTCTTTGTCCTTCAGTATTGGGAAATCATGATTCCTCCCTCCCAAGTACCTTCTCAATGTCCTTCAGTACTGGGGGTTAACAACATACCGGGGCATACTTTGATTACCTTATAAATCATGTTTTGATAACACAAACAACAAATTCTCAACATTTGCACTTTTCCTTTCTAAACATGTTTCCAAGTGGATTTACAGAAGGCATTTTCTAAAGGAAGTCATACTTCCATAATTTAGTTTCCATGCTTGAATGTGTAGTTACAAACTAATTCAAATCATGCTTAAGTTTCATCAATGACATTCTATTAAAAGCTCCATGAAAAATATACAAAAGTAAGTCAAGCATGTTTCAATGATCAACATTTATGCTTTTGAAGAAAAACAAAGGTCAAGCATAGTTCTAAAATAGAGTCACTCACAATCACCAAAAAGGGTTCCAAGGATTATAAGCTATTCCTATCTCCGTTTGCCCTGAAAAAGAAATTAATAACATTAATTTCTTTCCTTATACACCTTAAAACATATATAATTCAGTCCCATAACTCAATTCATAATAACCATACGCACTTGGGTGTAAGGTATATAGAAATGGAAGCACATCTCCTTCAATCTCTTGCTAGCAGTTTTTTTTTTCTTGCACCTAAAATTCCAAGTTCAACTTTCAGCTTGGGTTCCTCAAAATTTAGCAAAACAACCACCTAATAGTTTTTTTGATAAACCTCAAGTACAACATCTTAGCTTACTTACCTCAAAGTTTCAGCTTCTAATTCCCCCTCAAGAGCTCAAAAAAAACTGATTTCTTCACACTGTTCTGCAACCCGAGAACTGTGAACACCTCTTGGTTTTCTGCAATTTTCACCTCCTTCCTCTTCGTATTTTCAAAACAGCCACCCACTGTCGTATTCTACACTCAATTTATGAGATTTTGACTAAAAAATCATCGAATTTGGTGCAGTAAATTAAGAGATATGGCTGTTTGAAGTTGATCCTCTTCCAAAAGCTTCCAGCTGGACAGCACCTACTTGCCAAAGACAAATCCGTGGCTCCACAAATTTTTGCCAGCTCCTACTTCCTCATTTACATCTTAATCCCCTTTTTCTAAAACACCAAAACAAGCCAATAAATTCACCTAACACATTTAGCCAACTTTACTTAAGTTTGTGAGAAATAAGAACTTTCATTCAATACATAATGCACCTAAAATTTACCCAACTTGTTAATGACCTTAACTTACTTCAATTCAACTCTTAATATGCTTATTCAATGGCTTACCTATCTCCTTATGAAGCTTTATACACATTATAGTTCACAATCCAAAAGATTCCCAAATCCCATCACGACATCTTTTAGTGCAACCTATATCAATTTGCATATGTCAAAACATCATATATGAGCACAATATGATCAAAAGAGAGTTTAGGGCTTACAATTTACTACCCCCTTAAGAGGAATTTCGCCCTCGAAATTCAGCAACATCATTTGTACGAGAAAAGTTGTGGGTACTTTTCTTTCATTTGGTCTTCGCTCTCCCATGTTGCTTCCTCGACCTCGTGATTTCTCCACAATACTTTTACCAACGGTTATGTCTTGTTCCTAAGTACCTGTTCCTTCCGATCAAGTACTTGTAGAGGTTGACCTCATAAGATAGATTCTCCTTAAGTTGCACTGGTTCCGCCTTGAGCACATGTGATGGGTCAGAAATGTATTTCCTTAACATTGATACATGGAAAACATTATGTACCCGAGACAACTCTATAGGTAAAGCTAATCTATAAGCTGATGGCCCTACAAGTTCCAGAATCTCGTAAGGACCTATATATCTTGGGCTCAACTTCCCTTTCCTTCCGAACCGTAAAATACCCTTCCATGGGGACAGTCTCGAGAAAACTTTGTCTCCGATTTCGAATTCTAAATCTCTCCTTCGCTTGTCAGCGTAACTCTTTTGCCTATCTTGCGCTGTCTTCAGCCTTTCCCTGATAAACTTAACATTTTATGAAGTACCTTGGACTAACTCTGGCCCTATTAGCTTTCTTTCCCCTACCTCACCCCAACATATAGGGGTTTTACATCTTCTTCCATACAATGCTTCGTACGGTGCCATTCCAATGCTAGAATGATAGTTGTTATTGTATGCAAACTCCATCAATGATAGATGAGTTTCCCAACTTCCTTTATACTGCAACACGCATGCTCGAAGCATGTCTTCGAGGGTTTGGATGGTCCTTTATGACTGACCATCAGTCTGTGGATGAAATGTTGTACTGAAGTGCAGTTTAGTTCCTAAGGCCTCTTGAAGGCTCGGCCAAAACTTGGAAGTGAACCTCGAGTCCCTATCTGACACAATTGATACTAGGGCTCCGTATTGGCATACAATCCTGTCAACATACAATTTAGCCAGTTTATCCAAGGTGAAAGTTACCTTAACTGGTAAAAATCGAGCAGTCTTGGTAAGTATATCAACTATCACCCAAATCCCATCATAACCGCTCGGTGTCCGAGGAAGTCCAAAAAGGAAATCCATGGTTACATGCTCCCACTTCCATTCAGGTACTGGGAGTGGGTTTAGAAGTCCTCCTAGTTTCTGTCGTCCAGGCTTCACCTGCTGACAGATAAGACATTTAGAGACATACTCTGCTATCTCTCGTTTCATTCCTGGCCACCAATAATGGCTCTTCAATGTCCGGTACATCTTTGTCCCTCCCGGATGCATCGCATAAGCTGAACTATGTGCTTCCTCCAGTATTGTGTTTCTCAAAGCTTCATCTTTAGGTACACAAAACCTACCGCACTTCATCAACGCCCCATCACGTCTTATTTCGTAATCTGCTCTCTGCTTCAAGTTCACCTCTTCCATCAATTTCTTGAGGACAGGGTCTCTAGCTTGACTTGAGATAACCTCATTAATTAAAGTAGGTCTTACCTGAAAATGAGCTAACAAATTTCCTTTTCACCAACTGACACTTCTGCATTAGAACTCTTGAGTTCCTCAAACAGAGCCACTCTAACAGCATTAAGTGAACTCTTAGGTTGCTTCGCCTTCCTACTGAGTGCATCAGCTACAACATTAGCCTTCCCTGGGTGATACTCGATTGTACAGTCATAGTCTTTTATCAATTCGAGCCACCTCCGCTGCCTCAAATTCAACTCCTTCTGCTCAAAGATATATTTTAAACTTTTATGATCTGTGTAGATATGACATTTCTCACCAAATAGATAATGCCTCCAAATTTTTAAAGCTGCAACTGCTGCGAGTTCCAGATCATGAGTAGGATAGTTACACTCATGCTTTTTCAGTTGTCTTGACGCATAAGCGATCACTTTCCCATCCTGCATAAGAACACATCCAAGACCCTGATGTGATGCATCACAGTAAACCTCAAACTCTTTTCCCGTCGTAGGTAGAGTTAATATCAGTGCTGTCACAAGTCTGTTCTTTAACTCTTGAAAACTTTTTTCACACCCTTCACCCCACTCGAATTTCGTGTTCTTCTTTGTCAAACTGGTTAATGGAAGAGCTATCTTTGAAAACCCCTCGACAAAACGTCGGTAGTATCCTGCAAGTCCCAGAAAACTACGGACTTCCGATACTGAAGTGGGTCGTTCCCACTTGACTATAGCTTCTGTCTTCTGAGGATCCACTTGAACTCCGGTTGCTGACACTACGTATCCCAAAAACACAACCTGCTCCAGCCAAAACTCACACTTACTAAATTTAGCATTCAACTTTCGATCTCGTAATGTCTGTAGCACTATTTTGAGATGTTCCGCATGTTTCTCCTTACTTTCTGAATACACTAAGATGTCATCAATAAATACTATCACGAACTGATCAAGGTAAGGATGGAAAACTCGATTCATGAGATCCATGAATGCTGCTGGGGCATTTGTTAACCCGAATGGCATTACCAAGAACTCGTAATGCCCATACCTTGTCCTGAAAGCTGTCTTTGGTACATCAAAGTCCTTAATCTTCAATTGATGGTACCCCGATCGCAAATCAATTTTGGAAAACACCGAGGCACCCTTTAGTTGGTCGAACAAGTCATCTATACGGGGCAAGGGGATACTTATTACGTATTGTTACTTTATTTAACTGTCGGTAATCAATACATAATCGTAATGTCCCATCTTTCTTTTTCACAAATAACACAGGTGCTCCCCACGGAAATACGCTTGGTCGGATATAACCCTTATCCACCAACTCCTGCAACTGAGTTTTCAACTCCTTCAATTCCTTCGGTGCCATCCTGTACGGTGCTTGAGATATTGGCGCCGTTCCTGGAATCAAGTCTATGGTAAACTCCACATCTCTATCAGGTGGCAACCCTGATAGCTCCTCTGGGAAAACATCTAAATACTCACATACTACTAGAATGTCCTCAGGTATCAATTTACTCACCGGTGCACAAACTACATATGCGAGATATGTTGTACAACCTTTATTCAATAATTTTCTAGCTTTAATAGTTGATATTATACAAGTAGGCAATATCTTCCTACACCCCTTAAACATGACCTCAATGTCGCATGGCTTCCTCAACACAACTTCCTTCTTATGACAATCCATAGAGGCATGATGCCTAGACAAGAGATCCATCCCCAAGATAACATCGAACTCTTGAAGATCTAAGGGAATCAGTTCAGCTGTCATAGTCATACCATCTACTTCTACCATACAATTCCTATAGAAGCTACGGACTATCAACATAGCACCAATAAGAGTATATATGCACAGTTCTTCAGATAGAGGTTCTAATTCCCCCTCAATATTAGTAGCAAACATACAAGAGATAAAAGAATGTGTAGCTCCTGGATCTAATAACACATGCGCAATACCACAAATAGAAAGTATACCAGAAACGACTTTTGGTGCATCATCTGCCTCCTGCTGTGTCATGGCATAGATCTTCCCCTGCTGTCGGGGTCGGCCTACAGGTCCCTTATGCATAGCCCTACTAGTGCCTTCTCCTCCAGCTACCCCAATCATTTGCTGCTGGTTCACAGTCTGCGACGCAGTTCTCTGTCCTACCTTGTTCTCCTGCATTAGCTGGGGGCATTCCATCTTGAAATGACCTTCTTGCCCACAATTAAAACATACATTACTCCCACTCAAACATCAACCCCAATGATACTTTCCACAAGTGTTGCACAATGTTTTCCTAGCTGAACTAGCTACCGACTCACCGGGTTGTCCTGTACGAGAGTCTCTTGCTGACCCTGTCGAAAAACTCGATCCCTGCTGTCTCTGTCTCTCCCTACCTCCACTCGTACCAGTCTTGGAAGTAGGCTGCCCACCACGATGAGGTTTGAAGCTCCCTTTTCCAGAAACTCTTGGGGTGAATCTCCTACTATCTCCTGGTTGGAGCCGATCTCGTGATGAACTAACCGAATAACTGGTACGTCCATCACCTACAACTCCTCTTCCCATTCTTTCCTCTACTAGGCTTCGCTCCACCCTTAGCGCTGTCTCCACTAGTTTGGAAAACTCAACCCACTCTGAACTTGCTGTCACAGGCGTTCGGATCTCTGTTCGTAGACCATCCTCGAACCTTTTGCATCGATCTATCTCGCTTACAACAATAGTGCTAGCATACTTTGATAACTCTGTGAACTTCTTCTCTTATTCAGCTATTGTCATCGATCCCTGAACGAGACCCAGAAACTCGTTCCTCTTCGCATCACGGTAAGAACTCGGATAATACTTATCTTCAAATACCTTTCGAAACTCTTTCCAACTCCATGCTTTCCCTTTTCTGCTCTCTGTTATCTTCCACCAATCATCTGCTCCTTTCAGGAGCAAGAATGCTGCTAAATCAACCTTCCTTTCCTCAGGGCATCGCATAACCCTGAAACACTTCTCAATCTGATTTAACCAAACCTCAGCATCAGCGGGATCTGTCGTGCCCTCAAATGTTGTTGCACCCAAGGCCTTTAGTCTTTCAATGCCATACTTTTTTTCTGGGTCTGCTTGTGTTGATCTAACACTTTCAGCTAATCTTTGAGTTATCCTCGTAAAAATCTGTTCCTCCAGGTTCACCTCTTGCTGAGGATGACTAGACTCTCCCTCTGATACCTCTCTTCCTCTATCGCCAGTAGCTTCTTGAGTTCTGGCCTCCACTTGCCTGCCTCGTTTGCCACCTCGAGACATGGTCCTAAATTATACAATCTTGTTAAAATAATTAAGACAACAAGCTCCTAGTTTAATGCATGAACCTAGTTCCCTTCCCAAAACCTTTTGCTCTGATACCAAGTTGTCACACCCTTTCCCAGCTTACTTGCATAACCTAGGAAGAGATGTAAAGACAGAGACAATCAACCCTCTTACTAGCTCTCCCTGACCATCCCAACATATACCTGAAAATGAAGGCAACCCAACACGTTTGAACAAGTAAGTTTGAAACGCTCAAATACACATATGAGCAAGACACATTCACTTTCAGTACTATGTTCTTTAACAAGTCATAACATTTTATAGTCATTACAACCCCGCTAAAATGCTTTTACTACAAACTATATACATAAGAAAGTGTATATACAAGGAGCTAAAACGGCGTGGTGGCAAACAGGTCTTGTCAAGGCTAAGCACCGGGAACTCGTCTGCTACCTGGAAACAGGAAACATAATGAAAACGTGAGCTGGGAAGCCCAGTGAGTGTCTATCTTAAAAACATTATAAGCTCAAAGGTGAAGCATAATGATGGACAAGCTACAAGTTAGAGATAACTTATCACTTATTTGTAAACATAATCAAACCATGCTACCCATTTACAGGTTTAAGTCACCACATTATGTATAGCATAGAAACTCATAATGTAGTATCATACTGAAGAATAGACATTTCAAAAGCATAGAAGCTCATAACAATAAAACTCATAACATGATACCACTATCGAACCTTAGCTGTGGTAGAGTCATCTCTATACCAACAACGTTCATACCTCTCTCACGTGCACGTGGAATGCCATTGAACACACTGGTCTTCCCTAATACCTTCTCTATGTCCTTCAGTATTGGGGTTAGACCAGTTACTACCAAAATACCTTCTCTTTGTCCTTCAGTATTAGGAAATCATGACTCCTCCCTCCAAAGTACCTTCTCAATGTCCTTCAGTACTGGGGGTTAACAACATACCGGGGCATACTTTGATTACCTTGGAAATCATGTTTTGATAACACAAACAACAAATTCTCAACATTTGCACTTTTCCTTTCTAAACATGTTTCCAAGTGGATTTACACAAGGCATTTTCTAAAGGAAGTCATACTTCTATAATTTAGTTTCCATGCTTGAATGTGTAGTTACAAACTAATTCAAATCATGTGTCACACCCCTTCCCAGCTTACTTGCCTAACCTAGGAAGAGATGTAAAGACAGAGAAAATCAACCCTCTTACTATCTCTCCCTGACCATCCCAACATATACCTGAAAATGAAGGCAACCCAACACGTTTGAACAAGTAAGTTTGAAACGCTCAAATACACATATGAGCAAGACACATTCACTTTCAGTACTATGTTCTTTAACAAGTCATAACATTTTATAGTCATTACAACCCCGCTAAAATGCTTTTACTACAAACTATATACATAAGAAAGTGTATATACAAGGAGCTAAAACGGCGTGGTGGCAAACAGGTCTTGTCAAGGCTAAGCACCGGGAACTCGTCTGCTACCTGGAAACAGGAAACATAATGAAAACGTGAGCTGGGAAGCCCAGTGAGTGTCTATCTTAAAAACATTATAAGCTCAAAGGTGAAGCATAATGATGGACAAGCTACAAGTTAGAGATAACTTATCACTTATTTGTAAACATAATCAAACCATGCTACCCATTTACAGGCTTAAGTCACCACATTATGTATAGCATAGAAACTCATAATGTAGTATCATACTGAAGAATAGACATTTCAAAAGCGTAGAAGCTCATAACAATAAAACTCATAACATGATACCACTTTCGAACCTTAGCTGTGGTAGAGTCATCTCTATACCAACAACGTTCATACCTCTCTCACTTGCACGTGGAATGCCATTGAACACACTGGTCTTCCCTAATACCTTCTCTATGTCCTTCAGTATTGGGGTTAGACCAGTTACTATCCAAATACCTTCTCTTTGTCCTTCAGTATTGGGAAATCATGACTCCTCCCTCCAAAGTACCTTCTCAATGTCCTTCAGTACTGGGGGTTAACAACATACCGGAGCATACTTTGATTACCTTGGAAATCATGTTTTGATAACACAAACAACAAATTCTCAACATTTGCACTTTTCCTTTCTAAACATGTTTCCAAGTGGATTTACACAAGGCATTTTCTAAAGGAAGTCATACTTCTATAATTTAGTTTCCATGCTTGAATGTGTAGTTACAAACTAATTCAAATCATGTGTCACACCCCTTCCCAGCTTACTTGCCTAACCTAGGAAGAGATGTAAAGACAGAGACAATCAACCCTCTTACTATCTCTCCCTGACCATCCCAACATATACCTGAAAATGAAGGCAACCCAACACGTTTGAACAAGTAAGTTTGAAACGCTCAAATACACATATGAGCAAGACACATTCACTTTCAGTACTATGTTCTTTAACAAGTCATAACATTTTATAGTTATTACAACCCCGCTAAAATGCTTTTACTACAAACTATATACATAAGAAATTGTATATACAAGGAGCTAAAACGGCGTGGTGGCAAACAGGTCTTGTCAAGGCTAAGCACCGGGAACTCGTCTGCTACCTGGAAAGAGAAAACATAATGAAAACGTGAGCTTGGAAGCCCATTGAGTGTCTATCTTAAAAACATTATAAGCTCAAAGGTGAAGCATAATGATGGACAAGCTACAAGTTAGAGATAACTTATCACTTATTTGTAAACATAATCAAACCATGCTACCCATTTACAGGTTTAAGTCACCACATTATGTATAGCATAGAAACTCATAATGTAGTACCATACTGAAGAATAGACATTTCAAAAGCGTAGAAGCTCATAACAATAAAACTCATAACATGATACCACTTTCGAACCTTAGCTGTGGTAGAGTCATCTCTATACCAACAACGTCTCTCACGTGCACGTGGAATGCCATTGAACACACTGGTCTTCCCTAATACCTTCTCTATGTCCTTCAGTATTGGGGTTAGACCAGTTACTACCCGAATACCTTCTCTTTGTCCTTCAGTATCGGGAAATCGTGACTCCTCCCTCCCAAGTACCTTCTCAATGTCCTTCAGTACTGGGGGTTAACAACATACCGGGGCATACTTTGATTACCTTGGAAATCATGTTTTGATAACACAGACAACAAATTCTCAACATTTGCACTTTTCCTTTCTAAACATGTTTCCAAGTGGATTTACACAAGGCATTTTCTAAAGGAAGTCATACTTCTATAATTTAGTTTCCATGCTTGAATGTGTAGTTACAAACTAATTCAAATCATGCTTAAGTTTCATCAATGACATTCTATTAAAAGCTCCATGAAAAATATACAAAAGTAAGTCAAGCATGTCTCAATGATCAACATTTATGCTTTTGAAGAAAAACAAAGGTGAAGCATAGTTCTAAAATAGAATCACTCACAATCACCAAAAGGGTTCCAAGGATTATAAGCTATTCCTATCTCTGTTTGCCCTAAAAAAGAAATTAATAACATTAATTCCTTTCTTTATACACCTTAAAAACATATATAATTAAGTCCCATAACTCAATTCATAATAACCATACGCACTTGGGTGTAAGGTATATAGAAATGGTGGCACATCTCCTTCAATCTCTTGCTAGCAGTTTTTTTTTTCTTGCACCTAAAATTCCAGGTTCAACTTTCAGCTTGGGTTCCTCAAAATTTAGCAAAACAACTACCTAATATTTTTTGATAAACCTCAAGTACAACATCTTAACTTACTTACCTCAAAGTTTCAGCTTCTAATTCCTCCTCAAGAGCTCAAAAGAAACTGATTTCTTCACACTGTTCTGCAACCCGAGAACTATGAACACCTCTCGGTTTTCTGCAATTTTCACCTCCTTCCTCTTCGTATTTTCAAAACAGCCACCCACTGTCGTATTCTACACTCAATTTATGAGATTTTGACTCAAAAATCATCGAATTTGGTGCATTAAATTAAGAGATATGGCTGTTTGAAGTTGATCCTCTTCCAAAAGCTTTCAGCTGGACAGCACCTACTTGCCAAAGACAAATCCGTGGCTCCACAAATTTTTGCCAGCTCCTACTTCCTCATTTACATCTTAATCCCCTTTTTTTAAAACACCAAAACAAGCCAATAAATTCACCTAACACATTTAGCCAACTTTACTTAAGTTTGTGAGAAATAAGAACTTTCATTCAATACATAATGCACCTAAAATTTACCCAACTTGTTAATGACCTTAACTTACTTCAATTCAACTCTTAATATGCTTATTCAATGGCTTACCTATCTGCTTATGAAGCTTTATACACATTATAGTTCACAATCCAAAAGATTCTCAAATCCCATCACGACATCTTTTAGTGCAACCTATATCAATTTGCATATGTCAAAACATCATATATGAGCACAATATGATCAAAAGAGAGTTTAGGTTGGGTTTTCTTTAGATTAATTAAGTAACCATAGTTAATTATGCGTAATTTTATTTAGTGAAACAAGACCTTGGATGAAAGAAAATAAAACTAAGCTAATTATTTAAAAGGTTGGAGTCCAATTTTAAGAGAAGAATTGAGACATTGATTTTTAACAACATAACAGGTTTTAATTCCCTAAGACATATACTACATTCAACCATTATAAGCTAAGGAACAACTAAATTCATTAATTGGCTTTCTCAAGACCAATTAAAACTCATGCAAGAAAACTAAATTACTTCTCAGTCTTATTAATCAATCAGATATGGCATCAAGAAATTCCTTATAACAACTTTTAATAATAAAACATTCATTCTCATGCAATGTTCGACTATCAGTCATGCAACTAGGTCTAATTCAAGTCTTACTTTCTCAAGCTAGAACTCAAATTAAGAAGAATTAAACTTTGGTTAAATGTTTAGACATTCAACACAAGAAACACGAATAATGCTACAATATAGTATAAACTAATCAAACAGAAATCAAATTCTAAATACAAGTCTCAAGAAGTCTCATTACTCAAGTGCAACATTACAAAACCAAAAACTCCTAATAATCTAAACTAACAACAATAAAGTAAAGAGAGAAAGAGAGAAACTTGCGGATGCATGCCAATCCTTGTTCCTGTCGTGATATGCTGTCATCTTGAGCTTTGAGTCTCCTCCTTAGCTCTCACAACTGCCCTCTAGGTCTCGAAATAGAGTGTTAATCGAGATTAGGGTTTTTCTTCTCCAAAAATGGCCCACCTTGCACGAAAGAAAATTTTCCCTTTATATTATCGAGAATGCATTGCAACGATGGGGGAAGAGTTGCAATGTTATCCCTTCGAATCGATTAAAGAAGAATTTTTTTTTAAGGCTGGCGTTACAACGCTCTATGTGCTGCTTGTTGGGTTTTAGGGGCTACACTATGTATAGCTTGCAACGTTATGCTCTTGGGCCTATTTGGTTGTTCACTTCTTTTCCTTGTCTCTTTGGCCCAAAAGCTTTCCTTTAAGCTTCTTTTTCTCTCCAAACCACTCCAAATCCTCGGTTTGGCTCTCAATGTTCGATTCATGTAATTCATAACCTAAAAGCATCAAAGTCCACTAAAAGTACACAAAACTAACCTAAATCTAAGCTTAGAAATAACACCTTTTTGTGTGCTATCAAACACCCCAAACTTAGATTTTTGTTAGTCCTCGAGCTAAACATAGTAAGAAAATATTCTTGAAAATTCAATGCAAGATTAATGACTCAAGCCTGAGTTATATAATTGACATTGAACAATAAAAGAAAACCTTAGCGCACCCTTTTTCAAGTAATTTTAAATTCTAGTTATTTCTTTCCATCCGTGTTTGTGTGTCTAACCCTATTTCTATCAGTTTCTACTAGTTTTAGACAGTTTTATAGAGTCCTTCCTCGTTTTCCCATACATTGGCCCTATGTTCCAATCTCTAGTCTCCCCACACTACAGTCAACAATCTACTTAAGCATTAACACATTTTTTTTTTCACTGGAGTTACTAACCCCCACACTTATCTTTTTCTTTCTTTATGAGATCCTAGCTTTCACACTTCCACTGGAGGGACCCTTCTCTAGAGTACTTTCTCAATGGATGGCCTAACTGATCATAATAGAGGTAGCTCTTTCGATCCCCACACTTTAAGCACACATTATTGACAAAACATGCTTTAATTTTCTTTAAACATGAGAAAAAATTAATAAAGATAAAATATTTTTCTTACTTCAACATATTTCAATCACAAACTTTCATGCAATTAAAATATTAATCATTTCTTAAGCCTATACTTCTAGACTCAATAAAACTATCCTAATGATAAAAAGCTTGTCGAATGCTCTATCAAATAAATTTATAAGCCAGACCTCTAAAATTTGAAGTAATAGTGGCCAGGGTCGATCACAGGGATTGGAGTTCTTAGATTAATTAAGTACCACAGTTACTCATGCCTACTTTTATTTAGAGAACCTAACTTTGGATTGAAACAAGAATAAACTCAATTAACTATTTACAAAGGTTGGAGTCCATTTAGAGAGACAAGCGAAGATTGCGTTACATGAAGTGCAACTATGAATTTGATTAAAGAATTGTAGAACATGCAACAACCTTAAGCCAAGAATTACTAAAATATGCAATTGACTATCTCCAACCGAATTGAACACATGTAAAGTAGTAAATCAACCTCTCGATCTATTTCTATACCTAAATATGGCATTATGAAATTGCTTTAATGACTTCTAATATTAACCTATTCATTCACATGCAATAGATTAACCCTAGTCGTGCATCTAAGTTTTCTAGTTAAATTTACTTTCTCAAGCTAAATTTAACCTAACATGCAAAGCTATGGCCAAAAGCCTTGAAAATTGATTAGACATGCATAAAAGGCATTACAATATAATTCAATTCAAAAAACAAACAAAGTTTAAAAGTACAATCATCCAAGAGTCTAAAATACTCAAAATTACATCCAATATTCTATATTATGAATCCTAAAGTTCAAGAAACAAAGTAAAGGGAAAAAGAGAAAAAAACTGGACGACGCATGCCAACACTCGTTCCTGTCGTGATGTCCCGCAATCTCAAGTTTTGAGTCTCCTCCTTAGCTTTCCAAAGTGCTCTCTATCTTTCCAAAGGGATCTAGGCTCTCAACGAATGAAAAATTTTCCTTTATAGACATCAAGACAGCGTTGCAATGCTAGGGCAGCATTGCAACGCTGTCCCTCAAATTTTATAAAAAAAGGAAAATATCAATTTGGTTGGTGTTGCAACACTGTGAACAACGTTGCGACGCTATGCCTTATGGTTTCCAATGTTGAATGGCTGCTGATGTAGCGTTGCAACGCTACAAGGGGCGTTGTAGCGCTATGCTCTTGGGTTCAAATACTTTGTTCTTCCTCTTCAATACTTCGATCTTGAATTATAGCCTCTAATTGATCCAAATTCACCAGAATACTCCGCTATTCTTTAATTTTGCTCCAATTGCTTGATTTCTACAAAATATACATAATAATACATGAAAGCACACCAATCATATCAAAACTACCATAAAACTAAGCCTAGAAATAGAACATTTTTTCTAATTAATTCTAAAACCTACCACATAAAATAGTGAGTGAAGTGCAGTAATTCCTAAACACAGATGTGGCTACCGGTTTGTTGCTACTAAAATGAAGTTAGAGACCGATGACACCAACAGTGATTCTAGCCCAGCTTGGAAATCTCTACATCAATTAATTTGTCAGATTAATCAACAAAGAGATAACTAGGATTAGAACAAGAATTAAAAGCCATAAAGAAAGCTGTAATATACTAGAAATTAATTTAGAATCATCACAATCTTGCAAAATTATCCCTAATTAACTCGAATTAGCAAAAAACACCTAGTCGGACATTGTTTGCATCAATCTCAAAGCCATAATACAAGCTAAAGTGACACACCTTCTTCCGAACCACCTGCTAACTTAGCCCGGAAGACGGAGTGAAGCCAACAGACACCGCTATTCTTGTTAGCAATACCTGTGACTCTGTTATACCTGATAAGTATACTATGCTTGAATATAAGTTACTCAAACACAACATAGCGGAAACTTGGTAAACGTTACCAAGTATACATATAGGGCGGTTCTGGTAAAGACCCCTGTGGAACAACCAAAATGGGTAGGGGTACTACAACTCAATATATCACGAACCAAGATTTACATAACCAAGACCCCTAGCTTCGTACACGCACATAACTACACATCCCTATTAAGTTATGTACATTACGAGCAGACTTGCTATACTACACCATCCACATACAAAAATATCAGACTCGTAGAGCTTCCAGCAGGCTGTGGCAGGATCTCAGGCACCAGGAGCTCGATCTCTACCTGAAAAATTGGAAAACATTGAAAGAATGAGCTGGGAAGCTCAGTGAGTGATTGGGTTTAAAGCAATTATCTCATAAATCATAACATTTGGCAAACTACAAGCATATGTGTCGGCAGACACGCGTTAAATATAAACTTATAAGGACAATAGCTTCTTCCAGAAATCCAGCAATCACTCTACGATGTAGTGGGGCCCGCCCAGCACTCCCATCGTCTTTGTCGTAGTGGGGCCCGCCCAGCACTCACGACAGCATTGTTGTCACGGAGTACACTCAACGTCGACAACAGGAAATGACCTGTGTGCACACGGTACTATACAGCCTCGGGCTCATAATCTCAAACATTTACTCATTCGGGTCTCATAGAAACACATGAAAACCTTTGACACTACTTGCTAACACATGTTGGCCCGAAATTATGGTATTTTCACTAGTTCAGGTAAAATAGTAAACATATGCTCACAACGAACAATTAAATCATTTCTAGGAACCCATATATGCTCATAAATACGTGTTCAAGAGACATAAAGTCTTTAAGTAAAATTACTCTTAGAAAGTCTTTTATTTTCGTAAGCATAAGTTCAAGCATAGAATACACTTTCGAAATTCGTTTTGTCACTCACAGCGTTAAAAGTTTGAACCTCGGCTCGTACACATGACCTATTTCCTCTTGGCCTAATACAGCTTCTAATTCGAAGTCCACAAATCAGCACATCCCAAAAACCAGAGGTTCCCCAGATTTGACAGCAAAAACATTCCTTCAAATCCCTCTCTTAATACTTCTTATGGAGCTCAGAATGATCCAAACATCAGATGTAGTCATGATTGATCACAAACTTTGTCATGCAACTTGAATTGGACTTTTCCCTTTCTTCTTCAACTTCAACTTCAGCAAAACACCTTTCTTCTTCCTCTCACCCTCTCTCACGAATAACTCTACTGCTTTTGATAAATGATGACAGAATGGATAAGAATTTTCGATTGGGTTTAAAAGGAAAATGAAGTTGGCGGTGGTGGAGTCTTTTTTTTCTCTTTTTTTTAAAAAAAACTCAAAGCTTTTCCACTCTTCTTTTCTTTTATTTAATTCTCCTTTCATTTTCCTTTTATTTTATGTTTTCTTTTGTTTTAAACATTTTTTTTTTATTTACCTATTACCTTTTCTTAAAGAAATTACTAGGAGAGATCTCAGGTTTACATAAAGTGTACTAAAAAGCCTAAAATCTACCTAAACAATGAAAGAGAGGGGGGAGAAGTTCAGAATGGTTGTCTAAAACATGGAGAGTGAACCCTAAAATGGAAAAGGATGAATTTATACGAACTGTAGTAACGTCAAGACGTCATGGACAACGTCTTAACGCTGGCACTATCGAGTGGGGCTCATCGCAGCATCACGAGACGCTTGGTGTGTAGAGACTTGCCACAGCGTCAACAACGTCTCGATGTTGTTCTACATCCGCGGCTTCAATCTCTGAGTGTCAGCAGGGGCTCCTCACAGGGTCTCGATGCTACTATAGGGGAAAATGCTCAATTTGATGTTTGTCTTTGCTCAGGTGCTCGATCGACCTCCAATTTTTCTTGTTTTAACCCTGATTTTACTTAAAAGTCTCCAAAATGTGCCTTGAACTTGAATTCTGATAGGACCTATAAAGTCCTATTTAATTACACTTATTTCTTGTTAATTAGAATGATTTTATGTGTTTTATTATTATTTTTTAGGGATTCGAACAATTCACGTGTTTTGAAGAGTTTGCACCATTTCAGAATTACTTCGGACCAAATTGGAGGTGATTCGAGCAACTGAATTTCTATACCAAATTTGACCGGTCATATCATGATATTTCGAGATGAAAATATATTCAAATTTGGTATCAAATCGAATCTTATTGAATTGTCTTTGTAACGGTATAAGACTCATTGCATTCCAATAAGTATTATGAAAGTTATGGAATTTTGAGTGATTACTGCTCCTGCTGGAAAACTGCTGTACCCGAGAATATTTTGTGCCAACTTCCGTTCCCATTATCTTGCTGCTCACGTTTCCGAATATATTCAAATTAGATATCATTTTAAAGATCTGGGAATGATATTTCCAACCATATAAATATCACGTTGATCCAAGCTTTGGAGAAGAAGTTATGGGCAAAATAATGAAGACTGCGCAATCCAGAAACTTTCCTTATTTGCAACATTCTATGTTTGTTTTAAGAATTTAGGGAAGGATTTTCGAGTTTTAGATGTATTTTCTAGCATTTTACAAGAGAGAACATTATTTAATTTATTTTATTTTATTTTAAATATTATTCCCTAATTGTTTTGGGAAAACATCTTTCTAGAATTTAGGGTTTCTTACTTGTGTAAGTTGTCTACTTGAAGGCTATTTAAGCCTTCTTATGGACATCAAGGGGGATCTTTTTTTTGGCCCTTTGGCCTAGACGTTTTTAGAGAGTTTTTAGACTCCGTTTCTCTTTTCTCCTTAGACAATAATTATCACGATGCTCGGCTAAACTTCGCGTTCCCAATTCAGAGGTCGGTTGTAATCAATTGCAATATTGTGAGGTTTGAACCTTAACGTAGTTTTCTTTCAATTGCAAGTGTTCTTTAATTCCCGTGTTAATTTTATAAGTATGTATTTTGATTAAATTGACGCCTTAATTTCTTTACATGCTTTATTGCTAATCACGATCATGATCCGTAATTGTCATGTTGAATGAATCGGTAGCATTAGAATTATCACATGTGTATGTTTGTGGGTTTCCATATTACATGGCTTGCATGTTTAATTCTAGGAATTAAAGGAGCATCTTAATTAGATTAAAGTTATTTCACCTAATTTGTTGTCTTGGTCCTTCCAAAGCACTTAATGCCTTTATCTAAATAATTTGGAGCGGTTTCGTCAAAATTGTTTAGGTAATTAGCATTAACTTGACGTTTGTTAGAGTTACTCTCAAAGCTTCGACCTCTTACTCTCAAAGCTTAACTTGTGCAACATCGCAACTCTACCCTGTTCTGAGGCATTCTGCCTTTTGCATCTATTATAGAGCGTTGAGATGCTTAAAATGACATTTTGACGCTATTGTCAGGGACATTTTAGTCATTTTGCTCCATCTTCTCGCTTGATTTCTCGAATGACCTCTAGTTTGCTCCGGTCATCCAAATTAGGTCTAATCTACTCCGTTTTAAGCCTGATTCGAAGAAAAAACTTGAAACTCCGAATGCCCGATTTCCGACGAAATAGACAATAATCACATGAAAACCACATGAACTAGCACAATTTAGCTAAGTTGATAGGACTTTTCTAGTCCTATCAAATTTCCCCCAACCTAAACCTTACTAATCCTCGAGCAAGAAACACAATAAATAAGAGAATCATTGATTGCAAACATGTGACTCTAATCCCAATGCTTCAAAATATCACCACAATTATGCAAGAAAAGCATGCAAAACACTATCCATCAGTGAGACACTTTAAAACTCATTTCTATTATTTCCCGTGTGTGTGTGTGCAACCTCCCTAAAGTAGTCTTTAGTAAGGCTGGATAGGTTTATAGAACCTTTGACCCATCTTCCCTCTACATTGGTACTAAGAACTAGCTATCAAGTTTCCAAGCAATCAAGAGAGCAATAGGTTACTAGGTGCCTGAAAACAAACATTGGGTACCCCTAAACTTGCATCACATTGAAAACCAATGGCACTAGCTTTCATACTATTGTTGTAGGGACTTGTACCTAGAGCACTTGCTTGATGGGTGGCCTAGTTAATCACAACAACGATAGCTCTTGTTGATTTCTCTTAACACATTACAAGTTTAAGGTCAATTTTTCTTTTCTTTCTTTCAAAGAAAAATGATCACTTATTTTCCCTAAGCAAACTCATTACAACCTATCAAGCATGTCGACTATCCAACTAGCCCTTACACCAATCAAGGTGACAACGAATGTAAAGGGCCTATAACTCAATCCCAAGCTTTCAAGACTGCAAAAGGTAGGAAAACGGAAAGACAATATTTTTTTTTAAAAAAAATTGTTAAAATTAGGACAACATTCACAACTTCAACAAATGCAATCAAAGTGATACAATAAGCATCTCATTGAATGTCCTTGGTTGAGCTAAAATGTGAATGCCAAAATAAAGCGCAAGTGCATGCTGTCACAAACAAGTAATATATGGAGTATTCCAAGTATCAAACCCAAGAGAGTGGATTTAACACACAAATTCTTTAGTTTAGAACTCAATTGCTCACAAGTTCCAACCAAAGGTAATGGAGAGAAAAATAAAGTTGATTTTGGGGTTCTATGCATAAAAAAGTGAAGATAACTAAAAAAGTAATGAGAAAAATAGGGATGAGAAGCAGATGATTCAAATCTAGTTTAACCTGAGAAATGTGCCCACCATACGCCTACAAATTTCTTAATTAAGTCCGGCTACTTCAGAGATCCTTCCTCTTGCGCCCGCATGCTAACTGTGTCAAGTTTTGTACGGTTCAGGAAGAATGTTGCTTAAATGTGCCCATAACTTACCCTTTTTGACACTTAGCTAAGTAAATAAAGTTCAACACCTATTTGGCTCATGGTCCATTTGAGGCCGCAATTCGCTCTCCATGTGTGGTCCCTACAAAACAAAGATTTTGGGCCAAATGCACCCACAATCAGGCCGCATTTGCTCTATGTCCCATTCTCAAAAAGTGGCCACAATCCCAAAAACATTTCTCCTGGTGGAAACCTGCAATAAACATTATGCATTTGGAATGCGATCACATTTGGACCTTCATTTCGAACTTTCACCTTAAGCCTCAAAATGCCATAAATCCTTCCAAACTCCTTATACACTAACTCAGAATATCAAAAAGTTCACATACTTAGACATAAAAGAAGAATCGAATCAGATACAAGGTGATAATGACTTAGACTTAAAAGTTTTATTAATTCAACTCATAGGTAGGTCCCCATGTAGATGTGTTACCTTACGGTCAACTTAAGTACCTCAGCTTAGATAGGACCCTCCTAAGACAGAGTTCCATCTTAACCAAAACTTATAGTTCTAATGCATTAAGTCACATCTGCACCACTTACACTGAATTATATATATATATATTTAAAAACAAAAACAAAAGCAATATTTACATATTTACAACACATCATCTGATGTTCTTAATCCAATTCCACTAGGGAGACTGAGGCCCTATTCCTGCTTAGGCCTTCTCCCTGGTATGGTTTGACTCTCTGTCCGTTTACTTTAAAAATGGTATCCTTGCTATCTTGCAGATCAATTGCTCCGTATGGATATACTTTAGCAATCATGAATTGTCCGGACCATTTGGATCTCGGCTTCCCTAAAAAAGTTTCAGTCTTGAATTGAATAACAACACGTGTTGTCCTTCATGCAGTCGTTTGTCAAAGATCTTCTTGACATGCCATCTCTTTACCTTATCCTTATAAAGTTTAGCATTTTCGTAGGAGAAGTGCCTTAGTTCTTCGAGCTCGTTCAACTGCATTTTCTTTAATACACCTGCATCATTGAAATTAAAATTCAGCTTTTTTAGAACCCAATAGGCTCTGTGCTCCAATTATAAGGGTAAGTGGCAAGCTTTTCTATAGAAATCATGTATGGAGACATTCCCAATGGAGCCTTAAAAGGTATCCTACGTGCTCATAGTGCATCATCGAACCTGAGAGACCAATCCCTTCGCGATGGATCAACTGTCTTTTCTAGGAAATTCTTGATCTCCCTGTTTGATAATTATGCCTATTCATTCATCTATGAATGATATGCATTCACAATCCTCTGCCTTATTTTGTACCTTGCAAGCAAATTTCCTATGACCCTGTTCAAAAAATGAGTTCCCTCGTCGCTAACCAACACCCTTGATGGACCAAAATGAGTAAAGATGTTCCTATGACAAAACTTCTTCACTGTCTTAGCAGCACTGGCAGGTGTTGCCACAACTTCGATCTATTTAGACATATAGTCTACTGTAAGTAAGATATACACATTCCCAAAGGATGGCAGGAAAGGTCCGATGAATTTATGCCCCACTCGTCAAAGATTTCCTCCTATAACATGTAGTGCATTGACATTTCATGTTTCACTATTAAGTTCCCCATTATTTGGCATTGATCGCATCCCTTAACAAATGATAAACGACTTGTCGAAGGTCCTATCAAGATTAAATTTATAAAAATTGGACCTCTAAATATTTTGCAATGATAGTGGCCAGGGTCATCCATAGGGATTGGAGTTCTTAGATTAATTAAATACCATAGTTAATCATGCCAATTTTATTTAGGGAAATCTAATTTTGATTCTTTTGACAAATACATAAAACCTAATTTATTATGTATAAAGTTGGAGTCCAATTTTAGAGAGACATTCATTAATTGCAATTTATGAAGCACAACTTTGAAATTGACTAAAGAATTATGAAGGTTGTAACAGTCCTAAGCCAAGAATTACTAAAATATTCAATTGACTCTCTCGAGCCCAATTGAACTCATGCAAGAAGTAAATCAACCTCTCGGTCTATTCCTACAACTAGACATGGCAATATGAAATTCTCTTAATGACCTCTAGTATTAACCTATTCATTCTCGTGCAATAGATTAATCATAGTTATGTATCTAAGTCCTTAGTTAAATTTACTTTCTCAAGCTAAACTTAACTTAACATACAAAGCTATGGTCGGGAGCTTAGAAGATTAATTCAAGATGCATAAAAGATGTTACAAACACATTCAATAAATCAAGCATAGTCTTATAACAATAATGCAATCACTATGAGTCCATAATACTTGAATACATTCAAATATAGTCCGTTAAATCATAAAAGTAAAGACACAAAGTAAAGAGAATAGAGAAGAATTGGACGACGCGTGCCAACACTTGTTCCCGGCATGATGTCCTACGATCCCGAGCCTTGAGTCTCCTCTTTAGCTCTCCAATATGCTTTCTAGACCTCCAAATAGTTCTTCTATCGAAAATAGGGTTAAGGTCTCTCCAAAATGGCTCCCTTTGCTAGAACAAATAAGTTCCCTTTTATAGTGTTGAGACAGCGTTGCAATGCAAAAAGGAAAAAAAATATTTGAGTAGCGTTGCAATGCTATAGATAGCGGCAACGCTATGCCTGCGGATTTTCAACATTGAAAAGCTTCTCCAATGGCGTTGCAATGCTATAAAGAGCATTGCAAAGCTATGCCCTCGGGTCCAAATGTCTTGTCCTTCTTCTTCAACACTTGAATCTTCAAATATAGCCTTAAGTCTCTCAAATTTGTCCAATTATCTCATAATTCTTCGATTTTTCTCAAAATGCTCTATTTCTGAGAAATAAACATAAAAATACATGAAAGCACACAAAATCACAGCGAAACTAGCATAAAGATAAGCCTAGAAATAGCACACTTAAATGTGCATCCCTAAAAATAGTTGGCCAAAATTATCCACATTGGAGTACTTTACCTGCTGTCTTTTTACCTGTAAAATGGCCTCCATATAGGGCTATGTGACAAACTTCTAATATCTTTGGGACATCCTCCTCCGCAACACATCTTCTGAGCACCTGATCTGGTTCCAACCTGTAGAGGTAAGGTGCCAATAGTAGTACTTACTGTCATGGTATAATTCTTCAATTGTTGCGATGTTGCACCTAGTGGAGTAAGCCCCCAACTAAGTAGTTAGCTATGTCAGCATACCATGGTAACTCAATTCCTTTGATTACCAATAGCTACTCGTATGCAAAAGTTTCCTGTATCTCCTTTGAATCATCCCTAATCTTGACAAGTGGTCTGCAACCTGGTTTTCTGTTCCTTTCCTGTCTAAGATTTCCATATCAAATTCCTACAAAAGAAAAATCCATCTAATGAGTCGGGGCTTAGCATATTTCTTTGATAGAAGATACTTTAGTGCCGAGTGGTCTATGTGGACAATCACTTTTGTCCCAACATGGTAGGGTCTAAATTTTTTGAAGGCGAACACAACTGCATCATTCATGTTCTTGCTGGCATAGTAAACGGGATGCATTATCTTGTTCCTCCTCTATGCCAGCACTGCACCTACAATGAAATCACTTACATCACACATAAGCTCGAACGACTGACTCTAGTCAGGTTCAATCATTATGGGGGCCGAGCTTAGTGCATCATTCAACTTGTTAAAAGCATTCAAACAATCCTAATCGAACACGAATGGTTTGTCCATCTATAGCAACGTGCATAAAGGTTTAGATATGTGGGAGAAATCTTTGATGAACCGTCTGTAGAATCCTGCATGACCTAAAAAGCTTCGATTCTCCTTTACTGATATAGGTGGAGGTAGTTTTGCAATCAGTTCCACTTTTGCCCTGTCCACCTCGATTCCTTTTCTTAAGATCGTATGCCCTAGGGACAATGCCTTCCTGTACAATAAAATGGATTTTCTCCCAGTTGAGCACTAGGTTGGTGTCTTCACAACGCTGCAAAATCGATTCAAGATTCATAAGACAATGATTGAATGTTTCTCCAAAAATAGATAAATCATCCATGAAAATCTCCATGATTCTCTCTACCATCTTCGAGAAAATGGCCATCATGCATCTCTGGAAGGTTGCTTGGGCATTGCATAGTCCAAGTTGCATCCTTATGAAAGCAAAGATTCCATAGGGATATGTGAATGTCATATTCTCCTGATCTTCTGGAGCTATCGTGATCTAGTTGTAACCTGAATATCCGTTCAGAAAGTAGTAGTCCTCCTTCCCTACAAGATGATCCAACATTTGATCGATAAAAGGCAATGGAAAGTGGTCCTTATTTGTGGCCTTATTGAGGCGACAGTAGTCCATACACACTGTCCATCGTGCAATAGTCCTGGTAGGAATAAGCTCATTCTTCTCATTTGTACAATAGTCATCCCCCCTTTGTTTGGCACACATTGTACTGGGCTAACCCAACTGCTATCTGCTATGGGGTAGATTACTACTGCATCAATCCACTTCAAAATTTCTTTGTGAACCACCTCCTTCATCACCCGATTTAATCTCCTCTGACTCTCTATTGACTTTTTGGCTCCCTCGTCTAGATTGATCTTGTGCGTGCAAAACGAAGGGTTAGTTCTTCATATGTCTGCTATTGTCCATCCTAGCGCCTTCTTGTGCTTGGATAGTACATAAAATAAAGAGAATTCATCCTCGTCAGTGAGGTTTGCGGAGATAATAACTGGTAGAGTCTCATCCTTTCCTAAAAATTTGTATTTCAGGTGAGATGAAAGTGGCTTGAGTTACAGCATTGGTGGTTCAATCACCGAAGGTTTCAGTGGCACTACTCTATCATCTGCTAGTCTCAATGCACTTTGTTGTTCAAATGTGGGCGCATATGCTGCCACAATTTGCTGTTGTTCAGATTCTTCTTCAAACTCTTCTTCTTTAAAATATTCACCAGTAAAGTTGTCTTCCTGCAAATCATAAGAATAAAATGGATCACATAGTTCTAAACTTGAGCATTCCTCTAATTCCCTTAGGTAGCGCATCGCCTTCCTCACATTCAATGTGATGTATTGGTCATTTACTAACATAGTCAGCTCCCCTTTTTGGACATCTATGATCATTTTTCCCGTGGCTAGAAAAAGTTATCTCAAGATGATTGGAACTTCTCTGTCTACCTCCCAATCTAGGATTATGAAATCTGCAGGAAAAACAATTTTGTCAACCTTAATGAGGACATCTTCAATCTCCCCGATGGGCCTAGCTATAGACATGTCTGCCAACTGCAAAGTTATTATCGTGGGTCTAGCTTCTCCAATTCCTAGTTGCTTGAACACCGGCAGAGGCTTCAAGTTGATGCTGGCACCTAAGTCGCATAATGCTCGTCCAATGTTCTGCCCTCTTATCATGCATGGGATAGTAAAGCTGTCTGGATCCTGCAATTTAGGTTGCACTTTGCTTCTTAAGAGAGCACTGCAATTTTCAGTGAGAGCTACAGTTTCGTATTCTCCTAGCCTTCTCTTTTTGATCAATATGTTCTTTAAGAACTTGACATAGTTGCGCATCTGCTCAAGCGCTTCCACCAATGGAATGTTGATGTGCAACAACTTGAGTATGTCCAAAAACTTATTAAACTGCTCGTTTGGGTTCTTCTTTTGAAATCTTTGTGGGAATGGTGGTTGAGGACTGGCACTTTGATATAAATTTTCCAGTTTGTTCATTGGTGTTGCCTTCTTCTCAAGTTCAGCTTCCTAGTGCTTTGCTGCTGCATCCTTGGCGGCATTCCCTACAAAAGTTTCATTCAAATGAATGTCCTTCTGTCCTTCAGGCTACCTTGCGGTCGCAATAGTGGTAGCATCACCTGCAATTTATTCATTTGAGTCCTTCACTTCTTTGTCAATAGCACTTTCCTATAGATTTTCATGCAAATCGAAATCAAAAGAAACTTGTGGAGAATTACACTCCACTGGTATCTCGGGCTCAGCATACTTGTGTTCACTCCTAAGAATGATCGCTTTGCAATGCTCCTTTCCTTCTCTATGCGGATTCTCCTTATTACTTAGTATGCTCCTTGAGGCTTATTCTTCATCTCGCTCGCCAATTTCCAACCTGCAATTCAAGATTTCACAATGAAGCAGATTGACTTTGAATGATGGCATGATTCTTATCCATGAACTACTTCATAAGCTCTAATGAAGAGTTTTGAGTTGATGATTGCGATTGCATTTGTGTAGCATTCTTCTATGTGTACGGCTGTTGTGCTTGATTATTGATCCCTTTTTGAAATCCCTGCTTTACATATTGATTTGATGTGCTCAAATTTTATCCTCCCTAAGATAAATTAGAATGTTGTCTCCAACTTGGGTTGTACGTATTCGAGTAAGGATTTGATCTGTTATGCCCTATAAAAAAAAGGTTAGGGTTGTATGGACAATTGTCATATAGATGGCCTTCATTGCAATAAACACAAGTAGGTGTTGAGATTTGATTTAAAGTAGCAATAAGGGATTGGTTCCCCATAGTGAAATTCTTTAGAGTGTTGTTCATCGCTGAGATCTGCGCGCTCAGTATTGTTATTGCATAAACCTCGTATACACCTGCACTATTTTTAGTAGAATGTGTGTCTTCATCTCCCAACTGACTGTTGTTGGAGACAATTGTATCTAGAATTTCATTAGCTTCATTAACTGTCTTTCTCAACAAGGATCCATTTGCTGACGCATTAACCAAGGTTTTAGAGGCCTGGGTCAATCCATTATAAAAATGCTCGATCAAAAGGCAGGCTGGTAAGCCATGATGTGGACATTTCCTGACTAACTTCTTGAAGCGTTCCCATGCTATATCCACACCTTCGTTTGGACCCTATTTAAAATTGATAATTTCCCCTCAAATTTGAGCATTCTTGGTTGGAGGGATATATTTCAAAAGAAACTTTTCTTACAAGTCCTCTCAAGAAGTGATCGAGTCCGGTGGGAAGGAATCTAGCCATGCTTCTGCATTACCCCACAAGGAAAAAGGAAAAAGCTTCAACCTCAATGTCTTGCTAGATACTCCATTCAGCTTGAACAAGTTGCATATCCTTAAGAATTGCTTTATGTGCTTGTGAGGATCCTCGCGCTCAACTTTTGTAGATCTCTTCTTTTCCTCTATTGCTCTTTATGGCACCAGTGAAAAGTGTTCTCTATATAAGGATCAAAATCACAAGGGCAAGGCCCTTTGCACATGCACCAACTCTAACCTACAAACTTGCAAAATAGAATCGTGTCCTTGTGACAAAGTCTAAATGCGGTCGCAACCCGATCGCAATGCTATAAAAAAACTAAAAAAATGTTTGTTAAAAAGTCGTTCCCTAGCAACGGCGCCAAAAACTAGGTGGGGCTGCTATGCGATGCCAAAAGAAAGCGCAAGTGCACGATGTCACAAACAAGTAATATATGGAATATTCCAAGTATCGAACCCAAGGGAACATAACACAAATTCTTTTGTTTACAACACAATTGCTCACAAGTTGCAACCAAAGGTAAACGAGAGAAAAATAAAGTTTATTTTGGGGTTTTGTGCATGAAAAAGTAAAGATAATTGAAAAAGTAATGATAAAAACAAGGATGAGAACACATGATTAAAATTTGGTTCAACCCTAGGAAATGCGCCCACCATGCGCCTGCAAATTGCTCAACTAAGTCTAACTATTGCAAAGATCATGCCTTTTGCGCCCATATACTGACTCTGTCGAATTCTGTATGGTGCAAATGGAATGTTGCTGAAATGCGCCCGCAACTTACCCTTTTCAACACTTATCTAACTAAATCAAGTTCAGCACCTATTCGGCTCCTTTTCCAAGAACCTTTAGGAGACTACGCAATTTAAAACTCATATGTCTATGGCTAAATTTTCTTAGATAATGAAAAACACAACTTCAAGATTTTACAGATTTTTTTCCTATGTCTAAGTACAAAAAACAACGTTCTATGTCTAGACTCTTTTCCTATGTTACTTTTAGGAAAAGCGCGTTGACTCCAATCTTTTGAATATTGAAATCTTCACAAACTGTGCTAACTAAAATGGCCAGTCTAAGCTAACAATGAAACTTAAACTCACTAAAAGTAAACTTAGCTAAATGTTGAGCAAATCTACAAGAAACACATGGTGGTTGCTTATCTTCTTTTTAGGGTACCCACAAGATTGAATCCCCTCCAAGGAGTTTAGCTACTCATCGGAGAAATAAATAAAGTGCAGAAAGTAAAAAGATAACAAATGGAAGGAAGAACACAATGCATTGAAATAAATAAACTTGAATATATTTTAAAGTATGAATCCAAGAAAAAACTAAATGGAATTGAAAAAGAACTTACAACTCAAATTAAAAGAAAACAAAAACAGAAAATAAGGATAAATCAACAAGTGCAACTCCTAAAAACTTACAGAACTTGAATGGAAAACCTAAGAACAAAAAGAACCCTAAGATATTCTTCCTTTCTAACTTGTTTAACCTTTTTAAGGAGAATTAAGTACTTACTCTTCCTTCTTTCAAAGTTTGAATCCAAATAGAATATGAACAAAGCTTAGGGGAGACTCGGAGTGGCGGCTAAATCTTAGAAATAAAAATGACAGAATTTTAGGATGAAGAGAATTCTCAACTTCGAGCTCTCTTTCAAATGGAGGATTGAGCCTCCTTTTATAGACTTTACGCCTCGGGTTTGTTGCCAAGGTCAATGTGGAGAAGCTTGGTCAATATATCCCATGATTTGAGAATTAACTCCCCACAAAAAACTCAACTCTATTGACTTGCTACAGTAATAAGATATTAACTCCACCAACTTGTACAATAACCCTATTAACATATTTTATCATCGCTTCTCTAAAGCGACCAGAGGCCATCTCCGACGACTGGCAACCCACCTCCAGCAACCGATAGCCACCTCCAACGACCTTCTCCTACATCGACAACCTTCTTCGACGATCGATGGCCATATGCGACAACTTACGACCACTGCTAACTACCTTCTCAGACGATCGACGACAATCAGCAGTACCGTCTCCGACAACTATGCTGGCAACAATTTTCAATGACCGACGACACTCCCATGATTTAAAGTAATATGAAATGCACATGTACTTAGTTGGTCCGACTTTTTGCTCAAACAATCTTTCTTCGGATTTACAAACTCGACCAATTGTTGGCCATTACTTATATTTTGTGAACCATAATTATGTTTTGTGGATCATGTAAATAGGCCCTTGATGTCCTACTAATATTTTATAAATATTCCACTCCTACATGACACTAATGTTAAAATATATTGTCATTTTCTTATCTTCCTGAAAAAGTAAAATACTGGCATTCTCTTTTTCAAATATGTTCAATTTAGTACATGTGTTTAAAAAAATGTAAATAAATAATGTTTATTTGCAAAAAAAAAAAAGCAAAAAGAAAGAATACGTAATGGTCAATGTATTTTTTTTTTTAAATATCTCTTGTAATGAAGACCCTATTAGTAATTGAAAAAGGTAATAATAATGACCTCATTTGTAAGTTTCAAAATACTGGCATTCTCTTTTTCAAAGATGTTCAATTTAGTTCATGTGTTTAAAAAAATGTAAATAAATAATGTTTATTTGCAAAAAAAAAAAGCAAAAAGAAAGAATACGTAATGGTCAATGTATTTTTTTTTTTTTTAAATCTCCCTTGTAATGAAGACCCTATTAGTAATTGAAAAAGGTAATAATAATGACCTCATTTATAAGTTTCAAAGAGGTTGAATGTGGTGGGATTTAAGCCCTAAAGCCTCGTAATTAATGATTTATTTAATAATTAATAATAATTTTGATTATTTTATTTGCAATATAATATTATCCATTATATGAAAAATTCAAGGCTATTAGTGTAATCTTGAACAGTATGTGGTTGACATACGAGAGGATCATGTTCAAGAAATAACCTAAAGGGTCATAGTATATGGATAAGGTTGGGTGCTTTATCCTGGTAACACTATTGATATGGCCCACTTTGTAATAGTTACAAATGATTTGATCCAAATCATTCATGTAGAGACATGTGAGTGGGGGTATCTTATACAATGAGTTTGTATAAGACTAGACCACAAAATATTTAATCTTTCTTTATAAATCCGTTAATTGAGAAGATTAATATTTCATTAGGATGATCATATGCGACTCGATCTTAATCCTGAGTGAGTTATGAACTCCTGCCTGTGAGGGCTTGTCCTTTGATTTGCATGGGTGAGAGTGGCTTTTGTAGCCGATTCAATATGCCTACCATTTTGGGAACTTGACCAAATAGGGAGCTGGGAACATAATCTTACAAGATGGAATTCACTCATTCCCACATAGGGTAAGTAGATGAGTAATTCCCTTAAGTGCTGATTTCGAGACTTGAACAATGGGGCCCCACCTTCTCACTGGCTCGAGAGGGACTTAGTTTATAATTAGATTATAAACAGATTGTTCATTAGAAGATCAGTGGTACTTAAGGTGCAAGATGTAATTATAGGGGTAAAACGGACTTTTGACCCAACTATAATGATGAACAATTCGTGAATGATTGACTTGTATGTAGTGATTATATCTATGGACACAACTTGTCCTACAGTGCATAAGAGTGCAATTCTAAGTCTATAGTGGAGTGACCTATAGTTAATGAATGAAAATTAATTAATTAAAAAGTTTAATTAATTGATTTTGTATCATTGGAGCTTATAATCTGTAAGTTCATAAGGTCCCCTTGCTAGCTCATAGTAACACTAAAGGATCAATTTAGTTGAAAGAAAATTTTGAAATGTTCAAATTAATATATAATATATTAGATATATTAAATATAAAAGAGGAAAATATATTTATTGTATTTGATACATTAAATATTAAAATTTGAAATGTTCAAATTTAATATTTAATTTGAACTGTTCAAATTAATATTTAATACATTAGATATATTAAATATAAAAGATGAAAATATATTTATTGTATTTGATATATTAAATATTAAAATAATTAATATATATTTGATATATTAAATAAACGGTATTTATAGAATTTGAATAAGATTCAAATAAATAAATATCGTAGGAGATTTGAATCAGATTCAAATAAATATAAGATATATTTTAATATATTAGATATTAAAATATAATATTTTAATTATGGCAAAGATTTTCCCTTGGTCTCTATAAATAGGACCATTGGGTTGAGCCATTAGACACAACACACATCTCCTCAATAGAGAGAATTGAGAATTCTTTCTAGACATCTTCCTCCTTAATCCCTTGTGGATTTTCTTTCAAGAGGCTCTCACAAGCCTTGGTCCTGTGTTCAAGTCATAGCTAGGAAGACCTTGTGGAAGAGATAAAGATTCACCAGAAGAATCTTCATATTTTCAAGGTAAGTTTTTGCTTAACCTTATATATTTTGTGTTTAATTCTAAATAAATCCAAGACGATCCAATGCTTCCTCTGCGAGATGAAAAGTTCATTCCTTCAATTGGTATCAGAGCAATCTTTGATTTTCGTTTAGAATTAAAATTGTTGGTGGGTATTTTAATTGTTCATATTGTAACGCCCGGCTTATTTACGGGCATTAATTTCAAATTATGGAAATTTAGTTGGAATGATTTGCATTGGGTAATTTAAATTTGAAGGTTAATTTGAAATTTGGAATGAGAAAAAGGGCAAGTTTGGTATTTTTGTTTGGTCAAGGGGCAATATTGGAAATTTTTAGGAAAAGAAAATCCCATCCTTATCCACTTCTTTATTTTTATTTTTATTATCATTTTTATTTTAATTCTTTTAATTTTTCTTTTTTTTTCTCTTCTTCTTCCTCCCGCAGCTCCCTCTCACCGAACACTCTCTCTCTCTCTCTCTTCCGTCGGACGGCAAGTTACAGAGGTCATCGCCGGTCTCTGTGCAACACGCCGCCGGCCAATTCTTCGCGTCCTCGCCGTCGCGCCGTTCAGAACGCCACCGGTCTTCTTCTTCTTCTTCCCCGTCGAACACCCATCCACCGTCCGCTTCTTCCTCTTCGTCTTCTTCCTCCTCCTTTTCCGACCGATCGAACCAGCCAGCTTCAATCCTCGCCGGAGAAGCTTTGAACCGAACACCCATCGCCGTTCGGCTTAGACCCACTCCCCAAATCGTCGAACCGCACGCCGTCAGCCACTGGAACTCATGAGCAGCACAAATCCTTCGCCGGAAGCTGTTTCCCTTCAACCCGAAGTTGCGCAGTTCAGACCTCACCGGAACTCCAGCCATCAGCCGGTCGAAGAGCTCGCTGGAGTTCCCCTCACCTGAGCTCCGAAGTTCCGCCGGACAGCATCACGAACCACGCAGTCGTCTGCTCCTTCTTTGACTTCTTTCACCGGAGTTCAAGGTTGAAAATCGCTGGAAAACGACCGGAAAGGGTCGAATCTGTCCAGATCCGGGAGCCACGCGCTGATCGGAGTCCTCACACGCCGGCCACGCGGGCCCACGGCCGCCGTCCGCCAACCCACGCGCCGTCGTTCGCCGGAGTTGGGTAAATTTTGCCATTTGGTCCGTTTCGTCGAGTTATTAATGTTAGAATGCGTTTTAGCGTAATTCAGTTGGTTTAAGACCTGTTTAGGACACTTTTTAGGTGATTTGTCGAGGACCTTGGATTGTACTTGGAGTGGGGACTCGAGAAGCTCATTACTAGTGGAGAAAGGGTATTTTAGTAAGTAAAGATTTAAGGTAAGGGATCTCACAACGAAAGAAGTTTTCGAAACCTAGAGCTAGCCCTATATTTACTTTGAAGTTTATGTTTTCGTGTTAAGTATTTAAGAAAGAAAGTGTTTTACATGTATATTCCTTTTACACTAGTTCCATGAGTTCTATTTGAGTTTTCATGTTAAAAAGAATGGAAATGATATGTATGTCTTTGAAATGCGATTGCCTTGACTTATGCATTCATGAGTATGATCTAAAACGAGCGGGACCTCATGCATGTGTTGTGTGCTCATGAAAAGATTTATGTAAGGCCGTGACGATAATTCTCCCAAAAGTTTTATGCGGGTTATGAGGGAACCCGAGTCTTCGGATTCTCTATGCTCCCGGGGTTCGAGAGTGCCCCACGATGGTAGCCGACGGGCTTGAGTCTTCGGACTCCACGATGGTAGCCTTCGGGCTGAGTCTTCGGACTCCACGATGGTAGCCTTCGGGCTGAGTCTTCGGACTCCACGATGTATGTTAGCTTTCGAGCTCAACTCTCAGAGTTAGGGGAGGACTCTATTCGATGGAAAATTATGTCTTCGGACTATTTACGAGGCCCTCGGGAGAATTTAATCGTTCACGAGAGCCGCAAGGAAAAGTACATGGTTTATAAAACGAATTTTAGGTCCCCTACTAAAGCGATGGTTTACGATGGTTTTATGATTTAAAATGACATGTTGCATGCGAGTGAAAATCTTATTTTGAAACTATGAGTTACTTACTGAGTATTATTTGTTAATACTCACCCTTTTCCTTTTAAAATGTTTTCAGGAAAGGCTAAGATCGGCCCTAGCGCGTGACCGGAGATCAGCTACTCGAGTCATGGGAGCCGAGCGATCGCTATTCCGCTTCTTTTATGTTTCTGGATGTACATAGAACTCATGTCGAGTTTTTAAATGTTTAGGAGGATGATTCAAAGTCTTTTAACCTTTCTTTGTAAATCGTGCACGTGTATTTGGCTTTCTATGTTTGAATTCACTTGGTCTCTGCTGTTTGAACCCTAGCATCATATTGAGAAGTTTGTTGGATGCTAGGAGGTTGTTTGAAAATCTTAGAAGTGTGTTTTTCTATGTCTTATCAGGTAAGGGTCCAATTTTTGGTTTTCGCGTAGTTACGCCGTTATGCTGCCGAAATTTTCGGTAATATAGCGACGTGACTTAGTAATGACTCTTAGGTAGCGTGTTGAGCCTATAGGGTCGTTACACATATATGTGATATATGTTGATTTGTAAAATTTGAAAGATTTAGGGTTCTTAAAAAAAACATTCTTCGAATTTATTATACACATACCCTACGGAGATAATGGCAATCGAAAAATATCAGCTTAAGAAATCAATTGAAGAATGAAGCATTAGCCTAACATTCAATATCCAGCAACTTGTAGTCTCAATTTAAGTTGGTCAGTTGGTCAATTCTACTGTGAAGAAATTTGCACCAGCGATGTGAGTTAATACATGTGTATATAATTTTGGCGGCAGACAATTCAAACTTTTGCGTGTGTGCATATCATGAATATGTGAAATTAATATAAGAAATATGTGTAGGCATATATACTTTTGTATATATGAAATTTTGTCCTCTAATGTAAACATTCAAGCTGCCACCATATATATATATGTTTTCTTGATTCAATCAAGCATGTGGATTTCCAACGGAAGCGGCTGGCGATTTTTTTTCGATTTACTGATTTTGGAGCTTCCTAAAAAGAAGTAACCTAATTGAATTTAAATTGAAATTAGATTTCAATTAGATTTCAACTAGATTTTAGTTAGATTTCAATTTAAGTATGGATTTCAATTTTAGAAATTGAGTACATATGGATAGTTGATTATTCAATTCGAGAAATTTGTGGAAAATTTAAAGATGTGGTCGCTATTTTTGGTTAACCTATTCTAAGGATCGAAATTTGAAAATCAAGATATGTCTTGATTTTAAATTATTGTAATTTAAATTATTTTCAATTTCTTAGGATTTGTCAAATATGCCAGTCAATTTTGTTAAATTTAATTTAATTATGCATGTGATGTATGTTTTAAATTAATTGATTGTTGCATAAAGTATGCTACTTAAATTTAAAATCCCACCATAGGTTAAGCATGATCATGCATCTTATCTATTTTTAAATATAATTGTTATATTTGAAAATTTTGATTAGATTGTTTCCTAATAGAATTAAGATTAAATTTTTTTTAATATAATTGTTATATTGAAAAAATTGATTAGGATGTTTTCTAATAGAATTGAGATATTGTCTTAATATGCTTATATTTTTCAGATCTTTGAATATAATTGTTATATTTGGAAAATAAAATTAGGATATTTTCTTTCATAAATGAAATCCATGTTTTTCTAATAGAATTATAATAAAATATCCAAGATTATCTTTTTATTTATTTTAAAGGGTTTAAAATGATGGATTTTTAAGATTATCCCAGTGAATTATTTTTAATAGGATTAAAAACATTTATTTATAAATCCACTTATGTTCATTAATCTAATAATTAATAGTTAATTAAAGATTAATGAATTTGAAATAAAAATTGACTATAAGGGAACTCTGTCTATGGAAGGTTCTGTCTAGACTGGGGTATTTAAGTTGACCGAAAGGGAATACCTCTAACTGGGAACCAACCTGGGAGTTGAATTAGTCAAATTTTATTTAATTTCACTAAGCATGGTCATAATGTGATTTTTTTTTGAAATAGTTTAAAAACTTGGTAATTCACATTAAAAACAATCTAACCAACATAAGAGTTGTGAATGGTAGATTGAGGAACTTAGATAAATGAGATTAGCCTAATTTGTCTAAGTAATAGAAAACCCTATTTCAAAATACTTAGTGAGAGAATGACACATGTCACAAATCTAATTGTCTCTATTATTGATTCACAACGTGAGATTCATATGGGGCCTCATGGCGGCTTTTGGACCGTCCTCCCTACGGAAGGTGTTTGCATGGATCAATATCAGGGTGAATCTTTTGGGAAAGTATTATAGTAAGTGGGAGAAGGAAATGTGTCAACATATCCTACGGTCTCCATCATTAGTTTACATCGTGAGATTCATGCGGGGCCTCGTGGCTATTTTTGGACCGTCCCCCTACAGAAGGTGTTTGCATGGGTCAATATCATGGTGAACTCCGGAGAATGATAGGATTGTAGTTTTGTTTCCAATACTTGACCTACCCTATGGCAGCACTTGTTGGGATAAAACTACGGGATCTAAAATTATGGGTCACACTTACAAAGGGCTCATTAAAGTTGTTAATGATGTCTTTGACCAAACTAATGGTAACTAAATATTATAGGAATAAAAGTTATTCTGGTATAATACTTGGTTGAGATTGTCTCAGTTTAGTGAAGGAATACTTGACTTGCCCTACGGCGGCACTTGTTCTAACTCACTAAAGTACCATAGCATTAGAAATGATTTATAGGGTTCATTTTTCAAATTGTTTGATTTCTATGCTAAAATTGAATGGATAATTGTTTGCATGATGTTAAATTATATATATATATATTTCAATATTATGTTAGTTTCTCTCATAATTTTTAATTTTATTACTGATAAGTCAAAATTGAGAAATTTTATTACTTGGAAAAATAACGTTAACCCTATAATGGTAGTGTAAAATTTTGAATTTGTCTTTATTGAGAAATGTTCTCAAAACTTGTTGCTAATGCTATTCGAATTGTTCGTGAAGCACATGATTAATGAATCAAAAGTAAACGAGATAGCATGTACGTATTCTCCTAGTTGACATGTTAGATGTCAAATTTAGAAGATAACGAAAATGACAACAACATATGAGATGTTGAAGTCAACATAAGCTAAATTTAGAAAGTTGTCTAAATGATCTCAAAACTAAGTATTACAAAAATCCAAGTAAAGAAACTAAATGATTGAAGCTATATAAAAGGAAATAGTTCCTAAATTAGCTAGGACAGTCATAATAAGAGGAATTTTTTAAATACCTCTAGGAAGAAAAATATAAATGAAAGTAAATTTGATTTACTAGATGGTTGGTGGAATATAAATAATTCCACCTAGATAGTGGATATAAGATCTACTATCAAGATTTATTCTTCATTACATTTAATATGTAATTCTTAGAAAATACTTAACATGTAGAATAGTTTCTACAAGTTAGCACTAGGAAACCTATTTTAGTTAGTGTAGTGGGAGACATTAAGATGTCATTAAGTAAAATTGTTACATAATGCTGAATATGGTGTTGTTAGTAACCATAAGAGAAATTCAATTTCTCAAACTTTATTACAAAAATGTTCATATAGTATGAATTACTTTAAAGTATGAAAGTTTATATTTTCAAAATTGTTTGAAAATACATTCAGCTGAAAATAAGAACAATTTGTATATGTTAAAAATATTGGCATATACTATACTACAAAATACTGAGATATTCAGGATTATAGAATCCAAAATAGAAAGACATTGTTTTCTCCTAAAAGATGATACTTGATTTTGGTTGATAAGGTTGATTAACATCAACTTGAATCGAATGAACAGACTAGTAAGAGGTAATTCTCTAAAAAGTTAGTTAATTACTTTACCTGTCTGTAGATCTTGCCTTTCATGCAAGATAATCATTGAGCCTTTATTAGATAGAGTTAGAACGCCAAAGAATACTTTGGCTTACACATTCTGACCCAAGTGGTCTGGTGAATGTAAAAGTCAAATAAAGTCATGAATATTTCATCACTCTAGTTGATGATCATTCAAGGTATAAGTATCTTTACCTAATACAACATAAGTCTAAATTTTTGAAAAGTTCAAGAAAATTAAGACTAAAGTTAAAAAAAAAAATCAATTAGGTAATTAAATCTATCAAGATATTATGATCAAATCATAATAGAAAGTACATGAACCTTACGTACTAAAACTAATTGATAGAAAATGGATTTTTATCCCAATTATCTTAATACCAAGTACAATTTTGTGAAATTGTGCTACAAGAGGATAAACATGACCTTGTTAGACATGGTCACATCAGTAATGAGTTACACACCATTACCATACTCCAGTTAGGAAATGCAATAGAGATTGCATGGTGAACATGATTCCCACTAAAAGTGTCTACGAGACAATTTTAAAGATTATAGAAGAGTAGTAAAACTGGTTTACAACACTTCACCATTTGGGAATGTTAAGCTCACGTGTTGAAACAAGCCTAAAAAGCTTGTATATGTTCAAAGATAAGCCTAAGTGTAGGCCACCCCTAAGGAGTATAAAGTGGTCTTTTATGTAGTCCTAAAACGAATAAGGTATTTATATGACAAATATCATTTTTATAAGAAATGTCAAATAAAAGACTACAAACCTTTAATAAGGTGAGATAGTGTTAATAAATTGGTTCCAAGTGAAGCCACTAAATAGTTAACAAAAGTTGTTAACAATTTAATTATATTTGAAAGTCAAATGGATCCTAGTCATGAATTGGATAAGCCTCATCGTAGTGGGAGAGTTATGAGATGACTTAACATTTACAAAGACTTAATTAAAGCCCAAATTGTCATGTTAGATGACAAAGTTGAAAGCTTATTACCTGCAAAGTGAGACTAATGGCAAAGGGTTAAACCTAATAGGAGAAAGTAAACTACGAGTAAATTTTCTCACTTGTTGCCATACTGAAGTCTGTAAGCATTATTTAATTCATTGGTGCATATGTGATATAAAAAAAAATGAATGTTTAGAATTCTTTTATGAAAAGAAATCTTAGATAATGCATCTACACAAATCAATCAGATATGTTTATTTTCAAAGATCAAAAGCAAAAGGTTTGCGAAATTGTAAAGGTGCATTTATGAAATGAATTTTATCATTAGATCTGTGAATATAAGGTTTGATAAAAGTATCAAAACCTATGACTTTGGATAAATATTAATGAAGTTTGTATAGACAAGAAAATTATTAATTGTCTAATGGATTTTTCTCATGTTTTATGTTGATGATATTTTACTCATTATGAATGATGTAAAATGTCTATCTAACATAAAAAGTTGCCTATGTAACCAATTCCAAATGAGTGATTTAGAATGACTCATTATATTTTAAATGTCCAAAATGAAGATTTTAATGACAAAATGTTAATTTTGTCTCAAACATCTTATATTGACAAAATTGTTGTCAAATATTTGATTTTTATGTCTAAGAAAGTGTATCTTAAGACACCTCAAATGTTGAGAGCATATGATATGCATAAATGAGACTGAATATTTAATATACAATTGGTTAACATATATCAGTTAAACGAATGGTATGATCATTAAGTAGAAAATTAAAAACTTTCTCAAATTATCTATGGATGATGAGAAATTTCTGTGTATGGAGTTAAAGATTTCATCTTTACAAGATACATTGGTTCTTACAAAGATTTAGGAAATCTATGTAAAGATAACCCTAGGTGGTGGAGTATAGCATACAAGTTAATTGTTTTGCTTGTGAAGCAACAAAAAGACTTCTATGACTCAAATAGTTCATTGAAGATCTGAAAACTGTTTCAGATATGATTTAGTTTATCCTCTTTATTATGATAATAATGGTGCAAAGACTAATATTAAGGAAATTAGAAAATACAAATGTATAGGGAATCATATCAAGAGAAAGAAAGCATCATGGTAGTGACTAAGATGACTTTTAATGCTAGTCCTTTGGATCTATATAAAGAGACTCTCTAAGCTAATGTGTTTGAGGGTCATCTAGAATGTCTAGGATTACGAGACATGTCTCATCTTTGCTAGGGCAAGTAGGGGAACATGTTGGGTATAAAGTATGCTCTAGGATACATGTCTCGCCAACTGTAGTGCAAGTGGGAGATTGTTGGGATTTATGCTCTAAAGCCTCGTAATTAATGATTTATTTAATAATTAATAATAATTTTGATTATTTTATTTGCAATATAATATTATCCATTATATGAAAAATCCAAGGCTATTAGTGTAATCTTGAACAGTATGTGGTTGACATACGAGAGGATCATGTTTAAGAAATAACTTAAAAGGTCATAGTATATGGATAAGGTAGGGTGCCTTATCCTGGTAACACTATTGATACGGCCCACTTTGTAATAATTACAAATGATTTGATCCAAATCATTCATGTGAAGACATGTGAGTGGGGGTATCTTATACAATAAGTTTGTATAAGACTGGACCACGAAATATTTAATCTTTCTTTATAAATCCGTTAATTGAGAAGATTAATATTTCATTAGAATGATCATATGAACTCCTGCCTGTGAGGGCTTGTCCTTTGATTTGCATGGGTGAGAGTGGCTTTTATAGCTGATTCAATATGCCTACCATTTTGGGGACTTGACGAAATAGGGAGCTGGGAACATAATCTTACAAGATGGAATTCACTCATTCCCACATAGGATAAGTAGATGAGTAGTTCCCTTAAGTGCTGATTTCGAGACTTGAACAATGGGGCCCCACCTTCTTACTAGCCCAAGAGGGACTTAGTTTATAATTAGATTATAAACAAATTGTTCATTAGAGGATCAGTGGTACTTAAGGTGGAAGATGTAATTATAGGAGTAAAACAGACTTTTGATCTAGCTATAATTACGAACAACTCGTGAAGGATCGACTTGCATGTAGTGATTACATCATGGACACCACTTGTCCTACAATGCATAAGAGTGCAACTCTAAGTCTATAGTGAAGTGACCTATAGTTAATGAATGAAAATTAATTAATTAAAGAGTTTAATTAATTGATTTTGTATCATTGGAGCTTATAATCTGTAAGTCCATAAGGTCCCCTTGCTTGCTCATAGTAACACTAAAAGATCAATTTAGTTGAAAGAAAATTTTGAAATGTTCAAATTAATATTAATTTGAAGTGTTCAAATTAATATTTAATATATTATATATATTAAATATAAAAGAGGAAAATATATTTATTGTATTTGATACATTAAATATAAAAGTAATTAATATATATTTGATATATTAAATAAAAGGTATTTATAGAATTTGAATAAGATTCAAATAAATAAATATCATAAAAGATTTGAATGAGATTCAAATAAATATAAGATATATTTTAATATATTAGATATTAAAATATAATATTTTAATTATGGCAAAAATTTTCCCTTGGTCTCTATAAATAGGACCATTGGGTTGAGCCATTAGACACAACACACATCTCCTCAATAGAGAGAATTGAAAATTCTCTCTAGACATCTTCCTCTTTAATCCCTTGTGGATTTTCTTTCAAGAGGCTCCCACAAGCCTTGGTCCTGTGTTCGAGTCATAGCTAGGAAGACCTTATGGAAGAGATAAAGATCTACCAGAAGAATCTCCATATTTTCAAGGTAAGTTTTTGCTTAACCGTATATATTTTGTGTTTAATTCTAAATAAATCAAAGACGATCCAATGCTTCCGTTGCGGGATGAAAAGTTCATTCCTTCAAAATGTGTATTTAGAAAATTAAACCTTAGATTTTTATATTTTGCTAGAAGTTGAATTCGTGTTTAAAGAAAAAAAAATGAAGGTACATTGCCTTTTTTCCATTCATCAAGCAATTTATTTTTATAAAGAATGCAACATTTGATTTCAATAAATTGAAAGAAGTTCAATGTGTAATGAAATATTTGATTTCTATAAATTTAAAGAAGTTCAATGGGGTTTTCTTTCTTGGGGTTGCTTATCATCTTGTTAATGGGGTTTTCTTATTATTGTTGTGGGGGTTCACCTTGAATAAGGGGAGTCCTCAAACGTAATTGAGATAGTTCCTTTATCACAGTAGTTCATAACTCACTCAGAATTAAGATGGAGTTGCATATGATCCTCTTGATGAGATATTAATCTTCTCAATTAATGGATTTATAAAGAGAGATTAAATATTTCGTGGTCCAATCTTTTACAAACTCATTGTATAAGATACCCCTACTCACATGTCTCTACATGAATGATTTAGATCAAATCATTTGTAACTATTACAAAGTGAGCTACACCAATAGTGTTACCAAGGTAATGCACCCAACCTCATCTATGTACTATGACCATTTAGGTTATTTCTTGAACATGATCCTCCCGTATGTCAACCACATACTGTTCAATATTACACTAATAACCTTGGATTTTTATATAATTGATAATATTATATTAAAAATAAAATAATCAAAATTATTATTAATTATTAAATAAATTATTAATTACTAGCCTTTAGGGAATAAATCCCAACAACAGGGTTCTAAGATGCAGGAAAGGTCAGAATGCAATCGACTAACCCGATGGGTTCTTCAAATTAAACTACCATATGCATACTAACTCCAAAGCCTACCTCGTTCTCGCAATTAAGTTGTCCTAGTTAACTTGACTGACAACAGTTACCCGTCGCTTTACTACTAAAATTAAGCTAAAAATTGGAGTTTTCCACAAAAACTAGCATAGCAAAGCAAAATTCTAAATTAATACGAGTCGTCAATTCGATTAATAAAGAGTATGCTAAGCATTTAACCCAAGAGCTAATAAACCAAAAATTCCATGCATACAAACTGAAATAATTATAAAATCCCTATAATGTTGCAAAACTTTCCCTAATTACCTCAAACTAGCCGAGAACTCCTAGCTAAAACATGCTTCCATCAACCTCGGGATCAAAATACAAGCCCGAAATACCCAAAATATTAAGCAAAGTGTCTTAAAACTAATAAAGGGGAGGGATAAATCGAGATTGGGGGCTGGAATTTGGATCTCCCCTAACCTACAAATGAAAAAACAACGTATTTATAGAAATTGCGAGAGCATCGAGACACTACTAACAACATCTAGACACTTGCAGCATTGGGTAAGGCTCGTTGCATCGTCAAGCGAGGCTTGGGCTTGCGGGTCTTGTGACAACGTCTCGATGACGTTGGACAACGTCTCAAAGCTATCCTAAATCTGAGGCTTCTATCTTTTAGCGTCGAGTGAGGCCTCTGCCTAGCGTCTCGACGTTGCTTCAGGGAAAAAAATGGTCAATCCTTCATATTTTTTCACTGGAGTTTCTGATTAACCTCTAGCTTGGCTGATTTCACCCTAAGCTCACATACTTTCCAAAAGTAGGGCTTGCTCTCAATTTCCTACAAAATATTCAATTATATATAGAAATGATAGGAAAAAGCATAATTTAGGCATGAATGGGCATGTTTGAATTAAGTCTCATCAAAGAGCATCTACAAGAGGGATGTTAATATGCAATTTCTTAAGCATTTCTAAAAACACAGCAAATTGTGCATTTAATTTAACACCCTTATAACGTTGTGGAAAAGGTAACTCCCTGTAGTCAAACATAGGACACTTTCCTTGCCGCCTAGGAGGACTGATGAGAAAACTAGTGTACGAGGAAAGTTTTAATATAGCAAGAATGAGTAAACGAGTGTCATCAACAAGATTGGGTTCACTAATTCAATTAATTATCAAGAATAATAACACCCAATTTTATTTAGAGATTTGCATTCGACTGATAGGTGAAAACAGCGAAAACAAAGCAACTAAGGTCGAGACAAACCTCAGGAGAAAGGCATCTTAGGGAGTAGATATTGCCAATTGGAACAACAATTTATCTAAGAGAATAACTAGTGAATTATAATGCAATCATTCCGTAAGTTAAGAGGAAACAAGTAATAACTGACCGTATCAAGACAATTAACTCTCATGCAACATTATAAAACGAACATCACTGTCTAGCTTTTAAGAACATGCAAGGCATTAAGCAAACCTCTTTTTATAAACTTCTAATAGAGCCCTAATTATTATCATGTAAAAGCTGCAATTTATCATGCAAGTAAGGTCTAATCTAAACTACCATTTCTCAAGTGTAAATTCAGATCAACAAGGTAAATAATCAATGGCCAAGCGATTATATGCATTAATAAGATACAAGCATGAATGGAAAGACAGATAATAATTCAAAGCATTCAATTAACTAAATTGAAAGGTCGAATGGCTACATCTATCCCTAAGACAATTGATTTAGCTACTCATGTTGACTATTACAACTTCAAAATCAAAATACAAAGACATAATGAAATTACAAAGTAAGGGAAAAAGAAAGAACTAATGTTGCATGCCAAGCTCCATCCCCATTGTAAGATCCACGATCACGAGCCTCGAAATCCCTTCCTCTTGCTCCAACAAGTCTCCTCACAAGTCCCTCACACTATATTTTTTAGAATAGGCTTTGTCTCCCAAAAGTAGGCTACCATCCCTGTAAGCCACAACGTCATATTTAACAATCAAAGCAGCATCTTGATGTTGTGCCCTTACTATGTGATAATTAAGGAAATTTGAAGTATCGTTGCGACACTATACGACAGCGTCGAGATGCTACAAACGAAGCCTTTCGCGAGCATGTTTTTGTGATGTAGAGATTTGGGCAATGAAAATTCATAGCGTTGAGATGCTACAAGGCAGCGTCGGAATGCTTGCCTCACGGTTTGAATGACTTGGTGGTTGATTTCATAGGGGGTATATAAATTGATGTGCAAAGTTTGCAATTTCAAGTGCAAGCATTGATGATATGAAGAAAGGAATGTTGTTTTTATCATGCAATTGGATTACAACTCTACTTAGCTTGCATTGAGCACAACTACACACTCAACACAAGCAAGTAATACTTGGAAAGTATTCCAAGGCTGAACAACAGAGGCTTGATGTGTTACACAATGATTTTTTATGCTTTTTGATTACAGATGCAATAACCAAAAATAAATAATGAAGGTGAGGTATATTGAAAATAATATGTGCAAAAATGTAAATTCAGGGAATAATTAATGCAAGGCAAAATAAAAAGTATGCGATGAACAATTAAAGTTGGAAAGAAGAACAATGATAAGAAACAAGGCCTTGGCTCTCGATTCCTCTAGTATGCACGTTTCTTCACCTCTCAATGCTCTATTTGCCCTCTTTCAAAAGAATCACGAGTTCCTACTCATCCCCGCTCTCTCAAAAAGGATGTTAAGCTCACTATAAAGTCATATGTCTATGCACAGAATAGTGGTTTCTCTTTCGACCCATTTTCGCTTGCAATTGGTTGTTTTACCTCTAAAATCCCCTAGTGATAGATTCACTCTTTCTTTTCTTGGATGTTCCACACACACTTACCCTCTCAGTACTTGAATGTGCTACTACCTTACTTCGCTTGGCCAAAGGAAAAAAGGTAATGAAAGGATAATAACAACCAAAAACATTTATGGATAACAAGACCAACATTATATCAAAGACTAAGATTGTTGCATATTGGGTTCCTCTTTTAAGCTGCCAGCCTTTTAAAATTAATTACTCATGCTAAAGAAAAGAGAAGAGAGCTTGAAGGAAGATGTAGTTGCCATTCACATGAAAATTACAGAAGAATAATGAGTACAATAATGCTTGATACAAAACAATGAAGGAAATAAATCTTACTGCAAAGCTGCAACAGGAAATAAAAACTAAGTAGGAAAAAGAGTTGATCAGGCATACACTCAAGTGCACATGATCGAAGTAATAATAAAACGGTATTCCTACCGAGTATCGTATCCACGAGATTGGTTTTAACTTAATTAAGTATTGCGAATAGTCTCGCTTAACTTTAATTCGAAGAAACAGCTAAAGTGAGAGATAAAATAAGCTAAACAACAGAAAATAAATTCAAGAAAATAAATGGGAGACATAATCCTAAGGGATAGACTTCGGTACAGGATTAACTACTCAATTAAATAGACATTTTTAGCTACTCGAGCAGTAAACTCATAACTCTAGAAAATCTAAAGACACGGACTCTCCTATCGGTCTCCTCCAATCTCAAGTACTACTAACTAACTTAGGTGTCCCTTGTGCTAGCTAAATCATACAAGGCATTACGACCCTTCATTATAGATCTCTAATAATTGCCCTTGTCACTGTCGTGTCCAAGCAATCACCAGTTATGCATTTAGTTCTAAACTAGCTTCTCCCTGTCGAGTCTCCACTTGTAAACGAATCAATTAATCTGTGCTCAATGAATCAATCTTCTCAAAACTACAATTAACTAACCTCTGATCCTAATTTCTCTCAGGTAATTAATTAATTGCCAATTTTACTCTTCCCTAAGTTTGCTCTTCTGAGCTCAACTTAGATTCATTCAATTAATCAAGGAACAGTGATTAAAAGCAGTAAGCTCTACATGCACAAAGAATTTAAAGCCTTAAAATTAATAAACATCTATTAGTTAAGAAATTAATCCAAAGGTTCCAACAATCAAGTACAATACAAAATAAATCAATACAACCAAGAAATCCCTAATTTTACAGCTACTAAATTAACTACAAATGAAAGGAAATGGGAAGAAATTGAAAAAAGAAAAGGAAGATCTCGCTTTCCCGAGGTGTTCTCCCAAGAATCTGAGCTCCAAGGTCTTCAAATACGCTCCAAAAACACTCACAGATACTCCCCAAACCCTTAGAAGTAGTATAGAATCGTGATTAGGGCATTCCCCTTCAGTTGGGCCCCCATTTAGAGGAAAAGAAAATGAAGTATGTATTATGCCTGTTGACGTAGAGTCGAGACACTAATGACTTTTTTCGCGTGCATGCTACTTGCATCGAGATACTCAGGGTGGAACTCCACTAATGAGCACGTTTTGAGCGTTGAGACACTATAGGACTGCGTCTCGATGCTTGCTCTCGGGTTTGGCAGTTCAAATATGGCGTCTACATGCCAGTTTAAGGGTCTAGACGCTCTCGTCTTGGGTTCTTTTGCCAAAACTTGATTTCTTCACCTTTGAATCTCCGAAATATCATTATTTAAGCTCCAAAATCACTGAAATACCCTCAAACACTCGATTTTTCTCCTTTTAGCTCGGTTTCTACAACATCAAGAGAAATATGAGTAAAAGCTCATTAAATCATAATAAAACTAGCATAAATAATAGGAAATAAGATAGCATAATTACATGCTATCAAATACCCCCACACTTAAACCTTTCCTAGTCCTAAGCATAAAGCTAAAACAAAACCACATATGAAATCAACAAATTTCATAATAACTCAAACCTCAAAGTTCCAATTAGCAAAATAATCACAATTCAATGAAACACCAAAGCACATCAATTCATCAAATAAATTTAAATTTAAGCTTTTCATTCCTTGCAAATATGTGCATAGCCTTCTTTATTTCAATCCTTACTAGCTTAGAAAGATTTATAAAAATCCTCCGTTCATCTGCCCCCTACACTGACCCTAAGCACCAATTATCCAACATCCAACACTCAAAAAAGTATAATATCACTAGGATGCCTTCAAACTATGGGATATGCCTCCCCCAAACTTGCACTAGCTTTTACACAACTGTTGCAAGGAACCCATAACACTCAGTCCATGAGTGGCTTAACTAATCACAATAGAGGCAGCTCTTTTTTCCCTTGATCAATACCCACTACAAGCTGTTTTATTCACTTTTTCTTTCTTTTCTTATTTCTTTTCTTCATTTTTTTTGTTTATTCTATCTTACAAGCAAATAGACATGATTTTCCCACCTAAGCTCAACATTACAGACTATCATTTAAGACAACCTTCAAACTAGAACTTAAGCCTATCGGGGTGACAACAAACATCTGGATAAAATAAATCTATTATAAGTGTTCAAAATCACTAATAAGTAGGCTAAATGCTCCACGAGTGCAGGGAATTCCAAGAAAAAAAAATTAAATTTACTTGAATCCTAAACATGCTCTCATATTTCACAAAAATTGCAGAAATTCTACTATTCAGAACACATCACCAGTGTCCTCATCATACACAATGCAACATAATCCTCATATAGTTCACAAAAAAAAATTCAATTAAACTCATATCAGAACATCAAACATCCCCCCACACTTACAACATACATTGTCCTCAATGTATCAACTAATCAATCCAAATAAGCATGCAAAGGAATAATGAAAAAGGTAAAAGGATAGCGACACTGCCCTGGAGTTCGAGAGATTCCTCGATTCAACTTGATCAACTTGAGTTCATGATAGAAGAGATAATTTGAATCTCGAGCTCCTAGATTGATCAACTACGACAACATGAGATCAACTCAAAAACAAACAAAAAACAATGAAAAGAAAGCTTGGTTACCTCCCAAGAAGCGCTTATTTAACGTCTTTAGCTATATGTGGCTTGTGTGGGCTCTCAAGGTACGTAAAAATTCTTCCACTTCTTCGGGCCCCTGTTCCTAGAGTCAACAAAACAAACCAAAGCTAGCAAAAACACTAGCTTCTCATGTGACCCAGAATTATAAATATTTTTTTGTATTTTTAATTAGTAAAGGCATAAAAGGAGAAAAATCAAAAAACAAAGACTCGGAACGAACTCCTGAGAACAATAAAAATAACACTTACGATAAAGAGAACTATCAAGAGATAAAGCAGACAACCTGATAGCCTCAAACTCTACCCCCTGAACATCCTCGAATGAAATTAGTTCATCTACTCTCTCATCCTCACTAACTAGATCCCTGTGTGGACTTAAACTCTCTAATTCATCCCCATTCTAAACACAACTCTCCCTCAATTGCGCAAACCCAATGGAATCGAAAGAATCAAGGTCATGATAGCTATCAATGAATCAATGATCAAGTGACTCACTGGAGATCCTATGGAAGTGAGTTGCACTTCACTAACCTCCCCTAGGGTCTGGAGTCTCTCACACAAATGTGCTAAATGCAAGCTACTAAACTCCTCTAATAACTCTCTTAATTATTTTTCTAGGGGTGACTCTACCTCGAATTGGGCTACCTAAGGGGTATAACTCGAAAAGAAAAAATTAGAAGATGGTGTTTGTTCTTTGGACTCAGATTCCCTAAAGAGCCACCCAAATCTATCAAAAGCCATCTAAAAATAATAAAATAAACAAATACATACTCAAAAATGACACCAGATAATCCACACAACTAGAAACAATGGACCAAGACTCAAACAAAAAATAAAAACACGCAAGAAAAACTAGAACAAAGAAATAAAAACCTCTAAATTAAAATAAGCGATTTTTTTACAATATTAATTGAATTAAAAGACACCAATTCCCGACAATAGAGCCAAAAACATTGATCAGGCATACACACAAGCGCACGCCTCATTGTGTGTACAAGACATTAGGTCCCAAGTAGTTAAAACCTACTAACATGTCTCTATAGCTTGCAGATCATTCATTAGCTCATCCTAGAGGTGTAGTAGAGATTGTCGTAGTGAAAGTTGATAAATTTTTAATTCTTACTGATTTTATTGTGCCTGACGTAGAAAAAGATGATGAGATCCCTATCATTTTAGGACGATCCTTACTAGTAAAAGGGGAAGCCTCTATCTAGGTAAGAGAAGGTAAGTTATCCTTTCGAATCAATGATGAAAATGTAACCTGTGATATGCATAAGGCAATGAGATACCCCTATCATGTAAGTTAACGTATGTTGATTGATTTTGTTGATGAATTGATTGATGAACTCTCTGAATAGATTGTTAATGAGGATCCCCTAGAATGGGCATTGACCAAGAATTTTGATAACGAAGACTCAAACTCAAGTTGATTAAATCCACATGAGTCTAGTCTAGCTAAAGACGTTAAAGAAAGCGCTTCTTGGGAGGAAACCCAAGCTTTTTCTTTCCCTTGCTTATTTACTTTTATTGCTTGTTTGTTGTTTTTCTTTTCTAGTATAAGTTGTGTTTGAAAAAGAGTACCAAGTAAATATTGTTTCCATTTTGTAGGACCTCAATCGTACTGAGTAAACTCTTGGCCAATTCAAGGAATTATCATGTTACAGTCTCTCTCTTTTACCAGGCCAGTATTATTCACTCATTCAATCTTTGTCCTTACTTATTTTATTGAGTATGTTACATTGGGGAAAATATAAGTTTTAAGTTTGGAGGTGAATAGTACTTTGCAATCCTGATAATTCTGAGCATAATTTTTTCGATTCTATGCATGTTGGAATGATGTAGAATGTACGATGACTGATTAGGATGGTCTAGGAAGTAATTTAACTGAATTTTTTTGCAATAGAATGATCTTTCAAGCATGTCTTGAAATTAGTTTATTTGAATCTTATTTGTGATTTCCTTGCAACACCATGAGCACATAACTGACTTTCTATTATGTTTGAATAATAGAATGCTTTTGTTGAGTCTAGAGGTTGTTGTCACCCTGATAGGCTTAAGAACTGATCGATAGTTGACTTGCATGAAAGTTAGTGGTTGAAATATATTGAAAAAAGAAAATTTTTAGCTTTATTGATTTTTTAGCATGTTTGAAGAAAATTAAAGCATGTTCCATCAATATTATGTGCTTAATGTGTGGGGATCAAAACAGCTACCTCCATTGTGATAAGTTAGGCCATCCATTGAGCGAGTGCTCTATATGAGGGTCCGTACAATGGAAGAGTGAAAGCTAGGATCTCCGTCATAAGGAAAAAGATAAGTTTGGACTAACCCTTGTGAAGAGAGAAATAAAAAGGAAAATACGATATTTAAGTAATTTGCTTATTGAGTGTGGGAAAGTGATAGCACTAAAATAGTTCTATATTTATGCCTTATTTTAACTAGTTTTACGCTATATCTGTGAGCTTTTACATTGATTAATTGTTGATTTCAGGAATCCGAGCAATTCCAAGTGGAAATTACAATTTTAGAGCTTTATGTTGAAAATGGAGTTTAATTAGAGCTTTTGGAGGAGATAAGGACAAGAAGACTTGAAGCACAAGGTGTTGAGGCAGAGAAGATGGCGTTGCAATGCTTAAAATGGCGTTGAAATGCCAAAGTGCAATGTGTAAACCCGAGAGCTAGCGTTGCAATGTTGCCCTATCGTGTTGCAACGCTAGAAACGCGTGGAGAAGTATTGTTCCATCCGTAGCATTGCAATGCTGCTTACAGCGTTGCAACGCTACTCTCGCGCTAAAGGAAAAACAACTGCATTTTAGGACAGCGTTGCAACACTGTCGCGAGATAGGGTAATTGGTCATCGCTTCTTCTTCATCCAAGGGGAGACCTTTTGGGAGTTTTTAGCCCTAATTTTGAAAACTTGCCTCCATGCGCTGTGGAGCTCGAGACGGAGTGTTCGGGAGTAATGTTCGAGGCTCGGGATAACAGAATTCGAGGTGGGAATCAAGAATTCAACAACGACGATCTTCTTCCCTGTTATCTCTCTATTTTCTCTATCTAGGAAATTTAGGATGTTGTACTGTGTTGTTTTAATGGTATTTATGGGCTAAATTTACTTGTTTAGGGGTTAATAGCACATTTAGGATTGAGTTTATGGATTAATTGTGATCATTGATTTTTAATTGCATGATTAATTGCATTTAATTAGTTTGTTCTTAATGCTTCTATTTATTTGGCCAACAATTAGTTGAACTTAGTCTTAATTGAGCTCGACAAAGGAATTAGGACTGAATTAATCCAATTAACATCCTTAAATTGCCGATGTGACATAGGAATAACAATTGATGGGTGAGGCTAATTATAAGCGGGCTTATTCCAACTAATTAATCAATTAGTGCCTGTGGATGTGGCCACTATTATTGCAAAATACTTAGAGGTCCGATTTTTATAAATTTAATCTTGATATGACCTTCGACAAGCCGTTTATCACAATTGCCATAATTTCATCCTAAATTATGCTCGACCCCCTAAACATTCATTTAACTTGGTATCTCCAACTCTTTATATTGCTTTCCTTGTTAGTTTAATTTCTTAAGCATCATTCCATTAATTTGGGCCTTAAATAATTCAAATTTTGAGTATTCTTAGTAATTAATTAGCTTAAAAAAGAAGTTCCATATCTGTTTCCCTTGCGATTCAATACTTCGTACTCACATACCATTTTATTATTACTTTGATCGCGTGCGCTTGTGTGTACAGATAGCATGTATAAGTGTGCTATTTCTAGGCTTAGTTTTATGCTAGTTTTGCTATGATTATGTGTGTTTTCATGTTTTGAGAAGTATTTGGTTGAATTTGGAGCAAATTGGAGCTATAATTGAGAATCCAAGTGTTGAGGAGAAGTAAACAAGCTTGTGAACCCGAGAGTATAGTGTTGCAACGCCACTTCAGCAACCTTTTCGCTTTGGAGACCAGCAGACTTTGCATTTCAATGCATTTTAAGGCGTTGCAATGCCAAATAAATCAAAATTTTCGTTTTGTATAAAACTGGAGGGACAGCGCTGCAACGCTATCTCGACTCTATAAAAAGGAGATTTTACTATTCGCAAAAGGGGGCCGTTTTGAGAGACCAAAAACCCTAAACTCGATTCAAACATTGTCTAATGACCTAGAGGAGACCTTTGGAGAGCCAAGGAGGAGACTCAAAACTCGAGATCATGGACATCATGTCGGAGACGAATGTTGGCATGCGACCTTAGTTTCTTCTCTATTTCTTTTCCTTTTCTCTTGAGGTTAGGAGTTTTTGTAGGTTGTACTCATGTTTTAAATCTATGTTTAGACTCTTGCTTGGTTGTAATTGTTGAACATTTGGTTGATTTCTAGTTTAATTTATACATCTCTTTATATTGTCTTAACCTTTGGCCTGGTTTTGCATGTTTAACTAAATTGAGCTTGAGAGAGTAAGTTTAGTTGTAGAACACTAGATGCATGACTAGGTTTAATCTATTGAACGAGAGTGAGTATATTAATTCTAGAAGTCTTAAGAGAATCATCTAATGCCCTATTTAGTAATAGAAATAGACCGAGAGGTTGATTAATTGCTAGGCATGAGTTGAATTGAGATCGAGAGAGGATATTGATAACTTAGTAATTCTTGGTTTAAGATTGTTAGTATAAAATAAAGTTATTAATCAATTAAAGTTGGGCGTTAAGGTAATCAACCATGCATGTTTCTCAAAACTGGACTCCAAAGCATGTACACATTAGTTTAGATTTTATTTCCCCTTGATACCAAAGTTATATTTCTCTAAACAAAATTGGGCATAATTAACAGTGGTACTTAATTAATCTAAGAATTCCAATCCTTGTGGATGACCCTGGCCACTATTATTGCAAAATATTTAGAGGTTCGATTTATAAATTTATCTAATACGAGCCTGTGACAAGCTTCCTTTGTCATGTACTCCGATCAAGTTTTTGGCATCGTTGTTGGGGAAGTGATGAAGTTCTTTTTAGTTGGTTAATATTGACAATCAGAAGGAGTTAGTTTAGGGATTTTGTACATATTTTTGTCTGTGGCTATATAAATGCTTTTATATTGTTTTGTGTTTATTTTTAGTTTGTTGTTGGTTTGTTTTTCTGAGGAGGTTGATTTGTTGTGTACAAAGTGATAAGGAGGCTCATCTTCTACCTTTAGATCTTGAAATTAACAGAACTTGCAGAAGAATAAGGAGAAAAGCTCAAATCACTATGGCGAAGCGTAATGATGAGGAGAGGAAGCTGGTTCGTGACTATTTCTAGCCCATATTCCCTATGGACCCTTTCAGGAATGTGTATGAGCCCATCCAGGCGAACACTTGTGAGCTGAAGACGAGGCTAATTCATATGGTGCTGGACAATTCAAGGGGCATCCTTCAGAAGACCCACCTCGCATCTCAAATCTTTTCTTTAGATTTGGGGAACGATAAAGTTAAATGGGGTTTCTCCATATGCCATTAGACTGAGACTTTTTCCCTTTTCATTACAGGATAAAGCAAACGACTGGCTTGAATCCCTGAAGTCGGGTAGCATATCTTCATGGGATGAGCTAGCTCAAACCTTCCTAATCAGGTTTTTCCCCCCAACAAAGACGACGAAGCTGAGGAGGGAGATTGGAACATTCCGCCAGCTGGATGGAGAACAACTGTATGAAAGCTGTGAGTGTTACAAGGAAATGTTTAGGAAGTGCCCTAAGCACAGTTATCCATATTGTTTTACAATTGTTTATTCTCTAGTACTAAAACCATTCTTGATACGAGTGCAAGAGGCAGTTTCTTGGCACAGCCTATAGGAGAGGCACATGCTCTTTTAGAGGAAATGGCCGCGACTACCAGTGGCCATTAGACCGAACCACCTCTACATCAAGGATCGATGCAGGCATCTACGAGCTTGACGATGTAAGTGCTTTAAAGGCACATATGGCTTCCCTGATTAATGCGTTGAGTAAATTATCTACTCCAGGAGCTACACAATCAGTTGCCTCATTAGTAATGTTGAACTCGAGAGGAGTTGAGGATCCATCTGTCGAGTAGTGCCAGTATGTTCAGAATAGAGGATTTGGATTTCAAGGCCAACAGAACTAGAACATACCCAATCATTGACCAGAATAATGTATTGCATCCACTTGGGTTTGCAAGAACATTCAATCAAGAAACGAAGTTAGACCTGGAGGTGAGGATGGACAACTTCATGAAGTATCATAAAGTAGCGAACCAATAGATGAAAACATACATTTCATCCATTACCACGATAGTGAGTGGCTATGACATTGCACTAAAGAACATGGAGGTACAGATTGGGCAGATTTCCAGTGCAATCAACACCTTCCAAAAAGGTAAGTTCCCCAATGACACTGAGGTAAATCAGAGAGAGCAGTGCAAAGAAATAACATTGAGGAGTGGGACTTAGCTACGGGAGGTGTCAAAAAGGGTGAAGATGAGGAGGAGATAGAGAGTCATGGGGATGTGGTAGAAAAAACCACGCAAGGTAAGCTTTCTGACCCATCTCTTAAGTTTAAGTTTGATGATAGTGTTTGTGATATAGAGATGAAACAAGAAATGAAGTTGAGAAGAAAAGAATGATGAGATTTGAGAAGAAAAATGAAGAGAAAAATGAGAAGATAAGGAAAACCTCCTTGGACTTGATTGCTGAGGAGTCCAAGGAGTTGGCGAGGGATGTTGAGGTACCTAAACCCCGAAAAGTTAATAGAGGAGCACACATCAGTCCTAGGAGGCGTGGAGAGTATGCTACATTTAATTACAGGGAGTTACATTTTCCCGAGCGCTATAAGGATTCTAAATTTTATGAGCAATTTTCTAATTTTTAAACATGTTTAGAAAACTGCACATTAACATTCCTTTTGCAGAAGCACTTGCCAACATGCCTAATTATGGGAGGTTCATGAAGGAGATGCTTTCGAAAAAGAGGAGATTCGAGGTAAATGTTGTGCTCAGCCTGTTTGAAAAGAGCACATCCATTGTAAAGCAAAAAATGCCTATGAAATAAAAGGACCCAGGGAGTATTACTATTCCCTGTCAAATTGGTAGTTCAATGATAGATAAGGCATTATGTGACTTAGGTGCAAATATTAATCTCAGCCTTATTCTGTGTTTAGGAAACTTGGTTTACAGGAAATCCAGCCTGCTGATATTACCCTCCAGCTTCTAGACCGTTCGGTTGTCAAACCAAAAGGTATAGTGTAGGATGCGCTTGTTACGGTTAACAAGTTTATTTTTCCTGTAGATTTTGTTATTTGAGATATGGAGGAGGACAATGAGATACCCATCATCCAGGAAGGTCGTTCTTAGCCATGAGCAGAGCTAAGGTGATGAGTTTTATGTATTAGTTGTGTGCTTTCACATGTTTTTATGTATATTTCATAGAAACCAAGCATTTGAAGCAAAACCAAAGAATGGTGAGATATTTGGATGAATTTGAGCAATTTGAGGCTATATTTGAGGTTTCAAGTGTTAAAGAGGAAGGACAGGGCAATTGGACCCGAGGGTATAACATTGCAACGCTCCTCATAGCGTTGCAATTCCATCTGAGCAACCATTCAACCTTGAAGACCCGAAGGCATAGCGTTGCAACGCTGTCCATAGTGTTGCAAGCGTTGCAACGCTAGCCAAATATATATTTTTCTTTTTTATAAAATTCGAAGGGACAACGTTGCAACGCTGTCTCGACACTATATAAAGAAAGTTTTAGTTTCGTCCAAAGGGAGTTGTTTTTTAGAGACACGAAACCTAAAATCGATTCAAACATTGTCTAAACATCTAGAGGACGTTTTTTGATAAAGGAACTATCTCAATTACGCTTGAGAACTCCCCTTATTCCAGGTGAACCCCCACAACAAGAATAAGAAAACCCCATTAACAAGATGATAAGCAACCCCAAGAAAATTAAACAGATTTTACTTGGAAAAGGTGATTGATGATCAAGCAGAAAGGAGAACTTGTTCCTATCTTCTAGATTTCGAACTCTCCACAATCTAATGGATCAAACTAGATTGAAAGTTCTAGACATGCATTCTAAACACAAGAATACAAAGAAAGCATAACGCTAGAGAGATACTAAACTCAAATATGAGATTTCATTCAACTTCAACTTGTGTTTCAATGACAAAATGATAGCCCTATTTATACTAATTGAATAGACACCATGAAATGACACATCCCTTCACCTATGTAGTCTAAGTTCAGCCCCTAACCTTTCAAATCCATACATGAACCAAATTAAATGTAAATACATGAATTTAATAGGTACATAATGCATTAAAGATGTGAATGAACCTGGATTTTTAGATTCATCATGACTCTTGGTTGAAAAGGTGCCTTATCCATCTTGAAAGGATGCAACTTTTCACTTTGTGTAGACACCTTAGCTTGGAGGTGAGAATTCAATGCTTCTTGAAAACTTTTAGCTCTAGCTCTTGTCATTGGACCTTGTGGCATAATGATTGCCTCATGATTAGGTTCAATTGGAGATGACTTCCATTGACTTTGAGTATGAGCTTCAATTGAGCTTGCTTGAGCTGATTGAGCTTGGTATTCTCCTTGTAGACTTCCAGCGTGATCTCCCTGATTGCTCATTTCGTTATCATTTGGAGAGCCAAGGAGGAGACTCAAAGCTTGAGATCGTGGAACTTCACATCGGAAACGAGTGTTGACACCCGACCTTAATCTGATCTCTTTTCTTTTACTTCTCTTTAGATTTTTAGGAGTTTTGTTACCGACTTTAATGTTGTTTATCCTTGTATTTAGACAAGATTGGTTGTGTATTGAATATTTGTTGATTTTGTAATTGAATGCATGTTTTTACATCTTTTGTGCATCTCATTATTATTGTTTAAACCTTTCGCCATGGTTTTGTATGTTAGGTTAGATCTAGCTCGAGAGAGTAAATTTATCATTAGAACAATAGATGCATGACTATATTTAATTGATTACACAAAAAATGAGTAAATTAATTCTATAAGCCTTAAGAAAATCACCTAATGACATGTTTAATAATATAAATAGACCGAGAGGTTGATTTATTGCTAGACATGGGTTCAATTGAGCTCGAGAGAGGATATTGATCACTTAGTAATTCTTAGCTTAAGATTAATAGTATGAAATCAATTATTTACCTACAAAGTTGTGCTTTATTTAATCAACCATTATGTTTCTCAAAAATTGGACTCCAACTTTGTAAATACTAGTTTTAGATATATATTTTTTTTTTGCAAAATGAATATATTACTGCAAAAAAAAGGAGGACCTCATAGCCCGAGGCCAAGGCAACAAAAGAAAAATGCACAAAAGAAACAAAAGCTCACAACCCGAGCAGGGAAAACATTAAAAGCTCACAACCCGAGCAAGGTGACCGACTAAAAAAAAAACCAAAACTAAAACCAATCCCAAGGAGAACCAAGCCTAACCACCTGGCCACCCCAAGATTCACAACGGAACCCAACATCAGACTGAGCCAACCACAATACAACCTCAGCAGAGCTAGAACCCCCACCTTGAAGCCGAGAATTACGCTCCTACCAAATATGATAAATCACAGCCGCCCAAGCAACCCTCCACAACCGATTCCGTCTCCTCTTCCCCCGCCCCATTGCACAAACCCACTGAAGCTCCACCTCCCAAGAAGCAACCCTGTGAGATGAACGCCCCCACATCAGCATACCACTCCACACCTCCCTACTAAACGGACACTCAAAGAACAAATGATCTCGTGACTCAACACCATCCACACACAACAGACAAGCTGCAGACGACACAACACCCAATCGAAGTAGCCGGTCACGAGTATAAAGCCTATCCCGAATAGCCATCCAAGCAATAAATGCATGCCTCGGAATATTCCCCCCAAACCAAAGCAGGCGATACCAAGGCACCACTACACTCCTTGGCCTGATAGCCTCCCAAGCACTAGCAACAGAAAAACCACCCAATGGACATGGTAACCATACAAGACAATCTTCACGGCCCAGGCATGGATGAATCGCACGCACCTGAGGCCCCAGCTCCAGAAGCACCCATGACACCTTCGGCCACTGCCACTCCCCCTCTGTAGACAAGAAATCCAAAACACGAGCCGTAATAGAACTAGGAGCATCATAAACAACTCTCTGCCCATATCGACCAACAATAGAACCCTCAGGTAACCAAGGATCAAGCTAGATGAAACAGCTACGACCATTCCCAATACGGAAAGACACCAACTCCCTGAACCTATCTCTCAACTCCAGCACCATCCTCATACACCACGACCATCTCGGTGACACCTGAATAGACCACAAAGACCGCCCATTCAGAAGTTTTGTTTTAGATATTATTTTGTCTTCGACCTCATCTAAAGTTTTGTTTCTCTACATAAAATTTAGTAAAAGTAACTATAGTACTTAATTAAAGGTAATGAATTATAATCCCTGTGGAGACGATACTCAACTCACTACTATATTAAAACTTGACACCGTACACTTGTGGGTATTTGCAAGTACTTAAAAATCACGCAACAGTGTTCTCCCAAGAATCCAAGCTCCAAGGTCTTCAAATCTACTAAAAAAATACTCACAATTGCTCCCCAAACCCTTAGAAGTAGTATAGTATCGAGATTAGGGCATTCCTTTTTGGTTTGACCTCCCTTTACACATAGAGAAAATGAAGCATATCTACTGTCCATCGACGTAGCATGGAGACGTTAGGGATAGCGTCTCGACACTATCCAAATGACTGCCTTTTCTCCCATGTGTTTCAACATTGCCAGTGTATTGATGCTTCAGATGGAACTCCACTGATGCACACATTTTGAGAATCAAAACGCTACAAGTCGGTGTCTCGACGCTTGCTCTCAGGTTTGGCACTTCAAATGTTGTATCTAGACACCATTTTAAGGGTCTAAACACTCTCCCTTCGGGTTCTTTTGCCAAAACTCCATCTCTTCATCCTTGCATCTTCAAAATATCAATCATTTAAGCTCCAAAATAACTAAAATATCCTCGAACACTCATTTTTGCTCCTTTTAGCTTGGTTTCTACAAAATCAAGAGAAATAGGCGTAAAAACTCGCTAAATCATAATAAAACAAACATAAATAATAGGAGATAAAATAGCATAATTACATGTTATCAAATACCCTCACACTTAAACATTTTATAGTTTCGAGCAAAGCTAAAAGAAAACCACTTATGAATCAACAAATTACATAATAACTCAAACCTCAAAGTTGTAATTAGCAAAATAATCACAATTCAAGGAAACATTAAAGCACATCAATTCATCAAACAAATTGAAATTTAAGCTTTTCATTCCTTGCAAATATGTGCATAGCCTTCCTTATTTCAATCCCTACTAGCCTAGAAAAATTTATAAAATCCTCTATTCATCTTCCACCTACACTGACCCTAAGCATAAATTATCCAGCATCCAACACTCAAGAAAGTAATATATCACTAGGATGCCCATAAACTATGGGATATGCCTCCCCAAACTTGCATTTTTCTTTAAACTCAAGGACACTATCTTTCATACAACTATTGTAGGGACCCTTACCCATAACACTCACTCAATGAGTGGCCTAATTGATCACAACAGAGCAGCTATTTTTCCCTTGATCAATACGCACTATAGCTATTTTATTCACTCCAAATCCCCTCAAGTATGGTATGAAATCGAGAATAGGGCTTCAACCCTCATAATGGCCTCCTTTTGGACGAAGAGAATGCGATGTTTTTATTATGCTAGGGTAGCATTGCAACATTGTCCCAAATTGCAGTCGTTTTCTTGTGCTCAGAGGTAGAGTTGCAACGCTACGGACGGAACAACTCTCCTCTGTGTTTTGAGAGTTTAGGCCAGCATTGCGATGCCACTTGATGGCGTGCGACACTATAGACAGCGTTGCAATGTTGTTCCCCCGATTTTAGCTTCTAAATTGAGTTGCAACAAAGCGTTGAGACACTCTAAACAACGTCACAACTCTCTCCCCTGTTCTCAACACTTCATAAATCATCTATTCTCTTCTTGGCTCTCCAAAATGAGCCAATTTAGCTCCATTAATCACCAAAATACTCCCAAACACTCGATTTTTCTCCTCAAGCTCGATTTCTACAAAATCAAATACACATCAAAGTTCACTAATTCAACACAAAACTAGCTAATAAATGGGCATAAATAAAACACTAAATTAGTGATATCAAACGCATTTATAAATACTCAAGGAAGCCTATGCAATTTTCTTCTACTTCTTAGAATATATTTATTTTATCTAGATGATCGTTGACACCCCGATAGGCTTAAGTTCTAGTTTGAAGGTTGTCTTGCATGATAGTCTGTAATGTTGAGCTTAGGAAGAAAAACCATGTCTATCTGCCTGTTAGAAAGAAAGAAACGAGGAAAGGAAAGAAAAAAATGTGTTAGAGAAAAAAAAAAGAAAAAGAAAGGAAAATAAGAATAAAATAACTTGTTGTGTTTACTGATGAAGGGAAAAAATACTTTCGTCTATTGTGATCAATTAGGCCACTCATTGAGCGAGTGCTCTGGGTAAGGGGTCCCAGCAACAGTTGTGTAAAAGCTAGTGTCTTTGAGTTTTAAAGAAAAATGCAAGTTTGGGCATAGTTTTCAGGCATCCTAGTTAGATATTACTTTCTTGAGTGTGGGATGCTGGATAATTGGTGCTTAGGGCCAGTGTAGAGCAAAGATGAACGAAAGATTCTATACATCTTTCTAAGTTAGTACGGGTCGAAATAAGAAGGGTTGTGCAAATATTTGCAAGGAATAAAGAACTTAAATTTAAATTTTCTTAATGAATAAATGTGTTCAATTATTTCCTTTTAATTGTGATTATTTTGTTGTTTAGAACATTGAGGTATTAGTCATTATAATGCAATTATTAATTCATATATGGGTTTTGTTTTAGCTTTGGTTGGGACTAGCAAATGTTTAAGTGTGGGGGCATTTGATATAACTAATTTAGTGATATATTTATGCCCATTTATTAGCTAGCTTTGTGTTGAATTAGTGAACTTTGATGTGTATTTCTCTTCATTTTGTAGAAACCGAGCTTGAGGAACAAAATCGAGTGTTCGGGAGTATTTTGGTTATTAATGGAGCTAAATTGGGCTATTTTGGAGAGCCAAGAAGATAATAGATGATTTATGAAGAATACTCTGTTGCAGCTCAATTTAGAACCAAAGCCGAGGGACTACATTGCCACACTGTCTATGGTGTCACAACACTATCAAGTGACGTTGCAATGCTAGCCTTGATGCTCAAAACATGGAGGAGAGTTGTTTTGTCCCTAGCGTTGCAAAGCTACTTACATTGTTGCAACGCTACCTCTGCGCACACATGAAAACGTTGCGTTTTGGGACGGCGTTACAACACTGCCCTTAGCGTTGCAACATTGTCGCGATAGGCAGAATCAAAACATCGCATTCTCTTCGTCCAAAAGTAGGCCATTCCGAGGGTTGAAGCCCTATTCTCTATTCCAAACCATAATTGAGGGCATTGGGAGTGATTATGAGCGTTTTTGGAGCGAATTTGAAGTTGTTGGAGCTTGAGTTTGTGGTTGATAACCTCGGGAACATGAGATCGTCCTTCGTTTGCATTACTCTTCCCTTTTCCTTTCAATTATAGTTACTTTAGTGGTTGTAATTAGGGATTTCTAGGTTGTCGATAGCATGCAATTATACTATCTTATTTCCTATTAATTATGCTAGTTTTATGATTTAAATGTATTCTTTGAAGCCATTTTATCTTGATTTTGTAGAAATGGGGCTAATGGGGAAAAATCAAGTGTTCAAGAGCATTTAGATGATTTTGGAGATTAAATGATGATATTTTGGAGATTTAATGATGAAGATATGGAGTTTTGGCAAAAGAACTCGAGGAGAGAGCGTTTAGACCCTTAAAATTGTGTCTAGACGCCACATTTGAAGTCTCAAACCCAAGAGCAAGCATCGAGACGTTGTCCTATAGCATCTCGACTCTCAAAACATGTGCATCAATGAATTCTGCTGGGAGGGTCGAGACGTTGCCTTCATCATCTCCACGTTGGACGCGTGTGCAAAGAGGACTACGTCATTTAGGTACAGTGTGTCGACGCTGTCCCTAACGTCTCAACGTTGCTTCGATAGACAGTATTAATCATTTTCTCTTCGTTCAAGAGGAGGCCATTTCGAGGGTTGAAGCCCTAATTTTGATTCCATCCCATATTAACGGTATTAAGAGCATTTGTGAGCGTTTTGGAGCAGATTTGAAGACCTTGGAGCTCGAGTTCGAGATTGATCACCTTGGGACAGAAGATTGTCTTTCTTTTGCATTTTTTTTTCCTTTTCCTTTCAATTGTAGTTACTTTAGTGGCTGTAATTAGGAATTTTTTAGTTGTAATTGCTAAATATGTTTAGTTAATCCCTAAATTCTATGGGTGTTGTAAATTATTGGACCATTGCACTTTATTTACTTAATTTAGTTGGTAATTGTGGTTTGATTAAGCCTTTATGTTCATTTTTGCATTTTAGGCTTATTGCCCTTAGATTGTGTTCGTTAATTAATTGAGGTATGACTGAGTTGAGCTCGACAGAGGATTCTTAATTACCTTAATGCACAATTAGTTAGCTACCCGAATGATAATAGGATAAAAGGCTAATTAATTGTAGTTAGTGCTTAAGATTAATTAATTGGGCACCGTCTAATTTATTAGTTACGAAGTGGAGCCCGACAAAGAAAGCTTAGACTACAACTGGATGCATAACTATAGGTTAATTACCTAAGTGACAGTAGGAGAAATAATTAATCTATAAAGGTTAGTGATGAAGGGTCGTAATGTCTTGTATGACTTAGCTAGCACTGAGGGACACCTAGGTTAGTTAAGTAATACTTAAGAAATAGAGAAGATCGACAGGAGATCCCATGACCTTAGGCTTCTAGACTTGCAAATCGAATACTTGATTGTGTCTAAATTGCTAGCTTAATTAAGTAAATTAGGGTCCAAAAATGCAATCAACACCCATAGAATTACCTATCGATTTGTGTCTCCCATTTATATTGCTTCTATAAAAAACACAATGTGAACCTATTTCGAAAATTTATAGAAGGAAAGCTAATCTACAAGTTTTTTTAAGAAAAAATCACAACAAACTAAGTGTAAGGACCAATTTTAAGCTTTATTGAAAGTGTAGGGATTAAAATTGGATATTTGAAAGTAAAGAAACTAAAATGGAACAAAACTCAAAGTACAGGGATCAAAATTGTATTTTAACCTAATTTCTTTTAACAAATCATGGTTGAAAACATGTGCTTGGCTCGTTTTTATCTAAATTTGCTCCTTTTGACAAGATTTGCCATAATAAACACAACCTTGACAAATTAGAGTTATTAGTCATCTGCCTTTGGATTTACATGCGCTCTAGCAGGCCTACCTCATCCGACTGACCCTTAAACGTGGAGCCGTACTTTAGAACCACTACACCGAAATTAAATGTTTTAAGCCTCTATATCAACATGAAGGGAATAATCGAATTAAACCCACAGCGGAAGCATAGGAATCGTCTTTGATTTATTTAGAATTAAACTAAAATACAAGGGTTAAGCAATAAATACCTTGAAAATATGGAGATTCTTCTGGCGGGTCTTTATCTCCTCCACAAAGTCTTCCTTGCTATGACTCTAACAAAAGATCAAGGCTTGTGGGAGCCTCTTGAAAGAAAATCCTTAAGGGATTAAAGAGGAAGAGGTTTAGAGAGAATTCTCTAATTCTCTCTTTGAGGAGATGTGTGTTGTATTGAATGACTCAACCCAAGGGTCCTATTTATAGAGACCAAGGGAAAATCTTTGCCATAAATAAAATATTATATTTTAATATCTAATATATTAAAATATATCTCATATTTATTTGAATCTCATTCAAATCTCCTACGATATTTATTTATTTGAATCTTATTCAAATTCTATAAATATCTTTTATTTAATATATCAAATATATATTAATTATTTTAATATTTAATGTATCAAATACAATAAATATATTTTCCTCTTTTATATTTAATATATCTAATATATTAAATATTAATTTGAACACTTCAAATTAAATATTAAATTTGAACATTTCAAATTTTAATATTTAATGTATCAAATACAATAAATATATTTTCCTCTTTTATATTTAATATATCTAATATATTAAATATTAATTTGAACACTTCAAATTAAATATTAATTTGAACATTTCAAATTTTTCTTTCAACTAAATTGATCTTTTAGTGTTAGGGGACCTTATGGACCTACAGATTATAAGCTCCAATGATACAAAATTAATTAATTAAACTCTTTAATTAATTAATTTTCATTCATTAACTATAGGTCACTCCACTATAGACCTAGAGTTGCACTCTTATGCACTGTAGGACAAGTTGTGTCCATAGATATAATCATTACATGCAAGTCGATCCTTCACGAGTTATTCGTAATTACAGCTGGGTCAAAAGTCCGTTTTACCCCTATAATTACATCTTGCACCTTAAGTACCACTGATCCTCTAATGAACAATATGTTTATAATCTAATTATAAACTAAGTCCCTCTCGGGCCAGTGAGAGGGTGGGGCCCCATTGTTCAAGTCCCGAAATCAGCACTTAAGGGAACTACTCATCTACTTACCCTATATGGGAAGGAGTGAATTCCATCTTGTGAGATTATGTTCCCAGCTCCCTATTTGGTCAAGTCCCCAAAATGGTAGACATATTGAATCGGCTATAAAAGCCACTCTCACCCATGCAAATCAAAGGACAAGCCCTCACAGGCAGGAGTTCATAACTCACTCAGGATTAAGATCGAGTCGCATATGATCATCCTGATGAAATGTTAATCTTCTCAACTAACGGATTTATAAAGAGAGATTAAGTATTTCGTGGTCCAGTCTTATACAAACTCATTGTATAAGATACCCCCACTCACATGTCTCCACATGAATGATTTGGATCAAATCATTTGTAACTATTACAAAGTGGGCCGTATCAATAGTGTTACCAGGATAAGGCACCCAACCTTATTCATATACTATGACCCTTTAGGTTATTTCTTGAACATGATCCTCTCGTATGTCAACCACATACTGTTCAAGATTACACTAATAACCTTGGATATTTCATATAATGGATAATATTATATTGCAAATAAAATAATCAAAATTATTATTTATTATTAAATAAATTATTAATTACGAGGCTTTAGGGCATAAATCCCAACACAACAATCATACAACATGAGCACCTAATGCATCACATAGACAAAACCATACACAAACACTTAATAAATAGTGCTAATTTTTTGTTAGAAAGAGTGCATTTTATAACAATGGCATAATTGGCGATGATAAGGTGTTTGTTGTTTGACGATCGTGACATTTGATGCTTACATTGTAAGCAAGTATACAAAACCTATAACCTTGGGCTTTGATACCAACTGTAACGATCCAACTTCTAAGACATGAACTAACTAGGATCACTACTTACATGAAAGCTAAGGAGGCCTCAAGAGTTTCAATAAAGTTTAAACAACTAGCAAAATAAACTCTTTAAACCAAAAAAAATAAGCTTGTATTTGGGATCCTGAAAGAGTTGAAAACATAAATCTCAAGTTTAAGACATAGAAAACATAAAGACCAATGAAATAACTTCAATCAAAGTTGTATATAATAACACTAAGGAAAGAATGTAAAGAAGTCAAGATGTGGAAAGAGAATATGTTCCACTAAGTTATCCATGGCCCTTCCTAGGAAACCGCCTAGGATAACCTTGCCTTTACTTGGAAAAAAAATTAAGAAAATAATAAGTATTAAAAATACCCAGTAAGTAACTCCACCACCAAGGTAAGGATATGCAAACACATGCAACATGAATTATGCAACTTCATCTAGTGGGACCTACGACTTTTCATCTTTAAACTTTTCGTTTTTCCCTCTATGGCCATGTGTGGACATTACCCCATCTTTCTTTAACCTCTCCTAGCATCTCGGTATAATAGGCTCTTCAAGAGACTTTACTCCAACTGATGGTTAGTTAGCATCTAGTCAATGGGGCAGAGCCTCGGCCTATTAGGAACTCTTTTTTATTAAAATTTCCTCTAGGTGTACATCAACCACTTAAAAGGGTAATTTCGCCAAAACTGTTATAAAAATCTTATGCAACAAGTCTCACAGATAACACATTAAATCATTATAGTGATGCAACATGGAACATCTTTTACACATACATCTACATTAACCTCTCGACATACATCACAATCATGGATACTTCACTTAACATGCATAACATGTGTGTTGTTTTTTATACCTAATTAGAACATATTACTTTTTATGCATGGTCACAGCATATAACTTTCACACATAATCATCTTGCATTTTCAGCACATACGTCCAAACTTAGCACTAGGTGTTCCCATAGTAAAGCCACTTACCTAATTTGTGAACCCGAAACAAATAATGTCTCCACCTAAAAACCTTCGAACAACATTAACAATTTCTAAGAAATTAATAACTTGAACAGCCAACTTTGAGTTTCAATCTTGAGGGCTAAAATTTACCCAAAACTGTTTGGGAGAAACACCCAAACAATCATCTACTCAAGACAACCTTAGACCCTAATTGACCAGTCCGAAACTACACATAAGCACATTCAAATGTTTGAAATTAAATTCAATAACTTTAATCAAATTCATAAGGGGTTTAAGGGCAACCATTTCCCATGAAATCTTACAAAAGAAACTCGATTTCTTACTGGTTTGAGTTCGAAAAGGTTCAAGCACACAAATCTGGACTTTAGAGGCTATGGGTAAACTGATTTGGGATCACTGGGGTTGTGGTGTCACGGATAAAGCGTTAAACGTCATAAAATACACACGCTTGCTGCTCAAAAATGGTTGTTGACACAACCTAAAGCTTATGTTGCAGCGACGAGACGTGATTACCCTCCATGAGGGATGAGTTTGTCACCATTGTTGCGCCTGGTCACTGAAAGAGGAATAATCGTCAAACGGAATGCTGCAATTGAATCGTTTGTGGCTGTCGGAGCGAGGAAAAATAGATGAACAGATAGGGTAGTCATTGTTGAACGTGTGGGACTCGGGTCACTAGTAGTTTTTTCAAACGTTGGTCTGCAAGGGTCATCGTCGGATAGGATAGTTGTCGGAGATGAGGAACAAAAAGGAAAAATAAAAAGACGAGTGGCTGGTTATTAAACATAGAGAGGAAGAGGAGAAGGAGAGGAAGAGGAGAAGGAGAGGAAAAAGACAAAAGAAGGTAGAGTTATGGTTTTTCTTTTTTTACCTTATTCTTTAAAGAGACTTTTCCGTCCTTTTCCCTTTTATCCTTTTTTTTATCTTTTCTTTTTCTCTTCTTTTTTCCTTTTTTTTCTCTCTAACTTTAAAAATCCAAATAAACTCCAAAATGTTTGGGTAAGCTCAAATTAATTCATTTAAGCCCAACTTCCTCAAACTTAAACCTCAAAAAATAATTCTAACAAGCCGAGTGAAAATAAATTAACTACAAAATTGATTAGATGAGAAATTACTCTAAAAAAATAACTTCAAAAGTGGAAGTTAATTGAAAATGAAAAGCATTACAGCTCTCCTCAGGTAAGGGAAAAATTATAGAAAATGGGTAAGGACCAATGAATTGTGGCTGATGGGCAGTGATGGGACGATGCCCTAAATATCGGAGTTTTATCTTTATATAACACAACTTGTCCACTCTCATCATGCCACATACCCATTAGGATAAGAATTGCCTTTTTGGTTCTCCTGATTCATTAAAGAACTCCATTTGACCCCTGTTGATCTGTCGCAAAGTGAGATCTCCAAATTTGCATAGACATAATGTTTGTTTTGATGCAGCAAGCTAAATGAAGCATATTTTTTTCTCAATGTAAGCATATTTCATTAAAAGTCCACACATGCGATAATGAATAGTATTATTATGTTGCATCAATCTAAGTGATGCAAGACATGCTTGACGTAGACTAGAATAAATTCATTTCTTTCTACCTTAGAATATGAATGGGATAAATTTAGGGATAAATAACTCATTATTCATGAGTTATCAGCTCCGAGTCGACATTGTGTTAATATTTACCATATTTCTACTAACATTCCACCCATAACATATACTATTCACATCCATAAAACTCCACAGTTAATCTAACACCACATACATCCACAAGCAACAATGTGCACCTTGCAATAGAAATTTATAAGAGTTATACTACAACAATCACAGATTTAGCCACAAAAGAGATAATATATCCTGCTTTGGGCAATAAATACCTAAATGTTGTAGTAATTTAGTAAATCATGTTGTATGCATAGATAGAGGGACAATTCCTAATAATTGATGCATAACTTATGTTTTTTTTTTCAAAATTAGGCAAGAAATAAGTAAGAATTAGGTATTAATTCATGAGTTATCACTTTCCTCCCTTAGCCCTAAACTTAATTTTAATTGTTTTATTAGCTTTAAGTTTTCTTAGTTTTTAACTTAGTAATGTTTAACTTAGTTAAGTTTTCTAAGGTTTCCTTGTTGGCCATATATAAGCAAACTTTTCTTTCATTTTAAACAATTGAATGTTGTGGAATTTGAACGAACCTTTGAGTGAGAGGACTCTCTCCTTTTTTGAGCTCCAACAAACCATTAGTCTTGCCTTTTTCTATAATTCATAAATTTTGTTGCAAGCATAGAAACAAGCAAGTTGGATTGATCACAAAAGATTCTTCCATACCCTTGGGTAAGTAACTAGTTCTACTTATAACTTATGTTGATAATCAAAGTAGCCGCTCCTTTACTTTTCCTTTGAGACTTTATCTTGTGTTTATGAGCAATCCTTGCCTAGTGTGTGTGCGTGGGAGTCACATAACCAAAGGTTTCCAAGGCAACCATTCAAGAGAGTTGATATGATCATGGGAATACCACCTCTGCTCCCAAAGACCTATCACAAGATCAAAGGCCAATAAGCTTCAAGAAGCAATGAAAAAGTCCATCTAAATCATGATCAAAGCCACAAAAGGAGAAGAAGCTCAAGGAGGAAAACAACACTTTAATTATCATCAACTAACCATACAAGACAAAAAATAAGAAAGGCATGCTTGTTTGATTCATAAGGGAACCACGAACATCGCCCACCCCGGTACTTTTGCGCACCCGCACACGCAGCCCATGCACCCAACCCCTTGCGGGACCCCTGAGGTAGCAGCAGTGCATGTCACATGCCCCTACTGTTCATCCTTCATGCGCACATCCACGCACCTGCCAGCCATCTGCCACCAGCCCATGGATGCCATGATTTCCATATTTGAGTCTTTTAGGAGTTGAGGAAAGAATCTTTGTGTTTTAGAATTTATTTTCTAGGATTTTGCAAAACAGGAAAGGTTTATTATACTTTATTTTATTTTTAATATTTTTTCCTAATTGTTTTGAGAAATAATCTTTTTAGAATTAAGGTTTTTTATTTGTTAAAGTTGCCTACCCAAAGGCTACATAAGCCTCCTTATTTTTGATTGAAATGATAGAAGAATGATGATGAATGAAAATTGATATTTTGAGTCTATTGACTTGTCTATTGTGTGAGCGTAGAAACCCCCCTCCCTTTGTAATACTTGTGCTTAGCTTAGAATTGCATGTCTAGAAACATTCAAGTGGATTGGTCATCAAACCTGTGGAGTGTTTCTTCCTTGAAGTGAATGGGCTTGTGAATACTGCTTAGGCATTCAAGTTGTTTTGCTTCTTCGTTTTACTATATTTTCAAAGGTAATTTGATCCCTAACTTTCCCTTTGAGTTGTGCTAATTGAAGTTTGTTTCATAATGTTTATGTTTCAATCTACTCGAGAGAGTGTTCGGGTTAAACATTAGGCTTACATGCATCATTTGGTATCAGAACTTTGGCTCTAGGTCGGGTATATCTTTATCTTTCAGTCTTTATCTTTATTTTCATCCCATTTGAAAATAACAAAAAAAAAAAGTATTCCATTTTGTTTCAATTTTTTTTAAAGCTTGAATTTGATCTTGATACTAATCTACTTTTCTTGTTTGTGTTTGAGGTTGAATTTTCATCAAGTGTTTGCTCTTTGTTTATTTCTTTCGACCCAAAGGTAAGTTACAAACAAGACAATTCTACATTGTTGCCAAGCCAAACACCCAAGCGAGTGATTTTTCTTTCAAGCCACAATCGTTGGGAGATTTTCAAAAAATTAGAGCTTCATTACCCCAATTTTGACCGCTTCTATATTTTTGTTTTCGAACCCAAAAATAGGCAAACCATGCATTAAATAGTAGCTCTCTGAGTAAGATTTCCAACCATACCTTTTTTTTTGACTAATTTGGAATTCTTAGTAAAATGTTATCGGTTGTATGCACACTACTTAAATCTAAAATTGTTGTAAGTGATTCTACACATAATCTATATTTAAATTGTCATATCTTACTCATCACATAGTTACAAATAGTCAAATTAGATATTAAATTAAATCATTGAAAGAGCTTTGCAACCATACTAAGCACGTTATCGTTTGAATTATGGAAGAGAATTTATCGCCCAAAAGGTTAGAGGTGTCTGCCCAAAAAATTTTCCATATTTGGAGCTGTCGATTTAGGGAACCTCATGGTAAATCATATAAACGATTTTCTTACCCCTATTTTGTCAAAGTTTTTATCTTTTTGGTTGACTAATCTTCTGTATTTGAGTGTGCAAGGACTTACAAAGGAAATTTTGGCCATTAAGAAGTCAACCAAGCCGCCAACACCAACACCCTAGTCGCAAGAGAGTCCTCTTTGCAGCCTTAAAGTCTTTTTGAATGCAGCCTTATCTATTGTTCACCAAAGTGAGTTGCAGCCCTACTTAGTACTTTGGCCTCACTAAAACTTCGTTTGCCACTAGTTGCACCCCAATTTGAATCTTGAGCATTACACACCAATTTCCCAAACATACCCCTAATTGTCTTAGATTGCAGTTTGCTTTTGTGTGTTTGTAATAGACTTAGATTGCATACTTAGGTGTTAATCTGACTTTTTTGCACTTTTCCTAATCTCCCTCATTATTTTCTTTGTCAAGCTTATCTTTATTAAGTCTAGTCTTTTGCATCGTTATACTTTATTCTTAAGCATCTAGCATTAGGCACACTTGTCTTGCATCTTTGCTTTCTTTGTTGTTCTTAGAGTCGTTATTCTTTGTTTCTTTCTTCTAGCCTAGTCTTTATTTTGCTTACCTACTAGCTTAAAGTATGTTTGACCACAAGTAAGCATCTTGGTGTCACTTAGCATACTTTTCTTTAGCAAAGCACTAGAATTACATCAAAGGCTTGCTAAAGAAAGAAAGAGTGTTCCTAGAGTATGACCTAAGTAACGTAGTGTTGTGAGGATATATATATATATATATATATTATATTATATTCTGGTTTCTAAAATTTCTTTGTGTAGCTATGGAAAGCATAATTACAAGCAGAGCCTTAAGTGCACATTATCAAAAAGATCCCATCGATATCCAAAGGGAGAATCTCTTTTACTGTAGATGCTATATATATTCTATTTCTTGTAGTGTTGTTATTGATAACAATAGTTGTACTAATGCTATAAGTAGTAATGTAGTGGAAAAATTAAAATTAACTCCCACCCCACATCCACACCCTTACATTTTACAATGGTTGAATGATACATGAGACAATAAGGTTAATCAACAAGTTTTAATTCCTTTTTCCATAGGTAGATATAAAGATTAATTTTTATATGATGTTCCCTATGAGAGACTTATTATTAGGTAGACCTTGGAAATTTCATAGGAAAGTTAAATATGATGGGTTCCTTAACATATATTTTTTTCACTTGAATAAAAAGAAAACTACTCTTCTACCCTTATCCCCATGGAGGTCATCATTGATCAAAATAAATTAGAAGAAAGGAGAATGAAGTTGGAACAAAAGAATAAGGATATTCCCTCATCTACCAAGGTTCAAGTCTACCCCAAAGATAAAAAGGTTGTAAACCTAATTGTAAAAACTAGTGAAGTTAAAAAGGCTTTGTGCAACAACCAACTTCTTCGTATATTTATGTGTAAGGGTACTTGCCTACTAACACAAGCACCTTTAGAAACTTTGCCTAGTTCTTTTGTTGAGCTTTTGCAGAATTCAAAGACATATTCCCCAAGGAAAATGCGTAAGGAGCTACCACCATTCAGTGGGGTTGAACAAAAAATTGATTTCATTCTACGAGAACAAATATCTAATCGGCCAACTTATAAGACCAATCCTAAAGACGCCGACGAAATACAAAGGCAAGTTGAGGAACTCCTCGCTCAAGGGTATGTAAGAGAATCTTTAAGTCTTTGTAGTGTTCCTATTTTCTTAGTACCTAAAAGGGGTGGAACTTGGCGCATGTGTGTAGATTGTCAATCTATAAATAAAATTAATATCAAATATAGGCACCGTATACGATGGTTAGATGATGTACTAGATAAACTAAATGGTTGCAAATTGTTTACAAAAATTGACCTAAAGTCCGACTATCACAAAATTAGAATGCATGTATGTGATGAATGAAAAACTGCTTTTAAAACAAAATTTAGACTATATGAATGGTTGATCACACCTTTTGGACTAACTAATGCACCTAGCACTTTCATGAGACTTATGAACCATGTTTTAGAGACTATTTAGGAAAATTTGTGGTAGTATGCTTTGATGACATCCTAGCATATTCTAAATCTTTACAAGAGCATCCTAAACATGTTGATGTGTTTTGTCTAACCTTAGGGCTGAGAGGCTCTATGCTAACCTTAAAATGTTCAAAGTTTGTATGTAGAGGATCAATTTCTTAGGTTTTGTTGTGACAAGCCATGGAGTGTAAATTGATCAAGAAAAGATCAAGGCAATACAAGAATGGCCCATGCCTCAAAGTGCAAGCGAGAGAAGTTTCCATGGATTAGTCGAGTTTTATAGGAGATTTATTGAAGACTTTAATTCCATTGCTTCACCTCTAAACAAACTAGTTAAAAAGAATGTAAAATTTCAATGGGGTCAAGAACAAGACAAAGCCTACAAACCCTAAAAGATAAATTATGTCGTGCCCCTTTACTTGCTTTACCTAATTTTGAACTAGCATTTAAAATTGAGTGTGATGCTAGTGGCATTAGCATAGGAGCAGTCTTGATGCAATGTCAACGACCTATTATGTATTTCAGTGAGAAACTTAGTGGAGTCAGTTTGAATTACCTGACATATGACAAAGAATTAAATACACTTGTGTGAGCTTTACAAACATGGCAACATTATTTGTGGCTGAAGGTGTTTTCCATTCATACGGACCATGAGAGTTTGAAGCATTTGAAGAGCCAAGGAAAACTTAACTGAAGATATACCAAGTGGTTGGAGTTCATTGAAAGATTCACATATGTAATCAAATATAAAAAAGATAAAGAAAATGTGGTAGCAGATGCACTATCAAGAAGGTATACTTTTCTACTTTAGACACCAAAATCCTAAGGTTTGAACATATTAAAGCATTATGTGCAACAGACCCCTACTTTGCACTGATCTTTGCTATGTGTACCAACGGACAAAATTGTGAAGTTTTTAGTATATTTTAAGGTTACTTGTTCAGGAAAGATAAATTATGTATTTCACAAGGATCAATCCAAGGCTTACTTGTCAAGGAAGCTCATGGAGGTGGACTTGTGGGACACTTTGATGTAGCCAAGACATTGGAGAAGCTCACGGAACACTTCTTTTGGCCAAAAATGTAGCATAATGTTCATCAAGAATGTGAACAGTGTATCACATGTAAACAAGCCAAGTTAAGAGCTACGCTCTATGGTTTGTATACTCCTTTACCTACTCCTGATGTACCTTGTTTTAATATTTCTGTGGATTTTGTTTTAGGTTTGCCAAAGTCTAAGAGTGGTAATGATAGTATTTTTTTATGTGGTTCATAGGTTTAGCAAGATGGCTCACTTTATTGCATGTAAACAAGCTAATGATGCTAAACATATAGCAGATCTATTATTTAAAGAAGTATTGCGTTTACATTGCATACCTAAGACTATTGTTACTGATAGTGATGTTAAATTCTTGAGTCGTTTTTGGAGAGTACTATGGGGTAAGTAGGAACTAAATTCTACTATACTACTTGTCACCCTCAAACTGATGGACAAACTGAGGTTGTTAACAGAACTATGGTTACCTTACTAAGAGCCATAATAGATAAGAATTTGAAAAATTGGGTAGAATGTTTATCATTTATAGAATTTGCATACAATAGAGCTATACATAGTGCTACTTAGTTCACCTTTTGAAATTGTGTAAGGTTTTAATCTGTTAACTCCACTTGACTGAACTCTTATGCCCCCTAACAAGTATGCTAATCTTAATGCTGAGAGTAAGGTTGATATGATGCAATCATTGCACAACGAATTTAATGATAGGATTGAAAGCAACAACAACAAAGTGGCCTTGAGGGTCAACAAACACCGCAAACCTATGGTGTTCAAGAAGGGAGATTGGGTTTAGGTACACTTGAGGAAAGAACGGTTCCCTATTGAAATGAGCTCCAAACTCAACCTATGAGGAGACGGACCCTTCCAAATTCTTGAAATAATTAATGATAACGCTTACCAGATTGATCTCTAAGGTAGGTGTTAGTGCTTCTTTTAATGTTGCTGATTTAACTCCTTTTCATGTAGGTAATGAAGAAGTTGATCCGAGGACGAATTCGCCAAAATAAGGAGGAGATGATATGATCATGGGAAAACAACTTGTGCCCCAATGACCTACCACAAAATCAAGGGCCAAGAAGCTTTAAGAAGCAATGAACAAGTCCATCCAAATCATGGTCAAAGTCATAAAAGGAAAAGAAGCTCAAGAAGGAAAACAACATTTCAATTATCATCAACTAACCATACAAGACATATAAGAAGAAAGGCATGCTTGTTTGATTCATAAGGGAACCACGACCATCGCCCATCCCAACGCTTGCGCGGGCCCCATGAAGCCCAACGCCCATGTGTGCTTCCCATGCAACCTAGCTCCTCGCGTGCCCTCCTGAGGTAGCAGCAACGAGTGAGCCCCTGCTGCCAACCCTTCATGCACGCACCCACGCTCCGGCCAGCCACCTGCCACCAGCCCATGGATGCCCTACTTTCCATATTTGAGTCTTTTAGGAGCTTAAGAAAGAATCTTTATTTTTTAGATTTTATTTTTTAACATTTTTCAAGACAAGAAAGATTTATTTTACTGTATTTTATTTTGAATATTTTTTCTTAATTATTTTGGGAAATAATATGTCTAGAATTAGGGTTTATTACTTTTTAAAGTTGCCTACCACAAAACTATATAAGCCTCCTTGATTAAAATGTTAGAAGAATGATGAATGAAAATTGATATTTTTAGTCTATTGACTTGTCTATTGCGTGTGCATAGAAAACTCCCCTTTGTAATTCTTGTGTTTAGCTGAGAATTGTAATGTCTAGAAATATTCAAGTTGATTGGTCATCAAACTTGCAAAGTGTTTCTTCCTTGAAGTGAATGGATTTGGGAATAGTACTTAGGCATTCAAGTTGTCTTGCTTCTTGATTTTAACCATCTTTCCAAAGGTATTTCGATCCCTAACTTTCTCTTTGAGTTGTGCTAATTGAAGTTTTTTTCTTCGTGTTTATGTTTCAGTCTATAAAGAGAGTATTCGGGTTAAACACTAGGCTTGCATGCATCAAGATTTCACACCATATTCTTTTCCAAGTTTAAGGTCCAACATTTACCAATATTTTAAACATGTTTACGATTTAACGACTATGATTGCAACACCCCAGGCCCTCCTGCAGCCTGACCACGCTACCTACTTGTCTTGAGTTGCTTGCGAGAGTGAAGATTGTCCCCACAAACCAACATGAGTCCTTTCAGCATGTTTTGTCCTCACTCACATTCTTCCTATGAAAATTCCTAGGAGGTCACCCAACATAGGATTGCTCTAAGCTAAGAACGCTTAACTTGGAGTTCCTATAATTAAGCCACCGAAAAGGAATGTGCACCTTATTGGTATAGGTTGCTATCAATTCTTTTATGCCTTTCTGAACCATGCTTTGCATAGGCTCAAGATCACTCTCATTCGGATGCGGTCTCGATTTATTCATGTACCCCTCCTGACCTCGGGCGTTATATGCCCACTAGCTTCTGCCTTGGTTCGTCCCCGAACCACATCTTACTGGGAGAAGTTGTGCTCTAATACCATCTGTAACGCCCTAGGCCAAGGATTCGAACTAGGATTTGGAATCTATATTCGACACCTAATGGCCCCGACATTCCCCTGCATCCCCCATGGCTTGATCACGCTACCTACTTGTCTTAAGCTGTTTGCGAGAGTGAAGACTGTCCCCACAAACCAACACAAGTCCTTTCAGTACGATTTATCCTCACTCACATGCTTCCTAGAAAAATTTCTAGAAGGTCACCCAATATTGGATTGCTCCAAGCCAAGCATACTTAACTTTGGAGTTCCTATGATTGAGCCATTGAAAAGGAAGGTGCACCTTGTAGCTATCAATTCTTTTAAACCTTTCTTAACCATGCCCTGCATAGCCTCAGGATCCCTCTCATTTAGATGTGGTCTCGGTTCATTCATGTACCCCTCCTGACCTCGGGCGTTACATGCCCACCAGCTTCTGCCTTGGTTTCGTCCCCGAACCAGATCTTACTAGGAGAGGTTCCGCTCTGATACCATCTGTAACGCCCTAGGCCAAGGATTCGAACCAGGATTTGGAATCCAGATTCGGCACCTAATGGCCCCGGCATTCCCCTGCATCTCCCGCGGCCTGACCACACTACCTACTTTTCTTGAGTTGCTTACGAGAGTGAAAACTATCCCCACAAACCAACACAGGTCCTTTCAGCATGACTTGTCTTCATTCACATGCTTCCTAGGAAAATTTCTAGGAGGTCACCCAACATTGGATTGCTCCAAGCCAAGCATGCTTAACTTTTGAGTTCCTATGATTGAGGCACCGAAAAGGAAGGTGCACTTTGTTGGTATAGGTAGTAGCTATTAATTCTTTTAAGCCTTTCTTAACCAGGTCTTGCATAGCCTCAAGATCCCTCTCATTCGGATGTGGTCTCGGTTCATTCATGTACCCCTCCTAACCTCGGGATTATGGTTGTTAATCTCGCTACAGGTGTCGCAAACATAATGTCGGTCAAGATTAGACACATGCTAAACCATTCAGCTCACAACTTTAAATTCCTAGATCTACCCACCACATTCTCAAGTAACTACGAACTCAAGGTGCAAATCAGAACTAACCACCTAGCAATACATGCTCCATAACAATTTCCAAGCATGCTACACAAATTTGAATTTATTTCCAACATGGTCCAAAATTAGATAGTGACCAAAAGGGCTTAAACCGATAGCTACTTACCTTCAGGCAGAAGTAGCTTATAACAGCTGAAGCCCAAAATCCCTTGCTAACAAAATATAAGCATCCCTGACATTAGTGCAACAACTCATAAATCAAACCAATTAAATGTAAATAAATTTAACCAAGGACTCCAAACTTAATCTCTGGGGTTTTGTTTTACAAGGTGGTGAAATTCTCACCTTTCCAATTTTTGGATAATAACACAGCTCCTTGGAATCTGTGACAATTCGCCAAATTCCAAACTTTGGCCTTCCCTTATAATGGTTAACCTTCAGTTTAATTTCAACAATTAGGGTCAATTTAACTCATAAAAACAGCCACTCAAATCTCACAGAAAAGCCCCATTCATGCATCGAAAATCAAATCCAATTTATGCAAGGCCTTACTACATTAATTACTTACCAAAAATTAATCTAATCTCACCCCTTCAGTGTTATATATCAGCTTAAAATGCTCTAGGTCCTCCCAAATGGCCACCAATGGTGATGAATGTCCTATAAAAAATATAGCCCAATAACTTAATGTCACTTTAACTGGCCATAAGTGAATAAAACAGCCCTTACTAAACCATGAACCCATCCTAACACAGTGGCAAAACTTACTCAATTGAAATGGGATCGGAAGCAGTCGTATAAGCTTGAAACCTTTCTAGTTTGGTGGTGGTTCGCTTCAAAATCAACGATCCTGCCCCCCACACCCTATAGACAATCTGAAATACAACCCCAAAACTCCATAGGTTAACTTCCTATCAAACACAACTCCTCAAAATAGATTTACAAACCAAAATAACTTAGAGCTCACCCCGAAAAGAACTTACCCAAGCATAGAATGAGGCTGATAACGTTGGATGTTCACACGCAAAGGAAGAAGGAGCAGGTCTGGCGGCTAATCGGCGAGATCTGGGCGTGGTAGAGATGTGCAACACTGTTGTGTGGGCTAGCAGTGAACTGATTTGACGGTGCTGGAGAAGATTTGGAGCGTGTGCTCCATCAACGGCGAGGCAGCAGGGCGGTTACGTGCAAAGTGGGCTCGACTCCGGCGGAATGACGGCGGTAGCGAGACTAGAGGCTGACGACGAAGGTGAACACGCCAGCGGGCTAGTCGGAGATCGGTGCGGCATGTTGTTCCCTATTTTGCGTGAGGGAAAGGAAAACGGAGGGGGTGGGAGTGGTTTGCGATTCGTAAAAATGAGGAGATAGAGAGAGAGAGGTGGGGGTTTAATTTGGAGAGAGATAACTATAATAAAGCCAAAAGGAAATTAAAAAATGAAAAGATGGGGATTGTAAGGGAGAGGGGGAGAGATTTAGGGAAAAAGTTTTGATTTTTCTAACTTTTTTTTTTTTTTTTTAATTTCTCCTTTTTTCATAAAATCCAAAACAACCCACCAAGTAAAATCCCTTTTTTGCTCCTTTACCCACCAACAACCTCACAACCAATGAGAGTTATGAGCCTCATAAAGAATCTCACTCCTGAGCTCCCCATCCTCAGGCACACACAATCTCCCTTTAAACAGAAGGCCTCCATCCCTGGCCATCAAGAACTCTCTCTCTTATCCTGACTCCACTTGGCGCAAGGCATCAACAAGACCGGGGTTCCCCTACTGGGAATCTATAATAAGTTTCCTCAAGGATGGCTGAAGGGTCAACTGAGCCAACTAAGCAGTAACTTCTCCCATCAACACCGCTATACCTGCACGCTCCATGTCGGTTCACAAGTGAGCCTGGTTAGTAATTAACGCCGAAGTATTAGTTGTCTTCCTACTGAGGGCATCTGCAACTACATTCGCCTTGCCCGGTTGATACAAGATTTCCATGTCATAGTCCTTCACCAACTCCAACCACTTGTGCTGCCTCATATTTAACTCCTTCTGAGTGAAAAAGTACTTGAGGCTCTTATGGTCCGTGAAGATCTGGATCTTCTCTCCATATAATGTCTCCAGATTTTCAGAGCAAACACCACTGCTGCTAACTCCAGGTCATGAGTAGGATAATTACGCTCATAATCCTTTAGCTGTCGGGAAGCATAAGCAATCACCTTCCCTTGCTGCATCAGCACACAACCCAGGTCTTTCTTAGACGCGTCACTATACGCCACAAAATTTCCTGTCCCATTAGGTACGGTCAAGATAGGGGCTAAAACTAACCTTCGCTTGAGCTTCTGAAAGCTCGTCTCACATGCGTCGTTCCAAACAAAAGCACTCTCGTTCCTTGTCAACTGAGTCAACGGTGAGGCTATCTTGGAGAAGTTTTGGACAAAGCGTCTAAAGTATCCCGTTAAGCCCAAGAAACTCCGCACTTTTGTGAGCGAAGTTGGACAAGACCAGATAGTAATTGCCTCGACTTTTTCTGGGTCCACATAAATTTCGACCTTCGACACCACGTGCCCTAGGAAGGACACATGCTCAAGCCAAAACTCACACTTGGAGAACTTGGCGTACAACTTGTTTGCCCTCAAAGTCGATGTACTTTTCTCAAGTGGGTTTCATGCTCCTCATCTGACTTGGAGTAGACTAAAATGTCATCAATAAAAATTATCACAAAGGTGTTAAGGAACTTCTTAAATACTTTGTTCATCAGGTCCATAAACACGACAGGTGCATTAGTCGGACCAAAGGACATAACAGTAAACTCGAAGTGCCCATACTTGGACCTGAAGGCTATATTGGGAATATCCTCCTCCCGAATCCTCAACTGATGGTACCCATACCTCAAATCGATTTTTGAGAACACCAAAGCTCCCTGCAACTAATCAAACAGGTCATCGACCCGAGGTAGTGGGTACTTGTTCTTCACAGTTACCTTGTTAAGCTCGCGATAGTCTATGCACAGGCGCATAAACCATCTTTGTTTTTCACAAAAAGGACCGGCTCGCCCCAGGGCGAAGCACTAGGACGAATAAAGCCCTTGTCTAGTAGCTCTTGTATCAGCAACTTAAGCTCCCTCAACTCTGCTGGAGCAATTCTATACAGATCTTTTCATAAAGGAGTTGCCCCTGGTTCGAGTTCAATGCTGAAATCCACTTCTCAAATCGGAGGCAGTCCATGTAAATCCTCAGGAAATACGTCTGCAAAATCTCACTACCGGTACACAGGTCACCTCCACTTCCACACTTCTCGTGTTTGTCACACTGGCTAGGAGGGCCCATGCTCCTTGGCCAACCAATCTTTTTGCCTTCAGCACCGAGACCACTCTATGGACCACCTCAGGCCTAGATCCCTTGAACTTGAAGCTGGGTTTCGTCGGAGGTCTGAAGATAACCTATTTAGAGTCATTGGGATTCTCAGCTAACCAATCCATACCTAGAATCACATCGAAGTCACTCATCTCCAAGACTATTAGTGTCACATCCAACGAACGATCTGACACTAGAACCTGACATGACTTAACTTTTTCTTGCGTCAACAACTCTACCCCAACTGGGTCGAGACTAATAGGCTATACCCTAGAGGCTCTAATTCTAGTTGAGCTTAACTTACAAAAGCAGTAGAAATAAATGAGTGGGTACAACCAGAATCAAATAATACAAAGGCATAGTGGCCAAGAATGGGTAAAACATTTGTCACCATTGCGCCTGAGCCCTCTGTTGTCTTGTTGGTGGAAGCGTATGCCTTACCCTTCTATTGGCCACGTTGTGCACCAAAATTTCTGTTGTTGGTGCAATTGGCCGCTACGTGCCCATCTTGCCATAGTTATAACAGGCCTTCCACTCAGACCTTTTTCTCTCTCGACAGACCGAAGAGAGATGCCCTACCTTCCCACAGCTGAAACACGTCTTCGTGGGCGCAAAATAGGCCCCATCATGACGCTTACCACAACTCGCACACAAGATACCCTAAACAACTACCTGCCCTGCACGCTGGTTCTGGCTCAAGTTTCGATTCAACTTGCTGAAAGCCTGATCAAACCTTCGCTTCTATCCCGAACTAAAGCTCTGCCCACTGGCTACTCCCGACCGACGGGAACGCGAGTCAATCAAAGTGGCAGTCTGTAGGGCCGCTGCATAAGTGGTCAGGTTGTGCGCTGTCACTGAGCCATAAAGGTCATCACTCAGGCGCATGATGAACGTCTCCGTCTTCTTTGCTTCTGTGTCCACTAAGTCTGGGGAGAAATGGGAAAGCTTAGTAAACTCCCACTCGTACTCATCCACCGACTGATGGTCCCCCTGTTTCAGCTTCTGAAACTCTGACTACTTTCTATATTTAAGGACGATTGGGTAGTACTTATCAAAGAAAGCTTGTTTAAATTGCACCCATGTGATTGGCCCATCTATGGTATCAAATGATCTCTCGGTAGACTCCCACTAGAGGAGAGCATGTCCTCTGAGTGCAAACTCAGCACACTGCAGTTTATGCTCATCGAGACATTTCATGCATCTAAAGATCGACTCCATGAAGTCAACCATGCATCTGCAGCTGTTGGGTCCACACCCTACCCATCGGTCTGCCATGGGTCATACTTTTTAAAATCCTTCAAGTACCTTGCCTCCTCTGTGGCATAATCCCGGTTTTGCGTTATAAGTGTTGCCTGGCTGGCCAGTGCCATCTGAATAATGGCCTGCAGCAATTCCATGGTAAGTATTATAGTGGCAGCCTATGCTGGAGGTGCTGTCTGCTCCGAAACTTGCCCCACTGGTGGTTCCACATGTTGGGGCTCCTGAAGATGGTCATTTTGCTCCACCGGCTGCTCCTCAACAGGGGGGTTCGAGTGCACCTTCCTTTTATGTGGCTCAATCATAGGAACTCCAAATTTAAGCATGCTTGGCTTGGAGCAATCCAATGTTGGGTGACCTTATAGGAAGCATGTGAGTGAGGACAAAGCATGCTAAAAAGGACCCATGTTGGTTTGAGGGACATTTTTCACTCTCGCAAGTAGCTCAAGACAAGTAGGTAGCGTGGTCAGGCTTCGAGGGATGCATGGGAAATGTTGGGGCCGTTAGGTGCCAAATCCGGATTCCAAATTCTGGTTCGAATCCTGGACCTGGGGCGTTACAATGATCCTTTTGTCAAGTTCAAGATCAAACAACTACAAATGTTTTTCTAGTTGAGGATTAAACCACTCACTCAATCCCAAGGTACACCCACACCTCAAATTCTCAATACAAGAGAATAAATTAAAACACCCACACAAAAAAACTCTCGCAATATTAGGTCTACAAGTTGAGCACTCAAACAATTAATCCAATCCTCAAAGTAAAATATAACTCTCACAAAAAGATAGAAAAAAAATAGAACTTGAGAAGACTAACAAGAATGAAGCATTTTTTAGGAGGAAATTTCAGGAAATTGAATCTTGAAATTTGGGAAGGAAGGTTGCTGATTTTTTTTTTTTTTGTGCAAATGTAATAAATTCATTACAAAACATGGAGTGGTAAGGCAAGTGCTTAGCCACTGTGCGAGGTGTTTGATAAAATTTGGACAGTAAATAAACAATAAACTGCATATTGCAAGATCTTTGCAGGATCGAACTTTGCATTATAGCATGGTAAGGTAAGCGCTCAGCCACTATGCCAAGTTACTGAAATTTGAAGGAAAAAATTGGTTAAACATGAAATTTAAAGTTAGATTTAATTTGAGCCATTAAATTGATAAGTATTAATTAATCACATTTATTGTGTCTAATTTCCTTACATTTTAATTGAATATTGTGCTTAACTATGGAAATTGTGTTTAATTTAATTTAAGGGGTGAAATATAAAATTTTGGTAGAATTTAGCTTAAAAGTACCTTTTTAAGCATAATAAAAAATAATAAGAAGAAAAATAGAAATTAAATTGAAATTTAAAATCTAGAAAGTTGGAAAAATAAAAATAAAATAATAAAAGAAAACAGAAAATTGAAAAGTAAATAAATAAATACATAAATATGTATATGTTTATTTAAAAGAAAAATAAACGTGAATGGGTCATAATTAGGCACAAATTTTCTTGATTTCAGGCGGAAGAGATTTTGAGTCTTCGGTTTACGGAAGAAGCTGCAACAACTAGAGGAAAATTTTAAACGAGGCGGACGATTCTCAAGACTCAAGTCGTTTTCTTTGCAGTAAAAAAGGAGAGAGGAAGACCTATTTTTAGTCTCTCTTCAAATATAAATATGAGACTTGAGTTCTTTGGTTTGGGGAGTGAAGAGTTTTAGTGTTCTTGTGAAATAAAAGCTTAGAGAGTGTAAAGTTTTGTGCTTTCCATTTCTTTGAGTTTTTTTAATGCTTTCTCCCCTTTACAGTTATTATTGCTTTTCCACCATGTGTGGCTAGGTTTTAATTTATGATTCAAGGATGATTTAATTTCCAATTGTAATTTTGTACGGCTTTGACACATTGAAATTTTATCTTTAATTCATGAATTCTCTGTTTCTTGTTTTTATTTTTATGATTGATTGTTATTAAATTAAATTGACTCCTTAATTTAGTATTAATTGATTTATTGCTATTTATGATTTGTGATCCGTAATTGTCACAATTGATTAAAATATGTAGCAGAGAGTTGGCTTATGTGTGTGTAATTATGGCTTTTCCATTTTACATAGCTTGCATAATGACTCTAGGGAAACAAAGAAACAAAAATTAATTAATTTGTAGCTATCTCAATTAGTTAGTTTTGGTTTAGTCCTTCTCATTGTTTTTAATGCTATTATTTAATCGATATGGAACGCTATCGTGCCCAAATGATTAAATGGTAAGGTTTGATTTTGATGCTTGGTCAGAGTCAGCTAAAATAGGAGAATTTACACTTGTTATGGCTTTTCCAAATAAGTAGACTAAGTTCTTGAATTTGAGAAATTGAAATTGATTTTTTTTTTTTTTATAAAGCCTATGATCAAAATTACAATTAGATGAAATTTATACCCTTGAATTGGAAGTTTCATAAAATTGATTTTTTTATTTATTTTTTTAATTCATTATTTAATTAATTGCAATTTTTGTTCAACAATTCAAACCCCCCCCCCTTTTTATTTTTATTATTATTTTTATTTTCTTTTACTTTGAGAAATTAATTCGATTGGTTTCCTTGGGATTTGACCTGGTCCACTATTTCTCCAAGTTATATCTAGAGAATCAGTAAATATTTTGGAGGGCTTGGACAACCCGACCAAAATTTGGCGCCGTTGCTGGAGAACTATTTTAGTTTCTCATTGTTTAATTTATTTGTTTATTTTACAGTGTATGAATCGTTCTTCTCGAAATATTGAATTGCAGTACAACCCTAAAATCGAGAAGACAGCACGTAGACTGAGAAAGGAGACTAAAGAAAGAAAACGTCGTCTTAGAGAGGAAGCCAATAGAGATTTTGATAGTGGTGACACATCTACATTTCAAGATCAACTTCAAGAGGAGATGACAGACAACACGGCAGAGAGAATTCTCAAGCAGCTAGCAGCACCTGATTTAAATCAACAGCCTTTATGCATTACTTTTCCTACAATTGCATGTGATTTTGAACTTAAGTTAGGCTTAATTCACTTACTCCCTTCTTTTCGTGGATGTGCAGGTGAAGATCCTCATAAGCAATTGAGGGAATTCCACATCGTATGCTCTGGAATGAAACCCCATGGTGTCATAGAAGAGCAAATCAATCTTAGAGCTTTTCCTTTTTCTTTAAAGGATCAAGCAAAAGATTGGCTCTATTACCTACCTTCCGATTCGATCAGAACGTGGAATGAGATGAAGAGATTGTTCTTGGAGAAATTCTTTCCAGCATCAAGAGCTGCAAACATTAGGAAGGAGATTTACGGCATAACACAGATCACTGGGGAGACGTTGTATGAATACTGGGAGAGATTCAATAGATTGTGTGCAAGTTTTCCCCACCACCAAATTTCTGACCAACTCCTAATCCAGTACTTTTAAGAGGGACTGTTGCCAATGGATAGGAGCATGATTGATGCAGTAAGTGGTGGAGCATTAGTAAACAAGACACCTGAAGCAGCCAAACAATTAATTTCAAACATGGTAGAGAATTCCCAGCAATTTGGGACCAGAGCTGGTGGAGCTGTTCAGCAAGTTAAAGAGGTACTGATCTAACTGCTCTAGTTCGTCAAATGGTTGTAGGGCAATTGCAGATGGCAAAAGTGTGTGGAATAGTCTCACTTCTAGGACATCCTATAGAAGCGTGCTCTCAACTGCAACAAGATTCCTTTCAAGAAACCAATGCCATAGGAGGATTTTCTAGTCAACCTCAAAGAAAGTATGATCCCTACTCTAACCATTATAATCCTAGATGGAGAGATCACCCGAACTTCAGCTACAGAAATCAAGAAGGACAACAGAGACAACCTCCTCAAAATTTTGGTAGACCACCACAAGCTCCTATGCAAGCTCAAACTTCAAACTCAAGTATGTCTTTGGAATATGTTGTTAAGACTCTAGCTAACAGTACTTTTAAATTTCAACAGGAGACAAGGGCAGGCATGCAGAATTTGGGCAATCAAATTACTCAATTGGCTACGTAGTTAGTAAATTGGAAGCCCAAAATTCTGGAAAGTTACCTTCACAACCTGAGGTGAATCCAAGGGAGAATGTCAGTGCAATTATGCTAAGAAGTGGGAAAGAGATTCCCTCAGGAGAGATTCCACCTAAGGAGAGAGAACTGAGCAAGGAAAAAGAAGGAGAAGAAACTTCTTTTAAAACACCAAATAGGGTAAAACTTGATCCTCCTCTATCTTTTCCTTCACATACTTCACTACCTCCTTTTCCTAGCAAGTTAGCAAAGCCAAAAGAAGATGAACATGAAAAGGAGATCCTTGATACATTTAGGAAGGTAGAGATTAATATCCCATTGTTGGATGATGCCAAGCAAATTTCCAGGTATGCAAAGTTCTTGAAGGAATTGTGCACAAGAAAGAGGAAGACAAAAGAAAAGGCAAAAGTTGTGGTAAGTAAGAATGTGTCGGCTATCTTGCAAAAGAATATGCCAGAAAGGTGTAAGGATCCAGGTATGTTTTCGTTGCCTTATATTATTGGTAATAAGAAAATAGAGCATGCCATGTTAGATTTAGGTGTTTCCATTAATGTCATGCCATTTTCTATTTATCAAGAATTAAAATTAAATGACTTACAAGAAACTGGTGTAGTAATACAATTAGCTAACCGTTCTTATATGCACCCTCTAGGAGTTGTTGAAGATGTCCTAGTGCAAGTTAATGAACTCATATTCCTTGTTGACTTTTACATCTTAGAAATGGATAGTAATTCACATTCAAAATCTGTTTCAAGTTTGTTAGGGCGACCATTCATGAAAACAGCTAAGACAAAGATTGATGTAGATGAGGGTACTCTCTCGGTAGAGTTTGATGGAGAGATTGTTAAATTTAATATTTTCGATGCCATGAAATATCCTAATGATGAACATTCTCTTTGGCATATTGATGTGTTTGATTCGATTGTACAAGATATATTTATAGAGGAAAATATTGGACATGAGCATGAATCAAATGCACAATCTAGTTTAGAACAAATTGATGATAAAATTGGTGTAGAAAAGTTGTTTTTATCAGAACCAGTAAATTCAAATGCTGAAATTTCTACTTCAACTAACAAAATGTTATCTTCTATCATGCAGGCACCAAAACTGGAGTTGAAAGCTTAGCCAGATCACCTTAAATACGTGTATTTGGGTGAAGTTGATACATTACCTGTCATCATCTCGAAAGGACTCACAACAGAACAAGAAAGGAAGTTGGTTAGAACCTTGAAAGAATAGAAGCTTGCAATTGGATGGACTTTGGCCAACATAAAAGGCATTAGTCCATCAATTTGCATGCATCGAATTCTACTTGAGGACAATACCAAAACATCAAGGGAGCTGCAAAGATTGTTGAATCCAACTATGAAGGAAGTGGTAATGAAAGAGATACTTAAGTTGTTGGATGCAGGTATCATCTATCCAATCTCAGATAGTGAGTGGGTAAGTCAAATTCATGTAGTTCCAAAGAAAACTGGAATTATTATGGTAAGGAATCAAAATAATGAACTTGTACCCATGCGTGTGCAAAATGGTCGGAGAATGTGTATTGATTTTAGAAAACTTAATCAAGTGACTAGAAAAGATCATTTTCCTTTACCTTTCATTGACCAGATAGTAGAACGATTAGCTAGAAAACCCTTCTTTTGTTTTCTTAATGGCTTTTCAGGTTTCTATCAAATCCCTATTACACAAGAAGATCAGGAAAAAACGACATTCACTTGTCCCTTTGGGACCTATGCTTATAGACGAATGCATTTTGGTCTTTGTAATGCTCCAGGTACTTTTCAGAGATGCATGATGAGTATTTTTTTGAATATATTGAGAAATGCATTGAAGTATTTATAGATGATTTTACTGTATATGGAGATTCATTTGATGAATGCTTGGATAATTTGACCAAAATTATGAAAAGATGCATCGAAACTAACTTGGTTTTAAATTATGAGAAATGTCATTTTATGGCCACCCAAGGCATTGTACTAGGGCATGTTGTATCTTCTAGGGGTATAAAGGTCGATAAAGTGAAAGTGAATATTATTGCAAACTTACCTTACCCTACCGATGTTAGGGGAGTGCGTTCCTTTCTTGGACATGCAGGATTTTATCGTAGGTTTATCAAGGATTTCTCAAAAATTGCTTTGCCAATGAAGAATTTACTGCAGAAGGAAGTTCAATGCGAGTTTGGAAAAGAATGCAAAGAGGCGTTTGATAAGCTAAAAGAGCTGTTGACAAGCGCACCTATTATTCAGCCACCTCGATGGGACTTGCCCTTTGAAATCATGTGTGATGCAAGCAACTATGCAGTGGGAGCAGTTCTAGGCCAACGAGTTGGCAAGAAAAGTCACATCTATTGTGCTTCCAAAACCTTGAATCCTACTCAGTGCAATTATTCCACTATGGAAAAAGAGCTTTTGTCAATTGTTTTTGCTTTAGATAAATTTCGATCTTATGTACTTGGTTATGAAGTTATTGTGTTCTTTGATCACACAGCTTTGAAGTATCGTTTGCCATATAAAAAATCGAAACCAAGGTTGCTTCGGTGGATTTTGCTTCTTCAAAAGTTCGACATGAAAAATCAAAGACCGAAAAGGAGTGGAGAATTCTGTTGTAGACTACCTAAGTAGATTGGTAAGAGAAGAAGATTATCTACCATTCAATGATGATTTTCCAGATGAGCATTTGTTCCAACTCAAAGGTATGATTCCTCGGTATGCTGATATGGTCAATTATTTGGTTACAAGAAATCTACTTCATTGTCTTAGTAAGTCTAAAAAAGCAAAAATAAAAAGTGAGTCAAAATATTATGTTTGGGACGAGCCTTTCTTATGGAAATTTGGTTTTGATCAAGTGATTAGGAGTTGTGTGCCTGAAAATGAATTTCAGTCTATTTTAGTTTTTTTCCATGATTATAAATGTGGAGGGCACTTTAGACCTAGACGAACTGCTAGAAAAATCTTAGCTAGTGGTTTGTACTGGAAATCTATGTTTAAAGATGCATATCAATTTTGCAAGAGTTGTGAGAGATGCCAAAAAGTAGGTGTAAGTTAACGTAGGAATGAAATGCCTCAAGTTCCAATTCTTATTTGTGAAATATTTGATGTATGGGGTATTGATTTCATGGGCCCTTTACCTTCTTCTTGTGGTTTTTCTTATATACTTTTGGCTGTGGATTATGTGTCAAAATGGGTGGAAGCAAAATCCACCAAAACTGATGACTCTCAAGCTGTTGTAGGTTTTATCAAGGCTAACATCTTTAATAGGTTTGGAATTCCAAGAGCCATTATTAGTGATCAAGGAACTCATTTTTACAATAGAACTGTCGAAGCTTTGATGAGGAAGTATGGTGTGAATCATCGAGTGGCCACCGCCTACCACTCTCAAACCAACGGACAAGCTGAAGTTTCCAATAAAGAAGTTAAAACCATCCTGGAGAAAATGGTAAATCCAGGAAGAAAAGATTGGAGTCTTCGTTTGGACGATGCATTGTGGGCTTATCGAACAGCCTACAAGACTCCTATAGGGATGTCTCCTTACCGGTTGGTTTTTGATAAGGCATGTCATTTACTAGTGGAGATTGAGCATAAAGCTTATTAGGAGGTTCGACAATGCAACATGGACCTAGACAAAGCTGGAGCGTTAAGGTTACTGCAATTGCAAGAATTAGAGGAGTTGCGGCTGGATGCTTATGAGAATTCGAGAATTTAGAAAGAGAAATCCAAGTTGTTTCATGATAACATGCTTGTTCGAAAAAAATTTGAGATTGGTCAAAAAGTTTTGTTATATAATTCTCGATTGAAGTTTATGCCTGGTAAGTTTCGTTCTCGATGGATTGATCCATTTGTTATTACTAATGTATTTCCTTATGGTGCAGTGGAAATAAAAAGCTTGGATTCAAACAAAATTTTCAAAGTGAATGGTCATAGATTGAAAATTTTCCATGGTGGTAAGATTGCTCCATGTCTCATTAGCTTCCAGTTGGATCACCCCGCTTATTTGGATGATTGAAACATTTCTTGGCTTCGTCAAGCAAAACGACATTAAATAATTGCGCTATTGGGAGGCAACCCAATATTTTCTTTACTTTTCCTACTCTTTATTCTCTTTCTCTTGGTTTGTTTTATTTTTAGTTTTATTTTTTGGTGTTTTTTTTAATTTAATTTTGTTTGCAGGGCATTAATTTTTAATAAGGCATGACCACCCCTTCTCTCAACACTACAAACTATCCAGTCCAAGTTGTTTGCAAATCAGGGGAGTTTAATTGTCTTCTCTTTTTCATTTCTTTTGTGAACAAGCTACTTAGTTATACATTGAGGACAATGTATAGTTTAGGTGTGGGGGAGGTTTTTGTTATATAATTTATTTTCTAAAAAAAAAAAATCTTTGAATTTAGCATGCTTTGATTCATACATGTTAATTTTTCTTTTGAAACCTTGAGTCTTTATTGATATCCTTAAATGCCTTGTAAGTTAAGGATGCATCTTTGGTTTGAATTTTAATGCATGAGAGAGATGAGCATGATTAGTGTTTTCTTTAAAAATTATTTGATGGTGTCTCATTGATTTGTTGATTGAAAAGTGCTCAAGACTTTATGCAAATTATCCGTTCCAGTGAGCTTTTTGAGCCTATGAGCAACTCAATATATTTTGCTCCATTTATTTCATGTTGAGTGTTGTCAAACTTAGTGTGCTTATTGTAGAACTTGCTTGTGAATGCATTTTGAGACCATATTTTTTGGATTGATGCTTTAATATGATAAGGGCAAATTAGGGTTAACCAATTTATTTTGACTCTCTCAAAATACCCACCTTTATGTTTTTCCCTTTAGTTAACCACTTTGAGCCTATTTTCTATTTTTTTTCTCTTGCTTCAAACACATTATGTTCAGCCTGAGACCATTTTGTTTGTTAGCCTCAACATTTGTACCTTTGCCAAGACAATAGAAAATTTTGTATGGTAGTTAATGTTTGAGTGAAAAAAAAAAAAAAAAAAAGAGAGAGAAAAGAGAAAATTTGTGAAAAAATATAAGGCAAAAAAAAAAAGTGCCTTAACATCAAGAAAAAAAAAAGAAAAAAAAAGGGTGAAGTTTTCAAGGAAAAAAGAGGAGGAAAATATTTATATTTGAAGAAAAATTTGTCAAAAGCATTTGAATTATTAAATGTTACTCCTCCAAAGTTCTTAGTGCTTGAATGAGATGTGTGAGTAAAATTCAAAGTCTTGGATAGTGTGTTTTGTGATTGTTATGTGGCATTAATATCATGCAAGTACACAACTATTGTCTTGATTGTGAAAACACCTTAAATTTTCCTCCTACCAAACCCTTACCTAAGCCCCATTACAACCCTTGTTAATTCCTTTTGATTTTTGCACTCAATTCATCTATAGTGGTGAAAATTTGATTCATTTGCAAGCCTATGGTAATAACATGCTATGTTTTGATTTTGAGAGTAAAGCACCCTAAATACTTTGAGAGTATTGAGTGAAATCATGCGAGGGTGTTAAGTCTTGTTGCATTTGATTTTGGTAAATTGATGAGATGCTTGAATTTTTGTATAAAATGTATCCTATGAGTGCTCATTCTCTTGATTGTTACTACAATTTAACATTGATGTGTAATTGGCTTTATTGGTATTCTTGGATGTTGAGAGAGATGGAAAGGGAGTAGAGTGGAGATTTGGTATGTTGAGTTTAGGTATGCTTGAGGACAAGCATGGATTAGGTGTGGAAGAATTTGATAAGTATTAATTAATCACATTTATTGTGTCTAATTTACTTACATTTTAATTGAATATTGTGCTTAACTATGGAAATTGTGCTTAAATGTTTCGCCACATGTTGCATGTTTCTTGTCTAAAGTCCTTGTCATCAACACAATTGGCTTGCCACATCACCCAAAATTTGATCATTGAGTGTCACGTCATCTTCTAATTCAACATATATTTTACTGTTGCATATGCCATGTCAGCTATCATGTGATCATGAGTGCCACATATCATTCTCAAAATGGTTAGTTTGTCCATACCATTGATCATGTAGGATTATACCTTGCATACATTCTTATTCTCATTATAACTTCCTCATTTGAATTCTTATGAGTGATTAAAAATGTGTTAGAATTGTTTTTTCAAGCTTTAAGCTATGGTCACTTTAAAACACTAAATTCATCAATATAATGATGATTTGTTATTGTTCACACGTAATTTCAAACGAAATAAATGAGACACGTGGAATAAACTTGTATTTGTATTAATTTGAATGTAGTGGAGTGTAATCTCTAATGTTTATCTTTTGATTCTTTCTCTCTCTCATGTACAAATGTCTCGAGGGCTGGACAACTTGTTCTCGAGTATGTTGGCCTTTTCTGATCGGCCTCTGAATTTTGATCTTATTGGATTGACCTTGATTTGTTGATCGTTGGACCGGCCCCTGGCGTGTTGATTGTTGGATCAACCCTTGACTTGTTGATCTGCTTGGATCAGCCGTTGGCTTGGAGGATCGACTTTTCGCTTGTTAATCCTTGAAGAACTTGTTGAAGTCTTGAAGTTTTCTGATCTTCAAAGAGTGTTCAAGACCCAAGAAATTCAAGGAGTCTTCTCTGAAAGAGTCCTCAGTCTTCAAAGAGTGGTCGCTCTAGGACTTCAGGGAGGGTTCAATCTTCAGGAGCTCTTGGAGTCTTATGAGCTTTGTTTATGGATTCTCTCTAAACTCTTCTTCTAAGGTCTTCAACTTCTGACCCTCTTCAAATAGAGGGAGAAGCTCTCTATTTATAGAGGTCCTTGGGGCCCCAAGTGGGCTTGGACCTGACTATTGGATTGGGCTAGTTGGCTTTAGGCCTAAACTCTTTGGACTAGACTTGGTTGACTTTAGGTTAGCCCTTTGTGCTGAAACTTTGCTAGATTATGGCCCATTTGGGCTTTGTCTAAAATTTACCCAAATTTCATATAACCCAATTGCATATTTGGATTTGTCATGATTTAATTTATGAATGCTTGCAAATTTGATTCATCCCTAATTAAATAAATAATTCTGCCACTAACTTTACATAATGATATGAAAATTTTTTATTGGCCAAAATTTCTATTCCAACAGTTATCATCAAAACATATCATGTATTTAAGCTTATAAAACTAGCAAATGGTTTTCAAATTATTTTTCAAAACATTCATGAACAATCCATATGTCAAACCTTACATTAGATTTAAATGTCGTTTTTTCTAATATTAATTAATAAAATTAACCATTAGTCACTGGTCGTGAATTTGGTGAACAAATCATATCCATTGCTTTTAGAGTTCGGTATATCGTGAGGGCAAAATGGCAAATGCAATTTCCACGGTAACTTATTAGTTAGATTCTGGAGTATATACACTTCTGCCAATGAAACAAAACAAGGCATGGAAAACATAATCAAATGGTTGACATTAATAAATAGAACTCACAAATAAGCATGCGGATAGGACTAAATTCAAAAGAATTATTTAAAAAAGATCCTTCAAAAGATCCGTCAGCCATTGTTACTAGAGAAGTCAACATATATAAATTTATTGTCTCCTTTTGGTTGCAAAATGTTGCAGCTAAATTTTAATTGAAGTAAAGAAAATAATAATAATAATAATAATAACCCACTAACCCAAATCTTCTGTTATTTTAATCACTACCCTTTTCTATACCAAATCGATTTATAAAATTAAAGTGTTTGACGTGCAATTGCACGATGGATCTTTCCACGCTTTTCTTATCCATTTTAATATTATGGGAAAGGCCGGTGAGACGACACTGTTATACTCGTTCGACACGTATGGCGTTGGCCATTTTCCATGACACGAAAATTAGCCTTTTGCAATTACCACCGACGTAGGCTGGGTAACAAAAACTTTTTATTTAATTATAAATTTAGCCCTAAACTTTTAGGTTTGTATCTATTTTACCTCTGAACTTTGAAAAGTGTCTAATAAACTTTGAAATTTTTGTCTACTTGCTCCTTGAACTTAAAAATGTATCTAATAGGTTCCTAAACTTTTAATTTTGTGTCTAAAAGATCCCTGAATTTTTAACTTTGTGTCTAATAGGTCTTTGACTTATTCGACATTTCTTAAAATTCATGAACTTACTATATACAAACTTGAAAGTTCAAAGTCTTTTAAACATAAAATTCGAATATATATCTAATAGAACAGTTAATTTGTTAAAACATTTGAGTATGTCAAGAACCTATTAGACACGACATTGAAAGTTCAAAGACTTATTAGACATTTTTAAGGTTCATGGGTCTATTAGACATAAAATTGAAAGTTCATAGACTTATTATACACTCTTTAAAGTATAGAGATCAAATAAACATAGACCTAAAAGTTCAGGAAATAAACTTGTAATTTGACCAAAGTCTTTTACATTAGGTTACAAATTTGGTAAATTAGTTTGGACAAAGTTTCGAGTTGGTCCATGTGTTTATAAACGTTTCAATTTAGCCTTTATGGTTTGAGTTCAATTTTAGTTTCAATTTAGTTGATATAATTTCAAAAGTTTCAATTAATTGGTTCCTACAGTTTAATCAAACTACACAAATTGTACGAACTGTTATCATATTTAGTAGTGGATCTAGAACTTTATGTCAGGGACACAAATTTGTATATAGATCATTTTTAACACGTTTATATATATGTTGATGTTAGATTATATATTATGATAAAAATTGATAAATTACAAATTTGGTCCTTAAACCTTCAAGACTATATCCAATAGGTCTTTGCACTTTACAAAGTTTCTAATCAGTCAAGAAGTTTTAATTTTTTATCTAATATGTCCACAAAGTTTAAAAAGTGGCAAATAGCTTCTTAAGGCCCTCTCTGAGAACCATTTAGATTTTTTGGTTTTTAAAATTAAGCCTATAAATGCTACTTCCCCTATGGGTTTCCTTATTTTATTATCAACTTTGTACATATATTTTCAAAAACCAACCCAAGTTTTGAACATAAAAAAGTGGTTTTCAAAAACTTGTTTTTGTTTTTTAAATTTAGCTAAGAAGTTTGGTAATCTTTTGGATATAATATTAAAAGTTCTAGAGCAATACTAAACACTTTTTAAAGTTTAGAAATTTATTTGACACGACACTAAAATTTTAAGGACAAACTTATAATTTAACATATTAAGTTTGTTCAATAAGAAGTGCGAGTAAATTTTCTATGTAAATGTAGAAGAAATAGATGAAACTTGGAATAGGATAGCATGCATAAGTGCGCTATTTCTAAGCTTAGTCTTATGCTATTTTTGCTATGATTGTATGTGCTTTCATGTATTTTTGTGTATATTTTGCAGAAACCGAGCAATTAGAGCAAAACCAGAGAATTTTGGAGTATTATGACGAATTTGGAGCAATTGCAAGCTATATTTGAGGATCCAAGGTGTTGAAGAGGAAGAACAAAGCATTTGAACCCAAGAGCATAGCGTTACAACACTACATTAGCAGCCATTCAACCTTAGAGTGCAACAATTTGTAAAAAAGGAAAAAGGGACAACATTGTAACGTTGCCCACTGTCTATAAATAGAAAGTTTGTGTTTTGTGCAAAGGGGGCAGTTTTGAGAGACTAAAAACCCTAAACTCGACTCAATCTTTGTCTTGGGACCTAGAGGTGATCCTTGGAGAGCTAAGGAGGAGACTCGAAGCTCCAGATCGCACGATATCACATCGGAAACGAGTGTTGGCATGCGTCCCTCAATTTTCTCTCTTTTTCCCCTTGCTTGATCTCTTTAATTTAGGGGTTTTTGTGGGCTGTACTTATGCTATAAATCTGCGTTTAGACCCTTGCTTGGTTGTAGTGGTTGAACATTTGGTTGACTTTTAATTTTGTTTATATATTAACTTCTTTTATGCATCTCTCTATATTGTCTTAACCTTTGGTCATGGTTTTGCATGTTTAATTAAATTTAGCTTGAGAGAGTAGGTTTAGTTGTAGAACACTAGATGCATGACTAGGTTTAATATATTGCACGAGAGTGAGTAGATTAATTCTAGAAGCCTTGAGAGAATAACTTAATGTCATATTTAGTGATAGAAATAGACCGAGAGGTTGATTTGGTGCTATGAATTAGTTTAATTGGGCTTGAGAGAGTCAATTGATTATTTAGAAATTCTTGGCTTAAGATTGTTAGTATAAAATCAAGTTATTAAGGGCTCGTTTGATAACGTTTCCGTTTTCAGTTTCTCGTTTCTGTTTCTCATTTTTTGAGCAACGGGTTTGTTTGATTCCCGTTTCTTGTTTCGAAAATTTAAAAAAAAAAACGTTTCCAAAATTAGGCCCAAATATGAGAAACTTGTAAAATAGGTTTCCTGCGTTCCGTTTCTTTCCTGCCCTCTTCCGTTTCCAAAATTTAGTCTCCTCTTCTCGCGAAGCTCTGGAAATTCATCTCTTCCATTTATGAACTATTCTAACAATAATTTTCACAGTACGGACTAAATTGTTACAAATTTTAAAGTACAGAGACTAAATTGTTAATAAAGTATAGTTCATGGTCTAAATTCTTACAAAATTGAAAGTACAAGGACTAAATCGTTACAAATCAATATTCAATGACTAAATTATTACTTCCATGAAAGTCTAGGGACCAAAAGTGATTTTTAAGCTTTTAAAATTTTAAATAGCTAAATAAAACAAGGTTGAAAGTTTAAGGACAAAACTAATCATTTTGAAAGTTCAAGAATAAAAATTAAAAGATGTTCATATTTCATTGACTGCAATGGTATTTAAACCTATGTACATAAATTGCTGTTAAATTGTGTATTAGGAATAGGGTTTTGTGTGTATGTGTGCGTGTGAACCCCACACGTGCATTTTTGTATTTGAAAAGGAATAAAAGGATATAATAATGTAAAATATTAAGGGATCATTTGATATCCATTTCGTTGTCTATTTTATGTTTTTGTTTTTAATTTTTTTTATAAAGTGGGTTGTTTGATAACCAATTTTTGTTTTTCATTTTTTGTCCTTGTACTTTTGGTTTCGTTTTATTTTAATCATTGTACTTTCAAATGTTCAAATTTAGTTCATGTACTTTCCATAAAGCTTAAATTGGTCCCTACTATTTCTTTATTGTTAACTTTTCTAAAACAAAATAGTCTCTATTGGCTAGCCTCTATAAATTTTGGAAATATGAACACATTATGTCTTTTCTTGCATGAAAATTATTATTATTAGTCAACAAATTTCGATAAAAACTTAACTCTTTTTTTAGTTCAATAACATTTAGGAATGAGGAGATTTGAACCTCTAATCTCTTGATCGATGGTACATAGAGATGTTCATTTTTCCCGCGAGGACCAACCCTTAACGGGGCGGAGAATGTCCGTTTAGGTGGGGATGGGGGAGGGAGTGCGGGAAAACATCCCCAAAAGCCAAACGGGAACAGGACGAGGAATGTTCCCCGTCCCGTTCCCCATTCCCCGTCCCATTTAATTTTTTTCTATTTTTATTTTATTTTTTAATATATATATTTATGTGTGTATATATATGTCATTTAAAATTTTATTGTTAATGATTTAGATAATTGGATATGTTTGAATTATATAGTTAGAACATTTGAATTATATGTATGGATTAATTAGATATTTTGATATGAAATATTGTTTTATTTCTATTAGGAGGTTTAAGAATTTTATCTTTAAATAGAGATTTTTGTTATAGAAAATTAACTATTTAAATGAAGATTTTTCGTGAACAATTAACAATTACAATTGAAAATTAATGGATATTTCCCATGGAAGTTAACAATTTGAAATTTTATCAAAATAATTATTTTATTCTTAAAAAAAAAACTAAATGGAGAATAATTCCTTACGGGGAACCTTATTTTTCTCGAATTTCCTACAAGGAATTTTGACTCGATCCTCGCAAAATTTAACGGAGAATTTTGCAAGGATGGGGATTCAAATGGGGGGTGGGGATGGAGACGGGGAAGCCATCCCCATTCCCACGTCGGCCCATGGGCATCTCTAATGGTACATGCTACTTACCGCTGAGCTATGCTCACTTTGGCGGATAAAAATTAACTTCAAACTAACAATATGGATTAGTTGTAAGATTTATTGAAACTACTGAGACTAAATTTGAACATTTGAAAGTGCAAGGACTAAAATGAAATGAAGTCCAAAGTATAGAGACAAAGATGATATTTTAACCAAATACTTTTTTTGTAATTGTGAATGAATTTCAAACATAAAAAGAAATAATTTTTACAATCAAAATCTTGTATTCTCTTTTAACCTATTTTTTTCCCTTAGTTCTCTTGAAATTTTCTTTCTTTTTAACTTTTTTTTTTTTACTTCAAAAACTCTTTTCCTCTCTATTATTTATATTTATGTTTCACTTCTAATAATATCTCTATCACTTTTCTCTTTCAAAATTTTTAATATTTTTTTTAACTTTGTCTCTCTAAAGTTTTAATCCATAACTTTTATTTTCCTCTCTCTAATTTTTTTTCTCTAACATATATATAACTAATTTTTTCCACTCTCTAAATTTCTCTCATAAAAAAAAAATCTCTCTAAAATTTTTCATCTATCATTACATTAATTTATTTTCTCTTCTAACATATCTTTCTCACTTCTTTTTAAATTATTATTTTTTTCAAAAAATTTCTCTCTAAAATTTCTCTCTAAAATTTCTCCTCTATTTTGTACCTCTTTTACTCTTTAACTTTTCTTTATCGATAAAATTGCACTCTGTAAAATTTCTCATTTTCTCCCAATATATTTTTCTGTCTAAATTTTTTTTTTCTCTATAACATTTGTTTCTCTTCCTATAATTTTTCACTCTCAATCTTTTCGTTTTTCTTTCTGAAATTACTCTCTCTAGTTTTTTTAATCTACAAATTATATCTCCTCTTTCTCTACATATTTTGCTCTCTCTAACATTTCTCTCTACCTATCTATTTTTTAGAATGCAGAAAGTGAAAAATAGTTATCAAATATGTTTACGCTTTGTTTGATAACCATTTGGTTTTTGGTAGTTTTTGGCTTTTAAAAATTAAGCTTATAAACACTACTTCTAGCTATGCGTTTCTTTTTTTTACTTTTTTATTTTGTTATCTATTGTACAAATGTTTTCAAAATCCAAGCAAAGTTTTGAAAACTAAAAAAAAAAAATTAAAAACATTTTTTAGTTTTTCGAATTTGGCTAATTATTCAAATGTTTCTTTAGGAAAGATAAACCACTGTAAAGAAATTTGGAAAAAAACAAGTACAATTTTCAAAAATCAAATGGTTATCAACTGAAACCTTAGTTTTCTACTTTTAAAAAATAGAAAAGTAAAGCAGTTCCAAAACATACATTATTATTTTTTTTGAAAAACATAAAACTAATGCCCCGTTTGATAACCATTTGGTTTTTGGTTTTTGGTTTTTAAAAATTAAGCCTATAAATGCTACTCCCACCTATGAATTTACTTATTTTGTTATCTTATTTTTACCTATGTTTTCAAAAACCAAGCCATGTTTTGAAAACTAAAAAAAGTAGTTTCCAAAAACTTGTTTTTGTTTTTAGAATTTGGCTAAGAATTCAAATGCTTCCTTAAGGAAGATGAAAACCATTGTAGAGAAATTGAGAGAAAACAAGCTTAATTTTAAAAACTAAAAACCAAAAATCAAATGATTATCAAACCGGGCCTTAAAAAATAGAAAATCAATAACTAAGGCCCCGTTTGATAGCCATTTGATGTTTAAAAATTAAGCGTATAAATACTTACTTCCACCTATGGGTTTTCTTGTTTTGTTATTTACTTTTTTACATATGTTTTCATACCCAAGCCAAGCTTTGAAAACTAAAAAAAAATAGCTTTCAAAAACTTATGTTTTGTTTTTTGAATTTGGCTAAGAATTCAAATGTTTGCATAATAAAGATGAAACCCATTGTAGAGAAATGATCAGAATAAAAAACAAAATTTTCAAAAACCAAATGGTTATCAAATGGAGCCTAAGGCACCATTTGATAATAATTTAGTTTTTTTATATTGTGTTTGTTTTCTCACTATTTCTTCACAATGGTTTTCATATTTTTTAATGCAACGTTTCAATTCTTAGCCAAATTCTAAAAACCAAAATAAGTTTTTAAAGCCCCATTGGGTAACCATTTGGTTTTTTGTTTTTCAAAATTAAGCCTATAAATACTACTTCCCTCTATGAGTTTCCTTGTTTTGTTATCTACTTTTTACATATGTTTTCAAAAACTAAGCCAAGTTTTGAAAACTAAAAAAAGTAGTTTTCAAAAATTTGTTTTGGTTTTTAGAAGTTGGCTAAGAATTCAAATGATTTCTTAAGAAAAAAGAAATCCATTATCTATAATGAGAAAATAAACACAGTTGTCAAAAACCAAAACCAAAATCTAAATGGTTATCAAATAGGGTCGAAAAGTTGAAATTTATGGCCTAAAGCCTTGTAAATAATGTTTATTATCTAGCAAATATTTAATAATTATTTAATTACAATTTACATTATTCATTACATAAAAATTCAAGGTTGTTAGTGTAGTCTTGAAGAATTTGGTTGACATACAAGAGAATCGTTTTCTAGAAATAATCTAAAGAGTCTATAGTATATGGATAAGGTTTGGTGCCCCATCATGGTAATACTATTGATACAACCTACTTTGTAGCAGTTACAAAATGATTTGATCTAAATCATTCATGTGGAGTCTTGTGAGTAGAAGTATCATATACAATGAGTTTGTATAAGACTGGATCATAAAATATTTATTCTCTTTATAATTTTTTTTATAGAGGTAAATATATATTACTAGTAAAAAGAGGACCTCACGGCCCGAGGTCAAGGCATAAAAAGGAAACCACAACACACAAAGGAAACAAACTAGGCTACATGAAAAAGAGGCCTAATAAAACATAAAGAAGCAACAAAAGAAACAAAACAATAAACACACAAACAAGACCAGCAAAACACTACAAATCAAGAGAATGGGTCTGTGGGTAAAATAAGTTGAGAAGAAGCAGTCGAGGCACTAGCCACCCAGGAAGCACATTGCCTAATAATGTCATCCTGGATAACATGCAATAGGGATGGAGGAGAAAAATCCCTCAAGCAATGCAGCTCGCAGGTTACATTGATCTTTCCAGTTATGATAGATAACAACGTTATTAGATTTTATAGTAAAATTTTGTGAAAGAAAGTGTTGGTTTGAAACATCAAAAATGAATTGATGTTTCATTTATGTTGTTGTTACTTGACTTGAAATTCAAAGGTTTCAAAATGGTTTGAAACATCAAAATGTGTTGATGTTTCTTTTACAAATTTAACTTAAAAGTTAAATTTGTGAGTTATGTTTGAATTTTTACAAGTAACTACACAATTGAGTTACTTTTTATGTATGTTTCATATTGTTTATATTAATTTTATTTTTGGAGAGTTACTAAGTTGCTAGCCTGTAAATAGAAATTTGTTTCTTCATTTGAAGCATCTCATTCCGTTTTGGAGTATCTCATTCCAATTGACGATTTCTTCTCTCCTCTCTTTCTTCTTTTTAATCTTGAGTCAAGTTGAGAGCAAGTATCCAAGAATTCTGCCAGATCCGAGTAGTTCAAGGTTGTTGTTCTATAGGAGTGAATTCCATCTCGCATGACTATGTTCCCAACTATCTACCTGGTCTTATCCCCAAAATGGGAGGCTTATTGAGTCGGTGGTCTCGGGCCACTCTCACCCATGAAAATCTAAGGATAATCCCGAATAAACAGGAATTCATAGCACGCTCGGGATTAAGATCGAGTTACCTAGGTCATCGTATGAATTAGTCAGTTAAGACAGTAAACGGAGTTATAAAGTCTAAGTGACTATTTCGCGGTTCGGTCTTATACAAACTCTTTGCATAGGACGCCCCCACTCGCATGTCTCCACATGAACGATTCAGGATCACATCGTTAGTACTATACAAAGTGGGCCGCGTCCATAGTGTCCCCAGAATAAGGTACCCAGCCTTATCCTTATACTATAGACCATTTTGGCTATTACTCGAACTTGATCCACTTTTATGTCATACATAAAGTTCAAGTATACATACTATAGCCAAGGGTTCTTAGTTCATTGGATTTGGGTTATAGAATACATAATTCACTTTATTCAATAACACATTTACTGAATAAACCTCAATAACATCTTTATAGTAAAATAGAATATACATTTAGTTTACAAAACCACGAGTTTTAGGACACAAAACCCAACAGTTAAATACTAACTTAATAATTTAAAACTATTGAACAAAATTAAACTTATCAAAACTTAGAGAATATCCTTTAAACTAATTGAACTAATGAAAATTTAACTTATCCAAAGCCTATCAAACAATCTCAAACTCCAACAAACACCATAACTAAAATTAATCTATTCAGACTAATATACACAAGAACTAAATCGAACTTTTAGCCAAAATAATCTAAACTCAAAACGATCTCATGGCACCCTAAGAACAAATATATCAAACAATCTTACACTCCCAACAAACACCACAACTAAACTTAACATATTCAAACAAGCACAAACTCCAACAAATAACTAATCTCAAACTCAAATCTCCAATAAACAACTAAACTCATACTCAAACCTCCAACAAAGAACATAACTCCAATTCAAACCTCCAACAAACAAACTAAACTCAAACTTGTCAAACAATCTCAAACTCGAACAAAAACAATCAAACTTCAACAAACAACATATATCAAACTCCAACAACAATCTCAAACTCCAACAAACAATAACTAAACTCAAACTTATGAAACAATCTTACAACTCCAACAAACAATAACTAAACTCAAACTTATCAAACAATCTCAAACACCAATAAAAACAATCAAACTTCAATAAACAACATATCTCAAATTCCAACAAACAACTAAACTAAAACTCCAAGAACAAACTCAAACACCAACAAACAATGACTAAACTCAAACTTATCAAACAATCTCAAACTCGAACAAAAACAATCAAACTCCAACAAACAACATAACTCAAACTATAACAAATATACAAAATATCAAAACATATCTCTAACTCACCCTCCCCCTACACTATGTTGCTACCATCACTGCATGATAGAAACCTCCACTTTAAAGATGTACATATGCTAATATTCAAGAGTAAAATTGATTAATCAATTCTTCACTTTAAATCAATATCGAAAACATGAACATAACATCAAAACTTAACCAACTTATCAAAAAATTTAGACATAAGATCTCTAAACATAACCAACTTATCTAAACCTATAAACATAACATTTAAACTTATGAATATAACGATGTCTAATAACTAATGAACATAAAAACTAAATTTAACTTAAACTTTCCAAACTAATGAATTTTTAACATCAAAACTTAGACATAAAAATATGAATATAACAACTTACAACTTATCCTAAATAAATCTATTATGAAAATTAATTCTAACACGTCAAATTAAAACAAACCAATCAACTTAACTAACTTATCCAAACATATAATCATAACTAAAAATGAAAGTTTAGGGACTAAAGTTTAGGAACTAAATTGCTATTTCTATGAAAATTCAGGGACTAAGAGTATTTTTTAACCTATCTAATATCTTAGATGGTATGGTTGAAATTTGAGTTAAAACTCATATTTTCTCTATGTAGTCCAAATATTATAGTACATTTATTAATGGGATACTTGCACAGATAGAAAAGCCGGCCAAAAAAATAGCAAAAATAGCAAATCTTAAAACTATTTGCAAATATGGCAAAAATTAAATCAAGCTTGTGTCAAAAGACTAAAAATCCCTCAGTGATAGACTTTTATCACTGACAGAGTCTATTAGTGATAGACTCCTATCACTAGTAGTCTATCAGTGATAGAAGTCTATCATTGATAGACTTGAATTATTTAAAGTCTATTAATGACTATCACTTATTGATTTCAAAATAATCAATAGCAGTTTATCAATAATTGTAAGTTATCGCTGATAGACTCCTTGCACTTATAAACTCCATAGTGATATACTTCTTTCATATGAACTTTAGTCCTTTCATATTTAATCTTCTATTTGGTATTGTTTGATGTTTAGATGCATCCAAATTGTTTAATTGGTTTAGTTTGCTATTTTTTTTTCTTTGTATTATGATTCTTCTAATATGTTTGGTTTCCTGTTTGGTTGGATTATGTTTTTTCTTTGTTTGGTTGTTGATTAATCACATTAAAATGGTGCATCATTAATGTTTAGTTGATAGACTACCATTGTGAGTGAAGTCGATAGAAGCCTATCACTGATAGACTTCAATCAAAATGGCAATTGTTGTTGATTAGGTGTTTTTGTACTAGTTTATCAGTAATAGATTTTGCTATCACTGATAGATTTGTACAAGAGATAGGCTACATGTGATGAATAAAGTCGATCAGTAATAGGCTTCTTTCACTGATGAAGTAATCACAGTAAATGTAATCATCTATTTGATTTTGTTTGATGTTTAGTTGCTTCTATAAATCTACTTAGCAATGTAATATCATGTACTACAAATTAGAGATAATCCATTTCCATGCTCAATATTAGATCAATAATATAAGTCTATCAGTGATAGACATCTATCATTCATAAGTGATAGCTCAATTGTAGACTCGTATTGTTGATAGAATTTTATCTGTGTTGAAGTCTATAAACTTGTATCACTTATAGACTTCAATCATAGATAACTTAATTCAATCATAAACTTGTATTGTTGATAGAATTATATCGGTATTGAAGTTTATCAGTGTCTATCACTGATAGACTTGTATTGTTGATAGAATTATGTATGATTGAAGTCTATACTATCATTGATAGACTTCTATTGTTGATAAAATTCTATTTGTATGAAGTCTATCAGGGATTATCACAAATAGACTTTCAATACATATAGAATTCTATAAGTGATAGAAGTCTATCAATACAAATAGAATTCTACAAGTGACTATCACCAATAGACTTTTATTATTGTCACTTGTAATTCTCATTACAATCCTTACCATTCCATCGCCCACTATGAAAAACAACTATTGGAAGCTTAACCATAATTTCATATTATTGTAAAAAAATAAAAAATAAAAAGTTATGTAAATTAATGATACTGATATCAGTTTATCAGTGATAGAATTAAATCACATATTGAAGTCTATAACTGATAGACTAATATTCTTCTTTGATATCGCTGTTGTATTAGAAAGAGGAATATCAATCTATCAGTGATAAATTTCAATATGTGACTGAAATCTATCAGTGATAGATTTCAATATATGATATTAGCCTATCAGAAAAATGTCTTCTATTCATTCATCTTTTCATACAAATGAGATAACATGTGTTAATTCATTATATCACAATACATGGGGATAATACAAATACAACTCTAATTTCTTTATCGATTTAGGCAACCATTCATAACATCCTCCAACAAAACGTCCCATATGAGGGCCAACAAGAGTTCATTTCATAATTAAAAAATCAAAACATTTATCATTAAGCTCAAAGCCATCATCAACCTATTACACTATTATCGTTTAGAAGATACAAAAAATCCAAAACAAATCACAATTACAAAGTAACTGGGATACATTCTTCAAAAACTACCTACCAGACGTCATGCTACTCCAAGGAAACTTAGTTGATAATTCAACGACTTCAGCACCGCCAATTCGTTGGCAACCTCTATCGGCAAAATGCAATTAGAGAGAAAAGAAGAACACATAAGAGAGCAAGGGAGCAAAACGCAAAGCAATCGTGGAAGAAGAAGAACGAGCGTGAAACCTTTCTTCTTTAAAATAAGGGTAAAAAAGGAATAACAAAATATTATTTTGAAGATTTGCTACATTTGCAAATCTTTTAAAAATTGCTATATTTACAAATAAAGAAAAGTAATTTGCTACCCATTATAGTTACCCTTTATTAATTTGAAATATGCGATTCTAATCAATTCAATTAAAAATTTGGAATTTATTTTATATCATTTGTATCTTGCATATTTATTTACCTTTTTAACGAGAGCGAGATTTCATTGTACCGTATATTTCATGAGATAAACTTCAAGCTATTTTAAATAATAACTAATAGAAAGCATTTATTCAATTATGAGATATTTACATTAATGGTATACTATAAATATATTTTTTCAAATATGATAAGACGTTTAAAATCTTTAAAAAAAAAAAAAAAGTAAAATTTACGTTATATTTGTAAAATATAAAAAAATTATAATATTTTTAAAAATACATATTACCTTTATGCTATTCAACGAAATTTCTGTACAATTATTTAGCTTTATTTACATTGAAAAAACAAATTCGAACATTTAAACTAAATTTTGTAGGAATAAAAAAAAGACAATAAACAATATATATATTAAAATATGAATATTAACACGTGCAAATGATGTGAGTAATAGCTAACTAGTGTATTAATAGTCTGAACTATCTTCTAATAAACATAAAAGATTTGTCAACCTGAACATAGTTCAACTGGTTAAGACATGATATCCTTGAATCCTCACCTCCATAAGTTATTGAACTAAAATAAAAAAATTGACAGAGAAGACTTAGAATAATGTCATGTGTTTTTAACTTTTGTATTTTACGAAGTTTGTAGTGAGTCTCTAAAATTTTAAGGGTATATGTGTGTTTGGCAAAAGGCTATTTTAGTAATAATCTTCGGAATTGGAAAGTTAATTTTGACCAGAATTTTAATAACTTTCTAAGAGAAGTTAAAACTTTTTCCTAGGGTAGACCGCATGGATCTATTTCGAAGTGAATTGTTTATTTTTACTCTACCCATCATTAGAGAGAAGTTATGGGATATCCTTCACCCAACAGTAAAGAGAATTTAGGCCGTGAACATAAAAGAAAGTTTCGTATCAGTGATTTTCTTTATGATCGACGATCTGTTGCCTGTCAAGAGGTAAGTCATTGATGCTTTAGATAAGCATCGACACTATTTATTCATTGCAATTAAAAAAAAATTAATAGGTACTTACACTTTTCAATCTCCAGTTGTTATAGTTTAGAAATTGTGTGGGGAGACTGTTATTTAAGGATTATATAGTCGATTAATTTCAGGTAATTTCAGATATTTGGTAGCTTGCATTAAGCTCATGGAGTTCACGATAGGGACCCGTGAGACACAAAATAAAACATTCATGTGCTTATTAAAATTTATCTAGACATAGCTTTTAAAATTCCAAAGACCTATTAGAGAATTTGTTAAATTACAATTTTAGTTTTTCAATCTTCAAAGTTATGTATAATAAGTTCTCGAACTTTAAAATGCGTTTCAATCACATGTAAGTATTGTTCTCAAGTTTTAACTTTGATCTTCAGTAATGAGTTATAACTAAGTTATGTTAACATACACAACATATACAGATATATTCATTATGTGAAAGAGGAGAAACATCTGATGATCTATACTCGATAGCGTTGGGGCCTAGTAATCAAGTGCATACTTATAGTGATTGCTTTGTCAATGGAGTACGTTTTCACTATATAGAGCATGACAATCGTTGAGCTACTAAGAATAGTGGAATCATAGTGTTTGGAGAAACCGAACAGGAAGAAATGAATTACTACAGTGTATTGCATGAGGTTTTGGACTTGGAATATACCAAGAGAAGACGTGTAATTATTTTCAAATGTAAATGGTTTGACACAAATGCTAAGAAGAACAAAATACACATGGATTTAGGGTTTAAGTCAATTAACACATCCCATTTTTGGTATACGGATGACCCGTACATCCTTGCCACTCATGAAAAACAAGTTTTCTATATTAACGACACTAAACTTGGTAATAATTGGAAAGTTGTGCAAATTGTCCAAAATAAACACATATGGGATGTTCCAAAAGACGAAGACCTAGAAAATGACACTTTGAAGTTGTTACAAGTATCTGGTGCGATTAAGGTCGATGAATCCATCCAGGATGTCACATTTTGCAGAGACAATGTTAACCCTAGTATTGTTGAACATCAAGTGATTCAAAAACAATTGAATAGGAGTGTACCATTCCCAAATGATGACGATTTTATAAACGACGAACTTGAAGATGTAGAAGCATCTATTGAAGAGAGTTCGAGTTCACTTCAATATTTAGATTCCGATGACTAGAATAGCGAATAAGTGTATAACATATGTATTTCAAACACTGATTCTATAATTGAATGCTTCATATACGTTGAGATTAATTTTTTCATTTTTTTAATGAGATTATAGTGTCATGGTACATCCGGAGCAAGAGCACGAGGCACTCGATGAAGTTCAAGAGGCTAATCCTCTAAGACTTGATTCCTCCACTGAGCAGACTGCAGCTAGGACATCGAGTAATAATTATGTCGTATGAACATCTACTTATAAATGTTATTTTCATATCTAATTACTAAAATTTGTCTTTTTTGCCACAAAGTTTAGTGGGGCCATTGGTACTATCACACGGGCCACAGTTCCATTACGTTGTGCATCTTGGAAGTTCGTACTGAGAGAAGTGCGGGATAATATAACGGATCGGTTGTTTGTAAGTTTATGTTTTTTTTAGCATTTGTGTACTCTTTGAAATATTAATTTTGGCTTACACATTTATCATTGACTACACAGACATATTTTGACTTCGACATGTTAAAGAGGGCTGTGAGGAAATACGTGGAATGACAAATGCAAAACACTTTCACATAATATAGAGCAGAGTAGTATCGGGCGTACTGTGAGTTTGAGGATCCTACAGAAGCCCGTGCAAACCCAATTGATAGGATAACTAATCCAGAAGATTGGAATCTTCTATGCGACAGATGGGAGACTCCGGAATGGAAGGTATGCTTTTCTTAGTTGACCTTTATATGTTCTACATGGATTAGTGTACTAATCAAAAATTGTTTTAGAAAAAAATAGAGATGAACAAAAATAGTCGATCGAATCTCCCTTACAACCACAGAGCTAGGAAGAAATCATTCGTCTAACTGCAAAATGAATTGGTACGGTGCAACCTAATTAGTATTTATATAATAGGGCATTATTATGACTAATATAGTTTGTGTATTTTATTTATAGAAAATAAAGGAGGGTCATGACATTGATCAAGTGGATTTGTTCCACCAAAGTCATTTTACTGAAAAGGATGGATGGTTGAATGATAATGCAAGAGATGCATATGTAAGTTTTATTCCATCATACCTGTGTAAAATTATGTGTTTTTTAATATGTTTAACCTCATTGTATCTTTCATGTAGTTGGAAATGCGAAAACTTAAAGAAGCATCATCTCAAGAGGGTTTTGAACCAATGTCCGATGCAAAGGTTTGTAAAAAGGTTTTGGGTCATCGATCAGGTCACATTAAAGGCCTTGGTTGGGACCCAAAACCTAGCTTATCATCTAGTGTTACATCATCCTCACAGTATGAAAAAGAGTTGGAAAAGAAGGTTGAAAAGATGGAAGGTTAGATGGTACAAATGCAAGCAACAAATGACACATTAACTAATCAACTGTCGGTGTGGAGAAATTAGCTGGCCTGATATACAAAAAATATTGGGCCGACGACAAGGAGAGGGTGGACCTTCAAACACCTAGGTATGTTTTAGCATTAAAATTAATTATGTATTGTCATTTAGCTATCATGCAGTTATGATAGCCAATTCATGCATGTAGCTCTTTTATAAAATTCATCGTGTTGTTTTATGTGTGGCTATCCTGCAGTTATGATAGCCACTCATGCATGTAGGTTCAGGAGGGGGTGAAGTGCATTAGTCCATCTTAGGGTGCATAGAAGTACATTTTGGCTTTCAAAAGACACCTAGACACTTTTTACGAGGTTTTGGGCTATTTTATAGGTTTTGGATATTTATAGGCTACTTAGGCACTTTTTGGACACCTCCAAGGTTTAGAGAAGTGGGGTAGAGGTCACTTAGACACTTTTTAGACACTTTCAAGGTTTCGAAAAGTGGGGTAGACGCGTTAAGCTCATTTTGAGTTGGGTTTTGGCCTCAAAGGGCACATAGACACCTTTAATACACTTGCAAGGTTTGAGTGAGTGGGTTACGTACGTTAGGCTCGTGTAGGAAACATTCAAGTTCATTTTGGTCTTCATGTGACACATAGATGGTTTTAAAACACTTTTAGGCCACTTAGGCACTTTTTGGACACTTGTAGGTCACTTAGACACTTTGTAGACACTTTCAAGGTCTCGAGAAGAGGCATAGATGCGTTAAGCTCGTTTTGAGTTGGGTTTTGGCCTTAGAGGGCAAGTAGGCACCTTTAACACACTTGCGTAGGTTCGAGTGGGTGGGTTACGTGCGTTAGACTCGTCTGGGGAATGTGTAAGTTCATTTTGGTCTCCATGTGATACTTAAACACTTTTTAGACAATTGTAGGCCATTTAAGCATTTTCTGGACACTTGTACGCCACTTAAGCCCTTTTTTGATACTTTCAAGGTTCTGAGAAGTGGGGTAGACACATTAGCTTGTTTTGAGTTGGATTTTGGCCTCATAGGGCAGATAGGTACCTTTAACACACTTGCGTAGGTTCGAGTGAGTGGGTTACCCGCCTTAAGCTCTTTTAGGGAATATTTAAGTTCATTTTGGCCCTTAGGATTTCTTTTTAAAAACTCTTGTGCATTTAGCGATTCATTTATTTATTTATTGCTTATGTTTAAACTTTTTAATATTAGTTATTTTTTTCTTTCAGGTCTATAGGTATGTAATATTGAAAGCTATTTTTGAAGAAAGAAATGAAGCCAAGAGCAGAAGCTTTTTAGATTAAGTTTATTCCTTTTGTTGTATTTTGATATAACTTTGGAGACTCTAGCTTACTCATTGATCATTTTGTAAGAATGATACATTTTAATATATATATTAACTTTCATTATATTCATTTTATGTTAAAATGGTATAATTATTATTATTTATGTTATAATGAACTATCAGGTGATTACAAAAATTTAAATTACATGATTTGATTACAAAAATAAAAATTTAAATAATTATGAAAATATGGGGAGGAATGTTGTAGATGAATGTAATTATCCCGATGCATTCAGCGTCGAAAAAACTAGCAACTATTTCCAACGATAATAGTGTTGAGACAGTTCCATTTATCTCGACGCGTCGCGTCGGGATAAATAAACTTCTCCACAACGCAGCATGCGTCGGGATACATTGTAAGTTTCCCAACCCACTATGCGTTGGGAAAAATGCACTTTTCCCGATGCAACACAAAAAACGTCAGAAGTTTATCTCCCGACGAAATTTTCGCGATGATATATTCCGATGTATTATTTTTGTTGGGATATATTGTCCCAACGTTTTGGCCACTTTTCCCGACGCTTTGTTTCGGGAAAAAGGAAAAATCTTATAGTGAATAGGTCCCTAATATTTAAAAAGTGTCTAATAGATTTGTGACGTACTAATTTTATGTCTAATACATTCAATTTTAGAAAATGCCTAATTATAAGTCGTTATTAGACACCTTTAGAAGTTTCGAGATCTATTAGACATTTTTCAAAGTTCATAAAACAATTATACACAATAAAAAGTTTAGGGATTTATTTGACATTTTAAAGAGACAATGATCTGTTTGGTATGCAACTCAGATTTTGTTCCTTGTTTCAAATTCATTAAATCATATGAATTCGGTGGACATGTGTTCGGTTTTTTTTTTTTTTTTTTTTTTTGCAAAGTAAGTGAATTAATTGCAAAAAGAGGAGGACCTCATAGCCCGAGGTCAAAGCAACAAAAGCAAAAAGCAAAAAAAAAAAGTAAAAAGAACATCCAAAAGGTAAGACCAAAGCTCACAGCCTGAGCAAAGCATTAGAAGACGCTCACATCCTGAGCAGGGAGATGATAGAAAAACAAAGGACATAGCCCAAGCAAAGCACCCTTAAACACATCAAAACAAGTACTAAGGAGATACAGCTTCCATAGAAGCTGAGGAGACATGCCCCTCCCAAGAAGCACAAAGAAACAAAATATCCTGCCGAATAGTCATCAACACAGTTGAAGCCTTCGAGCTGCCCTTCCATGAAGGCGAGAATTCCACTCCCTCCAAATATGATAAATCACTGCACACCATGCAACCCTTCAAATTTGATGTTTGCCCTATTTGCCACGACTCATGGCACACACCCAATCAAGCTCCGCCCCCAGAAAGCAATCTAATGAGAAGACTTCCCCCAACTCAGCACATCACCTCAGATCTCACGACTGAACGGCACTCAAAAAATATCTGGTCTCGAAACTCAACCCCATCCACACAACAAACAAGCCACAGAGGATGCCACACCCCATCTCAAAAGCCGATCTCGCATGTAGAGCTTCTCTCGAATCGCCATCCAAGCAATAAAAGTATACTTTGGAACATTTCCCCCAAACCACAAAAGCTTATATTAAGACACCACCCCACAGCGCGACTAGATAGCATCCAAAGCACTAGCTACCGAGCCACACTCGATGAGCTAGAGAGCCAAACCACCTGATCCTCCCTCTGAAGGGGCCACTGAACAAACCAACGGAGAAAACTCAAGCAGCTCCTAAGATAGAAGGCCACTACCATTCCCCAATCGACATAAACTTTGAGACCTGAGCATGGAGTTTACTCGTAGCATCATAAATCATCCTATCACTATAACAGGGAATAATTGAATCCCCATGGAAGCCCAGGGTCAAACCAAGCAAAACACCTACACCCATCTCCAATCACAAAAGTCACAAAAGCATGGAACTTGTCCTAGAACCTAGTGAATTTGTTTTTAAAAATTATTTTTGAATTATGTGAATAGTACAAATTCAAGAACAAAATATTTTTATGTTTTAATTAAGTATTTTTAGATTTTAAATTTTAAATTTGAAAACTCAAAATTACACTAAAGAAAAATAAAAACATTAATAAACATAGTATGATACAAATGGTATTAAGGGTATATTAGTGAATAGTTAAGGAGTTTGTTAGAGTATTTGGTTATAAATAGGGTGAGTGAGAAAGGATAAGGCAAGTATTGATTTAGTATTTTGGTTTTAGGGTTTGAGTGAGAGTGCTCAAGAAAAGGGAGGGTCCAAGTTCCTCAAATTACTTGGCTTATCTTACTGTTTTGTTATCTTTCATATTTCAATATATTTAGGCTCTATCAATTTGGTATCAGAGCTGTTCGGTTCTGGCCATGGAGTTAAATGCAAATGTACATGAGGAGTTGTTGAAGTTCATTGATCGTCTCAATTCGATTCTCGATTCGTTTCAAGTTTAATGGAGGCAGAGTTACAAAGAAATTCGCGAGAGTATGGTACAGAGAAAAGACAAGATTGCAGAAACAAAGATGAAAAAAATAGGAGCAATGAAATCATAGTCTTATTTTGGGAGGTGAGATGAAGCAACCGAAGAAAAGAGATCCAAGTGGAAGAAAATTAGGGTCGAGGAAGACAGAAAATCGAAGGCCAAAAGTTGCCAAACATGGGTTGCGCTCAATGAGGATGAGAAACTTCAAATACAGGGGATGAGCATACCTTGGAATTCGAGATGGAACATTTCAAAATTCGCAGAGGAATTGATACCAGAAAATAAAAAAGAAAAGGTTGAAGAGGATCGGGAGAAAAATTAGGAATTCATTGATGAAGAAAGAGATTGGAAGGAAGCAATCGAGTAGAAGCCGACTGATATTCTGTTGGAGTTTGAAGACCAGGCTTAAGAAGATTGAAAAGAAACTCGACGGAATGAAGGCTGGATTTCCTGCGAAAAATCGGCCACGAATGCTTTCATGGCAAGAGTTAACATTGGGAAGAGAATGACACTTCAACAACCGCAAGGTTTGAAAAAAAAAAGGCCATCACCTGCAACAGTCGGAGATGAAGACTTGAGGATGGCGTCAATGCAAATGTCGTGAAGAGACAGCAGAGGTATTAAAGCCTGGTGGAGACCAACGTTGGCAACAAACTCAGGTGGTGATGAAGATGAAGTTGGGAAGGCATCAACGCAGTTTTCGTGAAGAGGGAATCGTGGATATGAAGGCTAGTCACGTGGGTTGTAAGAAGAAGGAAGAATCTGGAAGTAAATGGGACCATGGGCTTAGGGAATTATCTCTGAGTGGGTTGTGTTTTATTAAACTGCATAAGGCCCATTTTCTTTCCAAGTCTGAAAAGGAGGCAGATGGGTTTTGGGCAGTTTTTTGTATCGTTTTCTTTCTAAGTGGGCTGGATTTTTGGTTCTTCTTAAGTCTGCCATTTTCTGGGTTTTGGGTTCTTTCAATCCTCCGTCAAACACTATCACCGCCCATTGCATATTGTGTACATCACCAACCGCTGCCCACCGCCTGCATCGCCGTCGCTAACCACTGTTGCTCATGATCGACCGCCGCACACCAACTAAAAAAAGGGGGGGGTCATATTTTGATCGTTACACAATTGTAGAATTTTTTTTTGTGTAACCACACCTTGAGGACAAGGTGTGTTTTTAGGGGCGAGTAATGATAGGAATGGTATTAAGGGTATATTAGTAAATAGTTAAGGAGTTTGGTTTTAGGGCTTGAGTGAGAGTGCTCAAGAAAGGGGAGGGTCCAAGTTCCTCAAATTACTTGACTTATCTTACTGTTTTGTTATCTTTCATACTTCTATATATTTGGGTTCTATCATAGTATTTCGTATAATAAACTCACTTCAATTGTGTTAAAAATTAAAAAAAAGTAAAACATAACGTATTATAAGTCAAATAATCTAATAAAATAATAATTATACAATATTTACGAACAATATTTGAGACTGAAATAAATATTTAGTTAGTAACTGTCAATATTTTATTGTTTACGAATACATTACTAAATATATTTTGAACAACTTTTCAAATTGAGATCCAATATCTAAATCTACTACCAAACATATACTCAAAAATACGGAAAAATAACTCTATTTTCATCGAATCTCTTGTTCTCAAATTTTTGTTTTCAAATCACCCATCAAACGCACATAAATGACGTTCAACACAACTTTAAAAGTTTAAGGATTAAACTTGCAATTCACCCTTAAATTTTTTTAAAACATAGGTAATAACCAAACATAATTTTAGAAACTGCATGAAGTTACTCTCCAAATACTTAAAAATAATTTTTTAATAATTAAAAATATTTTTTTAAACATTTAAAAAGTCATTAAAAATAGATGCTTAGAATCCAAAATCAACATCCAACTTTAATTGTCCCACATGGAATGGTTGGACGGCTTTAATATATATATATATATCAAAGTCAGAAAAGAAAAGGATGGAGTAGGAGATTGTCGTTATTGATTAGTATATGTATATATTCCTTTTCCATTGGGGTATTTTCATTATTTTGAACAGAGAAGTAAGCCGACTTTCATATTAAACAAAAAAAGTAAGCCGACTTTGTATTCCACTTGCCCATTATCGTATCAAAACAGTACTTCTCTCCAATACGCAATACAACCCCTTTTGAAAAAGAAGTTCAAGGGAGGACACTCGTAGCCATTTCGTGGCTGTATTCATGTTTATAAGTAGGTATGTTTGAGAACTCTTAAAATAGTTTTTTAAGTAAAATTATTTTTAGATATAAATACCTTAGTAGTAAACCGTATAATAATGCTGTTCATATTTGTTTTTACATTTTTAAAAGTACTTTAGAAATGCTCTCTTGTTAAGTATTTGGTTCAAAAGTACTGCACAAGTATTTTCCTATATATTGAATTTTGGGCGTGTTTATTAAAATATGTTTTTACATGAATTGAACACTTCATTACTCTCTAAATAGGTGAAGAAGAATGACTGATTAAGTACTCTTCTCTAAGTACGTTAAAATACATTTAAAGTATTTATAAAAATTCCTAAATCACTTTTGAGTAGAAAGTGCCTTTTTTTTTACATGCTGAAAGCACACCCAAGCCAAGAGCTCCTCCAAACATAGATATAGTTCCGTAAGAGTAAAGAGAGAGATGTACTTTATGCATCAGTTAGTGTGTGTTTTGTCTGCCTTTTGAAAATAGTGTCTCAAATGAAAATTTTAAGTTAAATTATAAATTTAGTCCTTATAGTTTGGAGAAAGTTAGAATTTAGTCTCTATGATTTTTAAAGTTAAAATTCAGTCCTTAAAGTTTGATAAAAACATAAAAAATGGTCTCTATGGTTTGATAGAACCCTCATAAATAGTTTCTATAGTACGGACTATTTATACTTTATCAAACCAATAGGATTAATTCTAACATTTAAAACTATAGGTACTAAATTATAACTTCCTTCAAATCATAGGGACCATATTTATAATTTAACCAAAAATTTATCATATAGGCCCTTTCAAAAAATAGTTAGATAAAGGTTTCCTATAAAATCATTGTTAAAAAACAGTCAGTTAAACATTTCCTCTAAAATCATTAAGATTCATATGTTTTTAGAATTTATCCAAATCACTTTTTTTTTTTCCAAATGTAGCTCCCCCGAGACAGAAAAAATGTAAGGTAAACAAAAACCAAAGACTCACACCTGAGTAACGCAGAACAAAATTTATGACAAAACTCAGGACACAACTCGAAACAAGCACTTTTAATCGGTTATAAAACCATTTTTATTCTAGAGCCATATTTAAAAACAAAAAATTATAAAAAGCACTTTTAATCAGATATACACTTTTTTTTTATTACTCTCAATTTTTAACAAAACAATATCAATGTTTATAAAAGTATTTTTATTCTAGCTGTCTTTTTTTTAGTACAAGAACATGTGTGGTTGAGGTAATTTGAACCTGGGATTTTAGTTGATAACATATATATTATTTGTTGAGTTATGCTTAAATTGACAGTCGAACATATCAAATAGTTAGCATAGAATGCACTATGATTTAAAATCTAACACAAGTAGAAATGGTGTCCAGCCCCTCACAAAAAGCTAAGATTGTGATGGAAGAAACTGAGCCAAGAATTTAATTATCTTTTGATCTAAACTTTTGCAAAAGATAATAGCTTCTTTAATATGTGGTTTAGAACGACATCTTTGGTTGGTGCATGTCCATTGATATTAATTTAAAATATATCCAAAAGTGCAATTGACATGCAACCAATAATCATCCAAAGTGAAGGAAACTAAAAGAAAAAAAAATCAATAAAGTTCCACGCCATATTACCAGAAACAAAAATTAAAAAAAGTTGCACGCCCACTAGTTCACGTTCGATAATTTACATTAATTATTTTCGTTCATGACAAGTATATTTCAGGAGATCATTAAAATCGTAATCTACATTTCTTTAATAAAATTTAAACACAAATTTTAATTCGAGAATGATTATAAAATGATTGTGAGGTTGGGAGGATACATACAGTGCTAGAGTCTGTTGGATAATGTTTCTATTAGAGGAATTACAAATAAAAGAGGAATTGGAGTAAATAATATTAAGAAAGAAACATATAACCAATTAGATTAAAGTGTGGGTATTTCGCTCTCTTTAAGGAGATTCGAGCCCTAGCGGTGTATTTGTTTTCTTTATCAATCACCAATACAATAAGACTTCTCTGGCATATCCCTTTCATGATACAACAACGTTGAGATTTATGCCATAAACACCGTACTTAATGTATTTATTATTTAATGATTAATTCATAATTATTTGATTATTTTTATTTGCAATTTATAATATCAATTATATAAAAATTCTAGATTATTAGTGTAATCATGAACAATATGTAGTTGATATATGGGTGGATGATATTCAAGAAATAAACTAAAGAGTCTACAATTTATGAATAAAGTTAGGTGTCTTATTCTGACAAAACTATTGATATAGCCCACTTTGTAACAATTAAAAATGATTTGATCCAAATCGTTCATGTGGAGATATGCGAGTTAAGGTATCATATACAATTAGTTTGTATAAGATTGGACCACGAAATATTTAATCTCTCTTTATAAATTTGTTAATTAAGAAGAATAATATTTTAACTGGATGATCATATGCGATTTGATCTTAATCCTGAGTGACTTATGAAGTCTTTTTTGTGAAGGCTTGTCCTTTGATTTGCACGGGTGAGTGATTGGGCTCGTCAGACCCGTCATATAAATTTATATTTTGAGCCAACTAATATTTGTAGTATTAGTTGCTAGGTCAATTTACAATGAGGTGAAATTCGGTTATTAGCTCATTTCTTTGGATTAATAAACGGAACGAGGGGGGTTGTGCTTTAAAAGGTAAATTGCTTGAAATTTAAATGCATAAACGAAAGAAATTAAAAGCAGAAACTAACAATCTAACCAAACACTCCAATTCGGGAGTTCATCGAGCATTTCTCGTGCAATTTTAATAATTTAAAACATACAAACAAGTTATGTACTCAATTTAGCATCTAATTGGCCTTGATGGAAAAGCTGCCTAAAATCTTAATCCCTTTAGAAACCAATTCGACCTAGCATCTCTTTAGCCCTAAATTGACTCTAAGGGCACGATAGCATTCTACACCCCCTAAACTGATCGCATTAAGTTCAGAATTCATTAGTATAACCTAACTAGTTGGACAAAACTAAATTAATCTAGAATGTCATTTTGCTCCTAAAGCCTATCGTGCTAACTATGAAGGGAATAATTGAATTAAACTCACAGCGGAAGCATAGGAATCGTCTTTGATTTATTTAGAATTAAACTAAAATACAAAGGTTAAGCAATAAATACCTTGAAAATAATATTATGGAGAATATTCTGGCGGATCTTTATCTTTTTCACAAAGTCTTCCTGGCTATGACTCGAACACATGACCAAAGCTTGTGGGAGCCTCTTGAAAGAAAATCCTCAAGGGATTAGAGAGGAAGAGGTCTAGAGAGAATTCTCTAATTCTCTCTATTGAGGAGATGTGTGTTGTACAAAATGGCTCAACCCAAGGGTCCTATTTATAGTGACCAAGGGAAAATCTTTGCCATAATTAAAATATTATATTTTAATATCTAATATATTAAAATATATCTTGTATTTATTTGAATCTCATTCAAATCTCCTACGATATTTATTTATTTGAATCTTATTCAAATTCTATAAATATCTTTTATTTAATATATCAAATATACATTAATTATTTTAATATTTAATGTATCAAATACAATAAATATATTTTCCCCTTTTATATTTAATATATCTAATATATTAAATATTAATTTGAACACTTCAAATTAAATATTAAATTTGAACATTTCAAAATTTTCTTTCAACTAAATTGATTATTTAGTGTTACTATGAGCTAGCAAGGTGATCTTATGGACCTACAGATTATACGCGCCAGTGATACAAAATTAATTAATTAAACTCTTTAATTAATCAATTTTCATTCATTAACTCTAGGGTCACTCCACTATAGACCTAAAGTTGCACTCTTATGCACTGTAGGACAAGTTGTGTCCATTGATATAATCACTACATGCAAGTCAATCCTTCACGAGTTATTCGTAATTACAGCTGGGTCAAAAGTCCGTTTTACCCCTATAATTACATCTTGCACCTTAAGTACCATTGATCTTCTAATGAACAATTTGTTTATAATATAATTATAAACTAAGTCCCTCTCGGGCCAATGAGAGGGTGGGGCCCCATTCTTCAAGTCCCGAAATCAGCACTTAAGGGAATTACTCATCTACTTACCCTATATGGGAAGGAGTGAATTCCATTTTGTGAGATTATGTTCTCAGCTCCCTATTTGGTCAAGTCCCCAAAATGGTAGGCATATTGAATCGGCTACAAAAGCCACTCTCACCCATGCAAATCAAAGGACAAGCCCTCATAGTCAGGAGTTCATAACTCACTCAAGATTAAGATCGAGTCACATATGATCATCCTTATGCAATATTAATCTTCTCAATTAACGAATTTATAAAGAGAGATTAAATATTTCGTGGTCCAGTCTTATACAAACTCATTGTATAAGATACCCCCACTCACATGTCTCCACATGAATGATTTGGATCAAATCATTTGTAACTATTACAAAGTGGGCCGTATCAATAGTGTTACCAAGATAAGGCACCCAACCTTATCCATATATTATGACCCTTTAGGTTATTTCTTGAACATGATCCTCTCGTGTGTCAACAACATACTGTTCAAGATTACACTAATAACCTTGGATATTTCATATAATGGATAATATTATATTGCAAATAAAATAATCAAAATTATTATTAATTATTAAAGAAATTATTAATTACGAGGCTTTAGGGCATAAATCCCAACAATCTCCCACTTGCACTAAAGCCGACGAGACATGTATCCTAGGGCATACTCTATACCCAATATGTTCTCCCGCTTGCCCTAGCAAAGATGAGACATGTCTCGTAATCCTAGACATTCTAGGTGACCCTCAAACACTTTAGCTTGGAGAGTCTCTTTATATAGATCCAAAGAACTGCCGTTAAAAGCCATCTTAGTCACTACCATGATGCTCTCTCTCTCTCGATATGATTCCTTATACATTGGTGTTTTCTAATTTCCTTAATATTAGTCTTTGCACCAGTATTATCATAATAAAGAGGATAGACTAAATCATATCTGAAACACCTTTCAGATCTTTAAGGAACTATTTGAGTCATACAAGTCATTTTCTTGCTTCACAAGCAAAACAATTTAACTTATATATCATACTCCACCACCTAGGGTAAGATTTATTTTTTACATAGATTTCCTAAATCTTTGCAAAAACCAGTGTATCATGTAAAGATAAAATCTTTAACTCCATACACAAAAATTTCTCATCATTCGTAGATAATTTGAGAAAGTTTTTAATTTTATACTCAATGGTCATACCATTCGTTTAACTGATATATGCTTGTTGGGTTTTATGTCCTAAAACTCGTGGTTTTGTAAACTGAATGTATATTCTATTTTACTATAAAGATGTTATTGAGGTTTATTCAGTAAATGTGTTATTGAATAAAGTGAATTGTGTATTCTATAACCCAAATCCAATGAACTAAGAACCCTTGGCTATAGTATGTATACTTGAACTTTATGTATGACATAAAAGTGGATCAAGTTCGAGTAATAGCCAAAATGGTCTATAGTATAAGGATAAGGTTGGGTACCTTATTCTGGGGACACTATGGACGTGGCCCACTTTGTATAGTACTAACGATGTGATCCTGAATCGTTCATGTGGAGACATGCGAGTGGGGGCGTCCTATGCAATGAGTTTGCATAAGACCGGACCGCGAAATAGTCACTTAGACTTTATAACTCCGTTTACTGTTTTAACTGACTATATTCATACGATGACCTAGGTAACTCGATCTTAATCCTGAGCGTGCTATGAACTCCTGTTTATTCGGGATTATCCTTAGATTTGCATGGGTGAGAGTGGCCCGAGATTGCCGACTCAATAAGCCTCCCATTTTGGGGATAAGACCGGATAGATAGTTGGGAACATAGTCATGCAAGATGGAATTCACTCCTACCTGCTTTAAGGATTAGTAGAGAGGTTGTTCCCTTAAGTGCTGACTCCGGGTCTTGAACAATGGGCCCACCCTCTCATTGGCCCGAGAGGGATTCAGTTTGTTGGTTGGACCACAAACCAATTGTTCATTAGAGGATCAGTGGGACTTAAGGAACAAGAAGTAATTACAGGGGTAAAACGGTTTAAGTGACCCAGCTGTAATTACGAACGACCTGTGAAGGATCGACTTACTAATCATGGTTATATCAAGTGGACAGAAATATATCTACAGTGAGGAGAGTGCAGCCACTGGGCTTTAGTGGAGTGTCCCGGTGGTTAACGAATGTTGATTAGCTAGGCTAAAGAGTTTGGCCGGTTAATCTCGTATCGTTGGAGCTCATGATCTGTAGGTCCATTAGGTCCCCTTACTAGCTCAGACTAAGCCTTGGAATAATTTGAGAGAAAAGAATTTGAATTGTTCAAATTCGGTTTTGGAAGTAAACGTTAATTATATGCGATATACTTAATGTACTATAATTTAATTATGAATTAAAACCACAAGAAAGAGAGAGGAATATATTTAAATGTGATTTAAATATTTGATCGGTTTAATACGTGAATAGGGATTTATGTACAAACGATTGGTCATAAAAGAGAGGGATTGGTCTAATTATTTAATTAATATTTGATATTAAATTAAATAATTAAATTAATTAATTAAATGGTTTAATTAATTAATCAAGTTTTTAAATTAATTTTGATTTAAACTTGACTAATTCCAACCAAGTGTTGTCTTCCAAAAGAAGACAAGTGTTGTCTTCCATAGGAAGACAAGTGTTGTCTTCCAAAAGAAGACAAGTGTTGTCTTCCATAGGAAGACAAGTGTTGTCTTCCAAAAGAAGACAAGTGTTGTCTTCCATAGGAAGACAAGTGTTGTCTTCCAAAGGAAGACAAGTGTTGTCTTCCATAGGAAGACAAGTGTTGTCTTCCATAGGAAGACAAGTGTTGTCTTCCAAAGGAAGACAAATGTTGTCTTCCATAGGAAGACAAATGTTGTCTTCCATAGGAAGCCTAATGAGGTTTCATTAGTGCCTATAAATGAGAAGAAACACAATGGAGAAAGGAGATTAGAAAAACAAGAGATTTTTGTAGAAAACTCTCTAGTTTTTTATTTAGATCTTTACTCATTCTTCTCCCAATTTCTCTCAATCAAAGATCCCACAATCCATTCCAAGGGCTGAGAATAGTAGGGAAGACTCTAGTGGTGGTCCAAGTATTGTTGGTGATCCAAGATTTGCAAAGAATTTGGAGAATTTGAGCTACAAAGGTATGTGTTCATACTTTCTGGTTTTTTCCAGATTTTTCCAGTTTTGAGCATGTTTTTTATTTGGTTAAATTGATGTACTTTGAGTGCTCGAGATCCGAAATTGCTTCCGCTTTCTTAATATTAACTCCTTCAATTGGTGTCAGAGCAATTTTTAGCACTCAATTTGCATCGGTTTAAGCTCGGTGGGTATCATTTAGAAATTCAATTTTCTGGGCGTCTAAAGTGGTACTTTCGGTTTTGGCATTTTTTTTTGAGCTTTAATTTGTAGTCCGTTTTGTAATTGCTCAAGAGTGTTTGAGCTTTAATGTGTGAATAAGAGTCTGTAAAATTTTCGAGTCGATCGGAGTCCGGGAAGGCCTTCAATTTGAAGAAACAAGCTCGAAAGGTCAAGCTGGAAAACAGAGCAGAAGCTGCTGTTTTTTTTTCAGCAAAATCCGGTTCTGCTGTATTGAAGCTCGGTTCAAGTTTTTCAAGCTGGTTCGGGGCGTTTCGAAGTGTTCGGAAGCGTCTCAACCTAGTTATTAAATTATTCTTGTAATAATTTAGTTGTTTGTTTGCCCGTGATGCCAAAACCGGTCCACTTTAGTGTGTTTAATTATTTATGCATTATGAATGTATGTTTTAATTAAATCCATATTTGTATGTGCATAAAGTATGCCATATAGATTTAAAATCCCACCATAGGAAGCATGCTCCATGCATTGAAAGTATGTTATAAGTGTTATAATGTATAGTATGCATGTTTAGCATTTCATAAGTATTAATATAAGAGTTGTATTAATTTTATGAAATAGATGTTGTATGTTTTAAGTATAATTAATATAAATTTTATATTAATTAAAAATAAAGCATACAACATATAGTTGCCTTAGTATAATATAATTGTTATATTAAATGCATTCAAAGCATTTCCATGCATAATTCATGAGATGAATTTTTACTCTATGTTTATTTAATTGTTCATGTGATGAATGATCAAGCACTCAAACATAGAAATGCATACAAACCTAGGGTTTAATTATTTAGTTTTAAAATGGTTTTAGAATTAAAATAATTAGACCATAGGTTATCTAGTTCTAATAAGATTAGAATTAGGCAACCAATAATTTATAAACTATGATTAAAGAGGGACTCTGTCTAAGGAATGTTCTGGCTAGGCTGGGGTATTTAAGATGACGGAAACGGAACACCCCTATCTGGGAACCGACCTGGGAGTGAATTTAATCCAGAGGTTTATAAATTATTCCTCGTGAGCGACGTTAATTAAAAAGTTTAATTAAACTCGTAGACCTAAGTTTTTTAAAGGGTTAATAGACTTAGGTAATATCAATATAATCGTTATATTAATAGACTTAGGTATATTAATAGCCGGAATATGCCTAAGTAAAATTATACCCAAACCGTCTAAAATACTTAGTGGGAGTGAAAAGGTATATATGATATATCAATTTCCTCTTACGCTCTCTACGAAGTTCACACCGTGAGATTTATGCTCGGCCTCGTGATGTCAATAGGGCATCCCCATTCGGATGGTGTTTGCATAAATCAAGAGCAAGGTGAATGGAGAAAGTATTTATAGTAAGTGGGAGAAGGAAGTGTGTCAACACATCCTACAGTCTCCTCCATTAGGTTGGACCGTGAGATTCCCATGTTCCGCCTGCAGGTTGCCCGTAGTAGCACCATCCATTCGGAGGGATGTAACATGGGAGTCGGAACAACTCAAACTCCAGAAATGGATAGGGTCTCCTAGGTCCATTCCCAGCTTTGACTTTCCAATTCGGTAGCATTGTTGGGGCCGACCTCTGAGGTCTGAAAATGGCGGGTCACACTTACAAGAATTACTAAGTGTTAGTGAATTCTTGACCAAAGTAGCGATAACTAGAATGCTATAGGAATAAGAGTTATTCCGGTATTAGCATTTAGTCAAGAATGTCTTGGTTCAGTGAAGGAGTGATTGACTGCCCCTCGGTAGCAGTTGCTCTGACTCACTGAAGTATCGTTGCAAAAACAATAATGAGTTTATGGGTACATTATTACTTTTGCTAAATTTTTTTTAATTGGATGCAAGTAATGGGTTAGAAGCAATTCACTAATAGAATATGTTCTATTTTTCAGCATGTCGAGCTCTTTAATACAATTACTAGCCTCCAATAAATTAAACGGCGATAACTACGCAACTTGGAAATCGAACTTGAATACGATTCTAGTTATCAATGATCTAAGGTTTGTCTTAACAGAGGAATGTCCTCTCCCTCCCGGCTCGTCTGCAAACCAAATTGTTCGGGATGCATTTGACAGATGGACTAGGGCTAATGATAAAGCCCGAGTCTATATCTTAGCTAGCATATCTGATGTGCTATCTAAGAAACATGAGAGCATGATTACCGCTAAAGAGATCATGGGATCATTACAGGCGATGTTTGGACAACAGTCCTCATCGATCCGTCATGATGCTCTCAAGAATGTTTACAACTCTCGTATGAAGGAGGGAACTTCTGTTAGGGAGCATGTCCTTAACATGATGGTCTACTTCAACGTGGCAGAAGTAAACGGAGTTGTCATAGATGAGAATAGTCAGGTTAGCTTTATAATGGAATCTCTTCCGAAGAGCTTCCTACAGTTCCGCACCAATGCGATGATGAACAAAATAGAGTATAATCTGACTACTCTCCTCAACGAGCTACAGACTTTCGATTCCCTGATGAAAACAAAGGGAAAAGAGAAGGAGGCAAATGTTGTCACTTCGAAGAAATTCCCAAGAGGATCGTCCTCTGGGACTAAGTCTGGTTCTTCTTTTTCTAAGAATAAGGGTATTCAAAAGAAGAAGAAAGATAAAGGGAAGGGAAAAGCTCTCGTCATGAGTAAACGCAAGGCTAAAGCCGCAGATAAAGGAAAATGTTTCCACTGTGGTGAAGATGGGCATTGGAAAAGGAATTGCCCAAAGTACCTTGCAGAAAAGCAAGCTGAGAAGGCAAGACAAGGTAAATATGATTTACTTGTTGTTGAAACATGTTTAGTGGAACATGATGATTCCGCCTGGATATTAGATTCAGGAGCCACTAACCATGTTTGTTCTTCTTTTCAGGAAACTAGTTCCTGGAGGCAGCTTGCAGATGGTGAGATAACTCTCAAGGTTGGAACAGGAGAGGTTGTCTCAGCCAGAGCAGAGGGAGCGGTAAAGTTGTTGTTTAGAGATAGATTCATTTTACTAGAAAATGTACTTTTGGTTCCTGGAATCAAAAGAAATCTTGTATCTATCTCTTGTTTGCTTGAACATATGTATAAAGTATCTTTTGATTATAATGAAGTGTTCATTTGCAAAAGAGGTGTACGAATATGTTCTGCTAAACTTGAAAACAACTTATATGTGTTAAGACCAACAGAGGTAAAAGCTATTTTGAACACCGAGATGTTTAAAACAGCTGATACTCAAAATAAAAGGCAGAAATTTTCTCCAAGTACCTATCTTTGGCACTTGAGACTAGGCCACATTAATCTCAATAGGATTGGGAGATTGGTTAAGAGTGGTCTCCTAAGTCAGTTAGAAGACAACTCCTTACCACCATGTGAGTCGTGTCTTGAGGGAAAAATGACCAAACGACCTTTTTCTGAAAAAGGTTATAGGGCCAAAGAACCCTTAGAACTCGTACATTCGGATCTCTGTGGTCCAATGAATATCAAAGCTCGAGGAGGGTATGAATACTTCATCAGTTTCATTGATGATTATTCAAGGTACGGCTATCTTTACCTAATACATCATAAGTCTGAAACCCTTGAAAAGTTCAAGGAGTATAAGACAGAGGTTGAGAACATATTAGGTAAGACGATTAAAACACTTCGATCAGATCGAGGTGGAGAGTATATGGATTTGAGATTCCAAGACTATATGATAGAACATGGAATCGTATCCCAACTCTCAGCGCCCGGTACACCTCAGCAGAATGGTGTATCTGAAAGGAGAAACAGAACTTTGTTAGACATGGTTCGATCTATGATGAGCTATGCTCAGCTGCCTAGTTCGTTTTGGGGATATGCAGTAGAGGCTGCTGCATATATTTTGAACATGGTTCCCTCTAAGAGTGTTTCAGAAACACCTTATGAGTTATGGAGAGGGCGTAAAGGAAGTTTACGTCACTTCAGGATTTGGGGGTGCCCGGCACATGTGCTGGTGCCAAACCCAAAGAAATTGGAACGCCGTTCAAAATTATGCCTATTTGTAGGATACTCCAAGGAAACGAAAGGTGGTCTATTTTATGATCCTCAAGAGGATAAGGTGCTTGTATCGACAAATGCCACATTCCTAGAGGAAGAGCACATGAGAGATCATCGGCCTCGAAGTAGAATTGTATTGAGCCAACTTTCTGGGGAAGCTACAGATAAATCAACAAAAGTTGTTGATCAAGCTGGTCCTTCTCAAGAGTTGAGAATGCCTCGACGTAGTGGGAGGGATGTTAGACAACCCGACCGTTACATGGGTTTGGCTGAAACCCAGGTTGTCATACCTGATGATGGCATTGAGGATCCATTGACCTATAAACAGGCAATGAATAGCATAGATAAGGACCAGTGGATTAAAGCCATGGACCTCGAAATGGAGTCAATGTACTTCAATTCAGTCTGGGAAATTGTAGACCAACCAGATGGTGAAAGACCTATCGATTGCAAGTGGATCTACAAGAGGAAACGAGACCAAGCTGGTAAGGTGCAAACCTTTAAGGCTCGACTTGTGGCAAAGGGTTATACCCAGCGGGAAGGGGTGGACTATGAAGAAACCTTCTCCCCTGTTGCCATGCTTAAGTCGATTAGAATACTCTTGTCCATTGCCACGTTTTATGATTATGAAATTTGGCAAATGGATGTCAAGACAGCCTTTCTGAATGGTAATCTTGAAGAGAGTATCTATATGGTTCAACCAGAGGGGTTCATAATTCAGGGTCAAGAGCAAAAGGTTTGCAAGCTTAAAAGATCCATCTATGGATTGAAGCAAGCATCTAGATCCTGGAATATAAGATTTAATACTGCGATTAAATCTTATGGCTTTGAACAGAATATTGACGAACCTTGTGTTTACAAGAAAATAGTCAATACTACTGTAGCTTTCTTAGTCTTGTACGTAGATGATATCCTACTAATTGGGAATGATGTAGGATTCCTGACTGACGTAAAGCAATGGCTAGCGACCCAATTCCAAATGAAAGATTTGGGAGAGGCTCAGTTTGTCCTTGGAATCCAAATTGTTCGGAATCGCAAGAACAAAACGCTAGCATTGTCTCAGGCATCTTATATTGACAAAATGTTGGTTAAATATAAGATGCAGAATTCCAAGAAGGGTTCATTACCTTTCAGACATGGAATTCATTTGTCGAAGGAACAGTGTCCTAAGACACCTCAAGAAGTTGAGGATATGAGATACATTCCCTATGCATCAGCTGTCGGTAGTCTGATGTATGCCATGCTGTGTACTCGACCTGACATATGCTATGCAGTGGGAATTGTCAGCAGGTATCAGTCTAATCCAGGATATGATCATTGGACTGCCGTTAAAAACATCCTCAAGTATCTTAGGAGAACGAGGGACTATATGCTTGTGTATGGTGCGAAGGATCTGATCCTTGCAGGATACACTGACTCTGATTTTCAGACCGATGTAGATTCGAGGAAATCCACATCGGGATCAGTGTTCACTCTTAATGGAGGAGCAATAGTTTGGAGGAGTATAAAGCAAGGTTGTATTGCTGACTCCACTATGGAGGCTGAGTATGTCGCAGCTTGCGAAGCAGCGAAGGAGGCTGTATGGCTTAGGAAATTCTTTACTGATTTGGAAGTTGTTCCAAATATGAATTTGCCTATCATCCTTTATTGTGATAATAGTGGTGCAGTGGCAAATTCTAAAGAACCTAGAAGCCATAAGCGCGGAAAGCATATAGAGCGCAAATATCATCTCATCAGGGAGATTGTGCAACGAGGAGACGTGATCGTCACACAGATCCCTTCGGAGCACAACATTGCTGATCCGTTTACAAAGCTCCTCACGGCTAAAGTGTTTGAGGGACACCTAGAGAGTCTAGGACTACGGGTTGTACAGTAGGGCAGTTTTTTACCTCAGCATGTTTGACTCCACTGACGTTTTAGTCCAAGTGGGAGTTTGTTGGGTTTTATGTCCTAAAACTCGTGGTTTTGTAAACTGAATGTATATTCTATTTTACTATAAAGATGTTATTGAGGTTTATTCAGTAAATGTGTTATTGAATAAAGTGAATTGTGTATTCTATAACCCAAATCCAATGAACTAAGAACCCTTGGCTATAGTATGTATACTTGAACTTTATGTATGACATAAAAGTGGATCAAGTTCGAGTAATAGCCAAAATGGTCTATAGTATAAGGATAAGGTTGGGTACCTTATTCTGGGGACACTATGGACGCGGCCCACTTTGTATAGTACTAACGATGTGATCCTGAATCGTTCATGTGGAGACATGCGAGTGGGGGCGTCCTATGCAATGAGTTTGCATAAGACCGGACCGCGAAATAGTCACTTAGACTTTATAACTCCGTTTACTGTTTTAACTGACTATATTCATACGATGACCTAGGTAACTCGATCTTAATCCTGAGCGTGCTATGAACTCCTGTTTATTCGGGATTATCCTTAGATTTGCATGGGTGAGAGTGGCCCGAGATTGCCGACTCAATAAGCCTCCCATTTTGGGGATAAGACCGGATAGATAGTTGGGAACATAGTCATGCAAGATGGAATTCACTCCTACCTGCTTTAAGGATTAGTAGAGAGGTTGTTCCCTTAAGTGCTGACTCCGGGTCTTGAACAATGGGCCCACCCTCTCATTGGCCCGAGAGGGATTCAGTTTGTTGGTTGGACCACAAACCAATTGTTCATTAGAGGATCAGTGGGACTTAAGGAACAAGAAGTAATTACAGGGGTAAAACGGTTTAAGTGACCCAGCTGTAATTACGAACGACCTGTGAAGGATCGACTTACTAATCATGGTTATATCAAGTGGACAGAAATATATCTACAGTGAGGAGAGTGCAGCCACTGGGCTTTAGTGGAGTGTCCCGGTGGTTAACGAATGTTGATTAGCTAGGCTAAAGAGTTTGGCCGGTTAATCTCGTATCGTTGGAGCTCATGATCTGTAGGTCCATTAGGTCCCCTTACTAGCTCAGACTAAGCCTTGGAATAATTTGAGAGAAAAGAATTTGAATTGTTCAAATTCGGTTTTGGGAGTAAACGTTAATTATATGCGATATACTTAACGTACTATAATTTAATTATGAATTAAAACCACAAGAAAGAGAGAGGAATATATTTAAATGTGATTTAAATATTTGATCGGTTTAATACGTGAATAGGGATTTATGTACAAACGATTGGTCATAAAAGAGAGGGATTGGTCTAATTATTTAATTAATATTTGATATTAAATTAAATAATTAAATTAATTAATTAAATGGTTTAATTAATTAATCAAGTTTTTAAATTAATTTTGATTTAAACTTGACTAATTCCAACCAAGTGTTGTCTTCCAAAAGAAGACAAGTGTTGTCTTCCATAGGAAGACAAGTGTTGTCTTCCAAAGGAAGACAAGTGTTGTCTTCCAAAGGAAGACAAATGTTGTCTTCCATAGGAAGACAAGTGTTGTCTTCCAAAGGAAGACAAATGTTGTCTTCCATAGGAAGACAAGTGTTGTCTTCCAAAGGAAGACAAATGTTGTCTTCCATAGGAAGACAAATGTTGTCTTCCATAGGAAGCCTAAAGAGGTTTCATTAGTGCCTATAAATGAGAAGAAACACAATGGAGAAAGGAGATTAGAAAAACAAGAGATTTTTGTAGAAAACTCTCTAGTTTTTTATTTAGATCTTTACTCATTCTTCTCCCAATTTCTCTCAATCAAAGATCCCACAATCCATTCCAAGGGCTGAGAATAGTAGGGAAGACTCTAGTGGTGGTCCAAGTATTGTTGGTGATCCAAGATTTGCAAAGAATTTGGAGAATTTGAGCTACAAAGGTATGTGTTCATACTTTCTGGTTTTTTCCAGATTTTTCCAGTTTTGAGCATGTTTTTTATTTGGTTAAATTGATGTACTTTGAGTGCTCGAGATCCGAAATTGCTTCCGCTTTCTTAATATTAACTCCTTCAATGCTAACCAATTGTATATTAAATGTTCAGTCTCATTTATGCATATCATATACTCTCAACATTTGAGGTGTCTGAAGATACACTTTCTTAGACATAAAAATCAAATATTTGACAACAATTTTGTCAATATAAGATGTTTGAGACAAAGTTAACATTTTGTCCTTAAAATCTTCATTTTGGACATGTAAAATATACTGAGTCATTCAAAATCACTTATTTGGAATTGGTTACTTAATCAACGTTTTTTGTTAGACATCTTACAACATTCATAATGGGTAAAAATATCACCAACATAAAACATGAGAAAAATCCACTAAGCAATTAATGATTTTCTTGTCTATACAAGCTTCATTAATATTTATCCAAAGTCATAGATTTTGATACTTTTATCAAACCTTATATTCACAGATCTAATGGTAAAATTCATTTCATAAATAAACCTTTACTATTTCGCAAACCTTTTGCTCTTGATCGTTGAAAATAAACATATTTGATTGATTTGTGTAGATGCATTATCTAAAATTTCTTTTCATAAAAGAATTCTAAACATTCATTTTCATATCCCATATGCAACAATGAATTAAATAATACTTACAGACTTTAGTATGACAACAAGTGAGAAAGTTTACTCTTAGTCTACTTTCTCCTATTAGGTCTAACCTTTTGCCATTAGTCTCACTTTGAGAGTAATAAACCTTCAACTTTGTCATCTAACATGACAGTTTGGGCTTCAATTAAGTCCTTGTAAAGGTTGAGTCATCTCATAACTCTCCCACTACGATGAGGCTTATCCAATTCATGACTAGGATCCATTTGACTTTCAAATATAATTAAATTGTTAACAACTTTTGTTAACTATTTAGTGGCTTCACTTGGAACCAATTTATTAACACTATCTCACCTTATTAAAGGTTTGTAGTCTTTTATTTGACATTTCTTATAAAATTGATATTTGTCATACAAATACCTTATTCGTTTTAGAACTACATAAAAGACCACTTTATACTCCTTAGGGGTGGCCTACACTTAGGCTTATCTTTGAACATATACAAGCTTTTTAGGCTTGTTTCAACACGTGAGCTTAACATTCCCAAATGCTGAAGTGTTGTAAACCAGCTTTACTACTCTTCTATAATCTTTAAAATTGTCTCGTAGACACTTTTAGAGGGAATCATGTTCACCATGCAATCTCTTTTGCATTTCCTAATCGGAGTATGATAATGGTGTGTAACTCATTACTGATGTGACCATGTCTAACAAGGTCCCGTTTCTCCTCTTGCAGCACATTTTCACAAAATTGCACTTGGTATTAAGATAATTGGGATAAAAACCCATTTTCTATCAATTAGTTTTAGTACGTAAGGTTCCTGTACTTTCTATTATGATCTGATCATAATATTTTGATAGATTGAATTACCTAATCGATTTTTTTAACTCTAGTCTTAATTTTCTTGAACTTTTCAAAAATTTAGACTTATCTTGTATTAGGTAAAGATACTTGTACCTTGAATGATCATCAACTAGAGTGACAAAATATTCATGACTTTATTTGACCTTTACATTCACCAGACCACATGGGTCAGAATATGTAAGCCCAAAGTATTCTTTGGCGTTCTAGCCCTATCTAATAAAGGCCCAATGATTATCTTGCATGAAAGGCAAGATCTACAGACAGGTAAAGTAATTAACTAACTTTTTAGAGAATTACCTTTTACTAGTATTTTCATTCTATTCAAGTTGATGTTAATCAACCTTAACAGCCAAAGTCAAGTATCATCTTTTAGGAGAAAACAATGTCTTTCTATTTTGGATTCTATAATCCTGCATATCTCAGTATTTTGTAGTATAGTATATGCCAACATTTTTAACATATACAAATTGTTCTTATTTTCAGCTGAATGTATTTTCAAACAATTTTAAAATATAAACTTTCATACTTCAAAGTAATTCATACTATATGAACATTTTTGTAATAAAGTTCGAGAAATTGAATTTCTCTTATGGTTACTAAAAACACCATATTCAGCATTATGTAACAATTTTTACTTAATGACATCTTAATGTCTCCCACTACACTAACTAAGATAGGTTTCCTAATGCTAACTTGTAGAAACTATTTTACATGTTAAGTATTTTCCAAGAATTACATATTAAATGTAATGAAGAATAAATCTTGATAGTAGATCTTATATCGACTATCTACGTGATATTATGTATATTCCACCAAAAATCTAGTAAATCAAATTTACTTTCATTTATATTTTTCTTCCTAGAGGTATTTCAAAAATTCCTCTTATTATGACTGTCCTAGCTAATTTAGGAACTATTTTCTTTTATATAGCTTCAATCATTTGGTTTCTTTACTTGGATTTTTGTAATACTTAGTTTGAGATCATTTAGACAACTTTCTAAATTTAGCTTATGTTGACTTCAACATCTCATATGTTGTTGTCATTTTATTTATCTTCTAAATTTGACATCTAACATGTCAACTAAGAGAATACGTACATGCTATCTCGTTTAGTTTTGATTCATTAATCATGTGCTTCACGAACAATTCGAATAGCATTAGCAATAGGTTTTGAGAACATTTCTCAATAAAGACAAATTCAAAATTTTACACTACCATTATAGTGTTAATGCTACTTTTCCAAGTAATAAAATTTTTCTCAATTTTGACTTATCAGTAATAAAATTAAAATTATGAGAGAAACTGACATAATATAGAAATGTATATATAATTTAACATCATGCAAACAATTATCCATTCAATTTTAGCATAGAAATCAAACAATTTGAAAAATGAACCCTATAAATCATTTCTAATGCTATGGTACTTTAGTGAGTTAGAACAAGTGCCGCCGTAGGGTAGGTCAAGTATTCCTTCACTAAACTGAGACAATCTCAACCAAGTATTATACCAGAATAACTCTTATTCCTATAATATTTAGTTACCATTAGTTTGGTCAATGACATTATTAACAACTTTAATGAGCCATTTGTAAGTGTGACCCATAATTTTAGATCCCGTAGTTTTATCCCAACAAGTGCCGTCGTAGGGTAGGTCAAGTATTGGAAACAAAACTACAATCCGATCCTTCTCAGGAGTTCACCTTGATATTGACTCATGCAAACACCTTCCGTAGGGGGACGGTCCAAAAGCCGCCATGAGGCCCCTCATGAATCTCACGATGTAAACGAATGATGGAGACCGTAGGATATGTTGACACATTTCCTTCTCCCACTTACTATAATACTTTCTCAAAAGATTCACCCTGATATTGATCCATGCAAACACCTTCCGTAGGGAGGATGGTCCAAAAGCCGCCACGAGGCCCCACATGAATCTCACTTTGTGAATCAATAATAGAGACCGTTGGATTTTTGACATGTGTCATTCTCCCACTAAGTATTTTGAAATAGAGTTTTCTATTACTTAGAAAAATTAGGCTAATCTCATTTATCTAAGTTCCTCAATCTACCTTTCATAACCCTTATGTTGTTAGATCGATTTTAATGTGAATTACTAAGTTTTTAAACTACTTAAAAAATAATAATAACATTATGAGCATGCTTAGTGAAAATAAATAAAATTTGACTAATTCAACTCCCAGGTCGGTTCCCAGTTAGAGGTGTTTCATTTTGGTCTGCTTAAATACCCCAGTCTAGATAGAACCTTCCATAGACAGAGTTCCCTTATAGTCAATTTTTATTTTCAAATTCATTAATCTTTAATTAACTATTAATTATTAGATTAATGAACATAAATATTTTTAATCTTATTAAAAAATAATTCACTTGGATAGTCATCCATCATTTTAAACCCTTTAAATTAAAAGATAATCCTCGATATTTTATTCTAATTCTATTAGAAAAATAGAAGATAAATTAAATTCAACACTTAAACTATGGATAATCTTGAAATTCTACCATTTTAAACCATTTAAAACTAAATAAAAAAAATTATCCTAAATTCTAACAAATAAAGATATATTAAATTCAAATTTTAAACTATTTAAAGCATGAATTCGAAATATCTTTATTTTAAGAAAATCCTAATCTCATTAGGATATATCATAATCCTATTAGGAAAATATGGATTTCATTTATGAAAGAAAATATCCTAATTTAATTTTCAAATATAACAATTATATTCAAAGATCCAAAATATAAGCATATCAAGAAAATATCTCAATTCTATTAGGAATCATCCTAATCAAATTTTCCAATATAACAATTATATAAAAAAAATTAATCTTAATTCTATTAGGAAACAACCTAATCATAATTTTCAAATATAACAATTATATTCAAAAATAAGATAAGATGCATGATCATGTTTAACCTATGGTGAGATTTTAAATTTAAATGGCATACTTTATGCAACAATCAAACAATTTAAAACATACATCTCATGCATAATTAAATTAAAAATAGCAAAATTGACCGGCATATTTGGCATATCCTAAGAAATTGAAAATAATTTAAATTACAATAATTTAAATCCAAGACATATCTTGGTCTTCAATATCTTCCTTGTTTGGACCATTCCAAATTTAGGATTTAGGATTCCTAAATTTTTTTCACGTTTTTTTTTTTTTCACGAACGTTTTTCGCTGTGACTTCTTCAGCCCATAAAATCGAAATTTTCAGCTATCGTAGTCATTCAAGTAAAATACATGAAATCCTAACCCTTATGGGTTTTACAATGATCTAATCAAAGCAATAAATCTAATGCCAAATAGCCTAAACAATCAATTTGCAAACCACAAATATATCAAATATATGATAAATTAAAATACCCACCATCACAAAACTTTAATTCTAAATAAAATTCAAAGAGGAACTGATACCAATGGAAGGGAATAATCGAATTAAACCCACAGCTGAAGCATAGGAATTGTCTTTGATTTATTTAGAATTAAACTAAAATACAAAGGTTAAGCAATAAATACCTTGAAAATAATATATGGAGAATATTCTGGCGGATCTTTATCTTTTCCACAAAGTCTTCCTGGCTATGACTCGAACACATGACCAAAGCTTGTGGGAGCCTCTTGAAAGAAAATCCTCAAGGGATTGGAGAGGAAGAGGTCGAGAGAGAAATCTCTAATTCTCTCTATTGAGAAGATGTGTGTTGTACAAAATGGCTCAACCCAAGGGTCCTATTTATAGTGACTAAGGGAAAATCTTTGCCATAATTAAAATATTATATTTTAATATCTAATATATTAAAATATATCTTGTATTTATTTGAATCTCATTCAAATCTCCTACGATATTTATTTATTTGAATCTTATTCAAATTCTATAAATATCTTTTATTTAATATATCAAATATACATTAATTATTTTAATATTTAATGTATCAAAAACAATAAATATATTTTCCTCTTTTATATTTAATATATCTAATATATTAAATATTAATTTGAACACTTCAAATTAAATATTAAATTTGAACATTTCAAAATTTTCTTTCAACTAAATTGATTATTTAGTGTTACTATGAGCTAGCAATGGGACCTTATGGACCTACAGATTATAAGCTCCAATGATACAAAATTAATTAATTAAACTCTTTAATTAATCAATTTTCATTCATTAACTCTAGGGTCACTCCACTATAGACCTAAAGTTGCACTCTTATGCACTGTAGGACAAGTTGTGTCCATTGATATAATCACTACATGCAAGTCGATCCTTCATGAGCTATTTGTAATTACAGCTGGGTCAAAAGTCCGTTTTACCCCTATAATTACATCTTGCACCTTAAGTACCACTGATCCTCTAATGAACAATTTGTTTATAATATAATTATAAACTAAGTCCCTCTCGGGCCAAGGAGAGGGTGGGGCCCCATTGTTCAAGTCCCGAAATCAGCACTTAAGGGAATTACTCATCTACTTACCCTATATGGGAAGGAGTGAATTCCATCTTGTGAGATTATGTTCCCAGCTCCCTATTTGGTCAAGTCCCCAAAATGGTAGGCATATTGAATCAGCTACAAAAGCCACTCTCACCCATGCAAATCAAAGGACAAGCCCTCATAGTCGGAGTTCATAACTCACTCAAGATTAAGATCGAGTCACATATGATCATCCTTATGCAATATTAATCTTCTCAATTAACGGATTTATAAAGAGAGATTAAATATTTTGTGGTCCAGTCTTATACAAACTCATTGAATAAGATACCCCCACTCACATGTCTCCACATGAATGATTTGGATCAAATCATTTGTAACTATTACAAAGTGGGTTGTATCAATAGTGTTACCAAGATAAGGCACCCAACCTTATCCATATACTATGACCCTTTAGGTTATTTCTTGAACATGATCCTCTCGTATGTCAACCACATACTGTTCAAGATTACACTAATAACCTTGGATTTTTCATATAATGGATAATATTATATTGCAAATAAAATAATCAAAATTATTATTAATTATTAAATAAATTATTAATTACGAGGCTTTAGGGCATAAATCCGAACAAACTACACGCGGATGAGCTCCCTACTATGCATACACCACTCGACCAATTCACTACTTAAGCATGTAAGAAATCAATACATAGCGTAAACGGAATTCTAGCTAGCAATAAACGTTAAAAACATGCAAGAGGCATCAATTCTAACATGCTAAAATATTCTATAATTGAATCAAGAAGAAAAACGTGCTAAAACGTAGTACAATATAGCATTGAAGTTCATATCTCACAAAATTGCATATTGATGCTCGAATCACCTTCGAATTGGTGTTTTTCTCTAGCTGGACATTGCAAGATCGACTCCCGAGGCCATAAACTAAGCCAAATCTAACTGAAAGTGACTAAAATAACTAAATACAGAAAAGGAGTAAAGGTTTCGTCTCAAGGCTGTTGTCAAAATGTCTAACATGAACCCTAAAATGGAAAGAAATAGTTTTATACAACTTGATCGGTGTGACACGCAAGCGCACTGATCAAAGTAATAATAAAACGGTATTCCTACCAAGTATCGTATCCACTGGGATTGATTTTTAATTCAATTAATTATTGTGAATAATCTCACTTTACTTTATTTAGAGAACAGAAAGCATGAGCAGATAGTTAAAATAACAAGTAATCTTAGAAAGCAAGACACATGGGAGACACAAATCGATAGGTAATTCTATGGGTGTTATTGCATTCTTGGACCTTAATTTACTTAATTAGGCTAGCAATAAGGCATAACCAAGTGTTCGATTCATAAGTCTAGAAGCCTAAAATTATGGAATCTCATGTCGGTCTCCTCCAAATCTCGGGTGTAATTAATTAAATCTCGTGTCCGTCTAAATTAATTCTCACCCTGCATTACGACCCTTCATCATTGACCACTATAGATTAATTATTATTTGTGCTTGTTCTGCCCTTAATTTGAACATTATTTGTTGAATTTAGAACAAAATTAATGTTGTATGTGTCTTGTGCTGAAATGAGCATGGTGTAGAAAAATTTGGGTTCATTATTTGATATTAATTATTGTAGCAATTTAAAAAACGTATGTCCGTTTGATGTAATTTCCATTAAATAAGTTTAGCATTCTTATATGCAAAATATATTTAGGCTCCTAACGTTTGGACCTTCACTATCACGACAAACGACATTCGAGTCTTCACAGCTTTTTTCATTTTGTATTAATTACCAAGTTTAAGTATGGTTTCTTTTTTTATTTGAAAGGTTGATACACGTCCTATTTGGCATTCTTTAAATTGACTTAGCCTGCGTAAATTTAGTTTTTTAATAGGCAAATGATATCTTTCTTATAATTAGCCTTCATAAGCTTGCTTTGTTAGTGAAATTAAAAATGATTTTAGCACATGTGTAAATGTAAATTTATAATATGTAACTTGTGTTTAGCATGATTGAATTAGAAAGTTTTATCAAGAAGCTTTATATTATAAACCATTGACTTATACATTTAGTTTTGATTTCATTTATTTTTAGCATGCGTGCAACTTAAAGTGAACTTTGACAATAAAGTCCCATATCATTGAGCATGAAGAGTCAACATAAACTCCTAAAATCTCATAATGTGGACCAAGATTGAAATTGAAAAATAAAGTCCCTAACTGAGCAATAGCGAGCTTAAACAATAAAGTCTCCCTAACTTTGACCAAGAGTGAACTTAAAATGTCATTAAATTGCTTACTAGTAATATTTTTTGTAGACAATATAAATTCTTCCAATATGGATAAGTCATGGATGAACAAAGATAGGTTGTTAGATGAATACAACATAGGTGTTGAGAACTTCATTGAAAATGGATTCCGTCATTCAAAAGAGTCAAAGCTGATGTGGTGTCCATGCTTAAAGTGTGCAAATGCCCTTAAACAAGATGCTAACATAGTTAGAGACCACTTGTTTGTATATGGCATCGATAAGAGTTATAGGACATGGATTTGGCATGGTGAAAAATTATCTATCAGGGATAAGGATGAAAGTGTTTCTACTTATGGTAAAGAAGATTACGATGAAAATGATATAAGAAACACAACTGAGTTGTTTGAAGCTGCATAAGACTATTTTACAAATAAAGATGAAAATTTTGACCAACTATTGAGTGATGCACAAAATCCCTTATACTCAGGTTGTCGAAAGTTTACTAAAATCTCGACATTAGTAAAATTATATAACTTGAAAGCCAGATTTGGATGGAGTGATAAAAGTTTCACTGAGTTATTAACATTGGTACATGACCTCCTACCAAATCCGAATGAGATTCCAACTTCTGTGTATGAAGCAAAAAAGGCACTATGCACTCTCGGAATGGATTATCAAAGGATTCATGCATGTGTCAACGATTGTGTCTTATTTAGGAAAGAACTTTCTGATGCAAAGTCATGCCCAAATTTTAAAACATCTAGATGGAAGCCCCGTAAGAATTCAAATGAAGTTAAGAAAGGTGTTCCAACAAAGGTTATGTGGTACTTTTCTCCAATCCCTTGATTCCAACAAATATTTCGACGTGTCGAAACATCGAAGTTGTTAACTTGGCATGCTGGAGGAAGAAAAAATGACGGATTTTTGCAACATCCTGCAGACACGCTATCTTGGGAATTAGTAGACAACTTGTGGCCAAAATTTGGTTATGAGTCAAGAAATATTCGTTTAGCCCTCTCAATGGATGGAATTAATCCTCATGGCGACCTTAGTAGTCAATATAGCTATTGACCAGTTATAATAGTGATTTATAACCTTCCACCTTGGTTGTGCATGAAACGAAAGTTTATGATGTTGACTACATTAATATCTGGTCCTAAACAACCTGGAAATGACATTGATGTTTGCTTAGGTCCATTAATCGACGACTTAAAAAAACTTTGGATTGATGGAGTTGAATGTTATGATGCATATTGAGATCAATCTTTTGTATTGAAAGTTGTATTATTGTGGACTATAAACGTTTTTCCAACACATGGAAATTTATGTGGCTGTATTGTAAAAGGTTACCATGCATGTCTGATTTGTGGGGAACATACATCCTCCATTAGATTGACACATGAAAAAAAAATGGCATACCTTGGACATCGACGATATTTACCTCAATATCATCCGTACAGAAGAGAGAAAAAAAGTTTTAATGGACAACAAGAATTTAAATAAGCACCAAATGCATTGTCTGGAGAGGAAATATTGGCAAGAACAAGTAAAATTCACAATGTATTGGGTAAACAGGCTGAAGAAAGGAATAGATCAGAAGATCTTTCAAGTAGTTACTGGAAGAAAAAGTCTATTTTCTGTGAGTTAGAATATTGGAAAAGCCTGCCTGTAAGACATTGTTGAGATGTAATGATAAGACAATCCTAACTCTCAGCCCAAATATCCAAACTTTGATTAAGCAAGAACCTTTGAATTAAGAAGTTAATACCTCCTTATATGAATTTTAGATCAACCAAGAGATAAGGCCAAAAATTGATTACCTCTTAGATCGATGATCTATAAGCAAGATTGGGAAATCTTGTTCTAGATTGAGTAACTCCACAATCTAACTTGATCAAGGTTGGATTGAATGGCTCGGTTACATTCTACTACAAGAAATGTTTGGCTCAATCTTGAGAAAACAAGTTTTCATTCAACTAAATCATATCTCTAAATGACAAAGTTATAGCCCTACTTATACTAATTGAAAAGTCATCTTGAAAGGACACAACCTTTCATAAATGTGGTTTAAATACATCCCCCAACTCTTGAACTCCATACATGAATCTTCTTAAATGTAAATACATGGAATAAATAGATACATAATGCATTATTTATGTGAATGAATCTGGACTTTTAGATTCATCATGACTCTTGGTTGAAAAGGTGTTCCAACAAGCTTGAAAAGTTGCAACTCTTCACATTGTATAGACACCTTAGCTTGGAGATGAATATTTAATGCTTCTTGAAGTCTCTTAGCTTTAGCTCTTGTCATTGGACCTTGTGGCATAATGATTGCCTCATGATTGGGTTGAATTGGAGCTGACTTCCATTGACTTTGAGCTTGAGCTTCGGTTGAGCTTGATTGAGTTGGATTTTCATCTTGTAGACTTCCCTCATGATATTCTTGATTGCTCATTTCCTTATCATTCTCCTCCTCTTCAAAAGGATTCGTCCTCGAATCTGAATCACCTACATCAAAAAGAGATAAATCGGCAACATTAAATGTAGCACTCACATTATACTTACCAAGAAGATCAATTTTGTATGCATTGTCATTGATCTTTTCTAAAACTTGAAATGGCCCATCTCCTCGTGGATGTAACTTGGACTTCCTTTGGTTTGGAAAATGCTCCTTTCGAAAATGAACCCAAACCCAATCTCCGGGTTTTAGAATGAGAGGTTTCCTTCCATGATTCACCCTTTTTGCAATCTTGTCATTATGCTTCTCAATTCTTTCTTTCACTTGCTTATGTAGCTTCTTGACAAAGTCAGCTTTGGAATTAGCATCAAGATGAACAAACTTGTTAGATGGCAAAGGTAATAAATCAAGAGGTGTTTTAGGGTTAAATCCATAAACTATCTCAAAAGGTGAACACTTAGTTGTGCTATGGACAACCCTATTGTAAGCAAACTCAACAAAAGGTAACATTTCTTCCCACATACGAAGATTTTTGTCAAGTATTGATCTAAGCAAAGTGATTAATGTGCGATTTACAACCTCAGTTTGACCGTCAGTTTGTGGGTGACATGTGGTAGAAAACAACAACTTAGTTCCCAATTTTACCCACAAAACCTTCCAAAAATGACTTAAGAACTTGACATCTCTATCACTAACAATGGAACGAGGAATGCCATGAAATCTCACTATTTCCTTGAAGAATAAGTCAACAATATTCTTAGCATCATCAGTTTTATGACAAGCAATAAAATGTGACATTTTGCTAAACCTATCAACAACCACCAAGATGCTATCATGCCCTCTCCTATTTCTAGGCAACCCAAGAATAAAATCCATTGACAAATCATTCCAAGAGGTATTAGGAACAGGTAAAGGTGTGTACAATCCATGTGGTCTAGTCTTAGATTTAGATTTTCTACATGTAATGCATGTACTACAAACTTTATGAACATCACGTTGCATGTGTGGCCAATAAAAATAATCCTTAAGTGAAGCATAGGTTTTACACTCTGCAAAATGACCCATAAGTCCACCACCATGTGCTTCCTTAACAAGTAACACTCTATATGAACCCTTAGGAATGCAAAGTTTATCTTTTCTAAATAAAAAACCATCAAAAACATAGAAATGATTTACTACTACACCCTTCACACATTGAGAAAATATGTTACCAAAATCATTATCATTGGCATACATTTCTTTCAAAAACTCAAATCCCAATAATTTAGAAGATAATGATGACAACAAGCTATCTCCTAGATAATGCATCAGCAACAACATTCTCCTTACCACATTTGTACCTTATAACATACGGAAATGATTCAATGAATTCAACCCATTTAGCATGTCGACGATTTAACTTATCTTGTCCCTTGAGATGCTTCAAACTTTCATGATCAGTATGAATCACAAATTCTTTTGGCCATAGGTAATGTTGCCAAGTTTGCAACGCTCTTACCAAAGCATACAACTCCTTATCATATGTTGGATAGTTCAACGCAGCACCATTCAACTTCTCGCTAAAGTACATAATTGGCTTTTGTTCCTGCATTAAAACTGCTCCAATTCTTATGCCACTAGCATCACACACAACTTCAAATGTATTTTCAAAATTAGGCAAAGATAACAAAGGTGTAGAAGTCAAATTTTCTTTTAGAACAGTAAATGCCTTTTCTTGAGACTATCCCCATTTGAAAATAACATTCTTTTTAACCATCTCATTAAGTGGTGTAGCAATGGTACTAAAATCCTTAATGAATCTCCTATAAAAACTATCTAAGCCATGAAAAGATCTAACTTCACTAGCATTTTTAGGTTGTGTCCATTTTTGGATAGCTTTAACTTTATCGTTATCAACTTCAATACCATTTCCAGAAACAACAAATCCAAGGAAATTAATCCTATCTAAGCAAAAAGCACACTTTTTCACATTGGCAAACAATTGAGATTTTCTTAAGGCAAGCAAAATCTTCCTAACATGCTCCACATGTTCTTTCAAAGACTTGGAATAAACAAGAATATCATCAAAGTAAACTACCACAAACTTTCCTAGAAATTCACGCAAAACATGATTCATGAGACGCATAAATGTACTAGGTGCATTTGTAAGACCCAAAGGCATAACTAACCACTCATACAATCCATGTTTGGTCTTAAAGGCAGTTTTCCATTCATCACCAACTTTCATCCTAATTTGATGGTATCCAGACTTAAGTTCAATTTTAGTAAATAAAATAGAACCATGCAATTCATTTAACATATCATCAAGTCTAGGTATAGGATGACTCTATTTTACCGTAATCTTGTTGATAGCTCTACAGTCCACACACATTCGCCAAGTTCCATCCTTCTTTGGCACCAATATGACCGGTACAGAATATGGACTCAAACTTTCTCGAATGTAGCCCTTCTCCATGAGCTCCTCCACTTGCCTTGGAATTTCCTTGGTCTCGATTGGATTTGCTCTATAAGCTGGTCTATTTGGAATGTAAGTTCTCGGGATGAAGTCTATTTGATGTTCAATACCTCTAATTGGAGGTAGTCCTTTAGGTATTTCATCTTGAAACACGTCTTCAAATTCCTGCAAAAGAGATTGAAACAAACTAGGCAAAGACAAATTTTTGTCGTTAGAGGCCAAATACCCTTCCTTGTACATAAGTACAAAGATTGGTTTTTGAGAAAACATTGCCCTTCTCACCTCTCTCACTCTAGCCAAACAACTTTCCTTCTTTTCTTTTCTTTCAATTTCATCTTTTCTTTCACTTTTCTTTCCACTTTTTTTCCTTTCTCATTTTTCTCTAATTTTTCACTCACCTCTTTCTTTTCCTTCAATTCTTTTTCTTCAAAGTCTTTTCTTTTTTTCTCCATGTCACACCCCCTCCCGAACCACCTGCTATCTTAGCCCGGAAGATGGCGTGAAGCCAACAGGCATCGTTTCACTACTTAACGATACCTATGACCCTTTTAACTCCTGATAAACAATCCATACAGGTATACGAGATACTATACATATCACACAGCAGAAACTAGGAATCTTATTACACATACCTACGGGGCGGTTCTGGTTAAACCTAACTTGAACAAGCCAAACACGACCAGACGTGCTTTATACACCCAAGCTCACTAGTTCCATATACAACATAACTACACATCCCTATTAAGTTATGTACAATACGAGCAGACTTGCTATACTACACCATCCACATACAAAATATCAGACTCGTAGAGCGTTCAGCAGGCTGTGGCAGGATCTCAGGCACCGGGAGCTCGATCTCTACCTGAAAGGTTGGAAAACATTGAAAGAATGAGCTGGGAAGCTCAGTGAGTGACTGAGTTTAAAACTATTAACTCGTAAATCAAAACATATAACATCAATAGCTTTTACAGAAGTCCAGCAAGTGTATCAAAAATATTAATCATTTTAAACATATGACAAACTAGTTGTGTAAGCCTCGCCCAGTACAATCAACGCTCATTCTACGATGTAGTGGGGCCCGCCCAACACTCCCATCGTCTTTGTCGTAGTGGGGCTCGCCCAGCACTCACGACAGCATTGTTGTCACGGAGTACACTCAACGTCGACAACAGAAAATAACCTGTGTGCACACGGTACTATACAACCTCGGGCTCAGTATCTCAACCATTAACTAATTCAGGTCTCAGAGAAACACATGAAAACCCTTAACAGTTCTTGCTAACACATGTAGACTTGGAATTAAGGTATTTCTTCTAGTTTCAGAAAACCAGTGAACATATGCTCACAACGAACAATTTAAATCATTTTTAGGAAACCATATATGCTTATGAACACGTGCTCAAGAGACCATAAATCTTTAAGCTACATCATTCTTAGGAAGTCTTTTCTTTTCATGAACACAAGTTCAAACATAGAATTTATTTTCAGAATTCATTTTGTCACTCACAGCGTTAATATTAGATTCTCGGTCCGTAAATTTGTCCTATTTCTTCTTGGCCTGCCAAACAACACAAAACCAAGTATTAGAATCTCGGCCTCATGAATTTAAGGTTTAGGATTGCAAAAACCCTCCCATCTATTTCCTGCACTTTACAGATTTTATACCCTAAACTCACACACCTATAACTTTTCCATTACTTGCTCAAAAATGATGTTCTTTATACCAAACTCTTCCTTTTTGAACCCTCTAAAACTTATCTGAAGGAGTGAAATCGAAATTCCTAAAGGATGTGTCTGTAACTACCGTGAAAGTCATTTTCCCCCAAACACGTTTCTGCTAAACCAGAACTATTTTCCTGCTGCAACCCGAAACTAACCTGGAATTTAAAGCAATTTCCAAACAAATTATAACCACGACTTATTCATGAAAGTTATAGGAAATTAAATCAGCTTTCCATCCATACCTAATACAGCTTCTAATTCGAAGTCTACAGATCAGTACATCCCAAAAACCAGAGGTTCCCCGGATTTGACAGTAAAAACACTCCTCTGACTTCCCTTTCAAAAACCCATAACATAACTTCAGATTTTGCTCAAGCTTCCTTCACGAAAATTGTTCTAAAATGAGTTAACTTTCAATGAAATCAAACCTCACCTCTTAATACTTCTTTTGGAGCTCAGAATGATCCAAACATCAGATGTAGTCAGGATTGATCACAAACTTTGTCATGCAACTTGAATTGAACCTTTCCCTTTCTTCTTCAACTTCAACTTCAGAATCTCCTTCTTCTTCTTTTCAGACTCTCTCCCTCAAGACTCCTCTGTTTTCCTCTGGTAAATGAGACCCTAAATTGGGTTTTAAATAAATATATGTTTTGTAAAATGAATATATAAAAAAAACTCACACTTTTCCTCTTTTTTTTTTTTTTTTTTACTTTTTCTTCTTTCTTTTTTTTTTAAACAAAACCCCACACATTTCATCCCAAACAATTGTTTTGAACACATTCTTTTTAGAAAAAATTCAAGGATAAATCTCGAGAAATCCCGGTTTTACACTCCAACTTCAATTGATCAGCAAATACATCTTTAGAACTCAAAGGTACAAGGGTTATTTTTCTGCCATCTTTTGTAAAATAATACCTATTCAAATATCCATTGTACAAGACCTTCCAATCAAATTGCCAAGGTCGACCAAGTAATATGTCTCCAGCATGCATAGGTAACACATCACATAGAATCTCATCTTTATACTTTCCCAAAGTAAAAGAAATCAAAGCTTGAGAAACTACCTTCATTGTTCCACTATCATTGAGCCATTGAAGCTTGTAAGGTTTAGGATGGTGTTAAGTTGGAATTTGCAATCTTTTGATAAATAGTGTACTTACCACATTGGAGCAACTTCCACTGTCAATCACAAGACTACAAGGAGTCCCATTGACTAAACACCTTGTGTGGAATAGGTTGTCTGGGTCATCAATATCATTCTCCTTAACTTGGGTGTTAAGAAGTCCCTTGTAACAAGTGCCAAATGACTCCCATCTTCCAATTCCTCATCATCCTCCTGGACTTCTTCTTCAACTAGCTCATCTTGGTCACTTTTCTCTCCATCCATAACAACTTCTGCCTTAATGATCATGACTCTCTTGTTAGGACAATCATGACTAATATGATCAATCCCTTGACATTTCCAACATTTGATGTCTCTATTTCTCTCTCGAACCTCCACTTTGTCCTTGCCTTTGGAGCTCTCGGCCTTTTCCTTCTTGTCAAGCTCATACTTTCCTCTAGGCTTGAAATCTACCTTCCCACTATTTGCACTCTTTTTCCAAGTGTTAGTAGAAAAAGAAGTAGACTTAGAAGAAGTATACCTTTTGAAGTTCTCCTTCTCCCAAGCTAATTGGCCTTCAATTTTGACAGCAATGTGCAACAATTCTTTCATATCAAAGTAAGGTAGCCTATCCACTTGATGAGCTAATTGGTGGTTCAATCCTCCAAGGAATCTAGCCATGGTGTCCTCTTCATCTTCATCAATGCATGCTCTATTCATAAGGGCCTCCATTTCTTTGTAATAGTCCTCCACACTTTTTGATCCTTGTTGCAAAGAATAGAGTATTTGCTTGAGTGCTCGAGAATAATGCTTAGGAATGTACCTTCTCCTCATTAAAACCTTCAATTCCTCCCAAGTTTCAATTGCTCTTCATAGTTTCTCCTCCATTCTGTCTCCAAAGATGTCCACCAAATATTGGCATAATCAACAAATTCAGCCACAGCAAGCTTCAACTTCTTTTCTTCACTAAAACTGTTACAATAAAAAACATACTCAATTTTGCTCTCATATTGCAAATACTCTTCCAGATCAGATCTCCCATGAAAGGTAGGAATTTTAAGCTTCACTTCCCTGACTACTCCTTCTCTCTCATGGTTGTACTCCCTCTCAACCCTTCTTGGTGGTAACATTTCTCTTCCCCCTCTTCTTCCTCTTCCTCTTCCTCAACCTACATCTCGCCCACCCCTTGGATTGTATCCAGCTAAATGGGTTACATTGTCATCTTCTTCATTTTCAACTACTTCACTATTCATAACTTCCCTTCCTTGAGGATTACCTAAAACTACTTCGATTCTCTCCATTCGTTCTGCCAAGGTGCTAATTACTTGGTTTAAACAAGTAATAGCCCCGATTTGTGCTTCTTTCCACCTAGTTTCACTAATTTCCTCTCCATTTCCCCCACCTTGATTCATGGTTGTACAAACAGTAGCTAAATATGTATAGGACCTCACACACTCAACTCACTGATTTTAAACTCGGGACACTCGTGTTTACACACAAAGGTAGGTTATTTGGGAAAAGTGGCTAAATGATGAATTTGGGTAGGCTAATATGGATGAAGCAATTCTTGTAATAGTGAACTATTCAAGATAACCAAATCAAGATAATTATGAAATAACAACAATTTAGAACCAAGAAAACCTAGAGCAAAGAAAGGATCAAGGAAGAAAGATGCTGAAATTTTTGGATAAATTGCACACTGACTTTAAATTTAAAAAACGAACATACTATGTTACGATTTTGACAAAATGCTCTTCTTAACTTTGAAAGATAACACTCAGAGCTAGCTTTTCATTTCAGCACACATAATCAAATTCGGAGGTTATCAAAAAGTTTAACATGGAATTAGGAGCATTAAGTGAAACAATTACAATACTGGACAGTTTCAACAAAATGTGTTTGGAAACTGATTAGACCTTCAAATAAACATGCAATTTGTCTAACACTTGATAGAAAGTAATGATAATTGATGTCACAACACTATTATCTCATAAATGTTCAGATTTCATAGATCAAATACCAATTTTGCATGAACAATCCATGAACAATTTCCAGATTTTTTTTCTTCTTATTTATTTATTTATTTATTTTTTTTTTTGCACTTTAAGATGGATATGAGATCAAAATAAAAAAAAAAATTGAAGAACAATGGATGAAATGGAAGGAATGAAATGAATGGACATAATTTGAAGAAAAGATAACAATTGCATAAACGTAAGATATAATCAATTCTAGAGTAGGCCACAAAGATGCAACCTAGGCTCTGATACCAAAATGATAAGACAATCCTAACTCTCAGCCCAAAGATCCAAGCTTTGATTAAGCAAGAACCTTGAATTAAGAAGTTAACACCTCCTTATATGAATTTTAGATCAACCAAGAGATAAGGCCAGAAATTGATTACCTCTTAGATCAATGATCTAGAAGCAAGATTGAGAAATCTTGTTCTAGATTGAGTCACTCCACAATCTAACTTGATCAAGGTTGGATTGAATGGCTCGGTTGCATTCTACTACAAGAAATGCTTGGAAGGGTCTCAATCTTGAGAAAACAAGTTTTCATTCAACTAAATCATATCTCTAAACGACAAAGTTACAGCCCTACTTATACTAATTGAAAAGTCATCTTGAAAGGACACAACCTTTCATAAATGTGGTTTAAATACATCCCCCAACTCTTGAACTCCATACATGAATCTTCTTAAATGTAAATACATGGAATAAATAGATACATAATGCATTATTAATGTGAATGAATCTGGATTTTTAGATTCATCATGACTCTTGGTTGAAAAGGTGTTCCAACAAGCTTGAAAAGTTGCAACTCTTCACATTGTATAGACACCTTAGCTTGGAGATGAATATTCAATGCTTCTTGAAGTCTCTTAGCTCTAGCTCTTGTCATTGGACCTTGTGGCATAATGATTGCCTCATGATTGCGTTGAATTGGAGCTTACTTCCATTGACTTTGAGTTTGAGCTTCGGTTGAGCTTGATTGAGCTGGATTTTCATTTAGTAGACTTCCCTCATGATATTCTTGATTGCTCATTTTCTTATCATGTAATGCACATTGAGAAAAACGTGTGCACAAATATCATTGGAACCTTACTTGATATTCCTGGAAAAATTAGAGATGGCTTAAAGACTCGAGAAGGCATGGTTGATTTAAAAATTAAGTCAGAATTGGCCCCACAAGTACGAGGAAACCGAATTTTCATACCTTCAGCATGTTATACACTATCACGTTCGAAGTAATTAAGTATGTGTAAAACACAAGCAGAAATTAGGGTGCCTGATGGATATTCATCCAATATACGAAATCTTGTGTCACTCACAGACCTAAAGTTTTATGGTCTCAAATCTCATGACAATCACGTTCTTATGCAACAGTTGCTACCTGTAGCAATTCTTGGGATTTTACCAAAGCATGTGAGGTATGTTATTATTCGGCTATGTTTTTTCTTCAATGCTATATGCAATAAAGTGGTGGATTTATCGAAGTCCTGAGTTGCAAAATGAGATAGTCGTCACTTTATGTCTGTTAGAAAAATATTTTCCACCAGCATTCTTCACCATTATGGTCCACCTTACAGTGCATCTAGCGAGAGAAGTAGAACTGTGTGGGCCGGTTTATTTAAGATGGATGTATCCTTTTGAGCGATACACGAAAGTATTAAAAGGTTATGTTAGGAACAAAAACAGATCGGAATGATGTATTGGTGAATGCTATATTGTTAAAGAAGCTGTGGAATTATGTTCTGAGTTTTTATCTGGCATGAATCCAATTGGTTTGGGCTCAATTTTAAAATTTGAACAAGTGTCATATACTACTAGGCCACTATCAGCTGCTACTTATATCAAACCAGATAAACAACAATTGAATCAAGCTCACCTTTATGTTCTACAAAACACAGACAACGTGCTCCCATTCATAGAGTATGTATACACACCTTTCTTTTAACCACTTTTAAGTAATATGTTGTTGTACTCTTGTAATTGAATAACATGTGTTACATACCATTCCAATAGGCAACACATGAAATATTTGAGAGCAATCAATTCAAGCAAATTGAGAAACCAAAAATGGTTGCAAGATGAGCATAATCGTACTTTCGTGCATTGGCTACGTGAAAGGGTAACATTCCTTAATATCTTTATAAGGTTTATATTTATATCATTTTTTTAATTATAGGATAAAATACAGGTTGCGCTTGCACTTGAGATCCCAAACAACAATATATCATCTACGTTAAGGTGGTTAGCTAATGGTCCTCGATCGGATGTATCCAAGTATGCTAGATATATGGTGAATGGTTGTCGGTATCACACAAAAGAACGTGATCAAATAAGAAATGTCCAAAATAGTGGTGTTAGTTTACTTGCCAATACTATACAAGTTTCTAGTGCTAAAGACAAAAATCCCATTATCTCAGACATGATTTACTATGGAGTAATTTAGGAGATATTGGAGCTAAGCTATTATAGCTTCACGTCCGTGTTATTAAAATGTGATTGGGTGGACAAGAACAAAGGTATCAAGGTAGATGGACTTGGATTTACGACAGTGGAGTTTAATCGATTACGACATAAATCTGATCCATTCATTTTAGCAACTCAAGCAACCCAAGTGTTTTATGTAAATGATCCTATGCCTAGTTGGTCTGTAGTGCTCTCCCCACCTCAACGAGACCATGAAGACGAGGCTAACGATGATGAGTTGGGAGACACAGTTCTTGATTGTTATGGGTTATTGAAATCAATGCCTAATATTACTACACTCAATGATATGAATGAAAACTCATCTTTGTATACCATAACCGATTGCGATGGTACATGGATTGACAACAAATAACATTTTGGAATCAATGTATGTAGTCTAAACTATTGTACGTCTTTTGTTTATTTTTATTTTTCAATTATTAAGTTTCTCTCTTCATACTACTAAACATAATTCCTATTTTATGTGTAGGTTATATTTTCCATCATGGTGTCATCCAGTAGCAGCAGTAACCACGATGAAGCAGATGATGTTAGAAATAGAGTTGTCGTTAGGGGTGCTACGACCATGCATGACTTAGCGCGCATTAGAGATGAAGGAGAGAGAAAAGTTATTAGATATAATAACAATGGACAACCTGTTGGAGAAAACACCAAGACGATGTAAAGTTTTATTGGGGTTTGTGTAAGGAATCAGATCCCCATAACATATAATCACTGGAAACACGTACCACGCGATCTGAAGAATAAAATAATTGAATGTGTCGGAGTATATTGTTTTATACTACTTTATATCTATAGAATTTTGTAGATTAAGTCGTTTATATTATATTATGTCATTTTGACTTTGTTTTTTTAATATGATTATAAATGTCATTCCAGATTGACCCTGGTTTGAAGCACGCTATATTGCAATCAGATGGAACAAAGTTCAGGACATTTAAATACAAGTTGACCCAAAAGTACATCATACCATTTAAAGACCAACCATCTCGTGTGCCCAAGCCTCCATCAATCTATAGTCACATTGAACAAGTTGATTGGGATGCATTTATTATAGCCAGATTATATGAAGATTTTTAGGTAAACCTATACGATGTACATGTCATAAGTTAAAATCTATGAACTTTAAACTATTTGTATGATGCTCTATTTTGTTTTTGGTTTTTTTTTCTAGAAACTTAGTCAAGATCGACATGAAAGGAGAGCACAGAACAAATATAATCATCATATCTCACGTAAAGGGTACGCGAATTTGGCAGATGAGTTGGTAAGTTTTAACGTCATTATTGTACAATATTCTGTTAGTATAAGTGATTTACTATATATATAATATAATTAACATGTACATTTGAAATAGAAATCTAATAGGGATGACTCACCTAATCGTGCAACTTTATGGAAAAGGGCAAGAGTAAACAAAGAAACAAATGATTATGATGATGATTCAACGCATGAAGTTGCACATCGAATTGTAAGTTTATTATATAATACTAATGTATGTTTTGGTGAAGATTAAAAATATTGAATGTAATTATATCACTTTATTTGTGGTAGGATGAGTTACAAAAAGAACATGAAGGTGAAGATATTCTAACTGAAGCATTAGGGACACCTGAACATGTCGGTCGAGTAAGAGGTGTTGGAGAATTTGTTTAGCCTTCAATGTATTTTAATATCATGCGACCCAAGACAAAGAGAACACGTGTTTCATCGACTGAAGAACTAAGTTGCATGATTACACCTCTGAGTACTCCAAATACTCAGGACACCAAAGAAAGTTCAAAGGTAGTTGAAAGTAAATCGAAGAGTATGGGTGTTGAAGCGCGACCCAAGTCAAAACTAGCACGCGTTTCATCAGCTGAACCAATTTGCATGTATACACCTCTGAGTACTCTAAAAATTGAAGGCACCAAAGAAAGTCTGAAGGTATTTGAATGTAAATCGGAGAGTAAAAGTGTTGAAGCACAACCTAAGTCAAAGTTGGTGCACGTTTCATCAGTCGAACCAAGTTGCACAGTTACACCTCTCAGTACTCCGAAAACTGAAGACACCCAAGAAACAACTTCGAAGGTGGTTGAGACTAGATCAAATAATCATAGTCTCGAATCAAAGCAGAAGCTTGAGGTTGTAGATGAGCAGTCTGTAGTGGTAAGCATGATTTATATTATTTTGCATATTAATATAATATTTATTTTACCTCATTAATGATTTCATTTGCAGATTTTGAAGGGTAAATCTTGTAAGTTAGCAATAGGCTCGATTTCCAACCTTGTTGTAGTGGCCACAATGTTCGAAAGTGATGAGGAGGAAACAATAAATGGAGTTTTTTTAGGCAAAGACAATGTCAAGGTTTTTATTGATGTTATTCAAGTTGAAAAAGGCAACCTTCGTATTCCTATTCCGATGATGGGGAAGATGGAGACTCTTTGCCAAGCTCAGAGTTGTTTAGTTTCTTGGCCTCGTAGCCTAGTTATTTCTAAAAACGACAAGATATGTTTCTCAATCAAACTGTTTAAATGTAGTTATGTATAATATACATCAAGTTTTAATTATATTGCGTTTTTTATAGGCTTCTAAACAAAAAGCACCCATTAAACTTAGTTTTCCTAGTCATACGACTGTTCCTTCATGCATCAAGACTCTTTATCGATATGCTGAAAAACATGGCAAGGATGATCCATTGGTTGTGCCTATAAGTGATAAAGTATTTGGAAAAGGGAAAATGCTCTATCTTATGCCAGAAGATATCTTGGAATTTTGTGCAATGGTAGAGATATCAAATAGCTGCATATTAGTCTATATCGCATAAGTAAATGTCTTTTTAATGATATTATAATTTTATTTATAGCTATTAAATTATATATAACCTCATGCATCTGTGAAAAAAATGTGGTACAGATTTCTTTGGAAATACTTTCAGGAGACAGAAATACTAAATATGTTCAGAGTAGTAGACTCGAACGATATTGCACCATGTTTTGGTACTCTGGACGATCGAGCAAGAAAAGTGGCACATATTTTTTCACTATAAAAACCACGATGGTACTAATTCCACATAATCCTTGGGAAGAGTCTAAATAATTAACTTAGTTGAATTTAAGATTGCTTTAATTTGATAGTGATAATTACACATATATTGGTTGGTTTTGATAGACGCCATTGGGTATTGTGTGTTGTGGATGTACATGCGAATAATGCTTATCTTTCGACTCTGTACATCCTAGAATGACAGATGACCTCCAAAACATTGTGAATACGTAGGTTTGTATAATATTAGAAGTTAATTTAGTATGTGATTATTTATAGCTTGTTAAAGATTATGTGTTTATTTTTATACATTTTTCAATATTATTTAGGGCAATGAGGATTTGTCTGGCCCAAAGTACCATTCGAATTCAAAGAAAGACTAACATTGTTAATTGGATACCCGTTAAGGTAAATTAAATGAGTTATATCAATTGTTGTCATATGTTTTCTAGTGTTTTAAATATTGTTATTTATTTATATGTTTTGTAGTGTTCACGCCAACAAGGTAGTGTGGAATGTGGATATTATGCCATGAAATTCATGCGAGATAATTTTCATAATCCAGATGCTCCTATTAAAACTCTCATATGTAACATACTTCCTCACTTTTAAATTTTATATACATTGTACTTTTTTACATATAATTACAATCATTTATTTTATTTTTTGTTTTCATGTAGTTTAATACTAAGAAGGCTTTTACACAAGCACAGCTAGACGAGTTATGAGTTGAATGGGTAGATTATGTTTCAAATTTCATTGGCTGAGTGTTGTATACTTATTAGTACTTATCAATATATGTGATTTTTTTGAAACTTTGGTAGCTTTGTAGCCAATTTTGTAAATACAAAATTTTGTTGCTCTTTATGACAATTGTTTAGCTAAACAACTCTCTTACGGGAGTTTTGGTTATATTTAGCGAGGATTTGGTTTCTGTGAGAGCATTATGTTGTTTTTTACTAAATTGAATGAAATGGAATATATATAGTTTGTTTTGCATATGTTTCTTTGATTTATGTTTTGGTTTCAATTGAACGAAATTAGTATTGTGTTTGGAACCATTTTTATGTAAATTTGTTTTGGAATTGTGTTTCATTGAAACGTATCTGTGTGATAAAAGAGAAATTAGTTGTATTGAGAGCTGAGAATTATTGTAAAAGCATTGCTATAGGTTTCGGGGTCCAATTATGCTAATAAATATATTGCTGGTGGTATACGAAACAATGTTGGTGTAAACCTGTCATCATATATTCCAATAATGATGGTTGTCAAATGACATTAAAACAAACTGACATCCTAGCATTTCTATTTAGGTGAAGATACGATTTTCAGTTTCGAACCGTCATCAATACCGCCTTCGATGTCGGTGTCCAACTAACATCGTACTAAACTGTCATCGTATGCGTACCCCGACACAGACGTCGATGGAGGTTTCTAACTGACGTCGTATGCAACCTGCATCATATGGGTACGATGACACTCGGTGCGATGTCGGCTTCAAACTAACATCAATACGAATCATCATCGTATGGGTACGATGACACTAGGTTCGATGTCGGTGGTAAACCGTCATCGTAGAGAACCATCATCGTACCCATATGATAACGGTTCGTTAGATGTTAGTTTGTAACCGACATTGAACCCAACCGAAATCGTACCTACGATGACACCAGAAAAGATGTCGGTTGGCCAAACAAACATCATATGGGTTTAATGTCAGTGCAGAACTAACATTGAAGCCCGAATTTGTTGTAGTGAAAAGTGTAACTGACGAACAATGAATGCAAAATGGCTGGTTCTTAAAAAAAAATATTGTAACTTACATCTTTGAATTGAAAATGGCTAGATCTAAACAAAATTGAGCAATTTTAATCATGAAAATAGCAGATCTAACAAGCACTTTTTCAAAGAACTGAGCAAGAAAACATTTAGAACATTAGGAACAAGCTCTCAGGTTTGACAGTTTTTTTAACAAATTATCAAAATTTGAAAATTAGACCATCAAACACATAGAATTCATAAATCTCATACAAGACAAATATGTAGATAAGACCTAGATCTACAAAACTGAAGAAGATATAGAGATGAAAAGACTAACAAAATATGATATTTTTATGAGTTTTAACAGACTACAAACCTGAGCGTATTGGAAAAAAAAACAAGATAATCAAAAGCATATTCAAGAAAAATGCAAAGGAAACATATATCTGATATTGAGTCTAAAGCTCTGATACCAAAATGATAAGACAACCCTAATCCTCAACCCAAAGATCCAAGCTTATGTTGAAGCAAGAACCCTTGAATCAAAGAAGTTAACACCTCCTTATAAATTTTGAAAATCAACTCAAGGAAAGTAAGAACTGAATTACCTTGTTGATCAAATATCTCAAGGCAAGAAAACTTGTTTGAGATTCGAAGCACTCCACAAGCAAGATTGATCAAGTCAAGCTTGAATGATTCTATGCATGCAACCTAAACTACATAGAATTGCAAAGAAACATAGCTCTAGGCTATAATAAACCTCAAAGGCTCATTTTGATGACATCTTCAAATCTCTCTTTTTAAGTATAACTTACGTGGCTTTATATAGCCTCAAAATCAACCCTAGAGTAACCTATGGTCCATTGAAGAGTTGTAACTTTCATGCCCATCGATACCATAATGTCCACTAGCTAAATTGTAACTTAAAACATTGAAAACAAAACTTTAAACTGAAAATTGCATTGAAAACTCCATAAATCCGAGATTTAAACTTCTAATAAGTCAATCAATACTTAAAGTATCTTGAAGATCTTGTTCCATAAATGAAGCTTGATTGTTGTTTAATGAAGCATGAGTTGCAGTTGAGTTCATTAAATGCAACTTGTGCTCAATATTCATGAAACTTGACTTCATTTAATGTGATTTGACTTTATCTTGAGTTCGTCATAAATGCATCCCGAATGCATTTAATGAAACTCCATCTTGTTACAAATTTGGACAATATTCTTCACATTTTCCTTGAAATTCATAATGCATGATGGAGATGACTTGGTTCATATCACTATCCTTCCTTGCTAATATATGCACAACCTTCCTTATTTTGATCTCTAGAAGCCTATAAAGATTTATAAAATCCTCCGTTCATCTTCTCCCTACACTGGCCTTAAGCACCAATTATAGAGCATTCTTACACTCAAGAAGGTAATATATCACTAGGTGCCTGAAACTCTCCAGGGAAAACTTGCATCACTCTAACGTTGAGGACACTAGCTTTCACACTAATGTCGTAGGGACCCTTACCTCGCATTCGTTCTGTAGGTGGCCTAACTGATCATGACAGTGGCAACTTTTTTTACACCCTCAACTCCTTTCAACACATTACAATCTTCTTTTTCTTCTCTTTTCATTTTTTTTTCTTTCACTAGAATGGTTTTTTTTTTCTTTTGAGCTCAATTTTTTTTTTTTACATGCAAATGAACAATCTCGAGCTCCTAAAAAATATCACCAAGAAAAAACACAAGATCAACACAACAAAACTAAAAGAAAAAGCAGAAAAACAGCAATGAAAAGAAAGACTAAGAGATAGAAAGCTTAGGTTTCCTCTCAAGAAAAGCTTATTTAATGTCTTTAGCTGGACGGGACTCGTGTGGGCTCTCAAGGTACATAGAAATTCTCCCATTTCTTCGGGCCCCTCTTCCTAGAGTCAATAAAATAGACCAAGGCTAGCAAGATTACTAGCTTCTCATGGGACCCTAAAGCAGAAATATTTTTTGTATTTTTCACTAATAAAAAGAAAGGAGAAAGATCAAAATAAAAAGACTCTGACACGGACTCATGAGAATAAGAAAAAGAACACTCAACATAAAGAGAACAATCTAGAGATAAAATAGACAAAGGCCTTACAGCCTCAAACTCTACCCCCTGAACATCCTCTACTAAAATAGGCCCATCTACTTCCTCATCCTCACTGACTCGATCCTAAAGTATTCTAAAACATTATAATTCTTCCCCAATATTAATAACCCACTCCCTCGATTGCCCAACCTCAGTAGAATCGAAAGAAGTGTGCTCCTGGAGGGATTCAAGTAAATCAGTAGCTAGTTGATTCACTATCCTACCCATTCTACTAATTCTCTCCCCTTCGGTCTGAAGACTCTCATTTAATTTTTCTAAGCTTGCACGAAGAGCTCTAGACTCCTCCAAACAATCTTTCATCATTCTTTCTAGGGAAGATTCTTCCTTTACTTGGGCTTCTTGAAAAAAATTAGGATATGGTTCATGGGTCCAAATGCATTCATCATTACTATACATGAGATTTCCATAACTCATGGATTCAGTATGATAATAATTAGGCATATGATAATCATGAAATGCATAACTCTCACTAAAAGGCACAGAATCTAAAGAGGGATAACTAAAAGGAAAAGAACTAGATGGTAGTGTTGGTTCTTCGGGCTCAGATTCCCTAAAGGGCCACCCAAATCTATCAGAAGCCATCTAAAAATAATAAGACAAATACAAGTAGACTCAATCAAACACACGATGCAACACAACCAGAAACAAAGGACCATGACTCAAAGAAAAAACAAAAACAAGCAAGAAAGCAAAGATAAACCTCTAAATTAAAGCAAGCAATTTTTTTCACAATATTGATCGAATTAAAATACACCAATCCCCGAAAATGGTGCCAAAAGCTTGATCGGTGTGACACGCAAGTGCATGTGATCGAAGTAATAATAAAACGACACAAGTGTACCAAGTATTGTATCCACTGGGATTGGTTTTTAATTCAATTAATTATCGTGAATAATATCACTTTACTTTATATAGAGAAAGGAAAACAAGAGGAAACAAGGAAATAAACACTAATCTTAGAAAGAAAAGTAAATGTGAGACAAAAATCGAAAGGTAATTCTATGGGTGTTGATTGCACTCTTGGACCGTAATTTACTTAATTAAGCTAGCAATTAGGCATAACCAAGTGTTCAATTCATAAATCTAGAAGCCTAAAATTATGGAATCTCCTGTCGGTCTCCTCCAAACCTTGAGTGTAATTAAATCTCGTGTCCGTCTCATTAATTAAATCTCATCCGGGATTGCGACCCTTCATCAATGACCTCTATAGATTAATTATTACTTCTGCTGTCACTCAAGTAATTAATCTATAGTCATGCATCTAGTTCTAGTCTAAGCTTGTCTCTGTCAAGCCTCCACTTAGTAACTAATCAATTAGACGGTGTCCAATTAATTAATTTTTAGCACTAACTATAATTAATTAATTAGTTATCTCCCTGTCACTCAGGTAGCTAACTAATCGTGCATTAAGCTAACTAGGAATCTCTTATCCGTCTTCTCCTAGTCCTATCTCAATTAATTAACGAACACAACCTAAGGAAATTAAGCCTAAAATGCATAATTGAACATAAACACTAAATCAAACCAAAATCACAAACTAAATTAAGTAAAATTAAATGCAATGATCCAAGAATCACAACAACCCATAGAATTTAGGGATTTAACTAAACATATTCAACAATTACAAATCAAAAATCCATAATTACAGTCACTAAAATAACTATAAATGAAAGGAAAAGGGAAAGAAAGTACAAACGAAGGACGATCTTGCATTCTTGAGGTGATCAATCTTGAACCCGAGCTCCAAGGTCTTCAATTAAGCTCCAAAACGCTCACAATCCCTCCCAAATACCCTCAAATATGGTATAGAATTGAGATTAGGGCTAAAACCCTCGAATTGACCCCTACTTCGACGAAGAAGAAGCGATGAACTTATACTGCCCATCGAGACAACATTGCAACACTGTCCAAAACACAGTCATTTTGCAGCTGCGCGCAAGGGTAGCGTTGCAACGCTATGGACGGTGTGTTTCTAGCATTGTAACGCCACATGGCAACATTACAATGCTAGCTCTCTGGTTCAAATGTAAAATTATGGTGTTGCAACACCAATTCTAGGGTTGCAACGTCATCCTCTCGGCCCAACAACTTGACTCTTCAACTTTTATCTTCTTGGCTCTCCAAAATGGATCGAAATAGCTCCATAATGACTAAAATACCCTCAAACACTCCAAGTTTGCTTCTTAAGCTCCGTTTCTGCAATTTAACCACAAATAGGCATCAAAACACACAAGATCATAGCAAAACTAGCTAAAATAATAGGAAATAAGATAGCATAATTGCATGCTACCAAGCATGCTTAATAAATAAATCAAAATTTCGTACTCAGGTGCTCAAGGACTCAATCAATAAGTTAAACAATTAATCAAACCATCTCAACCAACAACAAACTCCACCCCGAACCTAAAATCTTACATTGTCCTCAATGTAAATAAAATTAAAGCAAGGACAATAGAAGAGAACAAGAATACTCCCAAACTATTTAAAGCTCATAGGCGGGTGGTGGGGCGGTGGAAACCTCTTTCCAAGATAATCTTCTTTCCATCTTTGGGGTCAACCTTCAACCTAACTAAAAGAACAAACCAACTAACAATACAACTAACAAGCAACTACAAAAGAAAAACATGGAAAGCATGTAAAAATTTGACGCCTAGCTGCCTCCAGGAAGTGCAAATTTTTAACATCGATTACTCGACGGTGTCCCTTTTTCATCCTCCTAGATCCCACTTCGTCAAGATGACCACTCTCCTTTTGGACCTCTTCTTTCTTCTTCAATACTCCCTGCAAAATATAAGCACCTACTTTGCACAGATAGTGCACAATGTGAGTATGGTCCACATCTTTAAAAACATGAAGTTCAAGTTTTTCACCTTCAAATTCCACAGAAAGCTTGCCCTCATCAAAATCTATCTTAGTTTTCATAGTTTTCATAAAAGGCCTTCCTAATATAACAGATGCAGATGAGTTCTTTGGCATATTGCTTAAGCCAATCACATAAAAGTGCAATCAACACCGATATTTATCTCAAAAGTAAGTTTTCTTAATTAATATTATTTTTAGTTTAATTTTAAATAAAATCAAAGACGATCCAATTCTTCCGCTGCGGGATGAAGAGTTCATTCCTATCAATTAAAGATCGAGCTGATTCAGATGGTTCGTGATTGTTCATTTAGAAGACATCCATCTGAGGATCCTCATTCTAACCTACACTCTTTCTCAGAGATTTGTGGCACGATAAAGATGAACAGTGTTGTTCAGAATGTTATTCGCTTACGTTTTTTTTGTTCTCTTTGCAGGACAAAGCCAAGGATTGGTTTGAGTCGCTGAAACTAGGGAGTGTAACTACTTGGGATGAGCTTGCTCAAGCTTTCCTGACAAAGTTCTTTCCACCGACTAAAACAACAAAATTGAGAACAACGATTGGGACCTTCAAACAAATAGATGGAGAGCAATTCTATGAGAGCTGAGAGAGATTTAAAGAAATGTTGAGAAAGTGCCCTCTTCATGGATACCTCAGCTGGTTATAGGTACAACTGTTTTATAATGGTCTTACACTTCATACTAAGACTATTTTGGATACTAGTGAGGAATCTTTACGGCTAAAATAGTTGAGGAGGCACGTGTGTTGCTCGAGGAAATGCTGGGTGAGGATTAATTAATGAGACAGACATGAGATTAGGATGAGCTCGACAGAGAATTCCTTGAATTTAGACTTCGAGGCCTAGTTAATTAAATGAGTTAATAATATCAATTGCCCAATTAATTAATTGCAAGATCCAATTAGTGAAATTAATTCCGTAAACATCTTTAACCCTGTTGTTCTCAATCGTTTGCTTTCCTTACATGTTTTTCTTTTTTTTAACCACTTGCTACCCACTTTATTTCTCTAAACACAATCAATTGTAATTATTTTTGGTATTCAACCAACCATAACAATTCCCTATGGATAAGATATCTAGTATACTCATACCACTTTATTACTTGGGCCTGTGCACTTGCAGTAACGCATAGTTATGCTAGCATCACACACAAGTTGACTTCACTTCTTTCTGAGGGTTTTTTCTTGTTTGAACACCATTTCTTCAAGAATTTTGTAGAATTTAGGACTTGCTTGGGAAGTGAGATTTTGGAACATATGGACTAAAATTTAATGAAGGATTAAAAATTACCCCTTTTTGATGTTGTGGAGATCTCCTTTATTCTTCTTGAACTTCAGGAGTTGAGCTTTCTTTTTCAGGAGGTGTCTTTATAGGTGGTCCATAATGGAATTTCCTTGCCACTTCGCAAGGCAATGACATAGGCACTCTCACTTGAGCTCACTTCAAGGTTTGTACTAGCAAGCAGATTCTCCACCAGAGTATTGACTTGGAGCATCATGTTCTCCACATTTTGCACCCTATTATTGATAACATGCAATTATCCTATCTTAATCCCTATTCTTTTAGCTAGTTTTGTATATTTTATGTGCTTTGATGTCTATTTGTGCTTAAATTATAGAAAATGAGCTTAAGGAGCAAAACAGAGTGTTCGAGGGTATATTTTTCATATTGGAGCTAAATCAGGTCATTTTGGAGAGTTAAGAAGAGAAGAGTTGAAGAATTTTGCATTTGGGGCCAAGAGGACAACGTTGAAATGCTTGAAATGGTGTTGCAACGCCCAAATGCATTGTACAAAGCCAAGAGCTAGCGTTGAAATGCTGCCTTGTGGCATTGCAGCTTTAGAAACGCGAGGAGATGAAGTGTTCCGTTCGTAGCATTGCAACTCTAACTCTATGCGCAGCTGCAAAGCGATTGTGCTTTGGATAGTGTTGAAATGTTGTCCCTAACATTGCAACGTTGTCACGATAGAGGGTATTTATTCATCCTTTTCTCTTCATCCAAAGGGAGGCCATTTTGAGGGTTTTAGCCCTAATCTCGATTCCATACATATTTTAGGGTATTTGAAGGATTTTTTTAGCATTTTGGAGCGAAATTGAAGACCTTGGAGCTGAGGTTCGAGATAGATCACCTCAGGAAATGGGATCATCATTCGTTTGCACTTTCTTTCCCTTTTCCTTTCATTTATAGTTATTTTAGTGGCTATAATTATGGATTTCTGCTGTGTAAATACTAAACATGTTTAGTTAATCCCTAAATTTCTATGGTTTGTTGTAATTCTTGGACCATTGCACTTAATTATAATTAATTGAGTTTGTGAGTGTGGTTTAGTTAGTGTTAATGTTCATTTATGCATTGGGTTCTTAATGCCTTTAACAAAGGAAGGAATAGGGGTTAAATGATCGTTAGTTTAATTGAGCTCGACATAGTAGATTAAACTTAGAAAAACAATGCATGACAATTAAATTTTGCCTAAGTGACATAGGAACAACGAGAATTAATTGAGGTTTAAAATTAAGGTTCGTTAATGCAGGGTGCAGATTAATTAATGAGATGGGCACGTGATTTAATTAATTGCACCCAAGGTTTGGAGGAGACCGATAGGAGATTCCATAATGTTAGGCTTCTAGACTTATGAATCAAATACTGGGTTATGCCTAATTGTTAGCTTAATTAAGTAAATTAAAGTCCAAGAATATAATCAACACCCATAGAATTACCTATCAACTTGTGTCTTCCATTTAATTTGCTTTCTAGGATTAGAATTTATTTCCCTGGTTGCTCTTACATTATTTTCTCTAAATAAAGTAAAGTAAGGTTATTTGCGGTAATTAATCGAATTAAAAACCAATCCCAGTTGATAAGATACTCAGTAGGAATACTGTTTTATTATTACTTCGATCACGTGCGCTTGCGTGTACACTCTGATCAATTATGCATTGTCTGCTAAAACTGAATGGCATTAGTAGCCACAGTTGTTACCATTTCTTTGATAATTTTACTTGAATATGAACTCGATCCTTATGATCCCGCACATCCTCCTAATGCATTCACTTCCTCTATTTTCTGCTTTTGAAGGCTAACAACTTGCTCTTCAACAAGTTTATGCACAAGATAAGTAAGGTTAGTTATATGAGATTTAAGTTTATTTACCACTTTGTCAACTCTCGTAGTACGACTGAATTGGTGGGTGTTTTCTCCCATGCTAGAAATGATTTCTCTTGCCTTTGAAGGTGTTTTATCAACCAAAGATCCTCCACTGGCCACATCAATTAGTTTCTTTTTTGGTTGAAGAAGACCTTCATAGAAGTACTGGATTAGTAGATAATCAAAAATTTTGTGGTGCGAGAAACTCGATCACAGGAGCTCGTAGCGCTCCGTATAAAGATTCCTCATCTTCTTACGCAATCCAACATATTTCCTTCCTGATGCTCCTAGCCTTGGAAGCTGGGAACTACTTCTCCAAAAAGAACTTTTTCAACTCGTTCCAGGTAGCGATGGAAGCTGATGGTAGGTAGTGCAACCAATCCCTTATTTGGTCTTTCAATGTGAAGGGAAACGTCCTCAAGCTAATATGCTCCTCTATGACACTGGCAGGCTTCATTCTCGAGGAAAATGGTTATCATGTACATTACCATGAAAAACAGGTAATAAATGAATCATACTGGATTTGAGTTCGAAGTTACCTTGGGTTTATGCAAAGGGATTGCTATTCCAATCTAGAGTGAATTTCTCTTTTAACGTGCACTTGGCCATAATTTTCTTCGTTGAGCTCCGCTAAGGTTATTGAAAGATTTTTCTTGTCAGCATACCTTCACTCTTCTTTTACTTTCCTACTTTTGAAAACTCAAGTAAAAATACAAAATAAGAGAAAGAGATTAAAAATATCCAAAGAAAGAAAGAAAATAGGTAAATTGCCTCTTCGACAACAACACTAATTTGATCAGATTTGTCAGACCCGTCAAATAAATTTATAATCTGAATCAACTAATATTTGTAGTATTAGTCGCCAGATCGATCCGCAGGAAGAGGAAATTCAGTTGTTAGCTCCTTTTTTTAGATTAATAAGTGGAACTTGATAGAACTAAATTAGTGTTATATTTATGCCTTATTTTAGCTAGTTTTATGCCACAAATGTGAACTTTTATGTCAATTATTTGCTTATTTCAGGAATCTGAGCAATTGAGAGTAGAATTATAAATTTTGGAGCAAAATGGTGAATATGAAGTTATTTTAGAGCTTGGGAAGAGCTAAAGAGAAGAAGAGATGGTGCACAAGCTGTTGGGGCCATGAGGATGGCGTTGGAACACTTGAAATGCGTTGGAACACTGCATGTGGCGTTGCAATGCTAGAAACACTCTGGAATGCGGAGCTTTGTCCGAAGCGTTGCAACGCTATTACGCTGCATCTGTACACTTGCAAAAATGCCATCATTTTGGATAACATTGCAACGCTGTCCCTAGCGTTGCAACATTCTCATGATTGCAGCCTTTATATCCATCGTTTTCTTTTCGAATTAAGGGAGACCATTTGAGGGGTTTTAGCCCTAATGTTAATAATTTGCCTCCTTGAGACATGTGGAGCTGGAGATGGAGTGTTCAGGATAGACATTCGAGCCTCAAGATTGCAAAATTCGAGGAGGGAGTCAAGAATTCAGTAACGACAGTCTTCTTCCCTATTATGTTCTCTCCGTTTTCTGCATCTAAGAACTTTAGAATGTTGTACTGTATTGTTTTAATGACATTTATGGGCTAAATTTACTTGTTTGGGTGTTAAGAGCACATTTACGATTGAATTTATGGTTTAACTATGATAATTGACTTTTAATTGTTTGATTAATTGCATTTAATTGGATTGTTCTTAATGCTTCTATTTATTTGGCGAATAATTAGTTAAACTTAGTCTTAATTGAGCTCGACAGAGGAAATTAGGACTGAATAAATCCAATTAACACCCTTAAATTGTCAATGTGACATAGGAGTAACAATTGACGGGTGAGGCTAATTATGAGTGGGCTTATTCTAACTAATTAATCAATTAGCTCTAAGGACACTTAGGCAAGCAATTAATCAAGCATGTTCGAATGAGACCGATAAGAGATTTCGACATGTTTTGCTCTAGGTTTATGCAATTAAGCTTGTTTAATTAACTGTCAGATTCAGTTGCCATAAGTCCAACCTAAATTGTGCTCGATCCGACAACCAAAATTTAGGTTGGACTTATGGCAATTGAATTTGGGCGGTAAATAATTAATAAACTTAATTTGGCCGGTGGAGATTGGGCCTGGTGATGGTGATCGGAGGGTGGGTTCGACTGCATCTGACGGCGCGACTTCGTTGCTACGGGATATTGCTAGGGTTACGAAGCTCCGGTCCATGCATCAGCCGCTGGTGGGGGTTCGAGTGGCCCGGTTTGGTAGTAGACCGGATACAGTTCAGGGTCGGGAGGGTACAGGTGTTTGTAATGGGCCTGTTGGGCCATCTTTGGATAAGGGGAAGCGGGCTATGAATGGACTTGATTTGGATGTGGGACAAGTGGGTTTGGATCGAACCGAGGCGTCCATTAAGGGTGGATGGGCTGGGGGGGGGATTCATAGGCCTCTTTATTGAGAACTTCTGTGGATGTTTCAGCCCGACTAACTTTCTCTCCGCCGTCCGAGATTGATGGAACTCGCATTGTGGTTCCTCCTGATGACGTTATTGATGAAGGTGTCAAGATGTGGGAGTGCTCGCTTGTGGGTCAGTTTATTGATTCTAGGCTTCCGTTTCCAATATTGTCACGTTTGGTTGGTAAGATTTGGGGTCGAGTTGGTGTGCCTTCTATTACTTTCCTTGACAATGGCCTCGTCATTTTCAAGTTTCGGGATGTTGCGGCATGTGAGTGGGTGCTACCACATGGGCCATGGCATGTGGGTGGTAAACCTATACTTCTCTGTCGATGGGTGCCAGGTATTGCTCCTCAATCTTTTATTTTTGATTCTGTGCCTGTTTGGGTTAAGTTACTTAATATGCCATTGGAGTTGTGGACCCTGAGGGGGCTGAGTTGTGTGGCGAGTGCTGTGGGTCATCCAGTTTGTTTGGACAAGGCGACTGAGGATAGGAGTCGATTGTCTTATGCTCGGGTTTGTGTGGAGGTGGGTGTGGAGGATGTCTTGCCTACTGCTGTGCCTGTTCGTATCCGAGGGGTGGATGTTGTTGTGAAAGTGGAATACTCTTGGAAGCCCAAGAAGTGTTTGATTTGTTGAGTGTTTGGGCATGCGGAGGCAACTTGTGCTCGTAAGGAGGTTCCGGTGGATTCAGGTTCGGCAGGTCCTAGCTCGTATCAGGCTCCACGGAGGAGGGTAGACTCAATGGAGCAGGGTGTGAATATTCTGGGTGATGGGGTTACTACGGAAGGTGTGATACTTCATTTGGATCGAGGTTTGCGTCCAAGTCCTATGGGGCGGGAGGTGCAGGATAAGGGGTGTAGCTCGAATGGTTTGACTTTTACGCATGGCTCAGTCTCATCAAGAAGGTGTGGTTCCTTGCATGGTTTGCATGGTGGTCGTAGTAGGGAAGAGGTAGGCTCCTTGCTTACTTATCAGTTTGAAGTTCTTGATCATGATGTGGAGTTGGCTATGGTGGTGGCTGACCCTCCTCCGTTGGCTATGTGGTCGAGTGAGATAGGTGTGGTGGGTCAGATGTGTGTTAGTGATGGTGTTCGGGATCCATTGGATCCTTTTGCTTCTGGATATGTCTAGGTGGTGTTCGTGGAATGTGCGGGGCCTCACGAGCCCTGCTAAGGGCCTTGTTGTTTGGTCCTTTTTTTACAGTCGGAACGTGTTGGTTTTTGTTGCCTTTTAGAGACGAAAGTTAAGAGGCATTAGTTTCAGTCAGTCTTTGATCAGTTTGACAGAGGGTGACAGTGTGTGTGCAGTTATGGTCAGCAAGGGTTAGGGCGAATTTAGGTGATGTGGCGCTCGAATAGATATACCTTTACTCCTTTGACTGTTTTTGATCAATTCATCTGTGGATTACTTTTGGATGTGGTCACATATGTTTATGTGGAAGTGGCTTGTGTATATGCGGATAATGATGTGGTAGGTCGAAGAAGGTTGTGGGAGGGCCTTTGCCAATTGTGTCTGCCTGGAGGTTGGCTGGTTTAGTGATGGGAGGTTTTAATGCTATTAGGTCGTCCGCAGAATCTTTTGGAGGTCATCCCGATGTTAGGGAGATGGAGGAGTTTGATGCTATGGTGGGGCAGGCTGACCTGATGGAGCTTCGGGTCCAAGGTAGTTGGTTTACGTGGACTAATAGCCTACTGGGAGGTGCAGATATTATGCGACGATTGGACCGTGTCTGGTTAATGCTGCTTGGGTTGCTTCTCTTCCGATGTCTGTGGTTCAGGCTCATGGATGGGGTGTATCAGACCATTGTCCTTTGGTCTATGATTTGGATCTTTCCACACCTCAACGACGTGTACCATTTCATTATTTTAATCACTGGGCTGAGGAAGCTGGTTTTTTGCAGGCTGTGGCTGGTTGTTGGGTTAATCATCGTGGGGTGTCTCCCTTGGTTAATTTTGCTCGTAATTTGAAGGCTGCCAAACTTGTGTTGCATAGTAAATTTAGGCGGTCTATTGTGGGTATTAGTGCGGAGGTTTATAATTTACGTGGGCAGATGGAGGAAGTGCAGGTTGCCCTAGCAGGGGATCCATTATCGCTTGATTTGCAGCAGCAGGCTAGAGATTTGACTGAGGCTTTTTGGGTTGTAGCCCATCGTGTGGAGGCGTCATTAAGGCAGAAGTCGAGGGTGAAGTGGCTTGCTTTAGGGGATCATAATTCTTCGTTCTTTCACAGGAGTGTGAAGATGAGGGTGGTTCGTAATAATTTGACCTCTTTGTATGATGACGCAGGTTCTCTTTTATCTTCTCACTCTGCCATTGCTTCTAAAGAAGTGAGTTATTTTCGGAGTTTGTTGGGATCCCAGCCTGTGGGGTATAGAGATCTTACGAGTAAGATTTCAGACATTGTGCAGTTTAAGTAGCCAGAAGAATGTGTGGCTGATCTAGTTAAACCAGTTTCCCGTGAGGAGGTGCGTGGGGTTCTTTTTTCTATGAATAGTAATAGGGCTCCTGGTCCAGATGGTTTTTCTATTGGTTTATTTAAAGCGACGTGGAGTGTGGTAGGGGAGGACTTTTGTAGAGCGGTACTGCATTACTTTCAGACGTGTTATCTACCTCCTGGAATTAATGCAACTTCGATCACTTTGATCCCTAAACGCCCTAATCCGACTAGGATGGGGGACTATCGGCCAATTTCTTGCTGTAATGTTATTTATAAATGCATTACTAAGATTTTGGTGAATAGATTACGGGTGTGGCTTCCTTCTTTCATTAGTCCTAACCAGTCTGCGTTTGTGCCTGGACGGAGTATAGTGGATAATATTTTGTTGTGTCAGGAGTTGGTGGGGGGTTATCATCTGAATCATGGTGTGCCTAGGTGTGTTCTAAAGGTGGATCTTCAAAAGGCGTATGATTCGGTTAACTGGGATTTCTTGTTTGGAGTCCTTTTGGCTATTGGAACTCCCTTGCAGTTTGTTAGTTGGGTTCATGCATGTGTAACCTCGCCTATGTTCTCGATTGCTGTGAATGGGTCGTTGGAAGGCTATTTTTCGGGGAGGAGGGGGCTGCGGCAAGGTGATCCTCTTTCTCCTTACCTATTTGTTATGGTTATGGAGGTGTTGTCCAGGATGTTGAACTCTCCTGGTGAAGGTTTTGTTTATCACTATCGGTGTGATCGGATTCGGCTTACACACCTTTGCTTTGCTGATGATTTGATGATTTTCAGTGGGGGTGATCGGTGTTCTTTGTTGGTTGTTCAACATATTTTGGAGAAATTCCAAGGCCTTTCAGGGTTGGGTGCCAATGCTTTGAAGAGTTCCTTGTTTTATGCTGGGTTGTCTGGTGAAGGGGCATCTGCGTTGGCGACTGTTGTGGGTTTTTCTCTTGCTTCCTTGCCTGTACGGTATTTGGGATTGCCCCTCCTATCGGGTCGTTTGTCTTATGCAGACTGTAAGCCTTTACTGGACAGAGTTACTGCTCGAATTAGTAGCTGGTCAGTTCGTGCTCTGTCGTATGGTGGTCGGCCACAGCTCATTCAGTCGGTCCTCCAGAGTTTTCTGGTGTATTGGGCGAGTGTGTTTTGTTGCTTTAAAGAGTGTATGCAATTTCAGAATGAAAACACCCTAAATGTGCAAGTATACACAACCTAAATGCAGCAAGTGATAAGTATTTTTATATCATTCTCCTCAGGGACTAGTTATGTGGATTTTTGCAATGCCTAAGCTGATTTTAGTTAGGTAACAAGAATTAAACATCAAATGGTGCAATGAAATTAAAAGAGCTAAGGAACAAGAGTAAAATGGTGCTGAAATGCTGGAATAACAGAAAAACAGTAAATAAACTGGGACTGAACAGAATCTGTGAAGAAGGGATCAGGATTAGGGGTAGGATTTTGCTTCATCAAACTAAATGCTATAGCATTGATCATGCTTCATCATTCAATGTAGTTAATTCGTTGATTCTTCCCAGAATTCCCGAGAAATCAGTGATTAACTCCCATTAACCTTTGAAATTAAGCTCACAACTACAAACATTAGGTGGGTTACCATCCCTAGTGTCCCCAATTACCTTAGAGCATGCTCCTAATCAGAACTAATGCTATGCCATGCAATCAGTTCATCTCTCCCTTTCCCATGTTTAAGAAAAACGCAGATTAGATAAGTTGGCCAGACAATTCCAAGATAAAATTAAGCACACAAGGCATAGGAGTGAAGATTATGCAAGTCTACTATTTCATTCAGCAAGAATCAACAATAAATCCCCTAATCCCTCACCCAATGGGTGATTAGTTCATAATTACGAGAAATGACAGCAATAAAACAGTAAGAAAAATCTGAAATAACATTCTAACTCTTGTCTTTAATATCAAAATGCTGGAAAATAAAGAAGTACTGTAGAAACTAGGAGAAATGGACAAGAAATGGTGTTGGGCAGCTCCTTTATGACAGGATTCCCTCCTTTCCAGAAGTGGATCACCTCCCAAGAAGGGTTCTTCTTCTTCTTCTCGAAATTCAGCCCCTCCAAATGTCTAATCTCCAAGCTCTACTCCAAAAATGGCAAACTAGGGCTTTATACCTCTCATCTTCTTTGAAATTAGGGCTGAGTGGACACTTTTAGACTAATGGCAGCACCTCATTCGCTCAAATAAGTACATGTGTTATAAATTGTCCACGTCAATTAATGAAATAACTCCCACGTGCGTTTTGTGTAACTGATCTCAGGTAAATGCTCCAACAAATACAACAATTGCTCCAGCAAGCTTGACTTTCTATCAACAGCAAAGCTCTAGCATTACAGGTTTAATTTTCCAGACTTAGCCATCTTTACCTTCAGCAATTGGCATGCACAAGTCACAAATAGCACAATTAAGTAATATTAAGCATTAAAAAGTTTAAAAGTGCTTTTCACATGAAAATGGACTCCTTTACTACTAAGTCATCAATTTAAAGAGGCTTCTAAGTACAAAGTACCTAAAATAGTGCTTTTAAGTCACAAAATCTTCACTAAAACCCCCTAAATAGCTCTCATTCTAAGAGCTATCATGTTTGTTCTCCCGGCACAGGTTACTCATGAGCTGGAACGAATTTTGCGAGCATACCTTTGGCTGGGGGAGGCGAGTGCTATGGGGGGAACGAAGGTTGCCTGGTCTGAGGTTTGCTTGCCTAAGTGTGAAGGTGGGCTGGGTATTAAGCACCTTGGTGCGTGGAATTCTGCTGCTGTGATGAAGCTGTTGTGGCTTCTATTTGTTCGGTCAGGTTCATTGTGGGTTGCTTGGGTGGAGTCCTATATTCTGAGGAATCGCTCAATTTGGTCTATTTGTCTAGAGTCACGGTGGTCGTGGAGTTGGCGATCTATATTGAAGGTTCGGGATCAATTTCGTTCCCTTATTAAGTATGAGATTGGTAATGGGTGTAGGTGTTTTGTGTGGCTCGATCCATGGTTGCCAGGTGGATCAGTGCTTCCCCGTTATAGTGACAGGATTGTGTATGATGCAACTAGTTCCTTCCATGCTCGAGTGGCGGATTTTCTGTTGCCAGGGGGAGGTTGGAGGTGGCCATCTGTATCTTGGTAGCTTATGGAGTTGGCCCCTATGGTTCAGTCTGTGACTCCTTGTTTGGATAGAGAAGATCAGCTGGTGTGGATTTCGGGTGTGTCAGGAGTTTTTTCTATCTCGAGTGCTTGGGAAGCTGTTTGGCCTCGGGGGGATGTTGTTTGGTGGTTTCGGCTCCTTTGGTTTGGGGGTAATATTTCGAGACATGCGTTTGTTGCTTGGTTAGCTGTTCAGGATTGGTTGTATACTCGTGATCGGCTTCAAAGGTGGGGGATTACTTCCTCTGCAGCTTGTTTGCTGTGTGTTGATGGGATTGAGTCTCGAGATCATCTATTTTTTGAGTTCCCTTTTAGTAGGGAGGTGTGGGGGGAGGTGTTGAGGTGGGGGGGCTCAACGCATCGGATTGCAGCTTGGGGTGTTGAGCTTCTATGGGTTTGTCTGTGAGTCGAGGGAAGAGGCGGAAGAGTAGGGTATGGAGGGTTGCATGGGGTGCTATTATTTATCATATTTGGAATGAGCGTAATTCTCGTTTGCGTGGCAAAATAACATGGTCGGTTCAGGCAATTTTGTAGGCGATTCGTTTTGATGTTCTCCCTCGTTGTGCTTCTTGGGAGGGTCACTCTTCTCCTAGGGAGGGTGTGTCTCCTTGGGATTTGTTCTAAGCCTGGCTCGGGTTGTGAGTTTTCTACTTTGGTTGACCTGCTCGGGTTGTGAGCTTTTTGGTCGTTTGTCTTGTTTCTCTTTGTTTTAGTACGTTAGTGCGGTGTGTTTCTTTTGTTGCCTTGATCTCGGGCTATGAGGTCCTCTCTTTTTTGCTTGTTAATATATTTATTTTGCAAAAAAAAAACTAATTGGACAAAACCAAATTTATCTTGAAATGCCATTTTGCCCTTAGAGCCTATCGTGCCAACTACACAATGCACACATGATGAGGCCTATTCTCTACTTAAACGTGAAAGAAATTGATACATAGCATAAACGAAATTCTAGCTAGCAAGGAACGTTAAAAACATGCAAAAGGCATCAATTTTAAAATGCTTAAACATTCTATAATTGAATCAAGAAGCAAAACGTGCTAAAACATAGTACAATATAGAATTGAAGTTCAAATCTCACAAAATTACATATTGATGCTCGAATCATCTCTGAATTGGTGTTTTCATCTAGCTGGACACTACGAGATCGACTCCCCAGGCGATAATCTAAGCTAAATCGAACTAAAAATAGCTAAAATGACTAAATACAGAAAAAGAGTAAAGGTTTCATATCAAGATTGCTGTCAAAACGTCTAACATGAACCTTAAAATAGAAAGAAATCCATTTACACAACTCAAAGTAGCGTCGAGACGTCGTGGGCAGCATCGAGACACTGACGCCTATTAGACCAGCGTTTTTGGGGCTAATGCAACGTCGACTTGCGCTCACTGTTACAACGTCGAGACATTGTTCTACATTTTCACGCTCTATTTTCTAGCATCTTGCATAGTGTCGATCCAACTTCTAAATTCTTAAACAAGGGCAAAATGGTCATTTTTCTTTCAATCTTCACTTGGTTTCTCGAATGACTTTTGGTTTGGCTCGTTTTAACCCCAAATACGTACAAACACTCCAAAACAAGCCTTAAGCTCAAAACCCTACAAAATAGGCAATAAAAAACATATACACTAATCTAGCACGAAATAGACAAGAATAAATAGGACTTTTGAGTCCTATAAGTGAAAGTAACTTTTTTAGGCGATTCAATAAAGCTTGCCATTTTGAAGACTTGACCAAATAGGGAGCTAGGAACTTGATGCGTACAAGTTAAGTTTCTGCAAGCTCACGAGTCAAGTAATATAAAACGATATTCCAACCGAGTATTGAATCCACAGGGATTGAAATTGTTAATTTGTTTAAATACTATGATTACTCTTAATTTTGTTTTATTTAGAGAAGGCAACTGAATGAAGCAAATAAAATGAAACTAACAACAGAAAATAAATGGGAGACTCAAACCTACGGAATAAACTTGGGTAAAGGATCAATTACTCAATTAAACGGATAAATGCAACTAAGTCGACACTGAATTCATAAGTCTAGAAGCTCTAAAGGCATGGAATCTCCTATTGGTTTCCTCCAATCTCAAGTCCTAAATTAACTAACCTAGGTGTCCCTAGCACTAGCTAATTAGCACAAGGCATTGAGATTCTTTATTATGGACCTCTATTGATTAATTATTAGTCCTGGTATCACTTAGGTAATTAACCAACAACCATGCAATCGGCTCTCGCCAAAGCTTATCTCCGTCAAGTTTCCACATAAAATCAATTAGACAGTATTCACTTAATTAACGTTCAATGCCAACTTCAATTAATTAACCCTTTATCCCATTGCCACTAGAGTAGCTAATTAATTACGCATTAAGCTAAACTAAGTTTCCTTTGTCGAGCTTAACTTAGATCTACCTCAATTAATTAAATAACACTATTTAAAAGCGTTAAGTCTTTAATGCACAAATGATTCAAAGCCACAATAGTCCTAAACATCCATCAATCAAGCCATTAATCCAAAATGACCAACAATTAAGCATTAAATCAATTCAATATAGTAAATCCCAAGTATTTAAGGACAAAAGTACACAAAATCACTCAATAAAAGCCTTAAGTCCCTAAATTAAAGTCTCTATAGTATCTAAAAATAAAGGAAAAGGGAATTGGTAGACGAAGGTCGATCCCACGTTTCCGTCATGATTTCCACGTCCCTCAAACTCAAGATCTTCAATTTCACTTAATTTCGCTCCATAATTGCTCCCAAAACTCAAAAATTTAGGTTTGTCAAGATTATGGCTTTTCCCCTTGGTTTGGCCTCCTTTTGGATGAAGAAAATGCGCTTATTTATACCTCTATCGATGTAGCGTCGAGACACTAAGGAAAAAGTCGAGACGCTGCATCAAAACACTGTCGTTCCACTTGTGCGTGCACCTTCAACATCTTAATGCTCCTGACGGATTGCTCCTCATACGCTCGTTTTGAGTGTCGAGAAAGGCATTAAGATGCCTCCTGACAATGTTGAGACACTATGGACAGAGTCTCAACCCTTTCGACTCAGGTAGAATGGCTTCAAATGAGTCTTTTAGAGAATTTCAATGCTCTAATGAACGTCTTGACACTCTCCCCTCGGCTCTTCAACTCAAATATCAACTATTCTATTTTTGAATTTTCAAAATAATCCCAAAAAGGCCCCAAATCATCAAATCACTCTTGAACACTTGGTTTTTCTCTTCAAGCTCAATTTCTACAAAATCAAGATAAAATGGCATCAAAGCATACATTTTAAGCATAAAAGTAGCTAAAATAATAGGAAATAAGATAGCATAATTGCATGCTATTAGAACATAAGTTTCACACGATGGAATTTACTTCTTCCAATATAGGGTACGCTGATGAGTAGTTCTCTTAAGTGCTTATTTCAAGACTTGAATAATGGGGCTCACCTTCTCATTGGCCTGAAAGGGACTTAGTTCACTAGAAGATTAGTGGTACTTAAGATGTAAGATGTAATTTCAAGGGTAAAACAAACTTCCGATCCAACTGTAATTATGAAAACCTTGTGAACGATCAACTTGCATGTAATGGTTATTCATCAACACAAATTTTCCTATAATGCATAAAAGTGCAACACTAGGTATATAGTAGGGTGACTTAAAGTTAATGAATGATAATTGATTGATTAAAGAGCTTAATGAATTATTTTTGTATCATTGGAGCTTATAATCTGTAGGTTCATAAGGTCCCCTTGCTACTTCATAGTAAGACTAAAAGGATATATTTAGGTGAAAGAAAACTTCGAAATGTTCCTATTAATATTTAATATATTGGATCTATTAAATGAGAAAAATATCGATTTATTGTATTTAATACATTAAATATTAAAGAGAATAATGTATTATGTAATAGATACATTATATTAAAGGAAACAATATATATTAAATTTGAATGAGATTCAAATAAGTAAATATAAGTTGTAGGAGATTTTAAGAGATTTGAATGAGATTCAAATATGTTAAATATATTATAATATATTAGATATTATAATATATTATTTGATTTTGGAAAAGACTCTACCCTAAGTCCCTATAAATAGGACTCTTGGGTTGAGCTAAAAGTAAGAACTCTATAGAAAAAGAAACTCTCAAAATTTTCCTCCAAATTCCCTTTCTTTCAAGAGGTTCCCATAAGTTTTAGTCCTTTATTCGAGTCATAGTGAGGAAGATCTTGTGGAGATTTGTGATTCGCTGGAACACATGGGGATTCGCTTGAATACAAAGAAGTAAAGATCCGCAAAAAATTTCTCCATTTAATTCAGAGGTATTTATTGCGTAACCTTTAGTTATTTTGTTTAATTCTATATAAATCAAAGTCAATCCTAAAATTGGTTCCATAGGCTTCCACTGCGAGGTGAATCATAAATTCATATGAATTTTTATTAGAGCGGTACGGTCTTTAGTTTTTATTTAGAATTAAAGTTTTGTGTGGTGTCTGTTTTAGTTTTATCATATATGTGATATGTGGTGGTTTGCAATTTGACACTCTATAGGCTATTTGACATTAGATTTAAACGCTTTTGATTGGATCAAATTGTAAAACCTCTAAGGTGGTTAGGGTTCTTTTGTATTCGCTGTGTCGCTACGGGTTTGCGACACGAAGCGGTCGACTTTAGTCCCAAGAGGAGGAAAATGGAGTTGCCACCAGTCTTTATTTAGAGGGTGTGACTGGGCACCCAAAGTTTGGTAAAATAGTATGCGAATAAAAATATTTAAGGTTCATGGGTCTTTTGTGTATGGGAAATGTATTAGCACCCCACAACACTCGTTCAAGGAACGGAATTTTACTTTTCTTGTGTTATTTAAAAGAAAAAGGGCCTTCGTAGAAAAAGAAGGCTTTTGTTTTGATTTTTAAATGCCCCATGTTTTATTGATCATTATTCTTAAATTAAATAATGAGCCATAATTGTGAGTGGCATAAAGTGATTCAAAATTTCTTTGAATTTAATTTGGAGTTAATAATTATGAGCCTCAAGATTATTGGAGAATCAACATCTTGATTTTTTAATTTCCATCATAGGAAACTTTTTTTTATTTAAGAAAACATCTTGTTTATTAATCTTAAAAACATGTGTGAGAAAAGAATTTTTTTAAAGGAAATTCTTCATTATTTTCTATTTTTTAAAAAAAACGTGACTTTTTTATGGAAAAATAATTTTTAAATTTTGATTTGGTGCTTTGAAAAGGAAGTCAATGAAATAATTTTAGAAAATCAAAGTTTCATTTTAAAAGAAAAATCCTTTTATGAAAAATGCACTTTATAAATTTTTTTTTTTTGTACTTTTTATGAAAAAAGAAAAATTTTTGGAAGGAAAATGTCTTTTATGAAAATGATTTTTATGAAAGTATGTTTTTTTTTTATTACTTTTTATGAAAAAGAAATTTTACAAAGCAAATTTCCTTGTAAAGGACAAATGAAGAAAATAAACAATTTTTTTAATGTTTATTTTTTATTATTTTTTTAAGGAACGTATAAAAAATCAAATCTTGCCATCCCAAAATTTTGAATTTTCACCTCAAGAATCTTATACTATCGGCATTCCGAAAATTCAAAGTTCTATCATTAGAAATGTTTTTTTTAGAGCTATTGAATAAAAGACTCTAGAATATCTATGATTTATACACAATATACATATATATTGAAAATCTTAATTTAGGAAAAGATATTTATCTTTTTTTTTTTTGTTTTTAAAAAGAAAGAATTTTATTAAATACGTTTGTTTAAAAGACACATATTAAAATCAAATCTTGGAATCCCAAGAAATTGATATCTCACCTTAAGAACCCAAAATATCGGCATCCCGAGTATTTTGAGTTCCGTCATTAGAAAGTATTTAAAAGGTTTTCTCAAAAAGTCATAATACAATTATTAGAAATTACCAAGAATACCTCATTAATGAAATTTGACATAATATACATAATCGTCTATTAAATCAAAATACAATTAGTGAAATCAATAAACCAAATAAGGATTTAAGCCATGATTCATGAAATTTCAACATTACAAATATACATAATGAATATATGAAATTAGTCTAGAATAAACCTAACTAATAGTATGCAAACACATGCATATAAAAGTCCTATTTGGGATACGACAAACTCACCATTAAAGATGGTTGTGAATGTTTTATTTTTCTGCCGGTTTTGTTGTAAATGAAGCAACGAGAAAGTGTTGGAGGAGAAAGAGAGAGAGAGAGAGAGATTGAAAGATGGGAGAGAGAAAAAGAAATTGTTGGAGTGAGGAGAAAATTGTGGCTGTTAAAGGGAGAGAAAACAAAATTTGTTGGAGAGAAAAATAAGGGAATGTGTGAGGAAAAAAAAGCAAAGTGTACGAGAGTTGGGATATCGATGGGGAAAACGTGGGTAGAGAGAGAGAGAGAGAATGAAGAATTTTTTTTTAAAAAAAAGGGCCGCCTCAAAGCTTGCATTTGGCCTTCAATTTATAGAAATCCCATATCATTCTCATTTAGGAAGAAATAAATCAAACCAAATTTTAAAGGAACAAATAATTAAAAGTGATTGAAATTGATTAAATTGATTTTAAGAATATAGTGCTGGGCTACCTCTTCCTTCCATGAATTAAGCTCCTGACACACTTCATTTTCCTCTGCTACCTCTTCATCAAGATCCTGTTACTGACTTGTGTTGGGCATATCTTCCTTCATACGCTCGAGCTCCTTTAGCTCTTTCGCACTTCTTAAAGATATGGTTGTGAAATTCCACAAGTGGGTTAGCAGGAATAACATGTAAATCACTCTTACCTCTTTGTAAGCTATCCAAGAGTACTGCCATCTGATTGCTTTTATCTCCCATGTCTTGGATCACAGCCTCTTGGGTTTCGGCCTTAATGTGCATCGACATCACTGTATCGTTCATTTTGTGTGAAATGCACCTGGTCTCCTTTAAAATCTCCCCAAAATATCTTCAACTGGATTCCTCTGATCCTGAGATTATGTATTTGCTACTTCTAAAACATGTTGCATTACACTTTCATTAGTAACACAAGAGGATTTCAATTGAACTTTCGTACTTGGGTGGTTCTCAACATCTTCAGGCTTAGCTTTCTGAGCACAACTACATCTAACACTCCCTGTGTTCATAGCTTTAACATGCTCGGGACTATGCTCCTCAGAGTCCTCATTCGGTCCTATCCTTTTCAATTTGCTCGATGCCTTTGTTAGTGTTTCAACTTGAAATTTAGGAGCACTAAACTCATTGGCTTCACAAGCTCCCTTTTGTGGTGTGAAATCCTCTGACAGCCATTGATCACTTGTGATGGCCAACTCCTCTAATAGGACTTGAGCTTTCTTCACTAACTTAGCTAGAAAGTTTCCTCCAATTATAGTGTCAAGAGTAATTTATTAGTACTAAGCAACCCATTGTAGAAAAGTTGTGTCTGAACCCAATCGGAAAATCTGTGTGGTGGGCACTTCCTCAACATATCTTTAGAGCGCTCCAATGTCTCGTAAAGCTTCTCCTCCTCTTTTTTGTTATGAGCTTCACTATCTTGACAAGAGAGAAGAATTTTGTGAGAAAGGCCTTCGCCAACTCATTCCGAGTCAAAATACCTTTGAGGGTCAAAGAATCGAACCAATCTCTTGCCCTATCCTAAAAAAAATGGAAACACGCATAAATTAACAACATCAGAACTAACACCATTAATTCTTACTATCCCATTGATATCCAAAAATGTGCACATATGATAGTACAGATCCTCTGATGGATGCCCTCGAAATGCACTATCTCGAACAATCTGAATTAGACCAGCCTTTAGCACAAAACTGTCTGCAACGATGGGTGTGTACGCTATTCCAGAGTAGTGTACTGTAACTCCGACAGAAAATTATCTCGAATCGCCTTATTTTCCTCATCCATAGCTAAAGAATTTTTGATTGAAAATGCTACGGAACGTCCTGCAAAATTAAAAACAAGCAGAAAAAACTCCAAGAACGCTATTAATCACGTTATTGCTCCACAAAAATGCCAGAGATCACCCAACAAAAATAAAACAAAGAAATAAGAAAACTAATGAATACAAGAATAAAAAAATTTCCTAAATTAAGATTAGACATTTTCAGTACAATATTAATTGAATTAAACACCAATTCCCTGGCAACGACGCAAAATACTTGATCAGTGTACACGCAAGCACACGTGATCGAAGTAATTATAAAATGATAGATATTACCAAGTATCGAACCCTTAGGAAATTAGGGAGGTTTAGTCAATTAATTACCGTTCTTAATCCCATCTAATTTTTTTTTAGGAAAATAATTGCCATAACACATGCAACGAAAAAAACTAAAAAACGCAATGAAAATAATAAACGGATGGAGCACAAATTCAAGGTAGTTTAAGACATTACTTTAACCAATGGACCATTTATTAAGTCTAACGGGCATTTGTCATTATTTAATCAATTTATTTCAATCTAAGGGTAGTGTGTCATGGAATCCTCTGTCAAGCTCCTCAAATTCTCGGGTGTAATTAATTAAATCACGTGTCTATCTCATTAATTAATTCTCACCCGGCATTAACAAACCCTATCATCGATCCTAATTGACGTTCTTATCATTGTCGTGCCCAAACATCAATTATCATGCAATTGAGGCTCTAATTTATGCACTCTTTGTCAAACAATAACATAAACCAGTAGTTCGTTAGATCTTTGATAAGTGGTTTTAAAGCATTAAGAACATTGCATAAAAAGAAATATGAATAATAAATCACAAATCCCAAATTAAGTTAATTACATGGTTCAAAGGCTTAATTAAGCTCTAAACTCTACAATCTAATCAAAGTAAATCATAATAATAAACAACCTTAATCCATCTATAACCAATCTAAGAACAACAAAGAAATTAGGGAAAAAATAGTAGAAACTCGTTGTGCGTCGATCCATTGCTTCCACTACGAACCATGCAAACCTTAGATGTTGGATCTTCAACAAAATCGCTGCAATTCAGCCACAAGCCTCTCTATACTCTCTCAAATCGTGGATTTGGGTCTCAAACCCCAAAATTGGCTCTCCTCCATCTATGAAGAATCAAAGTATTAGAAGTTATAATCAAGATTGCATTGCAACGCTGTTCAAAACGACATCTCTTCTCCACAATTTAATAGGGTAGCATTGCCATGCCATTAGTAGCATTGCAATGCTACGGATGAAACCTCATTTGCATGCGCGTTTCTAGCCTGTAGCCTTGCAAAACTAGCTCTCGGGTTTCCACACCAAGTTGTGGTGTTGCAATACCATTTCAAGGGTTGCAACGCCATCCCCTCGACCCCAACAACTTGAACTTCAACTCTTCTTCTCCTTAGCTTCACAAATGCTTTAGAATAGCTCCATATTCAATGTAAAGCTCCAATTTCTACATTTCCTCTTGGATTTCTCGGTTTCCTTAAATTAACAATTATTTGACATAAAAGCTCACATTTAAAGCATAAAACTAGCTAAATTAAGGAATAAACATAGCATTAAATTAGTGCTAATACCCACCAAGAGCAAACTCAAGGTTGAGAAAAGATATTATGAACTTCATGCAGTTGGACCATGAATCTCTTGGTGACGCATGGAAACGATTCAAGAATAAGCTGCAACATTGTTTGGATCATGGATTATCGCACAATATACAACTAGAGACCTTCTACGCGGGTTCGAACAACAGTTTGCAACTCTTGGTGGATTCATCTACCAATCGTGCGCTATTGAGAAAAACCTATGATGTCATTCCTTATAAAAAGGAAGAAAAACACACAAAAGGCAGAATTCCTCCTTGGAAGAAAACCCATTTTTATGCATTTTCTATCTTTATCTTGTTGTTTTTCTTCTCCATTCAACTGTTTTTCGTTCTGCATTTTGTTTTTCCAGTTTTGTTCTTGAGGAAGCCCGAAGTCCAATCATTGGCTCAACCTTGGGTTGTGAAGATCTCCCCTAATTCAAGAGAGAAGAAGGAAAATCGACTAATGGTTAAAATCAAGTTAGCTTAAAAGTAATTGTAGTTTGTATTTTTCCTTTCTGTTCTATCGAGTAGAACAATTCTCATTAAATTCTTATATTTTGTTCTTGTAGTTCTTCATTGTACTGTTTTATCCTTCATTTATATAAGAGTATCCAGTAAGTTTTTTTGAGTATTCTCTTTTACATACTGTTTTATAACTCTCGGATTCATTAAGTGTTATTTTCCATTTACTATTTTCATGGCATTTACTTTAATTCAATTATGTTTTTCTACTTAATCATGAGCTAAACATTCCATAGGGATTCAAGAACATGAATGAAGGTAAGGATGCATAGCCAATAAACCTAAAAGCAATCGACATTAGCTTAACGTGGTTTGTTTTTACTGATTTTATTTCTTTATTGGAATCCTTGAATGATCAACTTGGGTTGCTTTTAAGATCAATCTAATACTGAAAGGGTTAGGAGAAGGTGAATTTCGTAAAAGCAATGAGGCAAGAGCTTAGGCATAAGCCAAACACGATCCTAGACATAGGACGAGCCTCTCAAAACCAAGAATGTGATCTTAACCACCTAAGTATAATTGGCCATAGACATATAGGTGCAATCACTTAGTTTCGTAAGGGTTTTGAATCAAAATTGAATGGAAGTTGATTATGTTTACCATATTGTAATCTTGAACAGTATGTGGTTGACATACGAGAGGATCATGTTCAAGAACTAACCTAAAGGGTCATAGTATATGGATAAGGTTGGGTGTCTTATCCTGGTAACACTATTAATATGACCCACTTTGTAATAGCGTTACAAATGATTTGATCCAAATCATTCACGTGGAGACATGTGAGTGGGGGTATCTTATACATTGAGTTTGTATAAGAATGGTTCACGAAATATTTAATCTCTCTTTATAAATCGGTTAATTGAGAAGATTATTATTTCATCAGAATGATCACATGTGACTCGATCTTAATCCTGAGTGAGTTATGAACTCCTGCCTGTGAGGGCTTGTCATTTGATTTGCATGGGTGAGAGTGCCTTTTGTAGCCAATTCAACATGCCTACCATTTTGGGGACTTGACCAAATAAGGAGCTGGGAACATAACATCACGAGATGGAATTCACTCATTCCCATATAGGGGTAAGTAGATGAGTAGTTACCATACTAATTTCGAGACTTGAACAATGGGGCCCCACCCTCTTACTGGCCCGAGAGGGATTTAGTTTATGGTTGGATCATAAACAAATTGTTCATTAGAGGTTCAGTGGTACTTGAGGTGCAAGATGTAATTACAAGGGTAAAACGTACTTTTGACTTAGCTGTAATTACGAACAACTCGTGAATGATCGACTTGCATGTAGTGTAATGGACACAACTTGTCATACAGTGCATAAGAGTGCAATTTTAGGTCTATAGTGGAGTGACCCTAGAGTTATGAATGAAAATTGATTAATTAAAGAGTTTAATTAATTAATTTTGTATCATTAGAGCTTATAATCTGTAGGTCCATAAGGTCCCCTTGCTAGCTCATAGTAAAACTAAAAGATCAATTTAGTTGAAAGAAAAAATTGAAATGTTCAAATTAATATTTAATATATTAGATATATTAAATATAAAAGAGGAAAATATATTTATTGTATTTGATACATTAAATATTAAAATTAAAACATCTTTTATTTAATGTATCTAGTATACGTTAATTATTTTAATATTTAATGTATCAAATACAATAAATATATTTTCCTCTTTTATATTAATTTGAACATTTCAAATTTTAATATTTAATGTATCAAATACAATAAATATATTTTCCTCTTTTATATTAAATATTAATTTGAACATTTCAAATTTTTCATTAAACTAAATTGATCTTTTAGTGTTACTATGAGCTAGCAAGGGGACTTTATGGACCTACAGATTATAAGCTCCAATGATACAAAATTAATTAATTAAACTCTTTAATTAATCAATTTTCATTCATTAACTCTAGGGTCACTCCACTATAGACCAAAAGTTGCACTCTTATGCACTGTAGGACAAGTTGTGTCTATTGATATAATCACTACATGCAAGTCGATCCTTCACGAGTTGGTCGTAATTACAGCTAGGTCAAAAGTCCGTTTTACCCCTGTAATTACATCTTGTACCTTAAGTACCATTAATCCTCTAATGAACAATTTGTTTTTGATCAACCATAAACTAAATCCCTCTCGGGCCAGTAAGAGGGTGGGGCCCCATAGTTCAAATCCCGAAATCAGCACTTAAGGGAACTACTCATCTACTTACCCTATATGGGAAGGAGTGAATTCCATCTTGTGAGGTTATGTTCCCAGCTCCTTATTTGGTCAAGTCCCCAAAATGGTAGGCATATTGAATCGGCTATAAAAGCCACTCTCACCCATGCAAATCAAAGTACAAGCCCTCACAGGCAGGAGTTTATAACTCACTCAGGATTAAGATCGAGTCATATATGATCATCCTGATGAAATATTAATCTTCTCAATTAACGGATTTATAAAGAGAGATTAAATATTTCATGGTCTAGTCTTATACAAACTCATTGTATAAGATACACCCACTCACATGTCTCTACATGAATGATTTGGATCAAATTATTTGTAACGCTATTACAAAGTGGGTCGTATCAATAGTGTTACCAGGATAAGACACCCAACCTTATCCATATACTATGACCCTTTAGGTTATTTCTTGAACATGATCCTCTCATATGTCAACCACATACTGTTCAAGAATACAATAATAACCTTGAATTTTTCATATAATGAATAATATTATATTGCAAATAAAAATTATTATGAATTATTAAATAAATTATTAATTACGAGGCTTTAGAGCATAAAATCCCAACAATCTCCCACTTGCACTAAAGACGGCGAGACATGTATTCTAGGGCATACTGTATACTCCTTTGTGCAGGGCCAAAACTAATACTCCTCCACAAATTAGTTAGAGGTTCGTGAGTCTAAAGTTTATAATATGTTTGCTATTTTCCTTGTATGTTAATGAACATTACCATGGACTATGTTAATAGTTGTTGTTTGTAGGACACTATTTTTTTTTTCATTTGTCCTTCTTGGATCATTAACTTCTTCTGTGTTTGTTGGACATTATTCGTTCAAATTTATTTATGACACTAGAATTTTCTAAAAAAATAGTCTAATGTTGTTGCTTGGCTAGATTAGAGTACATGTACATAACCATGTAGATATGGTTTTAGTTTAAGTTAACGTACCTTACAAAAAAACCAAAACAATGTGGCCTTATTTTAAGCATGACCTTATTTTAAGCTTAAACAATGTGGCAATTTCCTTTTTTTTTTTTTGTTTTAAAAAAATATTGAATATAGTGGTTTTACAACAGGTTAATGGCAATCCCTATTCCAAAAGAAAAATGTTTGATGGTCTATATGTTTTAAAATGCATATGCCATTCCCATAATAACAAAATGAAAAAAAAAATCCACAATACAGTCTTCTTCTTTTTGACTCGCCAACTCTCGAAATGGAGACAAGTTTGGTCAAGTTTGGTCCAAACATGACGAACAACGCTCTACGGCACGAACTTTTTCTTTTTGACTCGCCAAATCTCGAAATGGAGACAACTTTGGTCCAGTTTGGTCCAAACATGACGAACAACGCTCTAGGGGACTAACATCTTTTTTCTGACTCGCCAAACCTCGGATGGAGACAAATTTGGTCCAGTTTAGTCCAAACATGACGAACAATGCTCTAGGGGATGAACTTCTTCGTTCTGACACGCCAACCTGTAAATGGAGTAAAGTTTGGTCCAGTTTGGTCCAAACATTACGAGTAACGCTCTACGGAACGAACTTCTTCTTTCTGGCTCGCCAAACCTTGAAATGGTGACAAGTTTGGACCAGTTCGTTCCAAACATTACGAACAATGCTCTAGGGGACGAACTTCTTCTTTATGACTCTCCAAACCTCGAAATGGAGACAAGTTTGGTCCAGTTCGGTCTAAACATGACGAACAATGCTCTACGGGATGAACTTCTTCTTTCTGACTCGCCAAATCTTAAAATGGAGACAAGTTTGGTCGAGTTCGGTCCAAACATGACGAGCAACCTCTAGAGGAGTAACATCTTCTTTCTGACTCGTCAAACCTCGAATGGAGATAAATTTGGTCCAGTTCAGTCCAAACATGACGAACAATGCTCTAGGGGACGAACTTCTTCTTTCTAATACGCCAACATGAAAATGGAGTAAAGTTTGGTCCAGTTCGGTCCAAACATGACGAACAACGCACTACGTGACGAACTTCTTCTTTCTGACTCTCCAAACCTCGAAATGGAGTAAAGTTTGGTCCAGTTCGGGCCAAACATGACGAGCAACGCTCTACGGGACAAACTTCTTCTTTCTGGCCTGCCAAACCTCGAAATGGAGACAAGTTAGGTCCAGTTCGTTCCAAACATGATGAACAACGATCTAGGGAACGAACTTCTCTTTCTAAATCACCAAACCTCAAATTGTAGACAAGTTTGGTCCACTTAGGTCTAAACATGACGAACAACGCTCTAGGGGAGGAACCTCTTCTTTCTGACTCGTCAAACCTCGAAATGGAGACAAGTTTGATCCAGTTCGGTCCAAACATGACGAAAAACGCTCTACGGGACGATCTTCTTCTTTCTGACACGCCAAACCTCGAAATGGAGACAAGTTTGGTCCAGTTCGTTCCAAACATTACGAACAACGCTCTAGGGTTCGAACTTCTTCTTTCTGACTCACCAAACATCAAAATGGAGACAAGTTTGGTCCAGTTCGTTCCAAACATGACGAACAACGCTCTAGGTGACGAACTTATTCTTTCTGACTCTCAAACCTCTAATGGAGACAAGTTTGGTCCTATTCCATCCAAACATGACTAAAAATGCTCTAGGGGACGAACTTCTCTTTTTGACTCGCCAAACCTCGAATTGTTGACAAGTTTGGTCCACTTAGGTCCAAACAAGACAAACAACACGCTAGGAGACGAACCTTTAATTTTTGACTCGCAAAACCTCTAAATGGAGACAAGTTTGGTCCAGTTCGGTCCACAATGACAAACTACGCTCTAGAGAACGAACTTCTCTTTCTAAATCGCCAAACCTCGAATTGTTGATAAGTTTGGTCCACTTAGGTCCAAACATGACGAACAACGCTCTAGGGGAGGAACCTCTTCTTTCTGACTCGTCAAACCTCGAAATGGAGACATGTTTGGTCCAGTTCGGTCCGAACATGACGAAAAACGCTCTACAGGACGATCTTCTTCTTTCTGAAGTGCCAAACCTCGAAATGGAGACAAGTTTGGTCCAGTTCATTCCAAACATTACGAACAACACTCTAGGGTTTGAACTTCTTTTTTCTAACTCGCCAAACCTCAAAATGGAGACAAGTTTGGTTCAGTTCGTTCCAAACATGACGAACAACGGTCTAGGTGACGAACTTCTTCTTTCTGACTCTCAAACCTCGAATCGAGACAACTTTGGTCCTATTCCATCCAAACATGATTAAAAACGCTCTAGGGGACGAACTTCTCTTTCTGACTAGCCAAACCTCGAATTCTAGACAAGTTTGGTCCACTTAGGTCCAAACAAGACAAACAACATGCTAGGAGATGAACCTTTAATTTTTGACTCGCCAAACCTCTAAATGGAGACAAGTTTGGTCAAATTCGATTCACCATGACAAACTGTGCTCTAGGGAACGAACTTCTCTTTCTAAATCGCCGAACCTCGAATTGTAGATAATTTTGGTCCACTTAGGTCCAAACATGACGAACAACGCTCTAGAGAAGGAACCTCTTCTCTTGACTTGCCAAACCTTAGAAGGGAGACAAGTTTGGTCTAGTTCGGTCTAAACATGACGAACAACGCTTTACAGGACGAACTTCTTCTTTCTGACGCACCAAACCTCAAAATGGTGACAAGTTTGGTCCAGTTCGTTCCAAACATTACGAACAATGCTCTAGGGAGGAACTTCTTCTTTCTGAATCACTAAACCTCGAAATGGAGACAAGTTTGGAGTTCGGTCCAAACATGATGAACAACAATCTAGGGGACTAACATCTTCTTTTTTACTCGCCAAACGTCGAAATGGAGACAAGTTTGGTCCAGTTCGTTCCAAACATTACGAACAATGCTCTAGGGGATGAACTTCTTCTTTTTGACATGCCAAACCTCGAAATGGAGACAAGTTAGGTCCAGTTTGTTCCAAACACGACGAACAACGATCTAGGGAACGAACTTCTCTTTCTAAATCACCAAACCTCGAATTGTAGACAAGTTTGGTCCACTTAGGTCCAAACATGATGAACAACGCTCTAGGGGAGGAATCTCTTCTTTCTGCCTCGTCAAACCTCGAAATGGAGACAAGTTTGGTCCAGTTCGGTCCAAATATGACGAAAAACGCTTTACGGGACGATCTTCTTCTTTCTGACGTGCCAAACCTCGAAATGGAGACAAGTTTGGTCTAGTTTGTTCCAAACATTACAAACAACGCTCTAGGGTTCGAACTTCTTTTTTCTGACTTGCCAAACCTCAAAATAGAGACAAGTTTGGTCCAGTTCGTTCCAAACATGACGAAAAACGCTCTAAGGGCAAACTTCTCTTTCTGACTCGCCAAACCTCGAATTCTAGACAAGTTTGGTCTACTTAGGTCCAAACAAGACAAACAACATGCTAGGAGACGAACCTTTAATTTTTCACTCGCCAAACCTCTAAATGGAGACAAGTTTGGCCCAATTTGGTCCACCATGAAAAACTACGCTCTAGGGTGTTGGGTTTTGTGTCCTAAAACTCCTGGTTTTGTAAACTGAATGTATATTCTATTTTACTATAAAGATGTTATTAAGGTTTATTCAGTAAATGCGTTATTGAATAAAGTGAATTGTGTATTCTATAACCCAAATCTAATGAACTAAAAACCCTTGGCTATAGTATGTATACTTGAACTTTATGTATGACATAAAAGTGGATCAAGTTCGAGTAATAGCCAAAACGATCTATAGTATAAGAATAAGGCTGGGTACCTTATTCTGGGGACACTATGGACGCGGCCCACTTAGTATAGTACTAACGATGTGATCCTGAATCGTTCATGTGGAGACATGCGAGTGGGGGCGTCCTATGCAAAGAGATTGTATAAGACCGAACCGCGAAATAGTCACTTAGACTTTATAACTTCGTTTATTGTCTTAACTGACTATATTCATACGATGACCTAGGTAACTCGATCGTAATCCTCAGCGTGCTATGAACTCCTGTTTGTTCGGGATTATCCTTAGATTTGCATGGGTGAGAGTGGCCCGAGATCGCCGACTCAATAAGCCTCCCATTTTGGGGATAAGACGAGGTAGATAGCTGGGAACATAGTCATGCGAGATGGAATTCACTCCTACCCGCTTTAGGGTTTGGTAGAGAGGTTGTTCCCTTAAGTACTGACTCCGGGTCTTGAACAATGGGCCCACCCTCTCGTTGGCCCGAGAGGGATACGGTTTGTTGGTTGGACCACAAACCAAATTGTTCATTAGAGGATCAGTGGAACTTAAGGAACAAAAAGTAATTACAGGGGTAAAACGGTTTATTTCACCCAGCTGTAATTACGAACAACCTGTGAAGTATCAACTTACTAATCATGGTTATATCGAGTGGACAGAAATATATCTACAGTGAGGAGAGTGCAGCCACTGGGCTTTAGTGGAGTGTCCCGATGGTTAACGAATGTTGATTAGCTAGGCTAAAGAGTTTGGCCGGTTAATCTCGTATTGTTGGAGCTCACGATCTGTAGGTCCATTAGGTTCCCCTTACTAGCTCAGACCATGCCTTGTAACAATTTGAGAGAAAAGAATTTGAATTGTTCAAATTCGAATTTGGGAGAAAACGTTAATTATATGCGATATACTTAACGTTTCATAGCTTAATTATGAATTAAACTATGATAAAGAAGAAGTGGAAATATTTAAATATGATTTAAATATTGGTTCAGTTTAAAACATGAATAGGGATTCATGTTCGATGTTCGTTTTGAGAAATTGGGATTGGTCCAATTATTTAATTTGATATTTGATATTAAATTAAATATTTATTTAAAATTAATTAAATTGTTTAATTAATTATAAATTGATTTTAATTTAAAATTAATTTTATATTAATTTTGAATTAAAATTAAAAGAGAATTCAAATTCATTTGGAAATGAAATATGGACCAAATTCATTACTTAATGAACAAGCTTCTTGTTTAAGCTTATCTTCTATGTGTTGGCTTCTTCACTAAGTAAAAATAGAAGCTTGTGGTTTTCTATATATAGAGAAGTAACACAATGGGAAAGAAGAATGATTTTTGAAAAAAATTCTCTAGCTCTTGGTTTTAAACCTTTACTCATTCTTCTCCCAAATTCTCTCAATCAAAGATCCCACAATCTGTTCCAAGGCCTGAGGATAGTAGGGAAGACTCAAGAGGAGGTCCACAACTGGTTTGTGTTTAAAGAAAGCCCACGGATTAAGAGAATTTTGAGCTACAAAGGTATGTGTTCTTATTCTCTATTTTTCCAGTTTTGAGCATGTTTTTTGTTTGATAAAATTGATCAAATTAGAGTGCTTAAGATCCAAAATTGCTTCCGCATTCTTAATATTAACTCCTTCATAGGGAACGAACTTCTATTTCTAAATCGCCGAACCTCGAATTGTAGATAAGTTTGGTCCACTTAGGTCCAAACATGACGAACAACGCTCTAGGGGAGGAACCTCTTCTTTCTGACTTGCCAAACCTCAAAATGGAGACAAGTTTGGTCTAGTTCGGTCCAAACATGACGAACAACGCTTTACGGGATGAACTTCTTCTTTCTGACTCGCCAAACCTCAAAATGGTGACAAGTTTGGTCCAGTTCGTTCCAAACATTACGAACAATGCTCTAGGGAGGAACTTCTTCTTTCTGAAACGCCAAACACCGAAATGGAGAAAAGTTTGGTCCAGTTCGGTCCAAACATGACGAACAACAATCTAGGCGACTAACATCTTCTTTTTGATTTGCCAAACGTCGAAATGGAGACAAGTTTGGTTCAGTTCGTTCCAAACATTACGAACAATGCTCTAGGGGACGAACTTCTTTTTCTGACTCGCCAAACCTCGAAATGGTGGCAAGTTTGGTCCAATTCGCTCCAAACATTACGAACAATGCTCTGGGGGGCGAACTTCTTCTTTCCGACTCGCCAAACCTCGAAATGGAGACAAGTTTGGTCTAATTCGTTCCAGACATGACGAATAACGCTCTAGGGGATGAACTTCTTCTTTCTGACTCGCCAAACCTCAAAATGGAGACAAGTTTGGTCCAATTCGGTCCAAACAAGACGAACAACGCTCTACGAGACAAACTTCTTCTTTCTGACTCGCCAAACCTTGAAATGGTGACAAGTTTGGACTAGTTCGTTCCAAACATTACGAACAATGCTCTAGGGGACAAACTTTTTCTTTTTGACATGCCAACCTGAAAATGGAGTAAAGTTTTGTCCAGTTAGGTCCAAACATCACGAGCAACGCTCTACGTGACGAACTTCTTCTTTCTGACTTGCCAAACCTCGAAATGGAGACAAGTTTGGTCCAGTTCGGTCCAAACATGACGAACAACACTCAAGGGGACTAAAATCTTCTTTTTGACTCGCCAAACGTCGAAATGGAGACAAGTTTGGTCCAGTTCGTTTCTAACATTACGAACAATTCTCTAGAGGACGAACTTCTTCTTTCTAACTGGCCAAACCTCGAAATGGACACAAGTTTTGTCCAGCTCCATCCAAACATTACGAACAATGCTCTGGGGGGCAAACTTCTTCTTTTCGACTCGTCAAACCTAAAATGGAGACAAGTTTGGTCTAGTTCGGTCCAAACATGATGAACAACACTTTACGGGATGAACTTCTTCTTTATGACTCGCCAAACCTTGAAATGGAGTAAAGTTTGGTCTAGTTCAGGCGAAACATGACGAGCAACGCTCTACGGGACAAACTTCTTCATTTTGACATGCCAAACCTCGAAATGGAGACAAGTTAGGTCCAGTTTGTTCCAAACATGACGAACAATGCTCCAGGGAGGAATTTCTTCTTCTTGAATCGCCAAACCTCAAAATGGAGATAAGTTTGGTCCAGTTAGGTCCAAACATGACGAACAACTCTAGGGGACTAACATTTTCTTTTTTACTAGCCAAACGTTGAAATGGAGACAAGTTTGGTCCAGTTCGTTTCAAACATTACGAACAATGCTCTAGGGGACGAACTTCTTCTTTCTAACTTGCCAAACCTCAAAATGGAGACAAGTTTTGTCCAGTTTCATCCATACATGACGAACAACGCTCTACGGGACGAACTTCTTCTTTCTGACTCGCCAAACTTCAAAATGGAGACAAGTTTGGTCCAGTTCGGTCCAAACACGACGAACAACGCTCTAGGGGACTAACATCTTCTTTCTGACTCGCCAAACCTTGAATGGAGACAAATTTGGTCCAGTTTGGTCCAAAACATGACGAACAATGCTCTAGGGGACGAACTTCTTCTTCCTGACATGCCAACCTGAAAATGGAGTAAAGTTTGGTCCAGTTCGGTCCCAACATGACGAGCAACGCTCTACGGGACGAACTTCTTCTTTCTGACTCGCCAAACCTTGAAATTGAGACAAGTTAGGTCCAGTTCGTTCCAAACATGACGAACAACGATATAGGGAACGAACTTCTCCTTCTGAATCTCCAAACCTCGAATTCTAGACAAGTTTGGTCCACTTAGGTAAAAAAACGGCGAACAATTCTCTAGGGGAGGAACTTGTTCTTTCTGACTCGTCAAACCTCGAAATGGAGACAAGTTTGGTCCAGTTCCGTCCAAACAAGACGAAAAACGCTCTACGGGACGAACTTCTTCTTTCAGACTCGGCAAACCTCGAAATGGAGACAAGTTTGGTCCAGTTCGTTCCAAACATGACGAACAATGATCTAAGGAACGAACTTCTCCTTCTGAATCGCCAAACCTCGAATTGTAGACAAGTTTGGTCCACTTAGGTCCAAACATGACAAACAAGGCTCTTGGGGAGGAACCTCTCCTTTCTGACTCGTCAAACCTTGAAATGGAGACATGTTTGGTCTAGTTCGGTCCAAACATGACGAAAAAAGCTCTATGGGACGAACTTCTTCATTCTGACTCGCTAAACCTCGAAATGGAGACAAATATGGTCCACTTCGGTCCAAATAAGACGAACAACGCTCTAGGGGACGAACTTCTTCTTTCTGACTAGCCAAACCTCGAAACGGAGACAAGTTTGGTCCAGTTCATTCCAAACATTACGAACAACACTCTAGTGGTCGAACTTCTTCTTTCTGACTCGCCAAACGTTGAAATGGCGACAAGTTTGGTCCAGTTCGTTCCAAACATGACGAACAATGCTCTAGGGAACGAACTTCTTCATTTTGACTCGCCAAACCTCGAAATGGAGACAAGTTTTGTTCCGTTCGGTCCAAACATGACGAACAACGATCTAGGGAACGAACTTCTCCTTATGAATCGCCAAACCTCGAATTGTAGACAAGTTTGGTCCACTTAGGTCCAAAAATGACGAACAATGCTCTTGGAGAAGAACCTCATCTTTATGACTCATTAAACTTCGAAATGGAGACAAGTTTGGTCCAGTTCATTCCAAACATGACGAAAAATGCTCTACGAGATGAACTTCTTCATTCTGACTCGCTAAACCTCGAAATGGAGACAAGTTTGGTCCATTTCGATCCAAACATGACGAACAATGTTCTACGAGACGATTTTTTTCTTTTGACTCGCCAAACCACGAAATGGTGACAAGTTTGATCCAGTTCGTTCCAAAAATGACGAACAATTCTCTAGGGAACGAACTTCTTTAGTCTGACTCGCCAAACCTCAAAATAGAGACAAGTTTGGTCCAGTTCAGTACAAACATGACGAACAACGCTGTACGGGACTAACTTCTTCTTTCTGACTCGCCAAACCTCAAAACGGTGGCAAGTTTGGTCTAGTTTGTTCCAAACATTACGAATAATGCTCTAGGGGACAGACTTGTTCTTTCCGACTCGGCAAACCTCGAAATGGAGGCAAGTTTGGTCCAGTTCGGTCCAAACATGACGAACAACGTTCTACTGGACGAACTTCTTCTTTCTGACTCTCCAAACCACGAAATGGCAAGAAGTTTGGTCCAGTTTGTTCTAAACATGACAAACAACGCTCTAGGGGATAAACTTCTTCTTTTTGACTCACCAAACCTCGAATGGGGACAAGTTTGGTCCAGTTCCGTCCAAACATGAAGAACAACGCTCTAGGGGACGAACTTCTCTTTCTGACTCGCCAAACCTCAACTGAAGACACGTTTGGTCTATTTCGGTCCAAACATGACGAACAATGCTCTACGGAATGAACTACTTCTTTCTGACTCGCCAAACCACGAAATAGAGACAAGTTTGTTCCAGTTTGTTCCAAACATGACGAACAACGCTCTAAGGGACGAACTTTTCTTTCTGACTCCCCAAAACTCTACTGAAGATAGGTTTGGTCCAGTTCGGTCCAAACATGACGAACAACGCTATAGGGGACGAACTTCTTATTTCTGACATGCCAAACTTAAAAGGTAGACAAGTTTGCTCAAGTTCGGTCCAACCATGAAGAACAAAGCTCTATGGGACGAACTTCTTCTTTCCGACTCGCCAAACCACTAAATGGAGACAAGTTTCGTTCAGTTCATTCCAAACATGACGAACAATGCTCTAGGGAATGAACTTCTTCATTCTGACTCGCTAAACCTCGAAATAGAGACAAGTTTCGTCCAGTTTGGTCCAAACATGATGAACAATGCCTTAGGGGACGAACTTATTCTTTTTGACTCGCAAAATCTCGAAATGGTTACAAGTTTGGTTCAGTTCATTCCAAACATTACGAACAATGCTCTAGGGGACGAACTTATTTTTTCTGACTCGCCAAACCTCAAAATGGAGACAAGTTTGGTCCAGTTCGGTCCAAACATGACGAACAACGTTCTACGGGACGAACTTCTTCTTTCTGACTCGCCAAACCACGAAATGGTGACAAGTTTGGTCCAGTTCGTTCCGAACATGACGAACAATGCCTTAGGGAATGAACTTCTTCAATCTGACTCGCCAAACCTCGAAATGGTGACAAGTTAGGTCCAGTTCGGTCCAAACATGACGAACAACGCTCTACGGGACAAACTTCTTCTTTCTGACTCGCCAAACGTCAAAATGGTGGCAAGTTTCGTCTAGTTCGTTCCAAACATTACGAACAATGCTCTAGGAGACGAACTTCTTCTTTCTGACTCGCCAAACCTCAAAACAGAGAGAAGTTTGGTCTAGTACATTTCAGACATGACGAACAACGCTCTACGGGACGAACTTCTTCTTTCTGACTTGCCAAACGTCAAAATGGTGGCAAGTTTCATCTAGTTCGTTCCAAACATTACGAACAATGCTCTCGGGGACGAATTTCTTCTTTCTGAATCGCCAAACCTCGAAACGGAGACAAGTTTGGTCCAGTTCGTTCAAAACATGAGGAACAATTCTCTAGAGACAAACTTCTTTATTTTGACTCGCCAAACCTCAAAATGGAGACAAGTTTAGTCCAGTTCGGTCCAAACATGACGAACAACGCTGTACGGGACTAACTTCTTCTTTCTGACTCGCCAAACCTCAAAACGGTGGCAAGTTTGGTCTAGTTCGTTCCAAACATTACAAATAATGCTCTAGGGGACAGACTTGTTCTTTCCGACTCGGCAAACCTCAAAATGGAGACAAGTTTGGACCAGTTCGGTCCAAACATGACGAACAACGTTCTACTGGACGAACTTCTTCTTTCTGACTCTCCAAACCTCGAAATGGCGACAAGTTTGGTCCAGTTCGTTCTAAACATGACTAACAACGCTATAGGGGACAAACTTCTTTTTTTTGACTCACCAAACCTCGAATGGGGACAAGTTTGGTCCAGTTCGGTCCAAACATGACGAACAACGCTCTAGGGGACGAACTTCTTATTTCTGACATGCCAAACTTAAAAGCTAGACAAGTTTGCTCAAGTTCGGTCAGACCATGAGGAACAAAGCTCTATGGGACGAACTTCTTCTTTTCGACTCGCCAAACCACTAAATGGAGACAAGTTTCGTTCAGTTCATTCCACACAGGACGAACAACACTCTAGGGGATGAACTTCTTCTTTCTGACTCACCAAACCTCGAAATGGAGACAAGTTTGGCCCAGTTCAATCCAAACATGACGAACAACGCTCTACGGGATGAACTTCTTCTTTCTGACTCGCCAGACCTAGAATGGGGACAAGTTTGGTCCAGTTCGGTAAAAGATGAGGAACAACACTCTAGGGGGCGAACATCTTCTTTCTGACTCGCGAAACCTCGAATGGAGACAAGGATGGTCCAGTTCGTTCCAAACATTACGAACAATGTTCTAGGGGACGAACATCTTCTTTCTAACTCGCCAAACCTCAAAATGGAGACAAATTTGTTCCAGTTCATTACAAACATGACGAACAATGCTTTAGGGGACGAACTTCTTCTTTCTGAATTGCCAAACCTCGAAATGGACACAAGTTTGACCCAGTTTGGTCCAACCATGACGAACAACACTCTACGAAACGAACTTCTTCTTTCTGACTCGCAAAACCTCGAAATTGAGACACGTTTGGTCCAGTTCGGTCTAAACATGACGAACAACGCTCTAGGGGACCAAATTCTTCTTTTTGACTCTGCCAAACCTCAAAATGGAGACAAGTTTGGTCTAGTTCGTTCCAAACATGACGAACAACGCTCTAGGGGACGAACTTTTTGTTTCTGACTCACCAAACCTCGAATGGAGACAAGTTTGGTCCAATTCCGTCCAAACATGAGGAACAACACTCTAGGGATCGAACATTTCTTTCCGAATCGCCCAACGTCGAAATGGAGACAAGTTTGGTCCAGTTTGGTCCAAAGATGACTAACAACACTCTACGGGACGACCTTCTTGTTTCTCACTCACCAAACCTCGAATGGAGAAAAGTTTGGTCCAGTTCTATCCAAACATGACGAACAACACTCTAGCGGACGAACTTCTCTTTCTGACTCGCCAAACCTCAAAATGGACACAAGATTGGTCAAGTTCGGTCCAAACATGACGAACAACGCTCTAGGGGAAGAACTTCTCTTTCTGACTCGCCAATCCTCGAAAGGGACACAAGTTTGGTCCAGTTTGGTTCAAACATGACGAACAATGCTCTACGGGAAGAACTTCTCTTTCTGACTCGCCAAAACTCGAAACGGACACCAGTTTGGTCCAGTTCGGTCCAAACATGACGAACAACGCTCTAGGGGACGAACTTCTCTTTCTGACTCGCCAAACCTAGAAATGGAGATAAGTTTGGTCCAGTTCGTTCCAAACATGACGAACAATGCTCCAGAGGATGAACTTATCTTTCTTACTCGCAAAACCTCGAAATGGACACAAGTTTGGTCAAGTTCGGTCCAAACATGACGAACAACGCTCTAGGGGACGAACTTCTCTTTCTGACTTGCTAAACCTCGAAATGGAGACAAGTTTGGTCCAGTTCGGACCAAACATGACGAACAACGCTCTAGGAGAAGAACTTCTATTTCTGACTCGCCAAACCTCGAAAGGGACACAAGTGTGGTCCAGTTCGGTCCAACAATGACGAACAATGCTCTAGGGTACGAACTTCTCTTTCTGACTTGCCATACCTCGAAATGGAAACAAGTTTGGTCCAGTTCGGTCCAACCATGATGAACAACGCTCTAGTGGAAGAACTTATCTTTCTGACTCGCTAAATTTCGAAAGGGACACAAGTTTGGTCCAGTTCGGTCCAAACATGACGAACAATGCTCTAGAGCACGCACTAATCTTTAGGACTCGTTAAATGTCGAAATGGAGACAAGTTTGGTCCAGTTCGGTCCAAACATGACCAACAACGCTCTAGGGGAAGAACTTCTCTTTCTAATTCACCAAACCTCGAAACGGACACAAGTTTGGTCTAGTTCGGTCCAAACATGACAAACAACGCTCTAGGGGACGAACTTCTCTTTCTGACTCGCCAAACCTCGAAATGGAGATAAGTTTGGTCCAGTTCGTTTCAAACATGACGAACAATGCTCTAGAGGACGCACTTATCTTTCTTACTCGCCAAACCTCAAAATGGACACAAGTTTGGTCAAGTTCGGTCCAAACATGACGAACAACACTCTAGGGGACGAACTTCCCTTTATGACTCGCTAAATCTCAAAATGCAGACAAGTTTGGTTCAGTTCGGTCCAAACATGACCAACAACTCTCTAGGGGAAGAACTTCTCTTTCTGACTCGCCAAACCTCGAAAGGGACACAAGTTTGGTCCATATCCGTCGAAACATGACGAACAATGCTCTACGGGAAGAACATCTCTTTCTGACTCGCCAAACCTCGAAACGTACACAAGTTTGGTCCCGTTCGGTCCAAACATGACGAACAACGGTCTAGGGGACAAACTTCTCTTTCTGCCTCGCCAAACCTCGAAATGGAGATAAGATTGGTCCAATTCGTTCCAAACATGACGAACAATGCTCTAGGGGATGAACTTATCTTTCTTATTTGCCAACCTCGAAATGGACACAAGTTTGGTCAAGTTCGGTCCAAACATGACGAACAACGCTCTAGGGGACGAACTTCTCTTTTTGACTTGCTCAACCTCGAAATGAAGACAAGTTTCGTTCAGTTCGGTCGAAACATGACGAACAACGCTCTAGGGGAAAAACTTCTCTTTCTAACTCGCCCAACCTCGAAAGGGACACAAGTTTGGTCCAGTTCGGTCCAAACATGACGAACAACGCTCTAGCCTACGAAGTTCTCTTTCTAACTCGCTAAACCTTGAAATGGACACAAGTTTGGTCCAGTTCGGTCCAAACATGACGAACAACGCTCTAGGGGAATAACTTATCCTTCTGACTCAACAAAGCTCGAAATGAAGACAACTTTGATCCAGTTCGGTCCAAACATGACGAATAACGCTCTAGAGGACGAAGTTCTATTTCTGACTCGCCAAACCACGAAATGGAGACAAGTTTGGTCCAGTTCGGTCCAAACATGACGAACCTCGCTATAGGGGAAGAACTTCTCTTTGTGACTCGCCAAGCCTCGAAAGGGACACAAGTTTGGTCCAGTTCGGTACAAACATGACGAACAACGCTGTAGGGGACGAACTTCTCTTTCTGACTCGCGAAACCTCGAAATGGAGACAAGTTTAGTCCAGTACGGTCCAAACATGACGAACAACGCTCTAGGGGCCAAACTTCTCTTTCTTACATGCCAAACCTCGAAATGGAGACAGGTGTGGTCCAGTTCGTTCCAAACATGACGAACAACTCTCTAAGGGAAGAACTTCTCCTTCTGACTCTCCAAACCTCGAAATGGAGACAACTTTGTTCCAGTTCGTGCCAAACATGACGAACAACGCTTTAGGGGAAGAACTTCTCTTTGTGACTCACCAAACCTCGAAAGGGACACAAGTTTGGTCAAGTTCGGTCCAAACATGGAGAACAACGTTCTAGGGAACGAACTTCTCTTTCTCACTCGCCAAACCTCGAAATGGAGACAAGTTTATTCCAGTACTGTCCAAACATGACGAACAATGCTCTAGGCGACGAACTTCTTTTTCTGACATGCCAAACCCGCAATGGACGTAAGTTTGGTCCAGATCGGTCAAATATGACGAACAATGCTCTAGGGGAAGAACTTCTCCTTCTAACTCTCCAAAGCTCGAAATGGAGACATCTTTGGTCCAGCTCGGTTCAAACATGACGAACAACGCTCTACGAGAAGAACTTCTCGTTCTAACTCTCCAAAGCTCGAAATTGAGACAACTTTGGTGCAATTCGGTCCAAACATGACGAACAACGCTCTAGGGGCCGAACTTCTCTTTCTGACTCGCCAAACCTCGAAATGGAGATAAGATTGGTCCAGTTCCTTCCAAACATGACGAACAATGCTCTAGGGGACGAACTTATCTTTCTTACTCGCCAAACCTCGAAATGGACACAAGTTTGGTCAAGTTAGGTTCAAACATGACGAACAAGGCTGTAGGGGACGAACTTCTCTTTCTAACTCGCTAAACCTCAAAATGGAGATAAGTTTCGTCCAGTTCGGTCCATACACGACGAACAACTCTCTAGAGGAAGAACTTCTCCTTCTGACTCTCCAAACCTCCAAATGGAGAAAACTTTGGTCCAGTTCGGTCCAAACATGACGAACAATGCTCTAGGGGACGAAGTTCTCTTTCTGACCTGGGAAACCTCGAAATGGAGACAAGTTTGGTCCAGTTCGTTCCAAACAGGACGAACAACGCTCTAGGGGACGAACTTCTCTTTCTCACTCGCCAAACCTCGAAATGGAGACAAGTTTGGTCCAGTTCGTTCCAAACAGGACGATTAACGCTCTAGGGAACGAACTTCTCTTTCTAACTTGCCAAACCCCGAAATGGAGACAAGTTTGGACCAATTCGTTCAAAACATGACGACAACACTCTAGGGGACGAACTTCTCTTTCTGACTCGCCAAACCTCGAAATGGAGACAAGTTTTGTCCAGTTCGTTCCAAACAGGACGAACAACGCTCTAAGGGACGAACTTCTCTTTGTGACTCTCCAAACCTCGAAATGGAGACAAGTTTGTTTTAGTTCGGTCCAGACATGACGAACAACGCTCTAGGGGACGAACTTCTCTTTCTAACTCGCCAAACCTCGAAATGGAAACAAGTTTGGTCCAGTTCGTTCCAAACAGGACGATCAACGCTCTAGGGAACGAACTTCTCTTTCTAACTTGCCAAACCCCGAAATTTAGACAAGTTTGGACCAATTCGTTCAAAACATGACGACAACACTCTAGGGGACGAACTTCTCTTTCTGACTCAGCAAACCTCGAAATGGAGACAAGTTTTGTCCAGTTCGTTCCAAACAGGACGAACAACGCTCTAAGGGACAAACTTCTCTTTGTGACTCTCCAAACCTCGAAATGGAGACAAGTTTGTTCTAGTTCGGTCCAGACATGACGAACAACGCTCTAGGGGACGAACTTCTCTTTCTGACTCGCCAAACCTCGAAATGGAGACAAGTTTGATCCAGTTCGGTCCAAACATGACGAACAACTCTCTAGAGGACGAACTTTTCTTTCTAACTCGCGAAACCTGGAAATGGAGACAAGTTTGGTCCAGTTCGTTCCAAACAGGACGAACAACGCTCTAGGGGACGAACTTCTCTTTCTGACTCGCGAAACCTCAAAATGGAGACAAATTTGGTCCAGTTCGGTCCAAACATGATGAACAACGCTCTAGGGGACGAACTTCTCTTTCTGACTGGCCAAACCTCGAAATGGAGACAAGTTTAATCATGTTCGGTCCAAACATGACGAACAACGCTCTAGGGGACGAACTTCTCTTTTTGACTCGCTAAACCTTGAAATGGAGACATGTTTGGTCCAGTTCGATCCAAACAGGACGAACAATGATCCAGGGGATGAATTTCACTTTCTAACTCTCCAAACCTCGAAATGGAGACAAGTTTTGTCCAGTTCGGTCCAAACATGACGAACAACGCTCTAGGGGACGAACTTCTCTTTCTGACTCTCCAAACCTCGAAATGGATACAAGTTTGGTAATGTTCATTCCAAATAGGACGAATAACGCTCTAGGGGACGAACTTCTCTTTCTCACTCGAAAACCTCGAAATGGAGACAAGTTTGGTCCAGTTCATAACAAACAGGACGAAAAACGCTCTAGGGAACAAACTTCTCTTTCAGACTTGCCAAACCCCGAAATGGAGACAAGTTTGGTCCAATTCGGTCCAAACATGAGGAACAACGCTCTAGGCGACGGACTTCTCTTTCTGGCTCGCCAAACCTCGAAATGGAGACAAGTTTGGTACAGTTCGGTGCAAACATGTCGAACAATGTTCTAGGGGACGAACATCTCTTTCTTACTTGCCAAACCTCGAAATGGAGACAAATTTGGTCCAGTTCCTTCCAAATAGGGCGAACAACGCTCCAAGAAACGAACTTCTCTTTCTGACTCGCCAAACCTCGAAATGGAGACAAGTTTGGTCCAGTATGGTCCAAACATGACCAACAATGCTCTAGGGGACGAACTTCTCTTTCTGGCTCGCCAAACCTCGAAATCGAGAAAAGTGTGGTTCATTTCCGTATAAACATGACGAACAACGCTCTAGGGGACGAACTTCTCTTTCTTACTCTCCAAACCTCGAAATAGAGACAAGTTTTGTCCAGTTCGTTCCAAGCAGGACGAACAGCACTCTAGGGAACGAACTTCTCTTTCTAACTTGCAAAACGTCGAAATGGAGACAAGTTTGGTGCAGTTCAGTCTAAACATCACGAACAACACTCTAAAGGACGAACTTCTCTTTCTGACTCGTGAAACCTCGAAATGGAGACCAGTTTCGTCCAGTTTGTTCCGAATAGGACGAACAACGCTCTAGGGAACAAACTTCTCTTTCTGGCTTGCCAAACCTCGAAATGGATACAAGTTTGATCCAGTTCGGTCTAAACATGACGAAAAACGCTGTAGGGGACGAATTGGACCGAATTGGACGAAAATTGTCTCCATTTCGAAGATGGCTAGTCAGAAAGAGAAGCTCGTCCCCTAGAGCGTTGTTTGTCATATTTGGACCGAAATGGACCAAACTTGTTTCCATTTCGAGGTTTGGCGAGTCAGAAAGTGAAGTTCGTCCCCTAGAGCGTTGTTCATCATGTTTGGACTGAAATGGACCAAACTTGTCTCCATTTCAATGTTTGGCGAGTCAGAAAGAGAAGTTCGTCCCCTAGAGCGTTGTTCGTCATGTTTGGACCGAACTGGACCAAAATTGTTTCCATTTCGAGGTTTGGGGAGTCAGAAAGTGAAGTTTGTCCCCTAGAGCGTTGTTCGTCGTGTTTGGATCGAACTGGACAAAACTTGTCTCCATTTAGAGGTTTGGCGAGTATGGAAGATAAGTTTGTCCCCTAGATCGTTGTTTCATCATATTTGGACCGAACTGGACGAAACTTGTCTCCATTTCGAGGTTTGGTGAGTCAGAAAGTGAAGTTCGTCCCCTAGAGCGTTGTTCGTCATGTTTGGACCGAACTGGACCAAACTTGTCTACATTTCGAGGTTTGGCTAGTCAGAAAGAGAAGTTCGTCCCCTTGAGCGTTGTTCGTCCTGTTTCTAACGAACTGAACCAAACTTGTCTCCATTTCGAGGTTTGGCGAGTCAGAAATAGAAATTCTCCCCTAGAGCGTTGTTCGTCATGTTTGGAATGAACTGGACGAAACTTGTCTCCATTTAGAGGTTTGGCGAGTATGGAAGATAAGTTCGTCCCCTAGATCGTTGTTTCATCATATTTGGACCGAACTGGACGAAACTTGTCTCCATTTCAAGGTTTGGCGACTCAGAAAGTGAAGTTCGTCCCCTAGAGTGTTGTTCGTCATGTTTGGACCGAACTGGACCAAACTTGTCTCCATTTTGAGGTTTGGCGAGTAAGAAAGAGAAGTTTGTCCCCTTGAGCGTTGTTCGTCATGTTTCGACCGAAGTTGACCAAACTTGTCTCATTTCGAGGTTTGGCTAGTCAGAAGGAGAAGTTCATCCCATAGAGCATTTTTCGTCATGTTTGGACCGAATTGGACGAAAATTGTCTCCATTTCGAGGTTTGGCTAGTCAGAAAGAGAAGCTCGTCCCCTAGCGGGTTCTTTGTCACATTTGGACCGAAATGGACCAAACTTGTTTCCATTTCGAGGTTTGGCGAGTCATAAAGAGAAGTTCGTCCACTAGAGCATTGTTCGTCATGTTTGGACCGAACTAGACCAAACTTGTCTCCATTTCGAGATTTGGCGAGTCAGAAAGAGAAGTTGGTCCCCTAGAGCGTTGTTCGTCATGTTTGGACCGAAATGGACAAAACTTGTCTCCATTTCGAGGTTTGGCGAGTCAGAAAGAGAAGATCGTTCCCTTGAGTGGTGTTCGTCCTGTTTGGAACGGACTGGACCAAACTTGTCTCCAATTCGAGGATTGGAGAGTCAGAAATACAAGTTCGTCCCCTAGAGCGTTGTTCGTCATGTTTGGAACGAACTGGACGAAACTTGTCTCCATTTCAAGGTTTGGCGACTCAGAAAGTGAAATTCGTCCCCTAGAGTGTTGTTCGTCATGTTTGGACCGAACTGGACCAAACTTGTCTCCATTTTGAGGTTTGGGGAGTAAGAAAGTGAAGTTTGTCCCCTAGAGCGGTTTTCGTCATGTTTCGACCGAAGTTAACCAAACTTGTCTCCATTTCGAGGTTTGGCGAGTCAGAAGGAGAAGTTCATCCCATAGAGCATTTTTCGTCATGTTTGGACCGAATTGGACGAAAATTATCTCCATTTCGAGGTTTGGCTAGTCAGAAAGAGAAGTTCGTCCCATAGAGGGTTCTTTGTCACATTTGGACCGAACTGGACCAAACTTGTTTCCATTTTGAGGTTTGGCGAGTCATAAAGAGAAGTTCGTCCACTAGAGCATTGTTCGTCATGTTTGGACCGAACTAGACCAAACTTGTCTCCATTTCGAGGTTTGGCGATTCAGAAAGAGAAGTTCGTCCCCTAGAGCGTTGTTCGTCGTGTTTGGAACGAACTGGACGAAACTTGTCTCCATTTCGAGGTTTGGCGACTCAGAAAGAGAAGTTCGTCCCCTAGAGCGTTGTTCGTCATGTTTGGACCGAAATGGACCAAACTTGTCTTCATTTCGAGGTTTCGCGAGTCATAATGTGAAGTACGTCGCCTAGAGCATTGTTCGTCATGTTTGGACCGAACTAGACCAAACTTGTCTCCATTTCGAGGTTTGGCGAGTCAGAAAGATAAGTTCGTCCCGTAGAGCATTGTTCGTCATGTTTTGACCGAAATGGACGAAACTTGTCTTCATTTCGAGGTTTGGCGAGTCATAAAGAAAAGTTCGTCCCTTAGAGCGTTGTTCGTCATGTTTTGACCAAAATGGACCAAACTTGTCTCCATTTCGAGGTTTGGCGAGTCATAAAGAGAAGGTTGTACCCTAGAGCATTGGTCGTCATGTTTGGACCGAACTGGACCAAACTTGTCTCCATTTCGAGGTTTGGCGAGTCAGAAAGAGAAGTTCGTCCCCTAGAGCGTTGTTCGTCATGTTTGGACTGAAATGGACCAAACTTGTCTCCATTTCGAGGTTTCGCGAGTCAGAAAGTGAAGTTCGTCCCCTAGAGCGTTTTTCGTCATGTTTGGACCGAACTGGACCAAACTTGTCTCCATTTCGAGATTTGGCGAGTCAGAAAGACAAGTTCGTCCCCTAGAGCATTGTTCGTCATGTTTGGACCGAAATGGACGAAACTTGTCTTCATTTCTAGGTTTGGCGAGTCATAAAGAAAAGTTCGTCCCTTAGAGCGTTGTTCTTCATGTTTTGACCAAAATGGACAAAACTTGTCTCCATTTCGAGGTTTGGCGAGTCATAAAGAGAAGTTCGTCCGCTAGAGCATTGTTCGTCATGTTTGGACCGAACTGGAGCAAACTTGTCTCCATTTCGAGGATTGGCGAGTCAGAAAGAGAAGTTCGTCCCCTAGAGCGTTGTTCGTCATGTTTGGACCGAAATGGACCAAACTTGTCTCCATTTCGAGGCTTGGCGAGTCAGAAAGAGAAGTTCGTCCCATAGAGCATTGTTCGTCATGTTTGGACCGAAATGGACCAAACTTGTCTCCATTTCGAGGTTTGGCGAGTCAGAAAGAGAAGTTCGTCCCCTAGAGCATTGTTCGTCATGTTTGGACCGAAATGGACCAAACTTGTCTCCATTTCGAGGTTTGGCGAGTCAGAAAGAGAAGTTCGTCCCCTAGAGCGTTTTTCGTCATGTTTGGACCGAACTGGACAAAACTTGTCTGCATTTCGAGGTATGGCGAGTCATAAAGTAAAGTTCGTCCCCTAGAGCATTGTTCGTCATGTTTGGACCGAAATGGACCAAACTTGTCTCCATTTCGAGGTTTGGCGAGTCAGAAAGAGAAGTTCGTCCCCTAGAGCGTTTTTCGTCATGTTTGGACCGAACTAGACCAAACTTGTCTGCATTTCGAGGTTTGGCGAGTCATAAAGAGAAGTTCGTCCCCTAGAGCATTGTTCGTCATGTTTGGTCCGAACTAGACCAAACTTGTCTCCATTTCGAGGTTTGGCGAGTCAGAAAGAGAAGTTCGTCCCCTAGAGCGTTGTTCGTCATGTTGGGACCGAAATGGACCAGACTTGTCTCCATTTCGAGGTTTGGCGAGTCAGAAAGAGAAGTTCGTCCCATAGAGCATTGTTCGTCATGTTTGGACCGAAATGGACCAAACTTGTCTCCATTTCGAGGTTTGGCGAGTCAGAAAGAGAAGTTCGTCCCATAGAGCATTGTTCGTCATGTTTGGACCGAAATGTACGAAACTTGTCTCCATTTTGAGGTTTGGCGAGTAATAAAGAAAAGTTCCTCCCTTAGAGCGTTGTTCGTCATGTTTGGACCGAAATGGACGGAACTTGTCTCAATGTCGAGGTTTGGCAAGTCATAAAGAAAAGTTCGTCCCTTAGAGCGTTGTTCGTCATGTTTGCACCGAAATGGACCAAACTTGTCTGCATTTCGAGGTTTGGCGAGTCATAAAGAGAAGTTCGTCCCCTAGAGCGTTGTTCGTCATGTTTGGACCGAAATGGACCAAACTTGTCTCCATTTCGAGGCTTGGCGAGTCAGAAAGAGAAGTTCGTCCCATAGAGCATTGTTCGTCATGTTTGGACCGAAATGGACCAAACTTGTCTCCATTTCGAGGTTTGGCGAGTCAGAAAGAGAAGTTCGTCCCCTAGAGCATTGTTCGTCATGTTTGGACCGAAATGGACCAAACTTGTCTCCATTTCGAGGTTTGGCGAGTCAGAAAGAGAAGTTCGTCCCCTAGAGCGTTTTTCGTCATGTTTGGACCGAACTGGACAAAACTTGTCTGCATTTCGAGGTATGGCGAGTCATAAAGTAAAGTTCGTCCCCTAGAGCATTGTTCGTCATGTTTGGACCGAAATGGACCAAACTTGTCTCCATTTCGAGGTTTGGCGAGTCAGAAAGAGAAGTTCGTCCCCTAGAGCGTTTTTCGTCATGTTTGGACCGAACTAGACCAAACTTGTCTGCATTTCGAGGTTTGGCGAGTCATAAAGAGAAGTTCGTCCCCTAGAGCATTGTTCGTCATGTTTGGTCCGAACTAGACCAAACTTGTCTCCATTTCGAGGTTTGGCGAGTCAGAAAGAGAAGTTCGTCCCCTAGAGCGTTGTTCGTCATGTTGGGACCGAAATGGACCAAACTTGTCTCCATTTCGAGGTTTGGCGAGTCAGAAAGAGAAGTTCGTCCCATAGAGCATTGTTCGTCATGTTTGGACCGAAATGGACCAAACTTGTCTCCATTTCGAGGTTTGGCGAGTCAGAAAGAGAAGTTCGTCCCATAGAGCATTGTTCGTCATGTTTGGACCGAAATGTACGAAACTTGTCTCCATTTCGAGGTTTGGCGAGTAATAAAGAAAAGTTCCTCCCTTAGAGCGTTGTTCGTCATGTTTGGACCGAAATGGACGGAACTTGTCTCAATGTCGAGGTTTGGCAAGTCATAAAGAAAAGTTCGTCCCTTAGAGCGTTGTTCGTCATGTTTGCACCGAAATGGACCAAACTTGTCTGCATTTCGAGGTTTGGCGAGTCATAAAGAGAAGTTCGTCCCCTAGAGCGTTGTTCGTCATGTTTGGACCGAACTGGACCAAACTTGTCTCCATTTCGAGATTTCGCGAGTCAGAAAGAGAAGTTCGTCCCCTAGAGCATTGTTCGTCATGTTTTGGACCGAACTGGACCAAACTTGTCTCCATTTCGAGGATTGGCAAGTCAGAAAGAGAAGTTCGTCCCTTAGAGCGTTGTTCGTCATGTTTGGACCGAAATGGACCAAACTTGTCTCCATTTCGAGGTTTGGCGAGTCAGAAAGAGAAGTTCGTCCCATAGAGCATTGTTCGTCATGTTTGGACCGAAATGTACGAAACTTGTCTCCATTTCGATGTTTGGCGAGTAATAAAGAAAAGTACCTCCCTTAGAGCATTGTTCGTCATGTTTGGACCGAAATGGACGGAACTTGTCTCCATGTCGAGGTTTGGCAAGTAATAAAGAAAAGTTCGTCCCTTAGAGCGTTGTTCGTCATGTTTGCACCGAAATGGACCAAACTTGTCTGCATTTCGAGGTTTAGCGAGTCATAAAGAGAAGTTCGTCCCCTAGAGCATTGTTCGTCATGTTTGGACCGAACTGGACCAAACTTGTCTCCATTTCGAGGTTTGGCGAGTCAGATAGAGAAGTTCGTCCCCTAGAGCGTTGTTCGTCATGTTTGGACCGAAATGGACCAAACTTGTCTCCATTTCGAGGTTTGGCGAGTCAGAAAGTGAAGTTCGTCCCCTAGAGCGTTGTTCGTCATGTTTGGACCGAACTGGACCAAACTTGTCTCCATTTCGAGATTTGGCGAGTCAGAAAGACAAGTTCGTCCCCTAGAGCATTGTTCGTCATGTTTTGATCGAAATGGAAGAAACTTGTCTTTATTTCGAGGTTTGGCGAGTCATAAAGAAAAGCTCGTCCCTTAGAGCGTTGTTCGTCATGTTTTGACCAAAATGAACAAAACTTGTCTCCATTTCGAGGTTTGGCGAGTCATAAAGAGAAGTTCGTCCCCTAGAGCATTGTTCGTCATGGTTGGACCGAACTGGACCAAACTTGTCTCCATTTCGAGGTTTGGCGAGTCAGAAAGAGAAGTTCGTCCCCTAGAGCATTGTTCGTCATGTTTGGACCGAAATGGACCAAACTTGTCTCCATTTCGAGGTTTGGCGAGTCAGAAAGAGAAGTTCGTCCCCTAGAGCGTTTTTCGTCATGTTTGGACCGAACTGGACAAAACTTGTCTGCATTTCGAGGTATGGCGAGTCATAAAGTAAAGTTCGTCCCCTAGAGCATTGTTCGTCATGTTTGGACCGAAATGGACCAAACTTGTCTCCATTTCGAGGTTTGGCGAGTCAGAAAGAGAAGTTCGTCCCCTAGAGCGTTTTTCGTCATGTTTCGACCGAACTGGACAAAACTTGTCTGCATTTCGAGGTTTGGCGAGTCATAAAGAGAAGTTCGTCCCCTAGAGCATTGTTCGTCATGTTTGGTCCGAACTAGACCAAACTTGTCTCCATTTCGAGGTTTGGCGAGTCAGAAAGAGAAGTTCGTCCCCTAGAGCGTTCTTCGTCATGTTGGGACCGAAATGGACCAAACTTGTCTCCATTTCGAGGTTTGGCGAGTCAGAAAGAGAAGTTCGTCCCATAGAGCATTGTTCGTCATGTTTGGACTGAAATGGACCAAACTTGTCTCCATTTCGAGGTTTGGCGAGTCAGAAAGAGAAGTTCGTCCCATAGAGCATTGTTCGTCATGTTTGGACCGAAATGTACGAAACTTGTCTCCATTTCGAGGTTTGGCGAGTAATAAAGAAAAGTTCCTCCCTTAGAGCGTTGTTCGTCATGTTTGGACCGAAATGGACGGAACTTGTCTCCATGTCGAGGTTTCGCAAGTCATAAAGAAAAGTTCGTCCCTTAGAGCGTTGTTCGTCATGTTTGCACCGAAATGGACCAAACTTGTCTGCATTTCGAGGTTTGGCGAGTCATAAAGAGAAGTTCGTCCCCTAGAGCGTTGTTCGTCATGTTTGGACCGAACTGGACCAAACTTGTCTCCATTTCGAGATTTCGCGAGTCAGAAAGACAAGTTCGTCCCCTAGAGCATTGTTCGTCATGTTTTGACCGAAATGGACGAAACTTGTCTTCATTTCGTGGTTTGGCGAGTCATAAAGAAAAGCTCGTCCCTTAGAACGTTGTTCGTCATGTTTTGACCAAAATGGACCAAACTTGTCTCCATTTCGAGGTTTGGCGAGTCAGAAAGAGAAGTTCGTCCCCTAGAGCATTGTTCGTCATGTTTGGTCCGAAATGGACCAAACTTGTCTCCATTTCGAGGTTTGGCGAGTCAGAAAGACAAGTTCGTCCCCTAGAGCATTGTTTGTCATGTTTTGATCGAAATGGACGAAACTTGTCTTCATTTCGAGGTTTGGCGAGTCATAAAGAAAAGCTCGTCCCTTAGAGCGTTGTTCGTCATGTTTTGACCAAAATGGACAAAACTTGTCTCCATTTCGAGGTTTGGCGAGTCATAAAGAGAAGTTCGTCCCCTAGAGCATTGTTCGTCATGTTTGGACCGAACTGGACCAAACTTGTCTCCATTTCGAGGTTTGGCGAGTCAGAAAGAGAAGTTCGTCCCCTAGAGCATTGTTCGTCATGTTTGGACCGAAATGGACCAAACTTGTCTCCATTTCGAGGTTTGGCGAGTCAGAAAGAGAAGTTCGTCCCCTAGAGCATTGTTCGTCATGTTTGGACCGAACTGGACCAAACTTGTCTCCATTTCGAGGATTGGCAAGTCAGAAAGAGAAGTTCGTCCCCTAGAGCGTTATTCGTCATGTTTGGACCGAAATGGACCAAACTTGTCTCCATTTCGAAGTTTAGCGAGTCAGAAAGAGAAGTTCGTCCCATAGAGCATTGTTCGTCATGTTTGGACCGAAATGTACGAAACTTGTCTCCATTTCGAGGTTTGGCGAGTTATAAAGAAAAGTTCCTCCCTTAGAGCGTTGTTCGTCATGTTTGGACCGAAATGGACGGAACTTGTCTCCATGTCGAGGTTTGGCAAGTCATAAAGAAAAGTTCGTCCCTTAGAGCGTTGTTCGTCATGTTTGCACCGAAATGGACCAAACTTGTCTGCATTTCGAGGTTTGGCGAGTCATAAAGAGAAGTTCGTCCCCTAGAGCATTGTTCGTCTTGTTTGGACCGAACTGGACCAAACTTGTCTCCATTTCTAGGTTTGGCGACTCAGATAGAGAAGTTCGTCCCCTAAAGCGTTGTTCGTCATGTTTGGACCGAAATGGACCAAACTTGTCTCCATTTCGAGGTTTGGCGAGTCAGAAAGTGAAGTTCATCCCCTAGAGCGTTGTTCGTCATGTTTGGACCGAACTGGACCAAACTTGTCTCCATTTCGAGATTTGGCGAGTCAGAAAGACAAGTTCGTCCCCTAGAGCATTGTTCGTCATGTTTTGATCGAAATGGAAGAAACTTGTCTTCATTTCGAGGTTTGGCGAGTCATTAAGAAAAGCTCGTCCCTTAGAGCGGTGTTCGTCATGTTTTGACCAAAATGGACAAAACTTGTCTCCATTTCGAGGTTTGGCGAGTCATAAAGAGAAGTTCGTCCCCTAGAGCATTGTTCGTCATGTTTGGACCGAACTGGACCAAACTTGTCTCCATTTCGAGGTTTGGCGAGTCAGAAAGAGAAGTTCGTCCCCTAGAGCATTGTTCGTCATGTTTGGACCGAAATGGACCAAACTTGTCTCCATTTCGAGGTTTGGCGAGTCAGAAAGAGAAGTTCGTCCCCTAGAGCGTTTTTCGTCATGTTTGGACCGAACTGGACAAAACTTGTCTGCATTTCGAGGTATGGCGAGTCATAAAGTAAAGTTCGTCCCCTAGAGCATTGTTCGTCATGTTTGGACCGAAATGGACCAAACTTGTCTCCATTTCGACGTTTGGCGAGTCAGAAAGAGAAGTTCGTCCCCTAGAGCGTTTTTCGTCATGTTTGGACCGAACTGGACCAAACTTGTCTGCATTTCGAGGTTTGGCGAGTCATAAAGAGAAGTTCGTCCCCTAGAGCATTTTTCGTCATGTTTGGTCCGAACTAGACCAAACTTGTCTCCATTTCGAGGTTTGGCGAATCAGAAAGAGAAGTTCGTCCCCTAGAGCGTTGTTCGTCATGTTGGGACCGAAATGGACCAAACTTGTCTCCATTTCGAGGTTTACCGAGTCAGAAAGAGAAGTTCGTCCCATAGAGCATTGTTCGTCATGTTTGGACCGAAATGGACCAAACTTGTCTCCATTTCGAGGTTTGGCGAGTCAGAAAGAGAAGTTCGTCCCATAGAGCATTGTTCGTCATGTTTGGACCGAAATGTTCGAAACTTGTCTCCATTTCGAGGTTTGGCGAGTAATAAAGAAAAGTTCCTCCCTTAGAGCGTTGTACGTCATGTTTGGACCGAAATGGACGGAACTTGTCTCCATGTCGAGGTTTGGCAAGTCATAAAGAAAAGTTCGTCCCTTAGAGCGTTGTTCGTCATGTTTGCACCGAAATGGACCAAACTTGTCTGCATTTCGAGGTTTGGCGAGTCATAAAGAGAAGTTCGTCCCCTAGAGCGTTGTTCGTCATGTTTGGACCGAACTGGACCAAACTTGTCTCCATTTCGAGATTTCGCGAGTCAGAAAGACAAGTTCGTCCCCTAGAGCATTGTTCGATATGTTTTGACCGAAATGGACGAAACTTGTCTTCATTTCGAGGTTTGGCGAGTCATTAAGAAAAGCTCGTCCCTTAGAGCGTTGTTCGTCATGTTTTGACCAAAATGGACCAAACTTGTCTCCATTTCGAGGTTTGGCGAGTCAGAAAGAGAAGTTCGTCCCCTAGAGCATTGTTCGTCATGTTTGGACCGAAATGGACCAAACTTGTCTCCATTTCGAGGTTTGGCAAGTCAAAAAGACAAGTTCGTCCCCTAGAGCATTGTTTGTCATGTTTTGATCGAAATGCACGAAACTTGTCTTCATTTCGGGGTTTGGCGAGTCATAAAGAAAAGCTCGTCCCTTAGAGCGTTGTTCGTCATGTTTTGACCAAAATGGACAAAACTTGTCTCCATTTCGAGGTTTGGCGAGTCATAAAGAGAAGTTCGTCCCCTAGAGCATTGTTCGTCATGTTTGGACCGAACTGGACCAAACTTGTCTCCATTTCGAGGTTTGGCGAGTCAGAAAGAGAAGCTCGGCCCCTAGAGCATTGTTCGTCATGTTTGGACCGAAATGGACCAAACTTGTCTCCATTTCGAGGTTTGGCGAGTCAGAAAGAGAAGTTCGTCCCCTAGAGAGTTTTTCGTCATGTTTGGACCGAACTGGACAAAACTTGTCTGCATTTCGAGGTATGGCGAGTCATAAAGTAAAGTTCGTCCCCTAGAGCATTGTTCGTCATGTTTGGACCGAAATGGACCAAACTTGTCTCCATTTCGAGGTTTGGCGAGTCAGAAAGAGAAGTTCGTCCCCTAGAGCGTTTTCCGTCATGTTTGGACCGAACTGGACCAAACTTGTCTGCATTTCGAGGTTTGGCGAGTCATAAAGAGAAGTTTGTCCCCTAGAGCATTGTTCGTCATGTTTGGTCCGAACTAGACCAAACTTGTCTCCATTTCGAGGTTTCGCGAGTAAGAAAGAGAAGTTCGTCCCCTAGAGCGTTGTTCGTCATGTTGGGACCGAAATGGAACAAACTTGTCTCCATTTGGAGGTTTGGCGAGTCAGAAAGAGAAGTTCGTCCCTAGAGCGTTTTTCGTCATGTTTGGACCGAACTGGACCAAACTTGTCTGCATTTCGAGGTTTGGCGAGTCATAAAGAGAAGTTCGTCCCCTAGAGCATTGTTCGTCATGTTTGGACCGAACTGGACCAAACTTGTCTCCATTTTGAGGTTTGGCAAGTCAGAAAGAGAAGTTCGTCCCCTAGAGCATTGTTCGTCATGTTTGGACCGAAATGGACCAAACTTGTCCCCATTTCGAGGTTTGGCGAGTCAGAAAGAGAAGTTCGTCCCCTAGAGCGTTTTTCGTCATGTTTGGACCAAACTGGACCAAACTTGTCTGCATTTCGAGGTTTGGCGAGTCAGAAAGAGAAGTTCGTCCCCTAGAGCATTGTTCGTCATGTTTGGACCGAACTGGACCAAACGTGTCTCCATTTCGAGGATTGGCAAGTCAGAAAGAGAAGTTCGTCCCCTAGAGCGTTGTTCGTCATGTTTGGACCGAAATGGACGGAACTTGTCTCCATGTCGAGGTTTCGCAAGTCATAAAGAAAAGTTCGTCCCTTAGAGCGTTGTTCGTCATGTTTGCACCGAAATGGACCAAACTTGTCTGCATTTCGAGGTTTGGCGAGTCATAAAGAGAAGTTCGTCCCCTAGAGCGTTGTTCGTCATGTTTGGACCGAACTGGACCAAACTTGTCTCCATTTCGAGATTTCGCGAGTCAGAAAGACAAGTTCGTCCCCTAGAGCATTGTTCGTCATGTTTTGACCGAAATGGACGAAACTTGTCTTCATTTCGTGGTTTGGCGAGTCATAAAGAAAAGCTCGTCCCTTAGAACGTTGTTCGTCATGTTTTGACCAAAATGGACCAAACTTGTCTCCATTTCGAGGTTTGGCGAGTCAGAAAGAGAAGTTCGTCCCCTAGAGCATTGTTCGTCATGTTTGGTCCGAAATGGACCAAACTTGTCTCCATTTCGAGGTTTGGCGAGTCAGAAAGACAAGTTCGTCCCCTAGAGCATTGTTTGTCATGTTTTGATCGAAATGGACGAAACTTGTCTTCATTTCGAGGTTTGGCGAGTCATAAAGAAAAGCTCGTCCCTTAGAGCGTTGTTCGTCATGTTTTGACCAAAATGGACAAAACTTGTCTCCATTTCGAGGTTTGGCGAGTCATAAAGAGAAGTTCGTCCCCTAGAGCATTGTTCGTCATGTTTGGACCGAACTGGACCAAACTTGTCTCCATTTCGAGGTTTGGCGAGTCAGAAAGAGAAGTTCGTCCCCTAGAGCATTGTTCGTCATGTTTGGACCGAAATGGACCAAACTTGTCTCCATTTCGAGGTTTGGCGAGTCAGAAAGAGAAGTTCGTCCCCTAGAGCATTGTTCGTCATGTTTGGACCGAACTGGACCAAACTTGTCTCCATTTCGAGGATTGGCAAGTCAGAAAGAGAAGTTCGTCCCCTAGAGCGTTATTCGTCATGTTTGGACCGAAATGGACCAAACTTGTCTCCATTTCGAAGTTTAGCGAGTCAGAAAGAGAAGTTCGTCCCATAGAGCATTGTTCGTCATGTTTGGACCGAAATGTACGAAACTTGTCTCCATTTCGAGGTTTGGCGAGTTATAAAGAAAAGTTCCTCCCTTAGAGCGTTGTTCGTCATGTTTGGACCGAAATGGACGGAACTTGTCTCCATGTCGAGGTTTGGCAAGTCATAAAGAAAAGTTCGTCCCTTAGAGCGTTGTTCGTCATGTTTGCACCGAAATGGACCAAACTTGTCTGCATTTCGAGGTTTGGCGAGTCATAAAGAGAAGTTCGTCCCCTAGAGCATTGTTCGTCTTGTTTGGACCGAACTGGACCAAACTTGTCTCCATTTCTAGGTTTGGCGACTCAGATAGAGAAGTTCGTCCCCTAAAGCGTTGTTCGTCATGTTTGGACCGAAATGGACCAAACTTGTCTCCATTTCGAGGTTTGGCGAGTCAGAAAGTGAAGTTCATCCCCTAGAGCGTTGTTCGTCATGTTTGGACCGAACTGGACCAAACTTGTCTCCATTTCGAGATTTGGCGAGTCAGAAAGACAAGTTCGTCCCCTAGAGCATTGTTCGTCATGTTTTGATCGAAATGGAAGAAACTTGTCTTCATTTCGAGGTTTGGCGAGTCATTAAGAAAAGCTCGTCCCTTAGAGCGGTGTTCGTCATGTTTTGACCAAAATGGACAAAACTTGTCTCCATTTCGAGGTTTGGCGAGTCATAAAGAGAAGTTCGTCCCCTAGAGCATTGTTCGTCATGTTTGGACCGAACTGGACCAAACTTGTCTCCATTTCGAGGTTTGGCGAGTCAGAAAGAGAAGTTCGTCCCCTAGAGCATTGTTCGTCATGTTTGGACCGAAATGGACCAAACTTGTCTCCATTTCGAGGTTTGGCGAGTCAGAAAGAGAAGTTCGTCCCCTAGAGCGTTTTTCGTCATGTTTGGACCGAACTGGACAAAACTTGTCTGCATTTCGAGGTATGGCGAGTCATAAAGTAAAGTTCGTCCCCTAGAGCATTGTTCGTCATGTTTGGACCGAAATGGACCAAACTTGTCTCCATTTCGACGTTTGGCGAGTCAGAAAGAGAAGTTCGTCCCCTAGAGCGTTTTTCGTCATGTTTGGACCGAACTGGACCAAACTTGTCTGCATTTCGAGGTTTGGCGAGTCATAAAGAGAAGTTCGTCCCCTAGAGCATTTTTCGTCATGTTTGGTCCGAACTAGACCAAACTTGTCTCCATTTCGAGGTTTGGCGAATCAGAAAGAGAAGTTCGTCCCCTAGAGCGTTGTTCGTCATGTTGGGACCGAAATGGACCAAACTTGTCTCCATTTCGAGGTTTACCGAGTCAGAAAGAGAAGTTCGTCCCATAGAGCATTGTTCGTCATGTTTGGACCGAAATGGACCAAACTTGTCTCCATTTCGAGGTTTGGCGAGTCAGAAAGAGAAGTTCGTCCCATAGAGCATTGTTCGTCATGTTTGGACCGAAATGTTCGAAACTTGTCTCCATTTCGAGGTTTGGCGAGTAATAAAGAAAAGTTCCTCCCTTAGAGCGTTGTACGTCATGTTTGGACCGAAATGGACGGAACTTGTCTCCATGTCGAGGTTTGGCAAGTCATAAAGAAAAGTTCGTCCCTTAGAGCGTTGTTCGTCATGTTTGCACCGAAATGGACCAAACTTGTCTGCATTTCGAGGTTTGGCGAGTCATAAAGAGAAGTTCGTCCCCTAGAGCGTTGTTCGTCATGTTTGGACCGAACTGGACCAAACTTGTCTCCATTTCGAGATTTCGCGAGTCAGAAAGACAAGTTCGTCCCCTAGAGCATTGTTCGATATGTTTTGACCGAAATGGACGAAACTTGTCTTCATTTCGAGGTTTGGCGAGTCATTAAGAAAAGCTCGTCCCTTAGAGCGTTGTTCGTCATGTTTTGACCAAAATGGACCAAACTTGTCTCCATTTCGAGGTTTGGCGAGTCAGAAAGAGAAGTTCGTCCCCTAGAGCATTGTTCGTCATGTTTGGACCGAAATGGACCAAACTTGTCTCCATTTCGAGGTTTGGCAAGTCAAAAAGACAAGTTCGTCCCCTAGAGCATTGTTTGTCATGTTTTGATCGAAATGCACGAAACTTGTCTTCATTTCGGGGTTTGGCGAGTCATAAAGAAAAGCTCGTCCCTTAGAGCGTTGTTCGTCATGTTTTGACCAAAATGGACAAAACTTGTCTCCATTTCGAGGTTTGGCGAGTCATAAAGAGAAGTTCGTCCCCTAGAGCATTGTTCGTCATGTTTGGACCGAACTGGACCAAACTTGTCTCCATTTCGAGGTTTGGCGAGTCAGAAAGAGAAGCTCGGCCCCTAGAGCATTGTTCGTCATGTTTGGACCGAAATGGACCAAACTTGTCTCCATTTCGAGGTTTGGCGAGTCAGAAAGAGAAGTTCGTCCCCTAGAGAGTTTTTCGTCATGTTTGGACCGAACTGGACAAAACTTGTCTGCATTTCGAGGTATGGCGAGTCATAAAGTAAAGTTCGTCCCCTAGAGCATTGTTCGTCATGTTTGGACCGAAATGGACCAAACTTGTCTCCATTTCGAGGTTTGGCGAGTCAGAAAGAGAAGTTCGTCCCCTAGAGCGTTTTCCGTCATGTTTGGACCGAACTGGACCAAACTTGTCTGCATTTCGAGGTTTGGCGAGTCATAAAGAGAAGTTTGTCCCCTAGAGCATTGTTCGTCATGTTTGGTCCGAACTAGACCAAACTTGTCTCCATTTCGAGGTTTCGCGAGTAAGAAAGAGAAGTTCGTCCCCTAGAGCGTTGTTCGTCATGTTGGGACCGAAATGGAACAAACTTGTCTCCATTTGGAGGTTTGGCGAGTCAGAAAGAGAAGTTCGTCCCTAGAGCGTTTTTCGTCATGTTTGGACCGAACTGGACCAAACTTGTCTGCATTTCGAGGTTTGGCGAGTCATAAAGAGAAGTTCGTCCCCTAGAGCATTGTTCGTCATGTTTGGACCGAACTGGACCAAACTTGTCTCCATTTTGAGGTTTGGCAAGTCAGAAAGAGAAGTTCGTCCCCTAGAGCATTGTTCGTCATGTTTGGACCGAAATGGACCAAACTTGTCCCCATTTCGAGGTTTGGCGAGTCAGAAAGAGAAGTTCGTCCCCTAGAGCGTTTTTCGTCATGTTTGGACCAAACTGGACCAAACTTGTCTGCATTTCGAGGTTTGGCGAGTCAGAAAGAGAAGTTCGTCCCCTAGAGCATTGTTCGTCATGTTTGGACCGAACTGGACCAAACGTGTCTCCATTTCGAGGATTGGCAAGTCAGAAAGAGAAGTTCGTCCCCTAGAGCGTTGTTCGTCATGTTTGGACCGAAATGGACTAAACTTGTCTCCATTTCGAGGTTTGGAGAGTCAGAAAGAGAAGTTCGTCCCATAGAGCATTGTTCGTCATGTTTGGACCGAAATGGACCAAACTTGTCTCCATTTCGAGGTTTGGCGAGTCAGAAAGAGTAGTTCGTCCCATCGAGCATTGTTCGTCATGTTTGGACCGAAATGTACGAAACTTGTCTCCATTTCGAGGTTTGGCGAGTAATAAAGAAAAGTTCCTCCCTTAGAGCGTTGTTCGTCATGTTTGGACCGAAATGGACGGAACTTGTCTCCATGTCGAGTTTGGCAAATCATAAAGAAAAGTTCGTCCCTTAGAACGTTGTTCGTCATGTTTGCACCGAAATGGACCAAACTTGTCTGCATTTCGAGGTTTGGCGAGTCATAAAGAGAAGTTTGTCCCGTAGAGCATTGTTCGTCATGTTTGGACCGAAATGGACCGAACTTGTCTCCATGTCGAGGTTTGGCAAATCATAAAGAAAAGTTCGTCCCTTAGAGCGTTGTTCGTCATGTTTGCACCGAAATGGACCAAACTTGTCTCCATTTCGAGGTTTGGCGAGTCAGAAAGAGAAGTTCGTCCCCTAGAGCGTTGTTAGTCATGTTTGGACCGAAATGGACCGACCTTGTCTCCATTTCGATGTTTGGCGAGTCAGAAAGTGAAGTTCGTCTTCTAGAGCGTTGTTCGTCATGTTTGGACCGAACTAGACCAAACTGGTCTCCATTTCGAGATTTGGCAAGTCAGAAAGACAAGTTCGTCCCCTAGAGCATTGTTCTTCATGTTTTGACCGAAATGGACGAAACTTGTCTTCATTTCGAGGTTTGGCGAGTCATAAAGAGAAGTTCGTCCCCTAGAGCATTGTTCGTCATGTTTGGACCGAACTGGACCAAACTTGTCTCCATTTCGAGGTTTGGCGAGTCAGAAAGAGAAGTTCGTCCCATAGAGCATTGTTCGTCATGTTTGGACCGAAATGTACGAAACTTGTCTCCATTTCGAGGTTTGGCGAGTAATAAAGAAAAGTTCCTCCCTTGGGGCGTTGTTCGTCATGTTTGGACCTAAATGGACGGAACTTGTCTCCATGTCGAGGTTTGGCAAATCATAAAGAAAAGTTCGTCCCTTAGAGCGTTGTTCGTCATGTTTGCACCGAAATGGACCAAACTTGTCTGCATTTCGAGGTTTGGCGAGTCAGAAAGAGAAGTTCGTCCCCTAGAGCGTTGTTCGTCATGTTTGGACCGAAATGGACCAAACTTGTCTCCATTTCGAGGTTTGGCAAGTCAGAAAGTGAAGTTCGTCGCCTAGAGCGTTTTTCGTCATGTTTGGACCGAACTGGACCAAACTTGTCTCCATTAAAGAGATTTGGCAAGTAAGAAAGACAAGTTCGTCCCCTAGATCATTGTTCGTCATGTTTGGACCGAAATGGACGAAACTTGTCTTCATTTCGAGGTTTGGCGAGTCATAAAGAGAAGTTCGTCCCCTAGAGCATTGTTCGTCATGTTTGGACCGAACTGGACCAAACTTGCCTCCATTTCGAGGTTTGGCGAGTCAGAAAGAGAAGTTCCTCCCCTAGAGCGTTTTTCGTCATGTTTGGACCGAACTGGACCAAACTTGTCTGCATTTCGAGGTTTGGCTAGTCATAAAGAGAAGTTCGTCCCCTAGAGCATTGTTCGTCATGTTTGGACCGAACTGGACCAAACTTGTCTCCATTTCGAGGTTTGGCGAGTCAGAAAGAGAAGTTCGTCCCCTAGAGCGTTGTTCGTCATGTTTGGACCGAAATAGACCAAACTTGTCTCCATTTCGAGGTTTGGCGAGTCAGAAAGTGAAGTTCGTCCCCTAGAGCGTTGTTCGTCATGTTTGGACCGAATTGGACCAAACTTGTCTCCATTTCGAGGTTTGGCAAATCATAAAGAAAAGTTCGTCCCTTAGAGCGTTGTTCGTCATGTTTGCACCGAAATGGACCAAACTTGTCTCCATTTCGAGGTTTGGCGAGTCAGAAAGAGAAGTTCGTCCCCTAGAGCGTTGTTAGTCATGTTTGGACCGAAATGGACCGACCTTGTCTCCATTTCGATGTTTGGCGAGTCAGAAAGTGAAGTTCGTCTTCTAGAGCGTTGTTCGTCATGTTTGGACCGAACTGGACCAAACTGGTCTCCATTTCGAGATTTGGCAAGTCAGAAAGACCAGTTCGTCCCCTAGAGCATTGTTCTTCATGTTTTGACCGAAATGGACGAAACTTGTCTTCATTTCGAGGTTTGGCGAGTCATAAAGAGAAGTTCGTCCCCTAGAGCATTGTTCGTCATGTTTGGACCGAACTGGACCAAACTTGTCTCCATTTCGAGGTTTGGCGAGTCAGAAAGAGAAGTTCGTCCCATAGAGCATTGTTCGTCATGTTTGGACCGAAATGTACGAAACTTGTCTCCATTTCGAGGTTTGGCGAGTAATAAAGAAAAGTTCCTCCCTTAGAGCGTTGTTCGTCATGTTTGGACCTAAATGGACGGAACTTGTCTCCATGTCGAGGTTTGGCAAATCATAAAGAAAAGTTCGTCCCTTAGAGCGTTGTTCGTCATGTTTGCACCGAAATGAACCAAACTTGTCTGCATTTCGAAATTTCGCGAGTCAGAAAGAGAGGTTCGTCCCCTAGAGCGTTGTTCGTCATGTTTGGACCGAAATGGACCAAACTTGTCTCCATTTCGAGGTTTGGCGAGTCAGAAAGTGAAGTTCGTCCTCTAGAGCGTTTTTCGTCATGTTTGGACCGAACTGGACCAAACTTGTCTCCATTAAAGAGATTTGGCAAGTAAGAAAGACAAGTTCGTCCCCTAGATCATTGTTCGTCATGTTTGGACCGAAATGGACGAAACTTGTCTTCATTTCGAGGTTTGGCGAGTCATAAAGAGAAGTTCGTCCCCTAGAGCATTGTTCGTCATGTTTGGACCGAACTGGACCAAACTTGCCTCCATTTCGAGGTTTGGCGAGTCAGAAAGAGAAGTTCCTCCCCTAGAGCGTTTTTCATCATGTTTGGACCGAACTGGACCAAACTTGTCTGCATTTCGAGGTTTGGCTAGTCATAAAGAGAAGTTCGTCCCCTAGAGCATTGTTCGTCATGTTTGGACCGAACTGGACCAAACTTGTCTCCATTTCGAGGTTTGGCGAGTCAGAAAGAGAAGTTCGTCCCCTAGAGCGTTGTTCGTCATGTTTGGACCGAAATAGACCAAACTTGTCTCCATTTCGAGGTTTGGCGAGTCAGAAAGTGAAGTTCGTCCCCTAGAGCGTTGTTCGTCATGTTTGGACCGAATTGGACCAAACTTGTCTCCATTTCGAGATTTGGCGAGTCAGAAAGACAAGTTCGTCCCCTAGAGCATTGTTCGTCATGTTTGGACCGAACTGGACCAAACTTGTCTTCATTTCGAGGTTTGGCGAGTCATAAAGAAAAGTTCGTCCCTTAGAGCGTTGTTCTTCATGTTTTGACCAAAATGGACAAAACTTGTCTCCATTTCGAGGATTGGCGAGTCATAAAGAGAAATTCGTCCCCTAGAGTATTGTTCGTCATGTTTTGACCGAACTGGACCAAACTTGTCTCCATTTCGAGGATTAGCGAGTCAGAAAGAGAAGTTCGTCCCCTAGAGCGTTGTTCGTCATGTTTGGACCGAAATGGACAAAACTTGTCTCCATTTCGAGGTTTGGCGAGTCAGAAAGAGAAGTTCGTCCCCTAGAGCGTTGTTCGTCATGTTTGGACCGAACTCGACCTAACTTGTCTCCATTTCGAGGTTTGGCGGTCAGAAAGAGAAGTTCGTCCCCTAGAGCGATGTTCGTCATGTTTGGATCGAACTGGACCAAACTTGTCTCCATTTCGAGGTTTGCCAACTCAGAAAGAGAAGTTTGTCCCTAGAGCTTTGTTCGTCATGTTTGGACCGAACTGGACCAAACTTGTCTCCGTTTCGTAGTTTGGCGAGTGAGAAAGAGAAGTTCGTCCCTTAGAGCGTTATTCGTCATGTTTCGACCGAACTGGACCAAACTTGTCTCCATTTCGATGTTTGGCGAGTCAGAAAGAGTAGCTCGTCCCCTAGAGCGTTGTTTGTCATGTTTGGACCGAACTGGACAAAACTTGTCTCCATTTCGAGGTTTGGCGAGTCAGAAGGAGAAGTTCGTCCCATAGAGCAATGAACGTCATGTCTGGACCGAACTGGACCAAACTTGTCTCCATTTCGAGGTTTGGCGAGTCAGAAAGTTAAGTTCGTCCCCTACAGCGTTGTTCGCCATGTTTGGACCGAACTGGACCAAACTTGTCTCCATTTTGAGGTTTGGCGAGTCATAAATAGAAGTTCGTCCCCTAGAGCGTTGTTCGTCATATTTGGACCGAAATGGACCAAACTTGTCTCCAATTCGAGGTTTGGCGAGCCAGAAAGAGAAGTTCGTCCCGTAGAGCGTTGTTCGTCATGTGTCGACCGAACAGGATCAAACTTGTCTCCATTTCGATGTTTGGCGAGTAAGAAAGAGTAGTTCGTCCCCTAGAGCGTTGTTCGTCATGTTTGGACCGAACTCGACCTAACTTGTCTCCATTTCGAGGTTTGGCGAGTCAGAAAGAGAAGTTCGTCCCCTAGAGCGTTGTTCGTCATGTTTGGACCGAACTCGACCTAACTTGTCTCCATTTCGAGGTTTGGCGGTCAGAAAGAGAAATTCGTCCCCTAGAGCGTTGTTCGCCATGTTTGGACCGAACTGGACCAAACTTGTCTCCACTTCGAGGTTTGGCGAGCCAGAAAGAGAAGTTCGTCCCGTAGAGCGTTGTTCGTCATGTTACGACCGAATTGGACCAAATTTGTCTCCATTTCGATGTTTGGCGAGTCAGATAGAGAAGTTCGTCCCCTAGAGCATTGTTCGTCATGTTTGGACCGAACTCGACCAAACTTGTCTCCATTTCGAGATTTCTCGAGTCAGAAAGAGAAGTTCGTCCCCTAGAGCGTTGTTCGTCATGTTTCGACCGAACAGGACCAAACTTGTCTCCATTTCGATGTTTGGCGAGTCAAAAAGAGAAGTTCGTCCCCCAGAGCGTTGTTCGTCATGTTTGGACCGAACTCGACCTAACTTGTCTCCATTTCGAGGTTTGGCGAGTCAGAAAGAGAAGTTCGTCCCCTAGAACGTTGTTCGTCATGTTTGGACCGAACTGGACCAAACTGGTTTCCATTTCGAGGTTTGGCGAGTCATAAAGAGAAGTTCGTCCCCTAGAGCATTGTTCGTCATGTATGGACCGAACTCGACCAAACTTTTCTCCATTTCGAGGTTTGGCGAGTCAGAAATAGAAGTTCGTCCCCTAGAGCGTTGTTCGTCGTATTTGGACCGAAATGGACCAAACTGTCTCCATTTCGAGGTTTGGCGAGCCAGAAAGAGAAGTTCGTCCCATACAGCGTTGTTCGTCATGTTTGGACCGAACTCGACCTAACTTGTCTCCATTTCGAGCTTTGGCGAGTCAGAAAGAGAAGTTCGTCCCTTACAGCATTGTTCGTCATGTTTGAACCGAACTGAACCAAACTTGTCTCCATTTCGAGGTTTGGCGAGCCAGAAAGAGAAGTTCGTCCCGTAGAGCGTTGTTCGTCATGTTACGACCGAATTGGACCAAATTTGTCTCCATTTCGATGTTTGGCGAGTCAGATAGAGAAGTTCGTCCCCTAGAGCATTGTTCGTCATGTTTGGACCGAACTCGACCAAACTTGTCTCCATTTCGAGATTTCTCGAGTCAGAAAGAGAAGTTCGTCCCCTAGAGCGTTGTTCGTCATGTTTCGACCGAACAGGACCAAACTTGTCTCCATTTCGATGTTTGGCGAGTCAAAAAGAGAAGTTCGTCCCCCAGAGCGTTGTTCGTCATGTTTGGACCGAACTCGACCTAACTTGTCTCCATTTCGAGGTTTGGCGAGTCAGAAAGAGAAGTTCGTCCCCTAGAACGTTGTTCGTCATGTTTGGACCGAACTGGACCAAACTGGTCTCCATTTCGAGGTTTGGCGAGCCAGAAAGAGAAGTTCGTCCCGTAGAGCGTTGTTCGTCATGATACAACTGAATTGGACCAAATTTGTCTCCATTTCGATGTATGGCGAGTCAGAAAGAGAAGTTCGTCCCCTAGAGCATTGTTCGTCATGTATGGACCGAACTCGACCAAACTTTTCTCCATTTCGAGGTTTGGCGAGTCAGAAATAGAAGTTCGTCCCCTAGAGCGTTGTTCGTCGTATTTGGACCGAAATGGACCAAACTGTCTCCATTTCGAGGTTTGGCGAGCCAGAAAGAGAAGTTCGTCCCATAGAGCGTTGTTCGTCATGTTTGGACCGAACTCGACCTAACTTGTCTCCATTTCGAGCTTTGGCGAGTCAGAAAGAGAAGTTCGTCCCTTACAGCATTGTTCGTCATGTTTGAACCGAACTGGACCAAACTTGTCTCTATTTCGAGGTTTGGCGAGCCAGAAAGAGAAGTTCGTCCCGTAGAGCGTTGTTCGTCATGTTTCGACCGAACTTGACCAAATTTGTCTCCATTTCGATGTTTGGCGAGTCAGAAAGAGAAGTTCGACCCTTAGTGCATTGTTCGTCATGTTTGGACCGAACTCGACCAAACTTGTCTCCATTTCGAGGTTTGGAGAGTCCGAAAGAGAAGTTCGTCGCTTAGAGCGTTGTTCGTCAGGTTTGGACCGAACTGGACCAAACTTGTCTGCATTTCTAGGTTTGGCGAGTAAGAAAGAGAAGTTCGTCCCCTACAACTTTGTTCATCATGTTTGGACCGAACTGGACAAAACTTGACTGCATTTCGACGATTGGCGAGTCAGAAAGAGAAGTACGTCCCCTAGAGCGTTGTTTGTCATGTTTGGTCCGAACTGGACCAAACTTGTCTCCATTTCGAGGTTTGGCGAGTCAGAAAGAGAAGTTTGTCTCTAGAGCTTTGTTTGTCATGTTTGGACCGAACTGGACCAAACTTGTCTTCATTTCGATGTTTGACGAGTCAGAAAGAGAAGTTCGCCCCCTAGAGCGTTGAACGTCATGTTTGGACCGAACTGGACCAAACTTGTCTCCATTTCAAGGTTTGGCGAGTCAGAAAGTTAAGTTCGTCTCCTAGAGCGTTGTTCGTCATGTTTGGACCGAACTGGACCAAACTTGTCTCCATTTTGAGATTTGGCGAGTCAGAAATAGAAGTTCGTCCCCTAGAGCGTTGTGCGTCATATTTGGACCGAAATGGACCAAACTTGTCTCCATTTCGAGGTTTGGCGAGCCAGAAAGAGAAGTTCGTCCAGTAGAGCGTTGTTCGTCATGTTTCGACCGAACAAGAAAAAAACTTTTCTCCATTTCGAGGTTTGGCGAGTCAGAAAGTTAAGTTCGTCCCCTAGAGCGTTGTTCGTCATGTTTGGACCAAAATGGACCAAACTTGTCTCCATTTTGAGGTTTGGCGAGTCAGAAATAGAAGCTCGTCCCCTAGAGCGTTGTGCGTCATATTTGGACCGAAATGGACCAAACTTGTCTCCATTTCGAGGTTTGGCGAGCCAGAAAGAGAACTTCGTCCCGTAGAGCGTTGTTCGTCATGTTTCGACCGAACAGGACCAAACTTTTCTCCATTTCGATGTTTGGGGAGTAAGAAAGAGTAGTTCGTCCCCTAGAGCGTTGTTCGTCATGTTAGGACCGAACTCGACCTAACTTGTCTCCATTTCTAGGTTTGGCAGTCAGAAAGAGAAGTTCGTCCCCTAGAGCGTTGTTTGTCTTGTTTGGACCGAACTGGACCAAACTTGTCTCCATTTCGATGTTTAGCGAGTCAGAAAGAGAAGTTCGTCCCCTAGTGCATTGTTCGTCATGTTTGGACCGAACACGACCAAACTTGTCTCCATTTCGAGGTTTGGTGAGTCAGAAAGAGAAGTTCTTCGCCTAGAGCGTTGTTCGTCAGGTTTGGACCGAACTGGACCAAACTTGTCTCCATTTCGAGGTTTGGCGAGTAAGAAAGAGAAGTTCGTCCCCTACAACTTTGTTCGTCATGTTTGGACCGAAATGGACAAAACTTGTCTCCATTTCGACGATTGGCGAGTCAGAAAGAGAAGTACGTCCCCTAGAGCGTTGTTTGTCATGTTTGGACCGAACTGGACCAAACTTGTCTCCATTTCGAGGTTTGGCGAGTCAGAAAGAGTAGTTCGTCCCCTAGAGCGTTGTTCGTCATGTTTGGACCGAACTGGACCAAACTTGTCTCCATTTTGAGGTTTGGCGAGTCAGAAATAGAAGTTCGTCCTCTAGAGCGTTGTGCGTCATATTTGGACCGAAATGGACCAAACTTGTCTCCATTTCGAGGTTTGGCGAGCCAGAAAGAGAAGTTCGTCCCGTAGAGCGTTGTTCGTCATGTTTCCCCCGAACAGGACCAAACTTTTCTCCATTTCGATGTTTGGGGAGTAAGAAAGAGTAGTTCGTCCCCTAGAGCGTTGTTCGTCATGTTTGGACCGAACTCGACCTAACTTGTCTCCATTTCGAGATTTAGCAGTCAGAAAGAGAAGTTCGTCCCCTAGAGCGTTGTTCGTCTTGTTTGGACCGAACTGGACCAAACTTGTCTCCATTTCGGTGTTTGGCTAGTCAGAAAGAGTAGTTCGTCCCCTAGAGCGTTGTTTGTCATGTTTGGACCGAACTGGACAAAACTTGTCTCCATTTCGAGGTTTGGCTAGTCAGAACGAGAAGTTCGTCCCATAGAGCAATGAACGTCATGTGTGGACCGAACTGGACCAAACTTGTCTCCATTTCGAGGTTTAGCGAGTCAGAAAGTTAAGTTCGTCCCCTAGAGTGTTGTTCGTCATGTTTGGACCGAACTGGACCAAACTTGTCTCCATTTTGAGGTTTGGCGAGTCAGAAATAGAAGTAGGTCCCCTAGAGCGTTGTTCTTCATATTTGAACCGAAATGGACCAAGCTTGTCTCCATTTCGAGGTTTGGCGAGCCAGAAAGAGAAGTTCGTCCCATAGAGCGTTGTTCGTCATGTTTCGACCGAACAGGACAAAACTTGTCTCCATGTCGATGTTTGGCGAGTAAGAAAGAGTAGTTCGTCCCCTAGAGCGTTGTTCGTCATGTTTGGACCGAACTCGACCTAACTTCTCTCCATTTCGAGGTTTGGCGAGTCAGAAATAAAAGTTCGTCCCCTAGAGCGTTGTTCGTCATGTTTGGACCGAACTCGACCTAACTTGTCTCCATTTCTAGGTTTGGCAGTCAGAAAGAGAAGTTCATCCCCTAGAGCGTTGTTCGTCATATTTGGATCGAACTGGACCAAACTTGTCTCCATTTCGAGGTTTGGCAACTCAGAAAGAGAAGTATGACCCTAGAGCTTTGTTCGTCATGTTTGGACCGAACTGGACCAAACTTGTCTCCGTTTCGTAGTTTGGCGAGTGAGAAAGAGAAGTTCGTCCCTTAGAGCGTTGTTCGTCATGTTTCGACCGAACTGGACCAAACTTGTCTTCATTTCAATGTTTGGCGAGTCAGAAAGAGTAGTTCGTCCCCTAGAGCGTTGTTCGTCATGTTTGGACCGAACTGGACCAAACTTGTCTCCATTTCGAGGTTTGGCGAGTCAGAAATAGAAGTTCGTCCCCTAGAGCGTTGTTCGTCATATTTGGACCGAAATGGACCAAACTTGTCTGCAATTCGAGGTTTGGCGAGCCAGAAAGAGAAGTTCGTCCCGTAGAGCGTTGTTCGTCATGTTTCGACCGAACTGGACCAAATTTGTCTCCATGTCGATGTTTGGCGAGTCAGAAAGAGAAGTTCGTCCCCTAGAGCGTTGTTCGTCATGTTTGGACCGAACTGGACCAAACTTGTCTCCATTTCGATGTTTGGCGAGTCAGAAAGAGAAGTTCATCCCCTAGAGCGTTGTTCGTCATGTTTGGATCGAATTGGACCAAACTTGTCTCCATTTCGAGGTTTGGCGAGTCAGAAAGGGAGGTTTGTCCCTAGAGCTTTGTTTGTCATGTTTGGACCGAACTGGTCAAAACTTGTCTCCGTTTCGGGGTTTGGGGAGTGAGAAAGAGAAGTTCGTCCCTTAGAGCGTTGTTCGGCATGTTTCGACCGAACATGACCAAACTTGTCTCCATTTCGATGTTTGCCGAGTCAGAAAGAGAAGTTCCTCCCCTAGAGCGTTGTTCGTCATGTTTGGACCGAACTCGACAACACTTGTCTCCATTTCGAGGTTTGGAAAGTCAGAAAGAGAAGTCGTCCCTTAGAGCGTTGCTCGTCATGTTTTGATCGAACTGGACCAAACTCATCTCCATTTCGAGGTTTGGCGAGTCAGAAAGAGAAGTTCGTCCCCTAGAGCGTTGTTCGTCATGTTTGGACTGAACTCGACAACACTTGTCTCCATTTCGAGGTTTGGCGACTCAGAAAGAGAAGTTCGTCGCCTAGAGCGTTGTTCGTCATGTTTCGACCGAACTGGACCAAACTTGTCTCCATTTTTTAGGTTTGGCTAGTCAAAAAGAGAAGTTCGTCCCCTAGAGCGTTGTTCGTCATGTTTGGACCAAACTGGAAAAAACTTGTTGCCATTTCGAGGTTTGGCGAGTAAGAAAGAGAAGTTCGTCCCTTAGAGCGTTGTTCGTCATGTTTCGACCGAACAGGACCAAACTTGTCTCCATTTCGATGTTTGCCGAGTCAGAAAAAGAAGTTCCTCCCCTAGAGCGGTTTTCATCATGTTTGGACCGAACTCGACAACACTTGTCTCCATTTCGAGGTTTGGAAAGTCAGAAAGAGAAGTCGTCCCTTAGAGAGTTGTTCGTCATGTTTCGATCGAACTGGACCAAACTCATCTCCATTTCGATGTTTGGCGAGTCAGAAAGAGAAGTTCGTCCCCTAGAGCGTTGTTCGTCAGGTTTGGACCGAACTGGAAAAAACTTGTCGCCATTTCGAGGTTTGGAGAGTAAGAAAGAGAAGTTCGTTCCCTAGAGGGTTGTTCGTCCTGTTTGGAACGAACTTGACCAAACTTTTCTCCATTTTGACGATTGGCGAGTCAGAAAGAGAAGTACGTCCCCTAGAGCGTTGTTCGTCATGTTTCGACCGAACTAGACCAAACTTGTCTGCATTTCGAGGTTTCGCGAGTCAGAAAGATAAGTTCGTCCCTAGAGCGTTGCTCGTCGTGTTTGGACCGAACTGGACCAAACTTGTCTCCATTTCGATGTTTGGCGAGTCAGAAAGAGAAGTTCGTCCACTAGAGCTTTGTTCGTCATGTTTGGATAGAACTGGACCAAACTTGTCTCCATTTCGATGATTGGCGACTCAGAAAGAGAAGTTCGTCCCCTAGAGCATTGATCGTCATGTTTGGACCGAACTCGACCAAACTTGTCTGTAATTCGAGGTTTCGCGAGTCAGAAAGAAAAGTTCGTCCCCTAGAGCGTTGTTCGTCATGTTTGGACCGAACTGGACCAAACTTGTCTCCATTTCGTGTTTGGCGAGTCAGAAAGAGAAGTTCGTCCCCTAGAGCGTTGTTTGTCATGCTTGGATCGAACTGGACCAAACTTGTCTCCATTTCGATGATTGGCGATTCAGAAAGAGAAGTTCGTCCATTAGAGCATTGATCGTCATGTTTGGACCGAACTCGACCAAACTTGTCTCTATTTCGAGGTTTGGCGAGTCAGAAACAAAAGTTCGTCCCCTAGAGCTTTGTTCGTCATATTTGGACCGAACTGGACAAAACGTGTCTCCATTTCAATGATTGGAGAGTCAGAAAGAGAAGTTCATCCCTTAGAGCGTTGTTCGTCCTGTTTGGAACGAACTGGACCAAACTTGTCTCCATTTCGATGATTGGCAAATCAGAAAGAGAAGTACGTCCCTTAGAGCGTTGTTCGTCAGGTTTGGACCGAACTGGACCAAACTTGTCTCCATTTCGAGGTTTGGCGAGTAAGAAAAAGAAGTTCGTCCCCTAGAGCGTTGTTCGTCATGTTTGGATCGAACTGGACCAAATTTGTCTCCATTTCGAGGTTTGGCGAGCCAGAAAGAGATGTTCGTCCCTTAGAGCATTGATCGTTATGTTTCGACCGAACTGGACCAAACTTTTCTCCATTTTGAGGTTTGGCGAGTCAGAAAGAGAAGTTCGTCCCCAAGTGCTTTGTTCGTCATGTTTGGACCGAACTGGAATAAACGTGTCTCCATTTTGATGATTGGCGAGTCAGAAAGAGAAGTTCGTCGCCTAGAGCGTTGTTCGTCATTTTTCGACGGAACTGGACCAAACTTGTCTCCATTTCGAGGTTTGGCGAGCCAGAAAGAGAAGTTCGTCCCTCAGAGCATTGTTCTTCATGTTTCGATCGAACTGGACCAAAGTTGTCTCCATTTCGAGGTTTGGCGCGTCAGAAAGAGAAGTTCGTCCCCTAGAGCGTTGTTGGTCATGTTTGGACCGAACTCGACAACACTTGTCTCCATTTCGAGGTTTGGCGACTCTGAAAGAGAAGTTCGTCCCCTAGAGCATTGTTCGTCAGGTTTGGACCGAACTGGACCAAACTTGTCTCCATTTCGAGGTTTGGCTAGTAAGAAAGGGAAGTTAGTCCCCTAGAGGGTTGTTCGTCCTGTTTGGAACGAACTTGACCAAACTTGTCTCCATTTCGAGGTTTGGTGAGTCAGAAAGAGAAGTTCGTCCCCTAGAGCGTTGTTCGTCAGGTTTGGACCGAACTGGACCAAACTTGTCTCCATTCGAGGTTTGGCGAGTAAGAAAGAGAAGTTCATCCCCTAGAGGGTTGTTCGTTCTGTTTGGAACGAACTGGACCAAACTTGTCTCCATTTCCACGATTGGCGAGTCAGAAAGAGAAGTACGTCCCCTAGAGCGTTGTTCGTCATGTTTGGACCGAACTGGACCAAACTTGTCTCCATTTCGAGGTTTGGCGAGCAAGAAAGAGATGTTCGTCCCTTAGAGCTTTGTTCATCATGTTTCGAACGAACTGGACCAAGCTTGTCGCCATTTCAATGTTTGGTGAGTCAGAAAGAGAAGTTCGTCCCCTAGAGCGTTGTTCGTCATGTTTGGACCGATCTCGAGCAAACTTGTCTCCATTTCGAGGTTTGGCGAGTCAGAAAGAGAAGTTAGTCCCCTAGAGCATTGTTCGTCAGGTTTGGACCGAACTGGACCAAACTTGTCTCCATTTCGATGTTTGGCAAGTCAGAAAGAGAAGTTCGTCCCCTAGAGCGTTGTTCGTCATGTTTGGACCGAACTCGACCAAACTTGTCTCCATTTCGAGGTTTCGCGAGTCAGAAAGAGAAGCTCGTCACTTAGAGCGATGTTCGTCATGTTTGGACCGAACTAGACCAAACTTGTCTCCATTTCGAGATTTGGCGAGTCAGAAAGAGAAGTTAGTCCCCTAGAGCGTTGTTCGTCAAGTTTGGACCGTAATGGACCAAACTTGAATCCATTTCGAGGTTTGGCGAGTAAGAAAGAGAAGTTCGTCCCCAAGAGGGTTGTACGTCTTGTTTGGAACGAACTTGACCAAACTTGTCTGCATTTCGAGGTTTGGCGAGTAAGTAAGAGAAGTTCGTCCTCTAGAGATTTGTTCGTCATGTTTGGACCGAACTGGACAAAACGTGTCTCCATTTCGATGATTGGCATGTCAGAAAGAGAAGTACGTCCCCTAGAGCGTTCTTCGTCATGTTTGGACCGATCTGGACCGAACTTTTCTCCATTTCGAGGTTTGGCGAGTAAGAAAGAGAAGTTCGTCCCCTAGAGAATTGTTCGTCAGGTTTGGACCGAACTAGACCAAACTTGTCTCCATTCAAGGTTTGGCGAGTAAGAAAGAGAAGTTCGTCCCCTAGAGGGTTGTTCGTCCTGTTTGGAACGAACTGGACCAAACTTGTGTCCATTTCGACGATTGGCGAGTCAGAAAGAGAAGTACATCCCCTAGAGCGTTGTTCGTCATGTTTGGACCGAACTGGACCAAACTTGTCTCCATTTCGAGGTTTGGCGAGCAAGAAAGAGATGTTCGTCCCTTAGAGCGTTGTTCATCATGTTTCGACCGAACTGGACCAAGCTTGTCGCCATTTCAATTTTTCGTGAGTCAGAAAGAGAAGTTTGTCCCCTAGAGCGTTGTTCGTCATGTTTGGACCGATCTCGAGCAAACTTGTCTCCATTTCGAGGTTTGGCGAGTCAGAAAGAGAAGTTCGTCCCCTAGAGAATCGTTCGTCAGGTTTGGACCGAACTGGACTTAACTTGTCTCCATTCGAGGTTTGGCGAGTAAGAAAGAGAAGTTCGTCCCCTAGAGGGTTGTTCGTCCTGTTTGGAACGAACTGGACCAAACTTGTCTCCATTTCGACGATTGGCGAGTTAGAAAGAGAAGTTCCTCCCCTAGAGCGTTGTTCGTCAGGTTTGGACCAAACTGGACCAAACTTGTCTCCATTTCGATGTTTGGCGAGTCAGAAAGAGAAGTTCGTACCCTAGAGCGTTGTTCGTCATGTTTGGACCGAACTCAACCAAACTTGTCTCCATTTCGAGGTTTCGCGAGTCAGAAAGAGAAGCTCGTCCCCTAGAGCGATGTTCGACATGTTTGGACCGAACTAGACCAAACTTGTCCCCATTTCGAGATTTGGCGAGTCAGAAAGAGAAGTTAGTCCCCTAGAGCGTTTTTCGTCATGTTTGGACCGAAATGGACCAAACTTGTCTCCATTTCGAGGTTTGGCGAGTAAGAAAGAGAAGTTCGTCCCCAAGAGGGTTGTTCGTCTTGTTTGGAACGAACTTGACCAAACTTGTCTCCATTTCGAGGTTTGGCGAGTAAGAAAGAGAAGTTCGTCCTCTAGAGATTTGTTCGTCATGTTTGGACCGAACTGGACAAAACGTGTCTCCATTTCGATGATTGGCCTGTCAGAAAGAGAAGTACGTCCCCTAGAGCATTGTTCGTCATGTTTGGACCGACCTGAACCGAACTTTTCTCCATTTCGAGGTGTGGCAAGTAAGAAAGAGAAGTTCGTCCCCTAGAGAATTGTTCGTCAGGTTTGGACCGAACTAGACCAAACTTGTCTCCATTAGAGGTTTGGCGAGTAAGAAAGAGAAGTTCGTCCCCTAGAGCGTTGTTCGTCATGTTTTGACCGATCTCGAGCAAACTTGACTCCATTTCGAGGTTTGGCGATTCAGAAAGAGAAGTTCGTCACCTAGAGCATTGTTCGTCAGGTTTGGACCGAACTGGACCAAACTTGTCTCCATTTCGAGGTTTGGCCAGTAAGAAAGGGAAGTTAGTCCCCTAGAGGGTTGTTCGTCCTGTTTGGAACGAACTTGACCAAACTTGTCTCCAGTTCGAGGTTTGGCGAGTCAGAAAGAGAAGTTCGTCCCCTAGAGCTTTGTTCGTCATGTTTGGACCGAACTGGACAAAACGTGTCTCCATTTCGATGAGTGGCGAGTCAGAAAGATAAGTTCGTCCCATACAGCGTTGTTCGTCATGTTTGAACCACACTCGACCAAACTTGTCTCCATTTCGACGATTGGCGAGTCAGAAAGAGAAGTACGTCCCCTAGAGCGATGTTCGTCATGTTTGGACCGAACTAGACCAAACTTGTCCCCATTTCGAGATTTGGCAAGTCAGAAAGAGAAGTTAGTCCCCTAGAGCGTTTTTCGTCATGTTTGGACCGAAATGAACCAAACTTGTCTCCATTTCGAGGTTTGGCGAGTAAGAAAGAGAAGTTCGTCCCCAAGAGGGTTGTTCGTCTTGTTTGGAACGAACTTGACCAAACTTGTCTCCATTTCGAGGTTTGGCGAGTAAGAAAGAGAAGTTCGTCCTCTAGAGATTTGTTCGTCATGTTTGGACCGAACTGGACAAAACGTGTCTCCATTTCGATGATTGGCCTGTCAGAAAGTGAAGTACGTCCCCTAGAGCATTGTTCGTCATGTTTGGACCGACCTGGACCGAACTTTTCTCCATTTCGAGGTGTGGCAAGTAAGAAAGAGAAGTTCGTCCCCTAGAGAATTGTTCGTCAGGTTTGGACCGAACTAGACCAAACTTGTCTCCATTAGAGGTTTGGCGAGTAAGAAAGAGAAGTTCGTCCCCTAGAGGGTTGTTCGTCCTGTTTCGAACGAACTGGACCAAACTTGTCTCCATTTCGACGATTGGCGAGTCAGAAAGAGAAGTACGTCCCCTAGAGCGTTGTTCGTCATGTTTGGACAGAACTGAACCAAACTATTATCATTTCGAGGTTTGGCGAGTCAGAAAGAGAAGTTCGTCCCCTATAGCGTTGTTCGTCATGTTTGGACCGAACTCGACCAAACTTGTCTATATTTCGAGGTTTGGCGAGTCAGAAAGGGAAGTTCGTCCCCTAGAGCGTTGTTCGTCAGGTTTGGACCGAACTGGACCAAACTTGTCTCCATTCGAGGTTTGGCGAGTAAGAAAGAGAAGTTCGTCCCCTAGAGGGTTGTTCGTCCTGTTTGGAACGAACTGGACCAAACTTGTCTCCATTTTGACGATTGGCGAGTCAGAAAGAGAAGTACGTCCCCTAGAGCATTGTTCGTCATGTTTGGACCGAACTGGACCAAACTTGTCTCCATTTCGAGGTTTGGCGAGCAAGAAGGAGATGTTCGGCCCTTAGAGCGTTGTTCGTCATGTTTCGACCGAACTGGACCAAGCTTGTCGCCATTTCAATGTTTGGAGAGTCAGAAAGAGAAGTTCGTCCCCTAGAGCGTTGTTCGTCATGTTTGGACCGATCTCGAGCAAACTTGCCTCCATTTCGAAGTTTGGCGAGTCAGAAAGAGAAGTTCCTCCCCTAGAGCATTGTTCGTCAGGTTTGGACCGAACTGGACCAAACTTGTCTCCATTTCGATGTTTGGCGAGTCAGAAAGAGAAGTTCGTCCCCTAGAGCGTTGTTCGTCATGTTTGGACCGAACTCGACCAAACTTGTCTCCATTTCGAGGTTTCGCGAGTCAGAAAGAGAAGCTCGTCCCCTAGAGCGATGTTCGTCATGTTTGGACCGAACTAGACCAAACTTGTCTCCATTTCGAGATTTGGCGAGTCAGAAAGAGAAGTTAGTCCCCTAGAGCGTTGTTCGTCATGTTTGGACCGAAATGGACCAAACTTGTCTCCATTTCGAGGTTTGGCGAGTAAGAAAGAGAAGTTTGTCCCCAAGAGGGTTCTTCGTCTTGTTTGGAACGAACTTGACCAAACTTGTCTCCGTTTCGCGGTTTGGCGAGTAAGAAAGAGAAGTTCGTCCTCTAGAGATTTGTTCGTCATGTTTGGAGCGAACTGGACAAAACGTGTCTCCATTTCGATGATTGGCGTGTCAGAAAGAGAAGTACGTCCCCTAGAGCGTTGTTCGTCATGTTTGGACCGACCTGGACCGAACTTTTCTCCATTTCGAGGTTTGGCGAGTAAGAAAGAGAAGTTCGTCCCCTAGAGATTTGTTCGTCAGGTTTGGACCGAACTGGACCAAACTTGTCTCCATTCGAGGTTTGGCGAGTAAGAAAGAGAAGTTCGTCCCCTAGAGGGTTGTTCGTCCTGTTTGGAACGAACTGGACCAAACTTGTCTCTATTTCGACGATTGGCGAGTCAGAAAGAGAAGTACGTCCCCTAGAGCGTTGTTCGTCATGTTTGGACCGAACTGGACCAAACTTGTCTCCATTTCGAGGTTTGGCGAGCAAGAAAGAGATGTTCGTCCCTTAGAGCGTTGTTCATCATGTTTCGACCGAACTAGACCAAGCTTGTCGCCATTTCAATTTTTGGTGAGTCAGAAAGAGAAGTTCGTCCCCTAGAGCGTTGTTCGTCATGTTTTGACCGATCTCGAGCAAACTTGACTCCATTTCGAGGTTTGGCGATTCAGAAAGAGAAGTTTGTCACCTAGAGCATTGTTCGTCAGGTTTGGACCGAACTGGACCAAACTTGTCTCCATTTCGAGGTTTGGCCAGTAAGAAAGGGAAGTTAGTCCCCTAGAGGGTTGTTCGTCCTGTTTGGAACGAACTTGACCAAACTTGTCTCCAGTTCGAGGTTTGGCGAGTCAGAAAGAGAAGTTCGTCCCCTAGAGCTTTGTTCGTCATGTTTGGACCGAACTGGACAAAACGTGTCTCCATTTCGATGAGTGGCGAGTCAGAAAGATAAGTTCGTCCCATACAGCGTTGTTCGTCATGTTTGGACCACACTCGACCAAACTTGTCTCCATTTCGACGATTGGCGAGTCAGAAAGAGAAGTACGTCCCCTAGAGCGATGTTCGTCATGTTTGGACCGAACTAGACCAAACTTGTCCCCATTTCGAGATTTGGCGAGTCAGAAAGAGAAGTTAGTCCCCTAGAGCGTTTTTCGTCATGTTTGGACCGAAATGGACCAAACTTGTCTCCATTTCGAGGTTTGGCGAGTAAGAAAGAGAAGTTCGTCCCCAAGAGGGTTGTTCGTCTTGTTTGGAACGAACTTGACCAAACTTGTCTCCATTTCGAGGTTTGGCGAGTAAGAAAGAGAAGTTCGTCCTCTAGAGATTTGTTCGTCATGTTTGGACCGAACTGGACAAAACGTGTCTCCATTTCGATGATTGGCCTGTCAGAAAGAGAAGTACGTCCCCTAGAGCATTGTTCGTCATGTTTGGACCGACCTGGACCGAACTTTTCTCCATTTCGAGGTGTGGCAAGTAAGAAAGAGAAGTTCGTCCCCTAGAGAATTGTTCGTCAGGTTTGGACCGAACTAGACCAAACTTGTCTCCATTAGAGGTTTGGCGAGTAAGAAAGAGAAGTTCGTCCCCTAGAGGGTTGTTCGTCCTGTTTCGAACGAACTGGACCAAACTTGTCTCCATTTCGACGATTGGCGAGTCAGAAAGAGAAGTACGTCCCCTAGAGCGTTGTTCGTCATGTTTGGACAGAACTGAACCAAACTATTATCATTTCGAGGTTTGGCGAGTCAGAAAGAGAAGTTCGTCCCCTATAGCGTTGTTCGTCATGTTTGGACCGAACTCGACCAAACTTGTCTATATTTCGAGGTTTGGCGAGTCAGAAAGGGAAGTTCGTCCCCTAGAGCGTTGTTCGTCAGGTTTGGACCGAACTGGACCAAACTTGTCTCCATTCGAGGTTTGGCGAGTAAGAAAGAGAAGTTTGTCCCCTAGAGGGTTGTTCGTCCTGTTTGGAACGAACTGGACCAAACTTGTCTCCATTTTGACGATTGGCGAGTCAGAAAGAGAAGTACGTCCCCTAGAGCATTGTTCGTCATGTTTGGACCGAACTGGACCAAACTTGTCTCCATTTCGAGGTTTGGCGAGCAAGAAGGAGATGTTCGGCCCTTAGAGCGTTGTTCGTCATGTTTCGACCGAACTGGACCAAGCTTGTCGCCATTTCAATGTTTGGTGAGTCAGAAAGAGAAGTTCGTCCCCTAGAGCGTTGTTCGTCATGTTTGGACCGATCTCGAGCATACTTGCCTCCATTTCGAAGTTTGGCGAGTCAGAAAGAGAAGTTCCTCCCCTAGAGCATTGTTCGTCAGGTTTGGACCGAACTGGACCAAACTTGTCTCCATTTCGATGTTTGGCGAGTCAGAAAGAGAAGTTCGTCCCCTAGAGCGTTGTTCGTCATGTTTGGACCGAACTCGACCAAACTTGTCTCCATTTCGAGGTTTCGCGAGTCAGAAAGAGAAGCTCGTCCCCTAGAGCGATGTTCGTCATGTTTTGGACCGAACTAGACCAAACTTGTCTCCATTTCGAGATTTGGCGAGTCAGAAAGAGAAGTTAGTCCCCTAGAGCGTTGTTCGTCATGTTTGGACCGAAATGGACCAAACTTGTCTCCATTTCGAGGTTTGGCGAGTAAGAAAGAGAAGTTTGTCCCCAAGAGGGTTCTTCGTCTTGTTTGGAACGAACTCGACCAAACTTGTCTCCGTTTCGCGGTTTGGCGAGTAAGAAAGAGAAGTTCGTCCTCTAGAGATTTGTTCGTCATGTTTGGAGCGAACTGGACAAAACGTGTCTCCATTTCGATGATTGGCGTGTCAGAAAGAGAAGTACGTCCCCTAGAGCGTTGTTCGTCATGTTTGGACCGACCTGGACCGAACTTTTCTCCATTTCGAGGTTTGGCGAGTAAGAAAGAGAAGTTCGTCCCCTAGAGATTTGTTCGTCAGGTTTGGACCGAACTGGACCAAACTTGTCTCCATTCGAGGTTTGGCGAGTAAGAAAGAGAAGTTCGTCCCCTAGAGGGTTGTTCGTCCTGTTTGGAACGAACTGGACCAAACTTGTCTCCATTTCGACGATTGGCGAGTCAGAAAGAGAAGTACGTCCCCTAGAGCGTTGTTCGTCATGTTTGGACCGAACTGGACCAAACTTGTCTCCATTTCGAGGTTTGGCGAGCAAGAAAGAGATGTTCGTCCCTTAGAGCGTTGTTCATCATGTTTCGACCGAACTAGACCAAGCTTGTCGCCATTTCAATTTTTGGTGAGTCAGAAAGAGAAGTTCGTCCCCTAGAGCGTTGTTCGTCATGTTTGGACCGATCTCGAGCAAACTTGACTCCATTTCGAGGTTTGGCGATTCAGAAAGAGAAGTTCGTCACCTAGAGCATTGTTCGTCAGGTTTGGACCGAACTGGACCAAACTTGTCTCCATTTCGAGGTTTGGCCAGTAAGAAAGGGAAGTTAGTCCCCTAGAGGGTTGTTCGTCCTGTTTGGAACGAACTTGACCAAACTTGTCTCCATTTCGAGGTTTGGCGAGTCAGAAAGAGAAGTTCGTCCCCTAGAGCTTTGTTCGTCATGTTTGGACCGAACTGGACAAAACGTGTCTCCATTTCGATGAGTGGCGAGTCAGAAAGATAAGTTCGTCCCATACAGCGTTGTTCGTCATGTTTGGACCGAACTCGACCAAACTTGTCTCCATTTCGACGATTGGCGAGTCAGAAAGAGAAGTACGTCCCCTAGAGCGTTGTTCGTCATATTTGGACAGAACTGAACCAAACTATTATCATTTCGAGGTTTGGCGAGTCAGAAAGAGAAGTTCGTCCCCTAGAGCGTTGTTCGTCATGTTTGGACCGAACTCGACAAAACTTGTCTATATTTCGAGGTTTGGCGAGTCAGAAAGGGAAGTTCGTCCCCTAGAGCGTTGTTCGTCAGGTTTGGACCGAACTGGACCAAACTTGTCTCCATTCGAGGTTTGGCGAGTAAGAAAGAGAAGTTCGTCCCCTAGAGGGTTGTTCGTCCTGTTTCGAACGAACTGGACCAAACTTGTCTCCATTTCGACGATTGGCGAGTCAGAAAGAGAAGTACGTCCCCTAGAGCGTTGTTCGTCATGTTTGGACCGAACTGGACCAAACTTGTCTCCATTTCGAGGTTTGGCGAGCAAGAAAGAGATGTTCGTCCCTTAGAGCGTTGTTCATCATGTTTCGACCGAACTGGACCAAGCTTGTCGCCATTTCAATTTTTGGTGAGTCAGAAAGAGAAGTTCGTCCCGTAGAGCGTTGTTCGTCATCTTTGGACCGATCTAGAGCAAACTTGTCTCCATTTCGAGGTTTGGCGATTCAGAAAGAGAAGTTCGTCCCCTAGAGCACTGTTTGTCAGGTTTGGACCGTCATGGACCAAACTTGTCTCCATTTCGAGGTTTGGCTAGTAAGAAAGGGAAGTTAGTCCCCTAGAGGGTTGTTCGTCCTGTTTGGAACAAACTTGACCAAACTTGTCTCCATTCGAGGTTTGGCGAGTAAGAAAGAGAAGTTCGTCCCCTAGAGGGTTGTTCGTCCTGTTTCGAACGAACTGGACCAAACTTGTCTCCATTTCGACGATTGGCGAGTCAGAAAGAGAAGTACGTCCCCTAGAGCGTTGTTCGTCATGTTTGGACCGAACTGGACCAAACTTGTCTCCATTTCGAGGTTTGGCGAGCAAGAAAGAGATGTTCGTCCCTTAGAGCGTTGTTCATCATGTTTCGATCGAACTGGACCAAGCTTGTCGCCATTTCGATGTTTGGTGAGTCAGAAAGAGAAGTTCGTCCCCTAGAGCTTTGTTCGTCATGTTTGGACCGAACTGGACAAAACGTGTCTCCATTTCGATGAGTGGCGAGTCAGAAAGAGAAGGTCGTCCCCTGGAGAGTTGTTCGTCATGTTTGGACCGAACTGGACCAAACTTGTCTCCATTTCGAGGTCTGGCGAGCCATAAAGAGAAGTTCATCCCTTAGAGCGTTGTTCATCATGTTTCGACCGAACTGGACCAAACTTGTCGCCATTTCGATGTTTGGTGAGTCAGAAAGAGAAGTTCGACCCCTAGAGCATTGTTCGTCATGTTTGGACCGAACTCGACCAAACTTGTCTCCATTTCGAGGTTCGGAGTGTAAGAAAGAGAAGTTCGTCCCCTAGAGATTTGTTTGTCATGTTTGGACCGAACTGGACCAAACGTGTCTCCATTTCGAGGTTTGGCGAGTAAGAAAGAGAAGTTCGTCCTCTAGAGATTTCTTCATCATGTTTGGACCGAACTGGACAAAACGTGTCTCCATTTCGATGTTTGGCGAGTCAGAAAGAGAAGTACGTCCCCTAGAGCGTTGTTCGTCATGTTTGGAACGAACTGGACCAAACTTTTCTCCATTTCGAGGTTTGGCGAGTCCGAAAGAGAAGTTCGTCCCCTAGAGCGTTGTTCGTCTTGTTTGGAACGAACAGGACCAACCTTGTCTCCATTTCGATGTTTGGAGCGTCAGAAAGAGAAGTTCGTCCCCTAGAGCGTCGTTCGTCATGTTTGGATAGAACTGGACCAAACTTGTCCCTATTTCGAGTTTTGGCTAGTCAGAAAGAGAAGTTGGTGTCCTAGAGCTTTGTTCGTCTAGTTTGGGCCGAACTGGACCAAACTTGTCTCCATTTCGAGGTTGGGCGAGTCAGAAAGAGAAGTTCGTCCCTTAGAGCGTTGTTCGTCATGTTTCGACCGAACTGAACCAAACTTGTCTCAATTTCGATGTTTGGAGAGTCAGAAAGAGTAGTTCGTCCCCTAGAGCGTTGTTCGACATGTTTGGATCGAACTGGACCAAACTTGTCTTCATTTCGAGGTTTGGCAACTCAGAAAGAGAAGTTTGTCCCTTAGAGCGTTGTTCGTCATGTTTGGACCGAACTGAACCAAACTTGCTCCATTTCAAGGTTTGGCGAGTCAGAAAGAGAATTTCGTCCCCTAGAGCGTTGTTCGTCTTGTTTGGAACGAACTGGACCAAACTTGTCTCCATTTCGAGGTTTGGCGAGTAAGAAAGAGAAGTTCGTCCCTTAGAACTTTGTTCGTCATGTTTGGACCGAACTGGACAAAACTTGTCTGCAATTCGAGGTTTGGCGAGTCAGAAAGAGAAGTTTGTCCCCTAGAGCTTTGTTCGTCATGTTTGGACCGAACTGGACAAAACTTGTCTGCAATTCGAGGTTTGGCGAGTCAGAAAGAGAAGTTTGTCCCCTAGAACTTTGTTCGTCATTTCGGATCGAACTGGTCAAAACTTGTCTCCATTCCCAGATTTGGAGAGTCAGAAAGAGAAGTTCGTCCCCTAGAGCGTTGTTGCTCTTGTTTGGAACGAACTGGACCAAACTTGTCCCCATTTCGAGGTTTGGCGAGTCAGAAAGAGAAGTTCGTCCCCTAGAGCTTTGTTCGTCATGTTTGGACCGAACTGGACAAAACTTGTCTCCATTTCGAGGTTTGGCGAGTCAGAAAGAGAATTTCGTCCCCTAGAGCATTGTTCATCTTGTTTGGAACGAACAGTACAAAACTTGTCTCCATTTCGATGTTTGGAGAGTTAAATAGAGAAGTTTGTCCCTTAGAGCATTGTTCATCATGTTTCGACCGAATTGGACCAAACTTGTCCCCATTTCGAGGTTTGGCGAGTCAGAAAGAGAAGTTTGTCCCCTAGAGCGTTGTTCGTCTTGTTTGGAACGAACAGGACCAAACTTGTCTCCATTTCGATGTTTGGAGAGTAAGAAAGAGAAGTTCGTCCCCTAGAGCGTCGTTCGTCATGTTTGGATAGAACGTTGTTCGTCCGTTAGAGCGTTGTTCGTCTTGTTTTGACCGAACTGGACCAAACTTGTCTCAATTTCGATGTTTGGCGAGTCAGAAAGAGTAGTTCGTCCCCTAGAGCGTTGTTCGACATGTTTGGATCGAACTGGACCAAACTTGTCTCCATTTCGAGGTTTGGCAAGTCAGAAAGAGAAGTTCGTCCCTTAGAGCAATGTTAGTCATGTTTCGACCGAACTGGACCAAACTTGTCTCTATTTCGATGTTTGGCGAGTCAGAAAGAGATGTTCGTCCCCTAGAGCGTTGTTCGTCTTGTTTGGAACGAACAGGACAAAACTTGTCTCCATTTCGAGGTTTGGCGAGTCATAAAGAGAAGTTCGTCCCCTAGAGCTTTGTACGTCATGTTTGGACCGAACTGGACCAAACTTGTCTCCATTTCTAGGTTTGGCGACTCAGATAGAGAAGTTCGTCCCCTAATGCGTTGTTCGTCATGTTTGGACCGAAATGGACCAAACTTGTCTCCATTTCGAGGTTTGGCGAGTCAGAAAGTGAAGTTCGTCCCCTAGAGCGTTGTTCGTCATGTTTGGACCGAACTGGACCAAACTTGTCTCAATTTCGAGATTTGGCGAGTCAAAAAGAGTAGTTCGTCCCCTAGAGCGTTGTTCGACATGTTTGGATCGAACTGGACCAAACTTGTTTTCATTTCGAGGTTTGGCGAGTCAGAAAGACAAGTTTGTCCCCTAGAGCTTTTCTCGTGATGTTTGGACCGAACTGGACCAAACTTGTCTCCATTTAGAGGTTTGGCGAGTCAGAAAGAGAAGTTCGTCCCTTATAGCGTTGTTCCTCATGTTTCGACCGAACTTGACCAAACTTGTCTCCATTTCAAGGTTTGGCGAGTGAGAAAGAGAAGTTCTTCCCCTAGAGCGTTGTTCGTCATGTTTGGATCGAACTGGACCAAACTTGTCTCCATTTCGAGGTTTGGAAAGTCAAAAAGAGAAGTTCGTCCCGTAGAGATTTGTTCGTCATGTTTGGACCGAACTGGACCAAACTTGTCTCCATTTCGAGGTTTGGCGAGTCAGAAATAGAAGTTCGTCCCTTAGAGCGTTGTTCGTCATGTTTCGACCGAACTGGACCAAACTTGTCTCCATTTCAAGGTTTGGCGAGTCAGAAAGAGAAGTTCGTCCGTTAGAGCGTTGTTCGTCTTGTTTTGACCGAACTGGACCAAACTTGACTCAATTTCGATGTTTGGCGAGTCAGAAAGAGTAGTTCGTCCCCTAGAGCGTTGTTCGACATGTTTGGATCGAACTGGACCAAACTTGTCTCCATTTCGAGGTTTGGCAAGTCAGAAAGAGAAGTTCGTCCCTTAGAGCAATGTTAGTCATGTTTCGACCGAACTGGACCAAACTTGTCTCTATTTCGATGTTTGGCGAGTCAGAAAGAGAAGTTCGTCCCCTAGAGCGTTGTTCGTCTTGTTTGGAACGAACAGGACAAAACTTGTCTCCATTTCGAGGTTTGGCGAGTCATAAAGAGAAGTTCGTCCCCTAGAGCTTTGTTCGTCATGTTTGGACCGAACTGGACCAAACTTGTCTCCATTTCGAGGTTTGGCGATTCAGAAAGAGAAGTTCGTCCCTTACAGCGTTGTTCCTCATGTTTCGACCGAACTTGACCAAACTTGTCTCCATTTCAAGGTTTGGCGAGTCAGAAAGAGAAGTTCTTCCCCTAGAGCGTTGTTCGTCATGTTTGGATCGAACTAGACCAAACTTGTCTCCATTTTGAGGTTTGGCGAGTCAAAAAGAGAAGTTCGTCCCCTAGAGCGTTGTTCGTCATGTTTGGATCGAACTGGACCAAACTTGTCTCCATTTCGAGGTTTGGCGAGTCAGAAAGAGAAGTTCGTCCCCTAGAGCGTTGTTCGTCTTGTTTGGAACGAACTGGACCAAACTTGTCTCCATTTCGAGGTTTGGCGAGTCAGAAAGAGAAGTTCGTCCCTTAGAACGTTGTTCGCAATGTTTCGACCGAACTGGACCAAACTTGTCTCCATTTCGAGGTTTGGCGAGTCAGAAAGAGAAGTATGTCCCCTAGAGCGTTGTTCGTCCTGTTTGGAACGAACTGGACCAAACTTGTCTCTATTTGGAGGTTTGGCAAGTCAGAAAGGGAAATTCGTCCCCTAAAGCTTTGTTTGTCATGTTCGGACCGAAGTGAACCAAACTTGTCTCCATTTCGAGGTTTGGCGAGTCAGAAAGAGAAGTTCGTCCTCTAAAGCGTTGTTCGTCTTGTTTGGAACGAAGTGGACCAAACTTGTCTCCATTTCGAGTTTTGGCGAGTCAGAAAGAGAAGTTCGTCCCTAGAGCTTTGTTCGTCATTTCGGACCGAACTGGACAAAACTCATCTCCATTTCAATATTTGGCGAGTCAGAAAGAGAAGTACGTCCCCTAGAGCGTTGTTCGTCATGATTGAACCAAACTGGACCAAACTTGTCTCCATTTCGAGGTTTTGCGACTCAGAAAGAGAAGTTCGTCCCCTAGAGCGTTGTTCGTCTTGTTTGGAACGAAATGGACCAAACTTGTCTCCATTTCAAGGTTTGGTGTGTCAGAAAGAGAAGTTCGTCCCCTAGATATTTGTTCGTCATGTTTGGACCGAACTGGACCAAACTTGTCTCCATTTCGAGGTTTGGCGAGTCAGCAAGAAAACTTTGTCCACTAGGGCTTTGTTCGTCATGTTTGGACTGAACTGGACCAAACTTGTCTGAATTTCGAGGTTTGGAGAGTCAGAAAGAGAAGTTCGTCCCCTAGAGCGTTGTTCGCCTTGTTTGGAACTAACTGGACCAAACTTGTATCCATATCGATGTTTGGCGAGTCAGAAAGAGAAGTTCGTCCCCTAGAGCTTTGTTTGTCATGTTTGGACCGAACTGGACAAAACTTGTCTCCATTTCGAGGTTTGGCGAGTCAGAAAGAGAAGTTCGTCCCCTAGAGCGTTGTTCGTCTTGTTTGGAACGAAATGGACCAAACTTGTCTCCATTTCGAGGTTTGGCGAGTCCGAAAGAGAAGTTCGTCCCCTAGAGCTTTGTTCGTCATGTTTGGACCGAACTGGACAAAACTTGTCTCCATTTCGAGGTTTGGCGAGTCAGAAAGAGAAGTTCGTCCCTTAGAGCAATGTTCGTCATGTTTCGACCGAACTGGACCAAACTTGTCTCCATTTCGATGTTTGGCGAGTCAGAAAGAGAAGTTCGTCCCTTAGAGCGTTGTGCGTCATGTTTCGACCGAACTGGACCAAACTTGTCTCAATTTCGATGATTGGCGAGTCAGAAAGAGCAGTTCGTCCCCTAGAGCGTTGTTCGACATGTTTGGATCGAACTGGACCAAACTTGTCTCCATTTCGAGGTTTGGCGAGTCAGAAAGAGAAGTTTGTCCCCTAGAGCTTTTCTCGTCATGTTTGGACCGAACTGGACCAAACTTGTCTCCATTTAGAGGTTTGGCGAGTCAGAAAGAGAAGTTCGTCCCTTAGAGCGTTGTTCCTCATGTTTCGCCGAACTTTACCAAACTTGTCTCCATTTCAAGGTTTGGCGAGTCAGAAAGAGAAGTTCGTCCCCTAGAGCTTTGTTCGTCATGTTTGGACCGAACTGGACCAAACTTGTGTCCATTTCGAGGTTTGGCGAGTCAGAAAGAGAATTCGTCCCTTAGAGCGTTGTTCGTCATGTTTCGTCCGAACTGGACCTGTCTCCATTTCACGGTTTGCGAGTCAGAAAGAGAAGTTCGTCTCCTAAAGCTTTGTTCGTCATTTTTTAACCGAACTGGACCAAACTTGTCTCCATTTCGAGGTTTGGGGAGTCAGAAAGAGAAGGTCATCCCTTAGAGCGTTGTTCGTCATGTTTCGACCGAACTTGACCAAACTTGTCTCCATTTCGGGGTTTGGCGAGTCAGAAAGAGAAGGTCGTCCCTTAGAGCGTTGTTCGTCATGTTTAGACCGAACTGGACCAAACTCGTCTCCATTTCCAGGTTTGGCGAGTCAGAAAGAGAAGTTCGTCCCTTAGAACGTTGTTCGTCATCTTTCGACCCAACTGGACCAAACTTGTTTCCATTTCAAGGTTTGGCAAGTCAGAAAGAGAAGTTCGTCCCCTATAGCGTTGTTCGTCATGTATGGATCGAACTGGACCAAACTTGTCTCCATTTCGAGGTTTGGCGAGTCAGAAAGAGAAGTTTGTCCCCTCGAGCTTTTCTCGTCATGTTTGGACCGAACTGGACCAAACTTGTCTCCATTTAGAGGTTTGGCGAGTCAAAAAGAGAAGTTCGTCCCCTAGAGCGTTGTTCGTCTTGTTTGGAACGAACTGGACCAAACTTGTCTCCATTTCGAGGTTTGGCGAGTCAGAAAGAGAAGTTTGATCCTTAGAGCTTTTCTCGTCATGTTTGGACCGAACTGGACCAAACTTGTCTACATTTAGAGGTTTGGTGAGTCAGAAAGAGAAGTTCGTCCCCTAGAGCGTTGTTCGTATTGTTTGGATCGAACTGGACCAAACTTGTCTCCATTTCGAGGTTTGGCGAGTCAGAAAGAGAAGTTCTTCCCCTAGAGCGTTGTTCGTCATGTTTGGATCGAACTGGACCAAACTTGTCTCCATTTCGAGGTTTGGCGAGTCAAAAGAGAAGTTCGTCCCTTAGAGCGTTGTACGTAATGTTTCGACCGAACTGGACCAAACTTGTCTCCATTTAGAGGTTTGGCGAGTCAGAAAGAGAAGTTCGTCCCTAGAGCTTTGTTCGTCATTTCGGACCGAACTGGACAAAACTTATCTCCATTTCAATATTTGGCGAGTCAGAAAGAGAAGTACGTTCCCTAGAACGTTGTTCGTCATGTTTGAACTAAACTGGACCAAACTTGTCTCCATTTCGAGGTTTTGCGACTCAGAAAGAGAACTTTGTCCCTTAGAGTGTTGTTCCTCATGTTTGGACCGAACTGAACCAAACTTGTCTCCATTTCAAGGTTTGGCGAGTCAAAAAGAGAAATTCGTCCCCTAGAGCGTTGTTCGTCTTGTTTGGAACGAACTGGACCAAACTTGTCTCCATTTCGAGGTTTGGCGAGTCAGAAAGAGAAGTTTGTCCCTTAGAGCTTTTCTCGTCATGTTTGGACCGAACTGGACCAAACTTGTCTACATTTAGAGGTTTGGCGAGTCAGAAAGAGAAGTTCGTCCCCTAGAGCGTTGTTCGTCTTGTTTGGAACGAACTGGACCAAACTTGTCTCCATTTCGAGGTTTGGCGAGTCAGAAAGAGAAGTTTGTCCCTTAGAGCTTTTCTCGTCATGTTTGGACCGAACTGGACCAAACTTGTCTACATTTAGAGGTTTGGTGAGTCAGAAAGAGAAGTTCGTCCCCTAGAGCGTTGTTCGTATTGTTTGGATCGAACTGGACCAAACTTGTCTCCATTTCGAGGTTTGGCGAGTCAGAAAGAGAAGTTCTTCCCCTAGAGCGTTGTTCGTCATGTTTGGATCGAACTGGACCAAACTTGTCTCCATTTCGAGGTTTGGCGAGTCAAAAAGAGAAGTTCGTCCCTTAGAGCGTTGTACGTAATGTTTCGACCGAACTGGACCAAACTTGTCTCCATTTCGAGGTTTGGCGAGTCAGAAAGAGAAGTTCGTCCCCTAGAACGTTGTTCGTCTTGTTTGGAACCAACTGAACCAAACTTGTCTCCATTTCGAGGTTTGGCGAGTCAGAAAGAGAAGTTCGTCCCTAGAGCTTTGTTCGTCATTTCGGACCGAACTGGACAAAACTTATCTCCATTTCAATATTTGGCGAGTCAGAAAGAGAAGTACGTCCTCTAGAACGTTGTTCGTCATGTTTGAACTAAACTGGACCAAACTTGTCTCCATTTCGAGGTTGTGCGACTCAGAAAGAGAAGTTTGTCCCTTAGAGTGTTGTTCCTCATGTTTGGACCGAACTGAACCAAACTTGTCTCCATTTCAAGGTTTGGCGAGTCAAAAAGAGAAGTTCGTCCCCTAGAGCGTTGTTCGTCTTGTTTGGAACGAACTGGACCAAACTTGTCTCCATTTCGAGGTTTGGCGAGTCAGAACGAGAAGTTTGTCCCTTAGAGCTTTTCTCGTCATGTTTGGACCAAACTGGACCAAACTTGTCTACATTTAGAGGTTTGGCGAGTCAGAAAGAGAAGTTCGTCCCCTAGAGCGTTGTTCGTCTTGTTTGGATCGAACTGGACCAAACTTGTCTCCATTTCGAGGTTTGGCGAGTCAGAAAGAGAAGTTCTTCCCCTAGAGTGTTGTTCGTCATGTTTGGATCGAACTGGACCAAACTTGTCTCCATTTCGAGGTTTGGCGAGTCAAAAAGAGAAGTTCGTCCCTTAGAGCGTTGTACGTAATGTTTCGACCGAACTGGACCAAACTTGTCTCCATTTCGAGGTTTGGCGAGTCAAAAAGAGAAGTTCGTCTCCTAGAGCATTGTTCGTCATGTTTGGATCGAATTGGACCAAACTTGTCTCCATTTCGAGGTTTGGCGAGTCAGAAAGAGAAGTTCGTCCCCTAGAGCTTTGTTTGCCATGTTTGGACCGAACTGGACAAAACTTGATCCATTTCGAGGTTTGCCGAGTCAGAAAAAGAAGTTCGTCCCTTAGAGCGTTGTTCGTCATGTTTCGTCCGAACTGGACCTGTCTCCCTTTCAAGGTTTGGCGACTCAGAAAGAGAAGTTCGTCCCCTAAAGATTTGTTCGTCATGTTTGGACCGAACTGGACCAAACCTGTCTCCATTTCGAGGTTTGGGGAGTCAGAAAGAGAAGTTCGTTCCTTAGAGTGTTGTTCGTCATGTTTCGACCGAACTTGATCAAACTGGTCTCCATTTCGAGGTTTGGCGAGTCAGAAAGAGAAGTACGTCTGCTAGAGCGTTGTTTGTCATGTTTGGACCGAACTGGACCAAACTTGTCTCCATTTCCAGGTTTGGCGAGTCAGAAAGAGAAGTTCGTCCCTTAGAGCGTTGTTCGTCATGTTTCGACCCAACTGGACAAAACTTGTCTCCATTTCAAGGTTTGGCAAGTCAGAAAGAGAAGTTCGTCCCCTATAGCGTTGTTCGTCTTGTTTGGAACGAACTGGACCAAACTTGTCTCCATTTCGAGGTTTGGCGAGTCAGAAAGAGAAGTTCGTCCCCTAAAGCGTTGTTCGACTTGTTTGGAACGAACTGGACCAAACTTATCTCCATTTCGAGATTTGGCGAGTCAGAAAGAGAAGTTCGTACCCTAGAGCTTTGTTGGTCATGTTTGGACCGAACTGGACAAAACTTGTCTCCATTTCGAGGTTTGGCGAGTCAGAAAGAGAAGTTCGTCCCCTAGAACGTTGTTCGTCTTGTTTGGAACGAACTGAACCAAACTTGTCTCCATTCCGAGGTTTGGCGTGTCAGAAAGAGAAGTTCGTCCCTAGAGCTTTGTTCGTCATTTCGGACCGAACTGGACAAAACTTATCTCCATTTCAATAATTGGCGAGTCAGAAACAGAAGTACGTCCCCTATAGCGTTGTTCGTCATTTTTGAACCAAACTGGACCAAACTTGTCTCCATTTCGAGGTTTTGCTACTCAGAAAGAGAAGTTTGTCCCTTAGAGCGTTGTTCCTCATGTTTGGACCGAACTGAACCAAACTTGTCTCCATTTCAAGGTTTGGCGAGTCAAAAAGAGAAGTTCGTCTCCTAGAGCGTTGTTCGTCTTGTTTGGAACGAACTGGACCAAACTTGTCTCCATGTCGAGGTTTGGCGAGTCAGAAAGAGAAGTTCGTCCCTTAGACCGTTGTTCGCAATGTTTCGACCGAACTGAACCAAACTTGTCTCGATTTCGAGGTTTGGCGAGTCAGAAAGAGAAGTATGTCCCCTAGAGCGTTGTTCGTCCTGTTTGGAATGAACTGGACCAAACTTGTCTCCATTTGGAGGTTTGGCGAGTCAGAAAGGGAAGTTTGTACCCTAATTTGTTTGTCATGTTTGGACCGAACTGAACCAAACTTGTCTCCATTTCGAGGTTTGGCGAGTCAGAAAGAGAAGTTCGTCCTCTAAAGCGTTGTTCGTCTTGTTTGGAACGACCTGGACCAAACTTATGTCCATTTCGAGATTTGGAGTGTCAGAAAGAGAAGTTCGTACCCTAGAGCTTTGTTCGTCATGCTTGGACCGAACTGGACAAAACTTGTCTCCATTTCGAGGTTTGGCGAGTGAGAAAGAGAAGTTCGTCCCCTAGAACGTTGTTCGTCTTGTTTGGAACGAACTGAACCAAACTTGTCTCCATTTCGAAGTTTGGCAAGTCAGAAAGAGAAGTTCGTCCCTAGAGCTTTGTTCGTCATTTCGGACCGAACTGGACAAAACTTATCTCCATTTCAATATTTGGCGAGTCAGAAAGAGATGTACGTCCCCTAGAGCGTTGTTCGTCATGTTTGAACTAAACTGGACCAAACTTGTCTCCATTTCGAGGTTTTGCGACTCAGAAAGAGAAGTTTGTCCCTTAGAGCGTTGTTCCTCATGTTTGGACCGAACTGAACCAAACTTGTCTCCATTTCAAGGTTTGGCGAGTCAAAAAGAGAAGTTCGTCCCCTAGAGCATTGTTCGTCTTGTTTGGAACGAACTGGACCAAAGTTGTCTCCATTTCGAGGTTTGGCGAGTCAGAAAGAGAAGTTCGTCCCTTAGAGCGTTGTTCGTCATGTTTGGACCGAACTGAACCAAACTTGTCTCCATTTCAAGGTTTGGCGAGTCAAAAAGAGAAGTTCGTCCCCTAGAGCGTTGTTCGTCTTGTTTGGAACGAACTGGACCAAACTTGTCTCCATTTCGAAGTTTGGAGAGTCAGAAAGAGAAGTTCTTCCCCAAGAGCGTTGTTCGTCATGTTTGGATCGAATTGGACCAAACTTGTCTCCATTTCGAGGTTTGGCGAGTCAAAAAGAGAAGTTCGTCTCCTAGAGCGTTGTTCGTCATGTTTGGATCGAATTGGACCAAACTTGTCTCCATTTCGAGGTTTGGCGAGTCAGAAAGAAAAGTTTGTCTGCTAGGGTTTTGTTCGTCATGTTTGGACCAAATTGGACCAAACTTGTCTCCATTTCGAGGTTTGGAGAGTCAAAAAAAGAAGTTCGTCCCCTAGAGCGTTGTTCGTCTTGTTTGGAACTAACTGGACCAAATTTGTCTCCATATCGATGTTTGGCGAGTGAGAAAGAGAAGTTTGTCCCCTAGAGCGTTATTCGTCATGTTTGGATCGAACTGGACCAAACTTGTCTCGATTTCGAAGTTTGGCGAGTCAGAAAGAGAAGTTCCTGCCCTAGAGCTTTGTTCGTCATGTTTGGGCCGAACTTGACCAAACTTGTGTCCATTTCGAGGTTTCGCGAGTCAGAAAGAGAAGTTCGTCCCTTAGAGCGTTGTTCGTCATGTTTCGTCCGAATTGGACCTGTCTCCATTTCAACGTTTTGCGAGTCAGAAAGAGAAGTTCGTCCCCTAAAGCTTTGTTCGTCATGTTTGGACCGAACTGGACCAAACTTGTCTCCATTTCGAGGTTTGCGGAGTCAGAAAGAGAAGTTCGTCCCTTAAAGCGTTTTTCGTCATGTTTCGACCGAACTTGACCATACTTGTCTCCATTTCGATGTTTGGTGAGTTAGAAAGAGAAGTACGTCCGCTAGAGCGTTGTTCGTCATGTTTGGACCGAACTGGACCAAATTTGTTTCCATTTCCAGGTTTGGCGAGTCAGAAAGAGAAGTTCGTCCCTTAGAGCGTTGTTCGTCATGTTTCGACCCAACTGGACCAAGCTTGTCTCCATTTCAAGGTTTGGCAAGTCAGAAAGAGAAGTTCGTCCCCTATAGCGTTGTTCGTCTTGTATGGAACGAACTGGACCAAACTTGTCTCCATTTCGAGGTTTCGCGAGTCAGAAAGAGAAGTTCGTCCCTTAGACCATTGTTCGTAATGTTTCGACCGAACTGGACCAAACTTGTCTCCATTTCGAGGTTTGGCGAGTCAGAAAGAGAAGTTTGTCCCCTAGAGCTTTTCTCGTCATGTTTGGACCGAACTGGACCAAACTTGTCTACATTTGGAGGTTTGGCGAGTCAGAAAGAGAAGTTCGTCTCCTAGAGCGTTGTTCGTCTTGTTTGGAACGAACTGGACCAAACTTGTCACCATTTCGAGGTTTGGCGAGTCAGAAAGAGAAGTTCGTCCCTTAGACCGTTGTTCGCAATGTTTCGACCGAACTGAACCAAACTTGTCTCGATTTCGAGGTTTGGCGAGTCAGAAACAGAAGTATGTCCCCTAGAGCGTTGTTCGTCCTGTTTGGAACGAACTGGACCAAACTTGTCTCCATTTGGAGGTTTGGCGAGTCAGAAAGGGAAGTTTGTACCCTAATTTGTTTGTCATGTTTGGACCGAACTGAACCAAACTTTTCTCCATTTCGAGGTTTGGCGAGTCAGAAAGAGAAGTTCGTCCTCTAAAGCGTTGTTCGTCTTGTTTGGAACGACCTGGACCAAACTTATCTCCATTTTGAGATTTGGAGTGTCAGAAAGAGAAGTTCGTACCCTAGAGCTTTGTTCGTCATGCTTGGACCGAACTGGACAAAACTTGTCTCCATTTCGAGGTTTGGCGAGTCAGAAAGAGAAGTTCGTCCCCTAGAACGTTGTTCGTCTTGTTTGGAACGAACTGAACCAAACTTGTCTCCATTTCGAGGTTTGGCGAGTCAGAAAGAGAAGTTCGTCCCTAGAGCTTTGTTCGTCATTTCGGACCGAACTGGACAAAACTTATCTCCATTTCAATATTTGGCGAGTCAGAAAGAGACGTACGTCCCCTAGAGCGTTGTTCGTCATCTTTGAACTAAACTGGACCAAACTTGTCTCCATTTCGAGGTTTTGCGACTCAGAAAGAGAAGTTTGTCCCTTAGAGCGTTGTTCCTCATGTTTGGACCGAACTGAACCAAACTTGTCTCCATTTCAAGGTTTGGCGAATCAAAAAGAGAAGTTCGTCCCCTAGAGCGTTGTTCGTCCTGTTTGGAACGAACTGAACCAAACTTGTCTCCATTTCGAGGTTTGGCGAGTCAGAAAGAGAAGTTCGTCCCTTAGACCATTGTTCGTAATGTTTCGACCGAACTGGACCAAACTTGTCTCCATTTCGAGGTTTGGCGAGTCAGAAAGAGAAGTTTGTCCCCTAGAGCTTTTCTCGTCATGTTTGGACCGAACTGGACCAAACTTCTCTACATTTGGAGGTTTGGCGAGTCAGAAAGAGAAGTTGGTCCCCTAGAGCGTTGTTCGTCTTGTTTGGATCGAACTGGACCAAACTTGTCTCCATTTCGAGGTTTGGCGAGTCAGAAAGAGAAGTTCTTCCCCTAGAGCGTTGTTCGTCATGATTGGATCGAACTGGACCAAACTTGTCTCCATTTCGAGGTTTGGCGAGTCAAAAAGAGAAGTTCGTCCCTTATAACGATGAACGTAATGTTTCGACCGAACTGGAACAAACTTGTCTCCATTTCGAGGTTTGGCGAGTCAGAAAGAGAAGTTCGTCCCCTAGAGCGTTGTTCGTCTTGTTTGGATCGAACTGGACCAAACTTGTCTCCATTTCGAGGTTTGGCGAGTCAGAAAGAGAAGTTCTTCCCCTAGAGCGTTGTTCGTCATGTTTGGATCGAACTGGACCAAACTTGTCTCCATTTCGAGGTTTGGCGAGTCAAAAAGAGAAGTTCGTCCCTTAGAGCGTTGTACGTAATGTTTCGACCGAACTGGACCAAACTTGTCTCCATTTCGAGGTTTGGCGAGTCAGAAAGAGAAGTTCGTCCCCTAGAGCTTTGTTCGTCTTGTTTGGATCAAATTGGACCAAACATGTCTCCATTTCAAGGTTTGGCGAGTCAGAAAGAGAAGTTCTTCCCCAAGAACGTTGTTCGTCATGTTTGGATCGAATTGGACCAAACTTGTCTCCATTTCGAGGTTTGGCGAGTCAAAAAGAGAAGTTCGTCTCCTAGAGCGTTGTTCGTCTTGTTTGGATCGAACTGGACCAAACTTGTTTCCATTTCGAGGTTTGGCGAGTCAAAAAGAGAAGTTCGTCCCTTAGAGCGTTGTACGTAATGTTTCGACCGAACTGGACCAAACTTATCTCCATTTCGAGGTTTGGCGAGTCAGAAAGAGAAGTTCGTCCCCTAGAGCGTTGTTCGTCTTGTTTGGATCAAACTGGACCAAACATGTCTCCATTTCGAGGTTTCGAGAGTCAGAAAGAGAAGTTCTTCCCCAAGAGCGTTGTTCGTCATGTTTGGATTGAATTGGACCAAACTTGTCTCCATTTCGAGGTTTGGCGAGTCAAAAAGAGAAGTTCGTCTCCTAGAGCGTTGTTCGTCATGTTTGGATCGAATTGGACCAAACTTGTCTCCATTTCGAGGTTTGGCGAGTCAGAAAGAGAAGTTCGTCCCTTAGAGCGTTGTACGTAATGTTTCGACCGAACTGGAACAAACTTGTCTCCATTCCGAGGTTTGGCGAGTCAGAAAGAGAAGTTCGTCCCCTAGAGCGTTGTTCGTCTTGTTTGGATCGAACTGGACCAAACTTGTCTCCATTTCGTGGTTTGGCGAGTCAGAAAGAGAAGTTCTTCCCCTAGAGCGTTGTTCGTCATGTTTGGATCGAACTGGACCAAACTTGTCTCCATTTCGAGGTTTGGCGAGTCAAAAAGAGAAGTTCGTCCCTTAGAGCGCTGTACGTAATGTTTCGACCGAACTGGACCAAACTTGTCTCCATTTCGAGGTTTGGCGAGTCAGAAAGAGAAGTTCGTCCCCTAGAGCTTTGTTCGTCTTGTTTGGATCAAACTGGACCAAACATGTCTCCATTTCAAGGTTTGGCGAGTCAGAAAGAGAAGTTCTTCCCCAAGAGCGTTGTTCGTCATGTTTGGATCGAATTGGACCAAACTTTTCTCCATTTCGAGGTTTGGCGAGTCAAAAGAGAAGTTCGTCTCCTAGAGCGTTGTTCGTCTTGTTTGGATCGAACTGGACCAAACTTGTTTCCATTTCGAGGTTTGGCGAGTCAAAAAGAGAAGTTCGTCCCTTAGAGCGTTGTACGTAATGTTTCGACCGAACTGGACCAAACTTATCTCCATTTCGAGGTTTGGCGAGTCAGAAAGAGAAGTTCGTCCCCTAGAGCGTTGTTCGTCTTGTTTGGATCAAACTGGACCAAACATGTCTCCATTTCGAGGTTTGGCGAGTCAGATGGAGAAGTTCTTCCCCAAGAGCGTTGTTCGTCATGTTTTGATCGAATTGGACCAAACTTGTCTCCATTTCGAGGTTTGGCGAGTCAAAAAGAGAAGTTCGTCTCCTAGAGCGTTGTTCGTCATGTTTGGATCGAATTGGACCAAACTTGTCTCCATTTCGAGGTTTGGCGAGTCAGAAAGAGAAGTTCGTCCCCTAGAGCTCTGTTCGTCATGTTTGGGCCGAACTGGACAAAACTTGCTCCAGTTTGAGGTTTGGCGAGTCAGAAAGAGAAGTTCATCCCTTAGAGCGTTGTTCGTCATGTTTCGTCCGAACTGGACCAGTCTCCATTTCAAGGTTTGGCGAGTCAGAAAGAGAAGTTCGTCCCCTAAAGCTTTGTTCGTCATGTTTGGACCGAACTGGACCAAACTTGTCTCCATTTCGAGGTTTGGGGAGTCAGAAAGAGAAGTTCGTCCCTTAGAGCGTTGTTCGTCATGTTTTGACTGAACTTGACCAAACTTGTCTCCATTTCGAGGTTTGGCGAGTCAGAAAGAGAAGTACGTCCCCTAGAGCGTTGTTCGTCCTGTTTGGACCGAACTGGACCAAACTTGTCTCCATTTACAGGTTTGGCGAGTCAGAAAGAGAAGTTCGTCCCTTAGAGCGTTGTTCGTCATGTTTCGACCCAACTGGACCAAGCTTGTCTCCATTTCAAGGTTTGGCAAGTCAGAAAGAGAAGTTCGTCCCCTATAGCGTTGTTCGTCTTGTATGGAACGAACTGGACCAAACTTGTCTCCATTTCGAGCTTTCGCGAGTCAGAAAGAGAAGTTCGTCCCTTAGACCATTGTTCGTAATGTTTCGACCGAACTGGACCAAACTTGTCTCCATTTCGAGCTTTCGCGAGTCAGAAAGAGAAGTTCGTCCCTTAGACCATTGTACGTAATGTTTCGACCGAACTGGACCAAACTTGTCTCCATATCGAGGTTTGGCGAGTCAGAAAGAGAAGTTCGTCCCCTAGAGCTTTGTTCGTCTTGTTTGGATCAAATTGGACCAAACATGTCTCCATTTCAAGGTTTGGCGAGTCAGAAAGAGAAGTTCTTCCCCAAGAACGTTGTTCGTCATGTTTGGATCGAATTGGACCAAACTTGTCTCCATTTCGAGGTTTGGCGAGTCAAAAAGAGAAGTTCGTCTCCTAGAGCGTTGTTCGTCTTGTTTGGATCGAACTGGACCAAACTTGTTTCCATTTCGAGGTTTGGCGAGTCAAAAAGAGAAGTTCGTCCCTTAGAGCGTTGTACGTAATGTTTCGACCGAACTGGACCAAACTTATCTCCATTTCGAGGTTTGGCGATTCAGAAAGAGAAGTTCGTCCCCTAGAGCGTTGTTCGTCTTGTTTGGATCACACTGGACCAAACATGTCTCCATTTCGAGGTTTCGAGAGTCAGAAAGAGAAGTTCTTCCCCAAGAGCGTTGTTCGTCATGTTTGGATCGAATTGGACCAAACTTGTCTCCATTTCGAGGTTTGGCGAGTCAAAAAGAGAAGTTCGTCTCCTAGAGCGTTGTTCGTCATGTTTGGATCGAATTGGACCAAACTTGTCTCCATTTCGAGGTTTGGCGAGTCAGAAAGAGAAGTTCGTCCCTTAGAGCGTTGTACGTAATGTTTCGACCGAACTGGAACAAACTTGTCTCCATTTCGAGGTTTGGCGAGTCAGAAAGAGAAGTTCGTCCCCTAGAGCGTTGTTCGTCTTGTTTGGATCGAACTGGACCAAACTTGTCTCCATTTCGTGGTTTGGCGAGTCAGAAAGAGAAGTTCTTCCCCTAGAGCGTTGTTCGTCATGTTTGGATCGAACTGGACCAAACTTGTCTCCATTTCGAGGTTTGGCGAGTCAAAAAGAGAAGTTCGTCCCTTAGAGCGCTGTACGTAATGTTTCGACCGAACTGGACCAAACTTGTCTCCATTTCGAGGTTTGGCGAGTCAGAAAGAGAAGTTCGTCCCCTAGAGCTTTGTTCGTCTTGTTTGGATCAAACTGGACCAAACATGTCTCCATTTCAAGGTTTGGCGAGTCAGAAAGAGAAGTTCTTCCCCAAGAGCGTTGTTCGTCATGTTTGGATCGAATTGGACCAAACTTTTCTCCATTTCGAGGTTTGGCGAGTCAAAAGCGAAGTTCGTCTCCTAGAGCGTTGTTCGTCTTGTTTGGATCGAACTGGACCAAACTTGTTTCCATTTCGAGGATTGGCGAGTCAAAAAGTGAAGTTCGTCCCTTAGAGCGTTGTACGTAATGTTTCGACCGAACTGGACCAAACTTATCTCCATTTCGAGGTTTGGCGAGTCAGAAAGAGAAGTTCGTCCCCTAGAGCGTTGTTCGTCTTGTTTGGATCAAACTGGACCAAACATGTCTCCATTTCGAGGTTTGGCGAGTCAGAAAGAGAAGTTCTTCCCCAAGAGCGTTGTTCGTCATGTTTTGATCGAATTGGACCAAACTTGTCTCCATTTCGAGGTTTGGCGAGTCAAAAAGAGAAGTTCGTCTCCTAGAGCGTTGTTCGTCATGTTTGGATCGAATTGGACCAAACTTGTCTCCATTTCGAGGTTTGGCGAGTCAGAAAGAGAAGTTCGTCCCCTAGAGCTCTGTTCGTCATGTTTGGGCCGAACTGGACAAAACTTGCTCCAGTTTGAGGTTTGGCGAGTCAGAAAGAGAAGTTCATCCCTTAGAGCGTTGTTCGTCATGTTTCGTCCGAACTGGACCAGTCTCCATTTCAAGGTTTGGCGAGTCAGAAAGAGAAGTTCGTCCCCTAAAGCTTTGTTCGTCATGTTTGGACCGAACTGGACCAAACTTGTCTCCATTTCGAGGTTTGGGGAGTCAGAAAGAGAAGTTCGTCCCTTAGAGCGTTGTTCGTCATGTTTTGACCGAACTTGACCAAACTTGTCTCCATTTCGAGGTTTGGCAAGTCAGAAAGAGAAGTACGTCCCCTAGAGCGTTGTTCGTCCTGTTTGGACCGAACTGAACCAAACTTGCCTCCATTTACAGGTTTGGCGAGTCAGAAAGAGAAGTTCGTCCCTTAGAGCGTTGTTCGTCATGTTTCGACCCAACTGGACCAAGCTTGTCTCCATTTCAAGGTTTGGCAAGTCAGAAAGAGAAGTTCGTCCCCTATAGCGTTGTTCGTCTTGTATGGAACGAACTGGACCAAACTTGTCTCCATTTCGAGGTTTCGCGAGTCAGAAAGAGAAGTTCGTCCCTTAGACCATTGTTCGTAATGTTTCGACCGAACTGGACCAAACTTGTCTCCATTTCGAGGTTTGGCGAGTCAGAAAGAGAAGTTTGTCCCCTAGAGCTTTTCTCGTCATGTTTGGACCGAACTGGACCAAACTTGTCTACATTTGGAGGTTTGGCGAGTCAGAAAGAGAAGTTCGTCTCCTAGAGCGTTGTTCGTCTTGTTTGGAACGAACTGGACCAAACTTGCCTCCATTTCGAGGTTTGGCGAGTCAGAAAGAGAAGTTCGTCCCTTAGACCGTTGTTCGCAATGTTTCGACCGAACTGAACCAAACTTGTCTCGATTTCGAGGTTTGGAGAGTCAGAAACAGAAGTATGTCCCCTAGAGCGTTGTTCGTCCTGTTTGGAACGTACTGGACCAAACTTGTCTCCATTTGGAGGTTTGGCGAGTCAGAAAGGGAAGTTTGTACCGTAATTTGTTTGTCATGTTTGGACCGAACTGAACCAAACTTGTCTCCATTTCGAGCTTTGGCGAGTCAGAAAGAGAAGTTCGTCCTCTAAAGCGTTGTTCGTCTTGTTTGGAACGACTTGGACCAAACTTATCTCCATTTCGAGATTTGTAGTGTCAGAAAGAGAAGTTCGTACCCTAGAGCTTTGTTCGTCATGCTTGGACCGAACTGGACAAAACTTGTCTCCATTTCGAGGTTTGGCGAGTCAGAAAGAGAAGTTCGTCCCCTAGAACGTTGTTCGTCTTGTTTGGAACGAACTGAACCAAACTTGTCTCCATTTCGAGGTTTGGCGAGTCAGAAAGAGAAGTTCGTCCCTAGAGCTTTGTTCGTCATTTCGGACCGAACTGGACAAAACTTATCTCCATTTCAATATTTGGCGAGTCAGAAAGAGACGTACGTCCCCTAGAGCGTTGTTCGTCATCTTTGAACTAAACTGGACCAAACTTGTCTCCATTTCGAGGTTTTGCGACTCAGAACGAGAAGTTTGTCCCTTAGAGCGTTGTTCCTCATGTTTGGACCGAACTGAACCAAACTTGTCTCCATTTCAAGGTTTGGCGAGTCAAAAAGAGAAGTTCGTCCCCTAGAGCGTTGTTCGTCTTGTTTGGAACGAACTGGACCAAACTTGTCTCCATTTCGAGGTTTGGCGAGTCAGAAAGAGAAGTTCGTCCCTTAGACCATTGTTCGTAATGTTTCGACCGAACTGTACCAAACTTGTCTCCATTTCGAGGTTTGGCGAGTCAGAAAGAGAAGTTTGTCCCCTAGAGCTTTTCTATTCATGTTTGGACCGAACTGGACCAAACTTGTCTACATTTGGAGGTTTGGCGAGTCAGAAAGAGAAGTTGGTCCCCTAGAGCGTTGTTCGTCTTGTTTGGATCGAACTGGACCAAACTTGTCTCCATTTCGAGGTTTGGCGAGTCAGAAAGAGAAGTTCTTCCCCTAGAGCGTTGTTCGTCATGTTTGGATCGAACTGGACCAAACTTGTCACCATTTCGAGGTTTGGCGAGTCAGAAAGAGAAGTTCGTCCCTTAGACCGTTGTTCGCAATGTTTCGACCGAACAGAACCAAACTTGTCTCGATTTCGAGGTTTGGCGAGTCAGAAACAGAAGTATGTCCCCTAGAGCGTTGTTCGTCCTGTTTGGAACGAACTGGACCAAACTTGTCTCCATTTGGAGGTTTGGCGAGTCAGAAAGGGAAGTTTGTACCCTAATTTGTTTGTCATGTTTGGACCGAACTGAACCAAACTTGTCTCCATTTCGAGGTTTGGCGAGTCAGAAAGAGAAGTTCGTCCTCTAAAGCGTTGTTCGTCTTGTTTGGAACGACCTGGACCAAACTTATCTCCATTTTGAGATTTGGAGTGTCAGAAAGAGAAGTTCGTACCCTAGAGCTTTGTTCGTCATGCTTGGACCGAACTGGACAAAACTTGTCTCCATTTCGAGGTTTGGCGAGTCAGAAAGAGAAGTTCGTCCCCTAGAACGTTGTTCGTCTTGTTTGGAACGAACTGAACCAAACTTGTCTCCATTTCGAGGTTTGGCGAGTCAGAAAGAGAAGTTCGTCCCTAGAGCTTTGTTCATCATTTCGGACCGAACTGGACAAAACTTATCTCCATTTCAATATTTGGCGAGTCAGAAAGAGACGTACGTCCCCTAGAGCGTTGTTCGTCATCTTTGAACTAAACTGGACCAAACTTGTCTCCATTTCGAGGTTTTGCGACTCAGAAAGAGAAGTTTGTCCCTTAGAGCGTTGTTCCTCATGTTTGGACCGAACTGAACCAAACTTGTCTCCATTTCAAGGTTTGGCGAGTCAAAAAGAGAAGTTCGTCCCCTAGAGCGTTGTTCGTCCTGTTTGGAACGAACTGGACCAAACTTGTCTCCATTTCGAGGTTTGGCGAGTCAGAAAGAGAAGTTCGTCCCTTAGACCATTGTTCGTAATGTTTCGACCGAACTGGACCAAACTTGTCTCCATTTCGAGGTTCGGCGAGTCAGAAAGAGAAGTTTGTCCCCTAGAGCTTTTCTCGTCATGTTTGGACCGAACTGGACCAAACTTCTCTACATTTGGAGGTTTGGCGAGTCAGAAAGAGAAGTTGGTCCCCTAGAGCGTTGTTCGTCTTGTTTGGATCGAACTGGACCAAACTTGTATCCATTTCGAGGTTTGGCGAGTCAGAAAGAGAAGTTCTTCCCCTAGAGCGTTGTTCGTCATGATTGGATCGAACTGGACCAAACTTGTCTCCATTTCGAGGTTTGGCGAGTCAAAAAGAGAAGTTCGTCCCTTATAACGTTGAACGTAATGTTTCGACCGAACTGGAACAAACTTGTCTCCATTTCGAGGTTTGGCGAGTCAGAAAGAGAAGTTCGTCCCCTAGAGCGTTGTTCGTCTTGTTTGGATCGAACTGGACCAAACTTGTCTCCATTTCGAGGTTTGGCGAGTCAGAAAGAGAAGTTCTTCCCCTAGAGCGTTGTTCGTCATGTTTGGATCGAACTGGACCAAACTTGTCTCCATTTCGAGGTTTGGCGAGTCAAAAAGAGAAGTTCGTCCCTTAGAGCGTTGTACGTAATGTTTCGACCGAACTGGACCAAACTTGTCTCCATATCGAGGTTTGGCGAGTCAGAAAGAGAAGTTCGTCCCCTAGAGCTTTGTTCGTCTTGTTTGGATCAAATTGGACCAAACATGTCTCCATTTCAAGGTTTGGCGAGTCAGAAAGAGAAGTTCTTCCCCAAGAACGTTGTTCGTCATGTTTGGATCGAATTGGACCAAACTTGTCTCCATTTCGAGGTTTGGCGAGTCAAAAAGAGAAGTTCGTCTCCTAGAGCGTTGTTCGTCTTGTTTGGATCGAACTGGACCAAACTTGTTTCCATTTCGAGGTTTGGCGAGTCAAAAAGAGAAGTTCGTCCCTTAGAGCGTTGTACGTAATGTTTCGACCGAACTGGACCAAACTTATCTCCATTTCGAGGTTTGGCGATTCAGAAAGAGAAGTTCGTCCCCTAGAGCGTTGTTCGTCTTGTTTGGATCACACTGGACCAAACATGTCTCCATTTCGAGGTTTCGAGAGTCAGAAAGAGAAGTTCTTCCCCAAGAGCGTTGTTCGTCATGTTTGGATCGAATTGGACCAAACTTGTCTCCATTTCGAGGTTTGGCGAGTCAAAAAGAGAAGTTCGTCTCCTAGAGCGTTGTTCGTCATGTTTGGATCGAATTGGACCAAACTTGTCTCCATTTCGAGGTTTGGCGAGTCAGAAAGAGAAGTTCGTCCCTTAGAGCGTTGTACGTAATGTTTCGACCGAACTGGAACAAACTTGTCTCCATTTCGAGGTTTGGCGAGTCAGAAAGAGAAGTTCGTCCCCTAGAGCGTTGTTCGTCTTGTTTGGATCGAACTGGACCAAACTTGTCTCCATTTCGTGGTTTGGCGAGTCAGAAAGAGAAGTTCTTCCCCTAGAGCGTTGTTCGTCATGTTTGGATCGAACTGGACCAAACTTGTCTCCATTTCGAGGTTTGGCGAGTCAAAAAGAGAAGTTCGTCCCTTAGAGCGCTGTACGTAATGTTTCGACCGAACTGGACCAAACTTGTCTCCATTTCGAGGTTTGGCGAGTCAGAAAGAGAAGTTCGTCCCCTAGAGCTTTGTTCGTCTTGTTTGGATCAAACTGGACCAAACATGTCTCCATTTCAAGGTTTGGCGAGTCAGAAAGAGAAGTTCTTCCCCAAGAGCGTTGTTCGTCATGTTTGGATCGAATTGGACCAAACTTTTCTCCATTTCGAGGTTTGGCGAGTCAAAAGCGAAGTTCGTCTCCTAGAGCGTTGTTCGTCTTGTTTGGATCGAACTGGACCAAACTTGTTTCCATTTCGAGGATTGGCGAGTCAAAAAGAGAAGTTCGTCCCTTAGAGCGTTGTACGTAATGTTTCGACCGAACTGGACCAAACTTATCTCCATTTCGAGGTTTGGCGAGTCAGAAAGAGAAGTTCGTCCCCTAGAGCGTTGTTCGTCTTGTTTGGATCAAACTGGACCAAACATGTCTCCATTTCGAGGTTTGGCGAGTCAGAAAGAGAAGTTCTTCCCCAAGAGCGTTGTTCGTCATGTTTTGATCGAATTGGACCAAACTTGTCTCCATTTCGAGGTTTGGCGAGTCAAAAAGAGAAGTTCGTCTCCTAGAGCGTTGTTCGTCATGTTTGGATCGAATTGGACCAAACTTGTCTCCATTTCGAGGTTTGGCGAGTCAGAAAGAGAAGTTCGTCCCCTAGAGCTCTGTTCGTCATGTTTGGGCCGAACTGGACAAAACTTGCTCCAGTTTGAGGTTTGGCGAGTCAGAAAGAGAAGTTCATCCCTTAGAGCGTTGTTCGTCATGTTTCGTCCGAACTGGACCAGTCTCCATTTCAAGGTTTGGCGAGTCAGAAAGAGAAGTTCGTCCCCTAAAGCTTTGTTCGTCATGTTTGGACCGAACTGGACCAAACTTGTCTCCATTTCGAGGTTTGGGGAGTCAGAAAGAGAAGTTCGTCCCTTAGAGCGTTGTTCGTCATGTTTTGACCGAACTTGACCAAACTTGTCTCCATTTCGAGGTTTGGCAAGTCAGAAAGAGAAGTACGTCCCCTAGAGCGTTGTTCGTCCTGTTTGGACCGAACTGAACCAAACTTGCCTCCATTTACAGGTTTGGCGAGTCAGAAAGAGAAGTTCGTCCCTTAGAGCGTTGTTCGTCATGTTTCGACCCAACTGGACCAAGCTTGTCTCCATTTCAAGGTTTGGCAAGTCAGAAAGAGAAGTTCGTCCCCTATAGCGTTGTTCGTCTTGTATGGAACGAACTGGACCAAACTTGTCTCCATTTCGAGGTTTCGCGAGTCAGAAAGAGAAGTTCGTCCCTTAGACCATTGTTCGTAATGTTTCGACCGAACTGGACCAAACTTGTCTCCATTTCGAGGTTTGGCGAGTCAGAAAGAGAAGTTTGTCCCCTAGAGCTTTTCTCGTCATGTTTGGACCGAACTGGACCAAACTTGTCTACATTTGGAGGTTTGGCGAGTCAGAAAGAGAAGTTCGTCTCCTAGAGCGTTGTTCGTCTTGTTTGGAACGAACTGGACCAAACTTGCCTCCATTTCGAGGTTTGGCGAGTCAGAAAGAGAAGTTCGTCCCTTAGACCGTTGTTCGCAATGTTTCGACCGAACTGAACCAAACTTGTCTCGATTTCGAGGTTTGGAGAGTCAGAAACAGAAGTATGTCCCCTAGAGCGTTGTTCGTCCTGTTTGGAACGTACTGGACCAAACTTGTCTCCATTTGGAGGTTTGGCGAGTCAGAAAGGGAAGTTTGTACCGTAATTTGTTTGTCATGTTTGGACCGAACTGAACCAAACTTGTCTCCATTTCGAGCTTTGGCGAGTCAGAAAGAGAAGTTCGTCCTCTAAAGCGTTGTTCGTCTTGTTTGGAACGACTTGGACCAAACTTATCTCCATTTCGAGATTTGTAGTGTCAGAAAGAGAAGTTCGTACCCTAGAGCTTTGTTCGTCATGCTTGGACCGAACTGGACAAAACTTGTCTCCATTTCGAGGTTTGGCGAGTCAGAAAGAGAAGTTCGTCCCCTAGAACGTTGTTCGTCTTGTTTGGAACGAACTGAACCAAACTTGTCTCCATTTCGAGGTTTGGCGAGTCAGAAAGAGAAGTTCGTCCCTAGAGCTTTGTTCGTCATTTCGGACCGAACTGGACAAAACTTATCTCCATTTCAATATTTGGCGAGTCAGAAAGAGACGTACGTCCCCTAGAGCGTTGTTCGTCATCTTTGAACTAAACTGGACCAAACTTGTCTCCATTTCGAGGTTTTGCGACTCAGAACGAGAAGTTTGTCCCTTAGAGCGTTGTTCCTCATGTTTGGACCGAACTGAACCAAACTTGTCTCCATTTCAAGGTTTGGCGAGTCAAAAAGAGAAGTTCGTCCCCTAGAGCGTTGTTCGTCTTGTTTGGAACGAACTGGACCAAACTTGTCTCCATTTCGAGGTTTGGCGAGTCAGAAAGAGAAGTTCGTCCCTTAGACCATTGTTCGTAATGTTTCGACCGAACTGTACCAAACTTGTCTCCATTTCGAGGTTTGGCGAGTCAGAAAGAGAAGTTTGTCCCCTAGAGCTTTTCTATTCATGTTTGGACCGAACTGGACCAAACTTGTCTTCATTTGGAGGTTTGGCGAGTCAGAAAGAGAAGTTGGTCCCCTAGAGCGTTGTTCGTCTTGTTTGGATCGAACTGGACCAAACTTGTCTCCATTTCGAGGTTTGGCGAGTCAGAAAGAGAAGTTCTTCCCCTAGAGCGTTGTTCGTCATGTTTGGATCGAACTGGACCAAACTTGTCTCCATTTCGAGGTTTGGCGAGTCAAAAAGAGAAGTTCGTCCCTTAGAGCGTTGTACGTAATGTTTCGACCGCACTGGAACAAACTTGTCTCCATTTCGAGGTTTGGCGAGTCAGAAAGAGAAGTTCGTCCCCTAGAGCGTTGTTCGTCTTGTTTGGATCGAACTGGACCAAACTTGTCTCCATTTCGAGGTTTGGTGAGTCAGAAAGAGAATTTCTTCCCCTAGAGCGTTGTTCGTCATGTTTGGATCGAACTGGACCAAACTTGTCTCCATTTCGAGGTTTGGCGAGTCAAAAAGAGAAGTTCGTCCCTTAGAGCATTGTACGTAATGTTTCGACCGAACTGGACCAAACTTGTCTCCATTTCGAGGTTTGGCGAGTCAGAAAGAGAAGTTCGTCCCCTAGAGCTTTGTTCGTCTTGTTTGGATCAAACTGGACCAAACATGTCTCCATTTCAAGGTTTGGCGAGTCAGAAAGAGAAGCTCTTCCCCAAGAACGTTGTTCGTCATGTTTGGATCGAATTGGACCAAACTTGTCTCCATTTCGAGGTTTGGCGAGTCAAAAAGAGAAGTTCGTCTCCTAGAGCGTTGTTCGTCTTGTTTGGATCGAACTGGACCAAACTTGTTTCCATTTCGAGGTTTGGCGAGTCAAAAAGAGAAGTTCGTCCCTTAGAGCGTTGTACGTAATGTTTCGACCGAACTGGACCAAACTTATCTCCATTTCGAGGTTTGGCGAGTCAGAAAGAGAAGTTCGTCCCCTAGAACGTTGTTTGTCTTGTTCGGATCAAACTGGACCAAACATGTCTCCATTTCGAGGTTTGGAGAGTCAGAAAGAGAAGTTCTTCCCCAAGAGCGTTGTTCGTCATGTTTGGATCGAATTGGACCAAACTTGTCTCCATTTCGAGCTTTGGCGAGTCAGAAAGAGAAGTTCGTCCTCTAAAGCGTTGTTCGTCTTGTTTGGAACGACTTGGACCAAACTTATCTCCATTTCGAGATTTGTAGTGTCAGAAAGAGAAGTTCGTACCCTAGAGCTTTGTTCGTCATGCTTGGACCGAACTGGACAAAACTTGTCTCCATTTCGAGGTTTGGCGAGTCAGAAAGAGAAGTTCGTCCCCTAGAACGTTGTTCGTCTTGTTTGGAACGAACTGAACCAAACTTGTCTCCATTTCGAGGTTTGGCGAGTCAGAAAGAGAAGTTCGTCCCTAGAGCTTTGTTCGTCATTTCGGACCGAACTGGACAAAACTTATCTCCATTTCAATATTTGGCGAGTCAGAAAGAGACGTACGTCCCCTAGAGCGTTGTTCGTCATCTTTGAACTAAACTGGACCAAACTTGTCTCCATTTCGAGGTTTTGCGACTCAGAAAGAGAAGTTTGTCCCTTAGAGCGTTGTTCCTCATGTTTGGACCGAACTGAACCAAACTTGTCTCCATTTCAAGGTTTGGCGAGTCAAAAAGAGAAGTTCGTCCCCTAGAGCGTTGTTCGTCTTGTTTGGAACGAACTGGACCAAACTTGTCTCCATTTCGAGGTTTGGCGAGTCAGAAAGAGAAGTTCGTCCCTTAGACCATTGTTCGTAATGTTTCGACCGAACTGTACCAAACTTGTCTCCATTTCGAGGTTTGGCGAGTCAGAAAGAGAAGTTTGTCCCCTAGAGCTTTTCTATTCATGTTTGGACCGAACTGGACCAAACTTGTCTACATTTGGAGGTTTGGCGAGTCAGAAAGAGAAGTTGGTCCCCTAGAGCGTTGTTCGTCTTGTTTGGATCGAACTGGACCAAACTTGTCTCCATTTCGAGGTTTGGCGAGTCAGAAAGAGAAGTTCTTCCCCTAGAGCGTTGTTCGTCATGTTTGGATCGAACTGGACCAAACTTGTCTCCATTTCGAGGTTTGGCGAGTCAAAAAGAGAAGTTCGTCCCTTAGAGCGTTGTACGTAATGTTTCGACCGCACTGGAACAAACTTGTCTCCATTTCGAGGTTTGGCGAGTCAGAAAGAGAAGTTCGTCCCCTAGAGCGTTGTTCGTCTTGTTTGGATCGAACTGGACCAAACTTGTCTCCATTTCGAGGTTTGGCGAGTCAGAAAGAGAATTTCTTCCCCTAGAGCGTTGTTCGTCATGTTTGGATCGAACTGGACCAAACTTGTCTCCATTTCGAGGTTTGGCGAGTCAAAAAGAGAAGTTCGTCCCTTAGAGCGTTGTACGTAATGTTTCGACCGAACTGGACCAAACTTGTCTCCATTTCGAGGTTTGGCGAGTCAGAAAGAGAAGTTCGTCCCCTAGAGCTTTGTTCGTCTTGTTTGGATCAAACTGGACCAAACATGTCTCCATTTCAAGGTTTGGCGAGTCAGAAAGAGAAGCTCTTCCCCAAGAACGTTGTTCGTCATGTTTGGATCGAATTGGACCAAACTTGTCTCCATTTCGAGGTTTGGCGAGTCAAAAAGAGAAGTTCGTCTCCTAGAGCGTTGTTCGTCTTGTTTGGATCGAACTGGACCAAACTTGTTTCCATTTCGAGGTTTGGCGAGTCAAAAAGAGAAGTTCGTCCCTTAGAGCGTTGTACGTAATGTTTCGACCGAACTGGACCAAACTTATCTCCATTTCGAGGTTTGGCGAGTCAGAAAGAGAAGTTCGTCCCCTAGAACGTTGTTTGTCTTGTTTGGATCAAACTGGACCAAACATGTCTCCATTTCGAGGTTTGGAGAGTCAGAAAGAGAAGTTCTTCCCCAAGAGCGTTGTTCGTCATGTTTGGATCGAATTGGACCAAACTTGTCTCCATTTCGAGGTTTGGCGAGTCAAAAAGAGAAGTTCGTCTCCTAGAGCGTTGTTCGTCATGTTTGGATCGAATTGGACCAAACTTGTCTCCATTTCGAGGTTTGGCGAGTCAGAAAGAGAAGTTCGTCCCTAGAGCTTTCTTCGTCATTTCGGACCGAACTGGACAAAACTTATCTCCATTTCAATATTTGGCGAGTCAGAAAGAGAAGTACGACCCCTAGAGCGTTGTTCGTCATGTTTGAACTAAACTGGACCAAACTTGTTTCCATTTCGAGGTTTTGCGACTCAGAAAGAGAAGTTTGTCCCTTAGAGCGTTGTTCCTCATGTTTGGACCGAACTGAACCAAACTTGTCTCCATTTCAAGGTTTGGCGAGTCAAAAAGAGAAGTTCGTCCCCTAGAGCGTTGTTCGTCTTGTTTGGAACGAACTGGACCAAACTTGTCTCCATTTCGAGGTTTGGCGAGTCAGAAAGAGAAGTTCGTCCCTTAGACCATTGTTCGTAATGTTTCGACCAACTGGACCAAACTTGTCTCCATTTCGAGGTTTGGCGAGTCAGAAAGAGAAGTTTGTCCCCTAGAGCTTTTCTCGTCATGTTTGGACCGAACTGGACCAAACTTGTCTACATTTGGAGGTTTGGCGAGTCAGAAAGAGAAGTTGGTCCCCTAGAGCGTTGTTCGTCTTGTTTGGATCGAACTGGACCAAACTTGTCTCCATTTCGAGGTTTGGCGAGTCAGAAAGAGAAGTTCTTCCCCTAGAGCGTTGTTCGTCATGTTTGGATCGAACTGGACCAAACTTGTCTCCATTTCGACGTTTGGCGAGTCAAAAAGAGAAGTTCGTCCCTTAGAGCGTTGTACGTAATGTTTCGACCGAACTGGAACAAACTTGTCTCCATTTCGAGGTTTGGCGAGTCAGAAAGAGAAGTTCGTCCCCTAGAGCGTTGTTCGTCTTGTTTGGATCGAACTGGACCAAACTTGTCTCCATTTCGAGGTTTGGCGAGTCAGAAAGAGAAGTTCTTCCCCTAGAGCGTTGTTCGTCATGTTTGGATCGAACTGGACCAAACTTGTCTCCATTTCGAGGTTTGGCGAGTCAAAAAGAGAAGTTCGTCCCTTAGAGCGTTGTACGTAATGTTTCGACCGAACTGGACCAAACTTGTCTCCATTTCGAGGTTTGACGAGTCAGAAAGAGAAGTTCGTCCCCTAGAGCCTTGTTCGTCTTGTTTGGATCAAACTGGACCAAACATGTCTCCATTTCAAGGTTTGGCGAGTCAGAAAGAGAAGTTCTTCCCCAAGAGCGTTGTTCGTCAGGTTTGGATCGAATTGGACCAAACTTGTCTCCATTTCGAGGTTTGGCGAGTCAGAAAGAGAAGTTCCTGCCCTAAAGCTTTGTTCGTCATGTTTGGGCCGAAATTGACCAAACTTGTCTCCATTTCGACGTTTGGCGAGTCAGAAAGAGAAGTTCGTCCCTTAGGGCGTTGTTCGACACGTTTCGTCCGAACTGGACCTGTCTCCATTTCAAGGTTTGGCGAGTCAGAAAGGGAAGTTCCTCCCCTAAACCTTTGTTCGTCTTGTTTGGACCAAACTGGACCAAACTTGTCTACATTTCGAGGTTTGGAGAGTCAGAAAGAGAAGTTCGTCCCTTAGAGCGTTGTTCATCATGTTTCGACCGAACTTGACCAAACTTGTCTCCATTTCGTGGTTTGGAGAGTCAGAAAGAGAAGTTCGTCCCCTAGAGCGTTGTTCGTCTTGTTTGGAACTAACTGGACCAAACTTGTCTCCATATCGATGTTTGGCGAATCAGAAAGAGAAGTTCGTCCCCTAGAGCGTTGTTCGTCATGTTTGGATCGAACTGGACCAAACTTGTCTCCATTTCGAGGTTTGCCGAGTCAGAAAGAGAAGTTCCTGCCCTAGAGCTTTGTTCGTAATGTTTGGGCCGAAATTGACCAAACTTGTCTCCATTTCGAGGTTTGGCGAGTCAGAAAGAGAAGTTCGTCCGATAGGGCGTTGTTCGTCATGTTTCGTCCGAACTGGACCTGTCTCCATTTCAAGGTTTGGCAAGTCAGAAAGAGAAGTTCATCCCCTAAAGCTTTGTTCGTCATGTTTGGACCGAACTGGACAAAACTTGTCTCCATTTCGAGGTTTGGAGAGTCAGAAAGAGAAGTTCGTTCCTTAGAGCGTTGTTAGTCATGTTTCGACCGAACTTGACCAAACTTGTCTCCATTACGAGGTTTGGCGAGTCAGAAAGAGAAGTACGTCAGCTAGAGCGTTGTTCGTCATGTTTGGACCGAACTGGACCAAACTTGTCTCCATTTCCAGGATTGGCGAGTCAGAAAGAGAAGTTCGTCCCTTAGAGCGTTATTCGTCATGTTTCGACCCTACTGGACCAAACTTGTCTCCATTTCAAGGTTTGGCAAGTCGAAAGAGAAGTTCGTCCTCTATAGCGTTGTTCGTCTTGTTTGGAACGAACTGGACCAAACTTGTCTCCATTTCGAGGTTTGGCGAGTCAGAAAGAGAAGTTCGTCCCCTAGAGCTTTGTTCGTCATGTTTGGACCGAACTGGACAAAACTTGTCTCCATTTCGAGGTTTGGCGAGTCAGGAAGAGAAGTTCGTCCCCTAGAGCGTTGTTCGTCTTGTTTGGAACGAACTGGACCAAACTTGTCTCCATTTCGAGGTTTGGCGAGTCAGAAAGAGAAGTTCGTCCCTTAGACCGTTGTTCGTAATGTTTCAACCGAACTGGACAAAACTTGTCTCCATTTCGAGGTTTGGCGAGTCAGAAAGAGAAGTTTGTCCCCTAGATCTTTTCTCGTCATGTTTGGACCGAACTGGACCAAACTTGTCTCCATTTAGAGGTTTGGAGACTCAGAAAGAGAAGTTCGTCCCTTAGAGCGTTGTTCGTCATGTTTCGACCGAACTTGACAAAACTTGTCTCCATTTCAAGGTTTGGCGAGTCAGAAAGAGAAGTTCTTCCCCTAGAACGTTGTTCGTCATGTTTGGATCGAACAGGACCAAACTTGTCTCCATTTCGAGGTTTGGCGAGTCAAAAAGAGAAGTTCGTCCCCTAGCGCGTTGTTCGTCATGTTTGGATCGAACTGGAAGAAACTTGTCTCCATTTCGAATTTTGGCGAGTCAGAAAGAGAAGTTCGTCCCCTAGAGCTTTGCTCGTCATGTTTGGACCGAACTAGACAAAACTTGTCTCCATTTCGAATTTTGGCGAGTCAGAAAGAGAAGTTCGTCCCTTAGAGCGGTGTTCGTCATGTTTCGTCCGAACTGGACCTGTCTCCATTTCAAGGTTTGGCGAGTCAGAAAGAGAAGTTCGTCCCCTAAAGCTTTGTTCGTCATGTTTTTACCGAACTGGACCAAACTTGTCTCCATTTCGAGGTTTGGGGAGTCAGAAAGAGAAGTACGTCCCTTAGAGCGTTGTTCGTCATGTTTCGATCGAACTTGAACAAACTTCTCTCCATTTCGAGGTTTGGCTAGTCAGAAAGAGAAGTTCGTCCCCTAGAGCTTTGTTCGTCATGTTTGGACCGAACTGGCCAAAACTTGTCTCAATTTCGAGGTTTCGCGAGTCAGAAAGAGAAGTTCGTCACCTAGAGCATTGTTCGTCTTGTTTGGAACGAACTGGACCAAACTTGTCTCCATTTCGAGGTTTAACGAGTCAGAAAGAGAAGTTCGTCCCTTAGACCGTTGTTCGTAATGTTTCGACCGAACTGAACCAAACTTGTCTCCATTTCGAGGTTTGGCGAGTCAGAAAGAGAAGTTCGTCCCCTAGAGCATTGTTTGTCTTGTTTGGAACGAACTGGACCAAATTTGTCTCCATTTCGAGGTTTGGCGAGTAAGAAAGAGAAGTTTGTCCCCTAGAGCTTGGTTCGTCATGTTTGGACCGAACTGAACCATACTTGTCTCCATTTCGAGGTTTGGCTAGTCAGAAAGAGAAGTTCGTCCCTTAGAGCGTTGTTCGTCATGTTTAGACCGAAGTAGACCAAACTTTTCTCCATTTCAAGGTTTGGCGAGTCAGAAAGAGAAGTTCGTCCCCTAAAGCGTTGTTCGTCTTGTTTGGAACGAACTGGACGAAACTGATCCCCATTTCGAGATTTGGCGAGTCAGAAAGAGAAGTTCGTACCCTAGAGCTTTGTTCGTCATGTTTGGACCGAACTGGACAAAACTTGTCTCCATTTCGAGGTTTGGCGAGTCAGAAAGAGAAGTTCGTCCCCTAGAACGTTGTTCGTCTTGTTTGGAACGAACTGAACCAAACTTGTCTCCATTTCGAGGTTTGGCGAATCAGAAAGAGAAGTTCGTCCCTAGAGCTTTGTTCGTCATTTCGGACCGAACTGGACAAAACTTATATCCATTTCAATATTTGGCGAGTCATAAAGAGAAGTACGTCCCCTAGAGCTTTGTTCGTCATGTTTGAACCAAACTGGACCAAACTTGTCTCCATTTCGAGGTTTTGCGACTTAGAAAGAGAAGTTTGTCCCTTAGAGCGTTGTTCCTCATGTTTGGACCGAACTGAACCAAACTTGTCTCCATTTCAAGGTTTGGCGAGTCAAAAAGAGAAGTTCGTCCCCTAAAGCGTTGTTCGTCTTGTTTGGAACGAACTGGACCAAACTTGTCTCCATTTCGAGGTTTGGCGAGTCAGAAAGAGAAGTTCGTCCCTTAGAGCGTTGTTCGTCATGTTTCGACCGAACTTGACCAAACTTGTCTCCATTTCAAGGTTTGGCGAGTCAGAAAGAGAAGTTCGTCCCTTAGAGCCTTGTTCGTCATGTTTCGACCCAACTGGACCAAACTTGTCTCCATTTCAAGGTTTGGAAAGTCAGAAAGAGAAGTTCGTCCCCTAGAGCGTTGTTCGTCTTGTTTGGAACGAACTGGACCAAACTTGTCTCCATTTCGAGGTTTGGCGAGTCAGAAAGAGAAGTTCGGGCCCTAGAGCTTTGTTCGTCATGTTTGAACCGAACCGGACAAAACTTGTCTCCATTTCGAGGTTTGGCTAGTCAGAAAGAGAAGTTTGTCCCCTCGAGCTTTGTTCGTCATGTTTGGGCCGAACTGGACCAAACTTTTCTCCATTTCGAGGTTTGGCGAGTCAGAAAGAGAAGTTCGTCCCTTAGAGCCTTGTTCGTCATGTTTCGACCCAACTGGACCAAACTTGTCTCCATTTCAAGGTTTGGAAAGTCAGAAAGAGAAGTTCGTCCCCTAGAGCGTTGTTCGTCTTGTTTGGAACGAACTGGACCAAACTTGTCTCCATTTCGACGTTTGGCGAGTCAGAAAGAGAAGTTCGTCCCCTAGAGCTTTGTTCTTCATGTTTGGACCGAACTGGACAATACTTGTCTCCATTTAAAAGTTTGGCGAGTCAGAAAGAGAAGTTCGTCCCCTAGAGCGTTGTTCGTCTTGTTTGGAACGAAGTGGACCAAACTTGTCTCCATTTCGAGGTTTGGCGAGTCAGAAAGAGAAGTTCGTCCCTAGAGCTTTGTTCGTCATTTCGGACCGAACTGGACAAAACTTATATCCATTTCAATATTTGGCAAGTCAGAAAGAGAAGTACGTCCCCTAGAGCGTTGTTCGTCATGTTTGAACCAAACTTGACCAAAGTTGTCTCCATTTCGAGGTTTTGCGACTCAGAAAGAGAAGTTTGTCCCTTAGAGCGTTGTTCCTCATGTTTGGACCGAACTGAACCAAACTTGTCTCAATTTCAAAGTTTGGCGAGTCAGAAAGAGAAGTTCGTCCCCTAGAGCGTTGTTCGTCTTGTTGGGAACGAACTAGACCAAACTTGTCTCCATTTCGAGGTTTGGCGAGTCAGAAAGAGAAGTTCGTCCCCTAGAGCTTTGTTCGTCATGTTTGGACCGAACTGCACCAAACTTGTCTCCATTTCTAGGTTTGGCGAGTCATAAAGAGAAGTTCGTCCCTTAGAGCGTTGTTCATCATGTTTCGATCGAACTTGACCAAACTTTTCTCCATTCCGAGGTTTGGAGAGTCAGAAAGAGAAGTTCGTCCCCTAGAGCATTGTTCGTCTTGTTTGGAACTAACTGGACCAAACTCGTCTTCATATCGATGTTTGGCGAGTCAGAAAGAGAAGTTCGTCCCCTAGAGCGCTGTTAGTCATGTTTGGATCGAACTGGACCAAACTTGTCTCCATTTCGAGGTTTGGCGAGTCAGAAAGAGAAGTTCCTGCCCTAGAGCTTTGTTCGTCATGTTTGGGCCGAACTTGACCAAACTTGTCTCCATTTCGATGTTTGGCGAGTCAGAAAAAGAAGTTCGTCCCTTAGAGCGTTGTTCGTCATGTTTCGTCCGAACTGGACCTGTCTCCATTTTAAGGTTTGGCGAGTCAGAAAGAGAAGTTCGTCCCCAAAAGCTTTGTTCGTCATGTTTGGACCGAACTGGACCAAACTTGTCTCCATTTCGAGGTTTGGGGAGTCAGAAAGAGAAGTTCGTCCCTTAGAGCTTTGTTCGTCATGTTTCGACCGAACTTGACCAAACTTGTCTCCATTTCGAGGTTTGGCGAGTCAGAAAGAGAAGTACGTCCGCTTGAGCGTTGTTCGTCATGTTTGGACCGAACTGGACCAAACTTGTCTCAATTTCCAGGTTTGGCGAGTCAGAAAGAGAAGTTCGTCCCTTAGAGCGTTGTTCGTCATGTTTCGACCCAACTGGACCAAACTTGTCTCCATTTCAAGGTTTGGCTAGTCAGAAAGAAAAGTTCGTCCCCTATAGCGTTGTTCGTCATGTTTGGATCGAACTGGACCAAACTTGTCTCCATTTCGAGGTTTGGCGAGTCAGAAAGAGAAGTTAGTCACCTAGAGCTTTGTTCGTCATGTTTGGACCGAACTGGACAAAACTTGTCTCGATTTCGAGGTTTCGCGAGTCAGAAAGAGAAGTTCGTCCCCTAGAGCGTTGTTCGTCTTGTTTGGAACGAACTGGACCAAACTTGTCTCCATTTCGAGGTTTGGCGAGTCAGAAAGAGAAGTTCGTCCCTTAGACCGTTGTTCGTAATGTTTCGACCGAACTGGACTAACCTTGTCTCCATTTCGAGGTTTGGCGAGTCAGAAAGAGAATTTCGTCCCCTAGAGTGTTGTTCGTCTTGTTTGGAACGAACTGGACCAAACTTGTCTCCATTTGGAGGTTTGGCGAGTCAGAAAGAGAAGTTTGTCCCCTAGAGCTTTGTTCGTCATGTTTGGACCGAACTGAACCAAACTTGTCTCCATTTCGAGGTTTGGCGAGTCAGAAAGAGAAGTTCGTCCCTTAGAGCGTTGTTCGTCATGTTTAGACCGAAGTAGACCAAACTTGTCTCCATTTCAAGGTTTGGCGAGTCAGAAAGAGAAGTTCGTCCCCTAAAGCGTTGTTCGTCTTGTTTTCAACGAACTGGACCAAACTTATCTCCATTTCGAGATTTGGCGAGTCAGAAAGAGAAGTTTGTACCCTAGAGCTTTGTTGGTCATGTTTGGACCGAACTGGACAAAACTTGTCTCCATTTCGAGGTTTGGCGAGTCAGAAAGAGAAGTTCGTCCCCTAGAACGTTGTTCGTCTTGTTTGGAACGAACTGAACCAAACTTGTCTTGTCACACCGCCCCAGCTCACTTGCCTAATCGTAGGAAGGAATGCGAAGACAGAGAATAGCAGCCCTCTTACTGCCACTCCCTGCCCAACCTAACATTAACCTGAAATTGTATACAACGAAGCATATATGAACTAGTAAAATTGAGCGCACAGTTGCACACCTGAATAAGATGCAATCATTTTTCCATACTAGGTTTTCATAACAAGACATAACATACTTAAGTATTACACCCCGACTAGAATGCTTTTATTTCAAAACTATATACAGGTGGAAGTATATATATACAATGAGCTAAGTGGCGTGGTGGCAAACAGGTCTTGTCGAGGCTAAGCACCGGGAACTCGTTTGCTACCTGGGGAGAGAAAACATGTTGAAAACGTGAGCTGGGAAGCCCAGTGAGTGACTATTTAATAAGTTATGCGTTCATAGGTAAAGTATCAAAAGTAATTAAACAATGTCGCCAAATTATAGGCTTTAAGCACCACGATAATCAATGCATCAAAACTCATGATAAAGAAAACTTGTAGCATGATACCCTAGCTATGGTAGAGTCCTCTCTAACCAACAACTTCAATACCTCTCTCTCTCACGTGCACGTGGTATGCCATTTAGGCTCACTGGTCTCCCCTAATACCTTCTCCATGTCCTTCAGTATTGGGGTCAGACCAACTACCACCCGAATACCTTCTCACTGTCCTTCAGTATCGGGGGTCAAGTTTTCTCCCTCCCAGGTACCTTCTCCGTGTCCTTCAGTACCGGGGGTTAATAATATACGAGGGCATGCTTTAAATAGTTAGGAAACATGTTTTAGAATCACATTCAGCAAGTTCTCAACATAAACACAAACTTTCATCATTAAACAAGCTTCCAACTTCAAGTGTAGTTCATCGTATGATTAAAAGAGAACTCATTAACCAAACTCATTTTTCGTGTTCTCAACGCATAAATTCTTTAACATAGCCAAACCATCATACTTTAAGTTTCAAGCAATTCAAACATGTTTTAGAGTGGATTAATGCATGGTACTTCCAAGAAAACTCCTACTTCCAATCACTAGTAAGCTTTTGAATAAATAAAGATCAACGCATAGGTTTTCAAACAAAATTACTCACAAACACCGGAAGGCTCCCAAGGCTTATAAGCTTCTCCTATCTTCGTTTGCCCTGAAAATGAATTCCATAACATTAATCCCTTTTGCTACTTGGCCCAAAAATTGATCTAACTCAGTCACATAACTCATAGGATAGTAATTGCACACACTTGGCAATAGGGTATAACAAATTGGAACACAACTTCCTTAAGCTTTCTAGACCCCTCTGTTTTGAACCAAAAATTACAGATTCGACTTCCAGCATGAGTTTCTCAAAATTTAGCAAAACAACCACCAAATTTTATTTGATAACGCTCAAATACAACATCTAAACTTACTTACCTCAAAATTTTAGCTTCTAATTCGTCCTCAAGAGCGCAAAATCACCAGATTTCTTCACCCTGTTCTGCTGGCCGAAAAACTGGGAACACCTCTCTGTTTTCTTAAATCTTCACGACCTTCTTCTTCATATTTTCTCACAAACATTTCCAAACATAATCTTCATTCAATTTCCGAGATTTTGGCTCAAGAATCATCGAATTTGCTCAAGTGGATTGAGAGATATGACTGTTTTAAGTTTATCCACTTACTAGAGCTTCCAGCTGTCTACTGCAGTCACAAGTGTTGGACAGCTCATCCTTCCACTATAACAAAAAAACTCCAACGAAAATGTAACTAAAATGGCCAGCTCCTCCTTCTCTCTTTAGACTTTAAGTCCCTTTCAATCCACCTAAACTGTAAAGAAATTTGAACTAAATTAATTAGAAATTACAGCTTTTGTATTCAACACAACATACACCTAATGTGTACCCAACTTGCTCATGACCTTAACTTACTTCAACTCAACTTTTAATATGCTTATCCCAATGCATAACCTGTCTCCTTATGAAGCTTTGTGTACGTTAATATCCACAACTTAGGAGATTCCCAAATTCTACCACGACATCTTTTAGTGCAACCTATATCAATTTGCATATGTCAAAACATCATATATGAGCACAATATGATCAAAAGAGAGTTTAGGGCTTACAATTTACTACCCCCTTAAGAGGAATTTCGCCCTCGAAATTCAGCAACATCATTTGTACGAGAAAAGTTGTGGGTACTTTTCTTTCATTTGGTCTTCGCTCTCCCAGGTTGCTTCCTCGACCTCGTGATTTCTCCACAATACTTTTACCAACGGTATTGTCTTGTTCCTAAGTACCTGTTCCTTCCGATCAAGTACTTGTAGAGGTTCTTCCTCATAAGATAGATTCTCCTTAAGTTGCACTGGTCCCGCCTTAAGCACATGTGATGGGTCAGAAATGTATTTCCTTAACATTGATACATGGAAAACATTATGTACCCTACAACTCTATAGGTAAAGCTAATCTGTAAGCTGATGGCCCTACACGTTCCAGAATCTCGTAAGGACCTATATATCTCGGGCTTAGCTTCCCTTTCCTTCCGAACCGTAAAATACCCTTCCACGGGGACAATCTCAAGAAAACTTTGTCTCCGATTTCGAATTCTAAATCTCTCCTTCGCTTGTCAGCGTAACTCTTTTGTCTATCTTGCGCTGTCTTCATCCTTTCCCTGATAAATTTAACATTTTATGAAGTAACTTGGACTAACTCTGGCCCTATTAGCTTTCTTTCCCCTACCTCACCCCAACATATAGGGGTTCTACATCTTCTTCCATACAATGCTTCGTACGGTGCCATTCCAATGCTAGAATGATAGTTGTTATTGTATGCAAACTCCATCAATGATAGATGAGTTTCCCAACTTCCTTTATACTGCAACACGCATGCTCGAAGCATGTCTTCGAGGGTTTGGATGGTCCATTCTGACTGACCATCAGTCTGTGGATGAAATGTTGTACTGAAGTGCAGTTTAGTTCCTAAGGCCTCTTGAAGGCTCGGCCAAAACTTGGAAGTGAACCTCGAGTCCCTATCTGACACAATTGATAATGGGGCTCCGTATTGGCATACAATTCTGTCAACATACAATTTAGCCAGTTTATCCAAGGTGAAAGTTACCTTAACTGGTAAAAATCGAGCAGTCTTGGTAAGTCTATCAACTATCACCCAAATCCCATCATAACCGCTCGGTGTCCGAGGAAGTCCAAAAAGGAAATCCATGGTTACATGCTCCCACTTCCATTCAGGTACTGGGAGTGGGTTTAGAAGTCCTCCTAGTTTCTGTCGTTCAGGCTTCACCTGCTGACAGATAAGACATTTAGAGACATACTCTGCTATCTCTCGTTTCATTCCTGGCCACCAATAATGGCTCTTCAATGTCCGGTACATCTTTGTCCCTCCCGGATGCATCGCATAAGCTGAACTATGTGCTTCCTCCAGTATTGTGTTTCTCAAAGCTTCATCTTTAGGTCCACAAAACCTACCGCACTTCATCAACGCCCCATCACGTCTTATTTTGTAATCTGCTCTCTGCTTCAAGTTCACCTCTTCCATCAATTTCTTGAGGACAGGGTCTCTAGCTTGACTTGAGATAACCTCATTAATTAAAGTAGGTCTTATCTGAAAATGAGCTAACAGATTTCCTTTTTCACCAACTGACACTTCTGCATTAGAACTCTTGAGTTCCTCTAACAGAGCCACTCTAACAGCATTAACTGAACTCTTAGGTTGCTTCGACTTCCTACTGAGTGCATCAGCTACAACATTAGCCTTCCCTGGGTGATACTCGATGGTACAGTCATAGTCTTTTATCAACTCGAGCCACCTCCGCTGCCTCAAATTCAACTCCTTCTGCTCAAAGATATATTTTAAACTTTTATGATCTGTGTAGATATGACATTTCTCACCAAACAGATAATGCCTCCAAATTTTTAAAGCTAACACAACTGCTGCGAGTTTCAGATCATGAGTAGGATAGTTACACTCATGCTTTTTCAGTTGTCTTGACGCATAAGCGATCACTTTCCCATCCTGCATAAAAACACATCCAAGGCCCTGATGTGATGCATCACAGTAAACCTCAAACTCTTGTCTCGTGGTAGGTAGAGTTAATACCGGTGCTGTCACAAGTCTATTCTTTAACTCTTGAAAACTTTTTTCACACTCTTCACCCCACTCGAACTTCGTGTTCTTCTTTGTCAAACTGGTTAATGGAAGAGCTATCTTTGAAAACCCCTCGATAAAACGTCGGTAGTATCCTGCAAGTCCCAGAAAACTACGGACTTTCGATACTGAAGTGGGTCGTTCCCACTTGACTATTGCTTCTGTCTTCTGAGGATCCACTTGAACTCCGGCTGCTGACACTACGTGTCCCAAAAACACAACCTGCTCCAGCCAAAACTCACACTTACTAAGTTTAGCATACAGCTTTCGATCTCGTAATGTCTGTAGCACTATTTTGAGATGTTCCGCATGCTTCTCCTTACTTTCTGAATACACTAAGATGTCATCAATAAATACTATCACGAACTGATCAAGGTAAGGATGGAAAACTCGATTCATGAGATCCATGAATGCTGCTGGGGCATTTGTTAACCCGAATGGCATTACCAAGAACTCGTAATGCCCATACCTTGTCCTGAAAGCTGTCTTTGGTACATCAAAGTCCATAATCTTCAATTGATGGTACCCCGATCGCAAATCAATTTTGGAAAACATCGAGGCACCCTTTAGTTGGTCGAACAAGTCATCTATACGGGGCAAGGGATACTTATTACGTATTGTTACTTTATTTAACTGTCGGTAATCAAGACATAATCGTAATGTCCCATCTTTCTTTTTCACAAATAACACAGGTGCTCCCCACGGAGATACGCTTGATCGGATATAACCCTTATCCACCAACTCCTGCAACTGAGTTTTCAACTCCTTCAATTCCTTCGATGCCATCCTGTACGGTGCTTGAGATATTGGCGTCGTTCCTGGAATCAAGTCTATGGTAAACTCCACCTCTCTATCAGGTGGCAACCCTGATAGCTCCTCTGGGAAAACATCTAAATACTCACATACTACTAGAATGTCCTCAGGTATCAATTTACTCGTCGGTGCACAAACTACATATGCGAGATATGCTATACAACCTTTATTCAATAATTTTCTAGCTTTAATTGTTGATATTATACAAGTAGGCAATATCTTCCTATACCCCTTAAACATTACCTCAATGTCGCCTGGCTTCCTCAACACAACTTCCTTTCTATGACAGTCCATAGAGGCATGATACCTAGACAAGAAATCCATCCCCAAGATAACGTCGAACTCTTGAAGATCTAAGGGAATCAGTTCGGCTGTCATAGTCATACCATCTACTTCTACCATACAATTCCTATAGAAGCTACGGACTATCATCATAGCACCAATAGGAGTATATATGCACAGTTCTTCAGATAGAGGTTCTAATTCCCCCTCAATATTAGTAGCAAACATACAAGAGATAAAAGAATGTGTAGCTCCTGGATCTAATAACACATGCGCAGGTTTACCACAAATAGAAAGTATACCAGAAACAACTTCTGGTGCATCATCTGCCTCCTGCTGTGTCATGGCATAGATCTTCCCCTGCTGTCGAGGTCGGCCTACAGGTCCCTTCTGCATAGCCCTACTAGTGCCTTCTCCTCCAGCTACCCCAATCGTTTGCTGTTGGTTCACAGTCTGCGACGCAGTTCTCTGTCCTACCTTGTTCTCCTGCATTAGCTGGGGGCATTCCATCTTAAAATGACCTTCTTGCCCACAATTAAAACATACATTACTCCCACTCAAACATCGACCCCAATGATACTTTCCACAAGTGTTGCATAATGGTTTCCTAGCTGAACTAGCTACCGACTCACCGGGCACTGTACGAGAGTCTCTTGCTGACCCTGTCGAAAAACTCGATCTCTGCTGCCTCTGTCTCACCCTACCTCCACTCGTACCAGTCTTGGAAGTATACTGCCCACCACGATGAGGTTTGAAGCTCCATTTTCCAGAAATTCTTGGGGTGAATCTCCCACTATCTCCTGGTTGGAGCCGATCTCGTGATGAACTAACCGAATAACTGGTACGCCCATCACCTACAACTCCTCTTCCCATTCTTTCCTCTACTAGGCTTCGCTCCACCCTTAGCGCTGTCTCCACTAGCTTGGAAAACTCAACCCACTCTGAACTTGCTGTCACAAGCGTTCGGATCTCTGTTCGTAGACCATCCTCGAACCTCTTGCATCGATCTATCTCGCTTGCAACAATAGTGCTAGCATACTTTGATAACTCTGTGAACTTCTTCTCATATTCTGCTATTGTCATCGATCCCTGAACGAGCCCCAGAAACTCGTTCCTCTTTGCATCACGGTAAGAACTCGGATAGTACTTATCTTCAAATGCCTTTCGAAACTCTTTCCAACTCCATGCTTCTCTTTTCCTACTCTCTGTTATCCTCCACCAATCATCCGCCCCTTTCTGAAGCAAAAATGTTGCTAAATCAACCTTCCTGTCTTCAGGGCATCGCATAACTCTGAAACACTTCTCAATTAGATTTAACCAAACCTCAGCATCAGCAGGGTCTGTGGTGCCTTCGAATGTCGTTGCACCTAAGGCCTTTAGCCTTTCAATACCATACTTCTTTTCTGGGTCTGCATGTGCCGATCCAACACTTTCGGCTAACCTTTGAGTAATCCTTGCAAAGATCTGTTCCTCCAGGTTCACCACTTGCTGAGCATGACTAGACTCTCCCTCTGATACCTCTCTTCCTCTATTGCCAGTAGCTTCTTGAGTTCCGGCCTCCACTTGCCTGCCTCGTTTACCACCTCGAGCCATGGTCCTAAATTATACAATCTTGTTAAAATAATTAAGACAACAAGCTCCTAGTTTAATGCATGAACCTAGTTCCCTTCCCAAAACCTTTTGCTCTGATACCAAGTTGTCACACCCCCTCCCAGCTCACTTGCCTAATCCTAGGAAGGAATGCGAAGACAGAGAATAGCAGCCCTCTTACTGCCACTCCCTGCCCAACCTAACATTAACCTGAAATTGTATACAACGAAGCATATATGAACTAGTAAAATTGAGCGCACAGTTGCACACCTGAATAAGATGCAATCATTTTTCCATACTAGGTTTTCATAACAAGTCATAACATACTTAAGTATTACACCCCGACTAGAATGCTTTTATTTCAAAACTATATACAGGTGGAAGTATATATATACAATGAGCTAAGTGGCGTGGTGGCAAACAGGTCTTGTCGAGGCTAAGCACCGGGAACTCGTTTGCTACCTAGGGAGAGAAAACATGTTGAAAACGTGAGCTGGGAAGCCCAGTGAGTGACTATTTAATAAGTTATGCGTTCATAGGTAAAGTATCAAAAGTAATTAAACAATGTCGCCAAATTATAGGCTTTAAGCACCACGATAATCAATGCATCAAAACTCATGATAAAGAAAACTTGTAGCATGATACCCTAGCTATGGTAGAGTCCTCTCTAACCAACAACTTCAATACCTCTCTCTCTCTCACGTGCACGTGGTATGCCATTTAGGCTCACTGGTCTCCCCTAATACCTTCTCCATGTCCTTCAGTATTGGGGTCAGACCAACTACCACCCGAATACCTTCTCACTGTCCTTCAGTATCGGGGGTCAAGTTTTCTCCCTCCCAGGTACCTTCTCCGTGTCCTTCAGTACTGGGGGTTAATAATATACAAGGGCATGCTTTAAATAGTTAGGAAACATGTTTTGGAATCACATTCAGCAAGTTCTCAACATAAACACAAACTTTCATCATTAAACAAGCTTCCAACTTCAAGTGTAGTTCATCGTATGATTAAAAGAGAACTCATTAACCAAACTCATTTTTCGTGTTCTCAACGCATAAATTCTTTAACATAGCCAAACCATCATACTTTAAGTTTCAAGCAATTCAAACATGTTTTGGAGTGGATTAATGCATGGTGCTTCCAAGAAAAACCCTACTTCCAAACTTAGGTTTCATGCTTGAACGCGGAGTAACAAACTAGTTACAATTATGCTTAACTTTCAACACCGACATTTATTAGTAGGAATTCAATGAAAAATGAATATAACTTAGTTTAATCATGCTTCAATATCCATCACTAGTAAGCTTTTGAATAAATAAAGATCAACGCATAGGTTTTCAAACAAAATTACTCACAAACACCGGAAGGCTCCCAAGGCTTATAAGCTTCTCCTATCTTCGTTTGCCCTGAAAATGAATTCCATAACATTAATCCCTTTTGCTACTTGGCCCAAAAATTGATCTAACTCAGTCACGTAACTCATAGGATAGTAATTGCACACACTTGGCAATAGGGTATAACAAATTGGAACACAACTTCCTTAAGCTCTCTAGACCCCTCTGTTTTGAGCCAAAAATTACAGATTCGACTTCCAGCATGAGTTTCTCAAACTTTAGCAAAACAACCACCAAATTTTATTTGATAACCCTCAAATACAACATCTAAACTTACTTACCTCAAAATTTTAGCTTCTAATTCGTCCTCAAGAGCTCAAAATCACCAGATTTCTTCACCCTGTTCTGCTGGCCGAAAAACTGGGAACACCTCTCGGTTTTCTTAAATCTTCACGACCTTCTTCTTCATATTTTCTCACAAAATTTTCCAGACCTAATCTTCATTCAAGTTCTGAGATTTTGGCTCAAGAATCATCGAATTTGCTCAAGTGGATTGAGAGATATGACTGTTTTAAGTTTATCCACTTCCTAGAGCTTCCAGCTGTCTACTGCAGTCACAAGTGTTGGACAGCTCATCCTTCCACTATAACAAAAAAACTCCAACGAAAATATAACTAAAATGGCCAGCACCTCCTTCTCTCTTTAGACTTTAAGTCCCTTTCAATCCACCTAAATTGTAAAGAAATTTTAACTAAATTAATTAGAATATACAGCTTTTGTATTCAACACAACATACACCTAATGTGTACCCAACTTGCTCATGACCTTAACTTACTTCAACTCAACTTTTAATATGTTTATCCCAATGCGTAACCTACCTCCTTATGAAGCTTTGTGTACGTTAATATCCACAACTTAGGAGATTCCCAAATTCTACCACGACATCTTTTAGTGCAACCTATATCAATTTGCATATGTCAAAACATCATATATGAGCACAATATGATCAAAAGAGAGTTTAGGGATTACAGGACCGAACTGGACCAAACTTGTCTCCATTTCGAGGTTTGGCGTGTCAGAAAGAGAAGTTCGTCCCTTAGAGCGTTGTTCGTCATGTTTCGACTGAACTGGACCAAACTTGTCTCCATTTCGAGGTTTCGAGAGTCAGAAAGAGAAGTTCGTCAACTAGAGCGTTGTTCGTCTTGTTTGGAACTAACTGGACCAAACTTGTCTCCATTTCGAGGTTTGGTGAGTCAGAAAGAGAAGTTCGTCCCCTAGAGCTTTCTTCGTCATGTTTGGACCGAACTGGACAAAACTTGTCTCCATTTCGAGGTTTGGCGAGTCAGAAAGAGAAGTTCGTCCCCTAGAGCGTTGTTCGTCTCGTTTGGAACGAACTGGACCAAACTTGTCTCCATTTGGAGGTTTGGCGAGTCTGAAAGAGAAGTTTGTCCCCTAGAGCTTTGTTCGTCATGTTTGGACCGAACTGGACCAAACTTGTCTCCATTTCGAGGTTTGGCGTGTCAGAAAGAGATGTTCGTCCCTTAGAGCGTTGTTCGTCATGTTTCGACCGAACTGGACCAAACTTGTCTCCATTTCGAGGTTTCGAGAGTCAGAAAGAGAAGTTTCTTCCCCTAGAGCGTTGTTCATCTTGTTTGGAACTAACTGGACAAAACTTGACCCCATATCGATGTTTGGCGAGTCAGAAAGAGAAGTTCGTCCCCTAGAGCGTTGTTCGACATGTTTGGATCGAACTGGACCAAACTTGTCTCCATTTCGAGGTTTGGCGAGTCAGAAAGAGAAGTTTGTCCCCTAGAGCTTTTCTCGTCATGTTTGGACCGAACTGGACCGCACTTGTCTCCATTTAGAGGTTTGGCGAGTCAGAAAGAGAAGTTCGTCCCTTAGAGCGTTGTTCGCCATGTTTCAACCAAACTTGACCAAACTTGTCTCCATTTCAAGGTTTGGAGAGTCAGAAAGAGAAGTTCTTCCCCTAGAGAGTTGTTCGTCATGTTTGGATCGAACTGGACCAAACTTGTCTCCATTTCGATGCTTGGCGAGTCAGAAAGAGAAGTTTGTCCCCTAGAGCTTTTCTCGTCATGTTTGGACCGAACTGGACCAAACTTGTCTCCATTTAGAGGTTTGGCGAGTCAGAAAGAGAAGTTCGTCCCTTAGAGCGTTGTTCGTCATGTTTCGACCGAACTTGACCAAACTTGTCTCCATTTCAAGGTTTGGCGAGTCAGAAAGAGAAGTTCTTCCCCTAGAGCGTTGTTCGTCATGTTTGCAACGAACTGGACCAAACTTGTTTCCATTTCGAGGTTTGGCGAGTCAGAAAGAGAAGGTCGTCCCCTAGAGCTTTGTTCGTCATGTTTGAACCGAACTGGACAAAACTTGTCTCCATTTCGAGGTTTGGCGAGTCAGAAAGAGAAGTTTGTCCCCTCGAGCTTTGTTCGTCATGTTTGGGCCGAACTGGACAAAACTTGTCTCCATTTCGAGGTTTGGCGAGTCAGAAAGAGAAGTTCGTCCCTTAGAGCCTTGTTCGTCATGTTTCGACCGAACTGGACCAAACTTGTCTCAATTTCGATGTTTGGCGAGTCAGAAAGAGTAATTCGTCCCCTAGAGAGTTGTTCGACATGTTTGGACCGAACTGGACCAAACTTGTCTCCATTTAGAGGTTTGGCGAGTCAGAAAGAGAAGTTCGTCCCTTAGAGCCTTGTTCGTCATGTTTCGACCGAACTGGACCAAACTTGTCTCAATTTCGATGTTTGGCGAGTCAGAAAGAGTAATTCGTCCGCTAGAGCGTTGTTCGCCATGTTTCGACCAAACTTGTCCAAACTTGTCTCCATTTCAAGGTTTGGCGAGTCACAAAGAGAAGTTCTTCCCCTAGAGAGTTGTTCGTCATGTTTGGATCGAACTGGACCAAACTTGTCTACATTTCGAGGTTTGGCGAGTCAGAAATAGAAGTTCTTCCCCTAGAGCGTTGTTCGTCATGTTTGGATCGAACTGGACCAAACTTGTCTCCATTTCGAGGTTTGGCGAATCAAAAAGAGAAGTTCGTCCCCTAGAGCGTTGTTCGTCATGTTTGAATCGAACTCGACCAAACTTGTCTCCATTTCGAGGTTTGGCGAGTCAGAAAGAGAAGTTTGTCCCTTAGAGCTTTTCTCGTCATGTTTGGACCGAACTGGACCAAACTTGTCTCCATTTAGAGGTTTGGCGAGTCAGAAAGAGAAGTTCGTCCCTTAGAGCGTTGTTCGTCATGTTTCGACCGAACTTGACCAAACTTGTCTCCATTTCAAGGTTTGGCGAGTCAGAAAGAGAAGTTCTTCCCCTAGAGCGTTGTTCGTCATGTTTGCAACGAACTGGACCAAACTTGTTTCCATTTCGAGGTTTGGCGAGTCAGAAAGAGAAGGTCGTCCCCTAGAGCTTTGTTCGTCATGTTTGAACCGAACTGGACAAAACTTGTCTCCATTTCGAGGTTTGGCGAGTCAGAAAGAGAAGTTTGTCCCCTCGAGCTTTGTTCGTCATGTTTGGGCCGAACTGGACAAAACTTGTCTCCATTTCGAGGTTTGGCGAGTCAGAAAGAGAAGGTCGTCCCCTAGAGCTTTGTTCGTCATGTTTGAACCGAACTGGACAAAACTTGTCTCCATTTCGAGGTTTGGCGAGTCAGAAAGAGAAGTTTGTCCCCTCGAGCTTTGTTCGTCATGTTTGGGCCGAACTGGACAAAACTTGTCTCCATTTCGAGGTTTGGCGAGTCAGAAAGAGAAGTTCGTCCCTTAGAGCCTTGTTCGTCATGTTTCGACCGAACTGGACCAAACTTGTCTCAATTTCGATGTTTGGCGAGTCAGAAAGAGTAATTCGTCCGCTAGAGCGTTGTTCGCCATGTTTCGACCAAACTTGTCCAAACTTGTCTCCATTTCAAGGTTTGGCGAGTCACAAAGAGAAGTTCTTCCCCTAGAGAGTTGTTCGTCATGTTTGGATCGAACTGGACCAAACTTGTCTACATTTCGAGGTTTGGCGAGTCAGAAATAGAAGTTCTTCCCCTAGAGCGTTGTTCCTCATGTTTGGAACGAACTTGACCAAACTTGTCTCCATTTCAAGGTTTGGCAAGTCAGAAAGAGAAGTTCTTCCCCTAGAGCGTTGTTCGTCATGTTTGGATCGAACTGGACCAAACTTGTCTCCATTTCGAGGTTTGGCGAATCAAAAAGAGAAGTTCGTCCCCTAGAGCGTTGTTCGTCATGTTTGGATCGAACTCGACCAAACTAGTCTCCATTTCGAGGTTTGGCGAGTCAGAAAGAGAAGTTTGTCCACTAGAGCTTTTCTCGTCATGTTTGGACCGAACTGGACCAAACTTGTCTCCATTTAGCGGTTTGGCGAGTCAGAAAGAGAAGTTCGTACCTTAGAGCGTTGTTCGTCATGTTTCGACCGAACTTGACCAAACTTGTCTCCATTTCGAGGTTTGGCGAGTCAGAAAGAGTAATTCGTCCCCTAGAGCGTTGTTCGACATGTTTGGACCGAACTGGACCAAACTTGTCTCCATTTAGAGGTTTGGCGAGTCAGAAAGAGAAGTTCGTCCCTTAGAGCCTTGTTCGTCATGTTTCGACCGAACTGGACCAAACTTGTCTCAATTTCTATGTTTGGCGAGTCAGAAAGAGTAATTCATCCCCTAGAGCGTTGTTCGACATGTTTGGATCGAACTGGACCAAACTTGTCTCCATTTCGAGGTTTGGCGAGTCAGAAAGTAAAGTTTGTCCCCTAGAGCTTTCTCGTCATGTTTGGACCGAACTGAACCAAACTTGTCTCCATTTAGAGGTTTGGCGAGTCAGAAAGAGAAGTTCGTCCCTTAGAGCGTTGTTCGTCATGTTTCGACCGAACTTGGCCAAACTTGTCTCCATTTCAAGGTTTGGCGAGTCAGAAATAGAAGTTCTTCCCCTAGAGCGTTGTTCGTCATGTTTGGAACGAACTGGACCAAACCTGTCTCCATTTCGAGGTTTGGCGAGTCAGAAAGAGAAGTTCGTCCGCTAGAGCTTTGTTCGTCATGTTTGAACCGAACTGGACAAAACTTGTCTCCATTTCGAGGTTTGGCGAGTCAGAAAGAGAAGTTCGTCCCTTAGAGCCTTGTTCGTCATGTTTCGACCGAACTGGACCAAACTTGTCTCAATTTCTATGTTTGGCGAGTCAGAAAGAGTCATTCGTCCCCTAGAGCGTTGTTCGACATGTTTGGATCGAACTGGACCAAACTTGTCTCCATTTCGAGGTTTGGCGAGTCAGAAAGTAAAGTTTGTCCCCTAGAGCTTTCTCGTCATGTTTGGACCGAACTGAACCAAACTTGTCTCCATTTAGAGGTTTGGCGAGTCAGAAAGAGAAGTTCGTCCCTTAGAGCGTTGTTCGTCATGTTTCGACCGAACTTGGCCAAACTTGTCTCCATTTCAAGGTTTGGCGAGTCAGAAATAGAAGTTCTTCCCCTAGAGCGTTGTTCGTCATGTTTGGAACGAACTGGACCAAACCTGTCTCCATTTCGAGGTTTGGCGAGTCAGAAAGAGAAGTTCGTCCGCTAGAGCTTTGTTCGTCATGTTTGAACCGAACTGGACAAAACTTGTCTCCATTTCGAGGTTTGGCGAGTCAGAAAGAGAAGTTCGTCCCTTAGAGCCTTGTTCGTCATGTTTCGACCGAACTGAACCAAACTTGTCTCAATTTCGATGTTTGGCGAGTCAGAAAGAGTAATTCGTCCGCTAGAGCGTTGTTCGCCATGTTTCGACCAAACTTGTCCAAACTTGTCTCCATTTCAAGGTTTGGCGAGTCACAAAGAGAAGTTCTTCCCCTAGAGAGTTGTTCGTCATGTTTGGATCGAACTGGACCAAACTTGTCTACATTTCGAGGTCGGGCGAGTCAGAAATAGAAGTTCTTCCCCTAGAGCGTTGTTCCTCATGTTTGGAACGAACTTGACCAAACTTGTCTCCATTTCAAGGTTTGGCAAGTCAGAAAGAGAAGTTCTTCCCCTAGAGCGTTGTTCGTCATGTTTGGATCGAACTGGACCAAACTTGTCTCCATTTCGAGGTTTGGCGAATCAAAAAGAGAAGTTCGTCCCCTAGAGCGTTGTTCGTCATGTTTGAATCGAACTCGACCAAACTTGTCTCCATTTCGAGGTTTGGCGAGTCAGAAAGAGAAGTTTGTCCCCTAGAGCTTTTCTCGTCATGTTTGAACCGAACTGGACCAAACTTGTCTCCATTTAGAGGTTTGGCGAGTCAGAAAGAGAAGTTCGTCCCTTAGAGCGTTGTTCGTCATGTTTCGACCGAACTTGACCAAACTTGTCTCCATTTCAAGGTTTGGCGAGTCAGAAAGAGAAGTTCTTCCCCTAGAGCGTTGTTCGTCATGTTTGCAACGAACTGGACCAAACTTGTTTCCATTTCGAGGTTTGGCGAGTCAGAAAGAGAAGGTCGTCCCCTAGAGCTTTGTTCGTCATGTTTGAACCGAACTGGACAAAACTTGTCTCCATTTCGAGGTTTGGCGAGTCAGAAAGAGAAGTTTGTCCCCTCGAGCTTTGTTCGTCATGTTTGGGCCGAACTGGACAAAACTTGTCTCCATTTCAAGGTTTGGCGAGTCAGAAAGAGAAGTTCGTCCCTTAGAGCCTTGTTCGTCATGTTTCGACCGAACTGGACCAAACTTGTCTCAATTTCGATGTTTGGCGAGTCAGAAAGAGTAATTCGTCCCCTAGAGCGTTGTTCGACATGTTTGGACCGAACTGGACCAAACTTGTCTCCATTTAGAGGTTTGGCGAGTCAGAAAGAGAAGTTCGTCCCTTAGAGCCTTGTTCGTCATGTTTCGACCGAACTGGACCAAACTTGTCTCAATTTCGATGTTTGGCGAGTCAGAAAGAGTAATTCGTCCGCTAGAGCGTTGTTCGCCATGTTTCGACCAAACTTGTCCAAACTTGTCTCCATTTCAAGGTTTGGCGAGTCACAAAGAGAAGTTCTTCCCCTAGAGAGTTGTTCGTCATGTTTGGATCGAACTGGACCAAACTTGTCTACATTTCGAGGTTTGGCGAGTCAGAAATAGAAGTTCTTCCCCTAGAGCGTTGTTCCTCATGTTTGGAACGAACTTGACCAAACTTGTCTCCATTTCAAGGTTTGGCAAGTCAGAAAGAGAAGTTCTTCCCCTAGAGCGTTGTTCGTCATGTTTGGATCGAACTGGACCAAACTTGTCTCCATTTCGAGGTTTGGCGAATCAAAAAGAGAAGTTCGTCCCCTAGAGCGTTGTTCGTCATGTTTGGATCGAACTCGACCAAACTAGTCTCCATTTCGAGGTTTGGCGAGTCAGAAAGAGAAGTTTGTCCACTAGAGCTTTTCTCGTCATGTTTGGACCGAACTGGACCAAACTTGTCTCCATTTAGCGGTTTGGCGAGTCAGAAAGAGAAGTTCGTACCTTAGAGCGTTGTTCGTCATGTTTCGACCGAACTTGACCAAACTTGTCTCCATTTCGAGGTTTGGCGAGTCAGAAAGAGTAATTCGTCCCCTAGAGCGTTGTTCGACATGTTTGGACCGAACTGGACCAAACTTGTCTCCATTTAGAGGTTTGGCGAGTCAGAAAGAGAAGTTCGTCCCTTAGAGCCTTGTTCGTCATGTTTCGACCGAACTGGACCAAACTTGTCTCAATTTCTATGTTTGGCGAGTCAGAAAGAGTAATTCATCCCCTAGAGCGTTGTTCGACATGTTTGGATCGAACTGGACCAAACTTGTCTCCATTTCGAGGTTTGGCGAGTCAGAAAGTAAAGTTTGTCCCCTAGAGCTTTCTCGTCATGTTTGGACCGAACTGAACCAAACTTGTCTCCATTTAGAGGTTTGGCGAGTCAGAAAGAGAAGTTCGTCCCTTAGAGCGTTGTTCGTCATGTTTCGACCGAACTTGGCCAAACTTGTCTCCATTTCAAGGTTTGGCGAGTCAGAAATAGAAGTTCTTCCCCTAGAGCGTTGTTCGTCATGTTTGGAACGAACTGGACCAAACCTGTCTCCATTTCGAGGTTTGGCGAGTCAGAAAGAGAAGTTCGTCCGCTAGAGCTTTGTTCGTCATGTTTGAACCGAACTGGACAAAACTTGTCTCCATTTCGAGGTTTGGCGAGTCAGAAAGAGAAGTTCGTCCCTTAGAGCCTTGTTCGTCATGTTTCGACCGAACTGGACCAAACTTGTCTCAATTTCTATGTTTGGCGAGTCAGAAAGAGTCATTCGTCCCCTAGAGCGTTGTTCGACATGTTTGGATCGAACTGGACCAAACTTGTCTCCATTTCGAGGTTTGGCGAGTCAGAAAGTAAAGTTTGTCCCCTAGAGCTTTCTCGTCATGTTTGGACCGAACTGAACCAAACTTGTCTCCATTTAGAGGTTTGGCGAGTCAGAAAGAGAAGTTCGTCCCTTAGAGCGTTGTTCGTCATGTTTCGACCGAACTTGGCCAAACTTGTCTCCATTTCAAGGTTTGGCGAGTCAGAAATAGAAGTTCTTCCCCTAGAGCGTTGTTCGTCATGTTTGGAACGAACTGGACCAAACCTGTCTCCATTTCGAGGTTTGGCGAGTCAGAAAGAGAAGTTCGTCCGCTAGAGCTTTGTTCGTCATGTTTGAACCGAACTGGACAAAACTTGTCTCCATTTCGAGGTTTGGCGAGTCAGAAAGAGAAGTTCGTCCCTTAGAGCCTTGTTCGTCATGTTTCGACCGAACTGGACCAAACTTGTCTCAATTTCTATGTTTGGCGAGTCAGAAAGAGTAATTCGTCCCCTAGAGCGTTGTTCGACATGTTTGGATCGAACTGGACCAAACTTGTCTCCATTTCGAGGTTTGGCGAGTCAGAAAGTAAAGTTTGTCCCCTAGAGCTTTCTCGTCATGTTTGGACCGAACTGAACCAAACTTGTCTCCATTTAGAGGTTTGGCGAGTCAGAAAGAGAAGTTCGTCCCGTAGAGCGTTGTTCGTCATGTTTCGACTGAACTTGGCCAAACTTGTCTCCATTTCAAGGTTTGGCGAGTCAGAAATAGAAGTTCTTCCCCTAGAGCGTTGTTCGTCATGTTTGGAACGAACTGGACCAAACTTGACTCCATTTCGAGGTTTGGCGAGTCAGAAAGAGAAGTTTGTCCCCTAGAGCTTTTCTCGTCATGTTTGGACCGAACAGGACCAAACTTGTCTCCATTTTGAGGTTTGGCGAGTCAGAAAGAGAAGTTCGTCCCTTAGAGCGTTGTTCGTCATGTTTCGACCGAACTTGACCATACTTGTCTCCATTTCAAGGTTTGGCGAGTCAGAAAGAGAAGTTCTTCCCCTAGAGCGTTGTTCGTCATGTTTGGAACGAACTGGACCAAACTTGTCTCCATTTCGAGGTTTGGCGAGTCAGAAAGAGAAGTTCGTCCCCTAGAGCTTTGTTCGTCATGTTTGAACCGAACTGGACAAAACTTGTCTCCATTTCGAGGTTTGGCTAGACAGAAAGAGAAGTTTGTCCCCTCGAGCTTTGTTCGTCATGTTTGGGCTGAACTGGACCAAACTTGTCTCCATTTCGAGGTTTGGCGAGTCAGAAAGAGAAGTTCGTCCCTTAGAGCCTTGTTCGTCATGTTTCGACCGAACTGGACCAAACTTGTCTCAATTTCGATGTTTGGCGAGTCAGAAAGAGTAATTCGTCCCCTAGAGCGTTGTTCGACATGTTTGGATCGAACTGGACCAAACTTGTCTCCATTTCAAGGTTTGGCGAGTCAGAAAGAGAAGTTTGTCCCCTAGAGCTTTCTCGTCATGTTTGGACCGAACTGAACCAAACTTGTCTCCATTTAGAGGTTTGGCGAGTCAGAAAGAGAAGTTCGTCCCTTAGAACGTTGTTCGTCATGTTTCGACCGAACTGACCAAACTTGTCTCCATTTCAAGGTTTGGCAAGTCAGAAAGAGAAGTTCTTCCCCTAGAGCGTTGTTCGTCATGTTTGGATCGAACTGGACCAAACTTGTCTCCATTTCGAGGTTTGGCGAGTCAAAAAGAGAAGTTCGTCCCCTAGAGCGTTGTTCGTCATGTTTGGATCGAACTCGACCAAACTTGTCTCCATTTCGCGGTCTGGCGAATCAGAAAGAGAAGTTTGTCCACTAGAGCTTTTCTCGTCAGGTTTGGACCGAACTGGACCAAACTTGTCTCCATTTAGCGGTTTGGCGAGTCAGAAAGAGAAGTTCGTCCCTTAGAGCAATGTTCGTCATTTTTCGACCGAACTTGACCAAACTTGTCTCCATTTCAAGGTCTGGCGAGTCAGAAATAGAAGTTCTTCCCCTAGAGCGTTGTTCGTCGTGTTTGGAACGAACTGGACCAAACTTGTCTCCATTTCGAGGTTTGGCGAGTCAGAAAGAGAAGTTTGTTCCCTAGAGCTTTTCTCGTCATGTTTGGACCGAACTGGACCAAACTTGTCTCCATTTAGAGGTTTGGCGAGTCAGAAAGAGTAGTTCGTCCCTTAGAGCGTTGTTCGTCATGTTTCGACCGAACTTGACCACACTTGTCTCCATTTCAAGGTTTGGCGAGTCAGAAAGAGAAGTTCTTCCCCTAGAGCGTTGTTCGTCATCTTTGGAACGAACTGGACCAAACTTGTCTCCTTTTCGAGGTTTGGCGAGATAGAAAGAGAAGTTCGTCCCCTAGAGCTTTGTTCGTCATGTTTGAACCGAACCGGACAAAACTTGTCTCCATTTCGAGGTTTGGCTAGTCAGAAAGAGAAGTTTGTCCCCTCGAGCTTTGTTCGTCATGTTTGGGCCGAACTGGACCAAACTTGTCTCCATTTCGAGGTTTGGCGAGTCAGAAAGAGAAGTTCGTCCCTTAGAGCCTTGTTCGTCATGTTTCGACCGAACTGGACCAAACTTGTCTCAATTTCGATGTTTGGCGAGTCCGAAAGAGTAATTCGTCCCCTAGAGCGTTGTTCGACATGTTTGGATCGAACTGGACCAAACTTGTCTCCATTTCGTGGTTTGGCGAGTCAGAAAGAGAAGTTTGTGCTCTAGAGCTTTTCTCGTCATGTTTGGACCGAACTGGACCAAACTTGTCTCCATTTAGAGGTTTGGCGAGTCAGAAAGAGAAGTTCGTCCCTTAGAGCGTTGTTCGTCATGTTTCGACCGAACTTGACCAAACTTGTCTCCATTTCAAGGTTTGGCGAGTCAGAAAGAGAAGTTCTTCCCTTAGAGCGTTGTTCGTCATGTTTGGAACGAACTGGACCAAACTTGTCTCCATTTCGAGGTTTGGCGAGTCAGAAAGAGAAGTTCGTGCCCTAGAGCTTTGTTCGTCATGTTTGAACCGAACCGGACAAAACTTGTCTCCATTTCGAGGTTTGGCTAGTCAGAAAGAGAAGTTTGTCCCCTCGAGCTTTGTTCGTCATGTTTGGGCCGAACTGGACCAAACTTTTCTCCATTTCGAGGTTTGGCGAGTCAGAAAGAGAAGTTCGTCCCTTAGAGCCTTGTTCGTCATGTTTCGACCGAACTGGACCAAACTTGTCTCAATTTCGATGTTTGGCGAGTCCGAAAGAGTAATTCGTCCCCTAGAGCGTTGTTCGACATGTGTGGATCGAACTGGACCAAACTTGTCTCCATTTCGAGGTTTGGCGAGTCAGAAAGAGAAGTTTGTCCCCTAGAGCTTTCTCGTCATGTTTGGACCGAACTGAACCAAACTTGTCTCCATTTAGAGGTTTGGCGAGTCAGAAAGTGAAGTTCGTCCCTTAGAGCGTTGTTCGTCATGTTTCGACCGAACTTGACCAAACTTGTCTCCATTTCAAGGTTTGGCGAGTCAGAAATAGAAGTTCTTCCCCTAGAGCGTTGTTGTCATGTTTGGAACGAACTGGACCAAACTTGTCTCCATTTCGAGGTTTGGCGAGTCAGAAAGAGAAGTTTGTGCCCTAGAGCTTTTCTCGTCATGTTTGGACCGAACTGGACCAAACTTGTCTCCATTTAGAGGTTTGGCTAGTCAGAAAGAGAAGTTCGTCCCTTAGAGCCTTGTTCGTCATGTTTCGACCGAACTGGACCAAACTTGTCTCAATTTCGATGTTTGGCGAGTCCGAAAGAGTAATTCGTCCCCTAGAGCGTTGTTCGACATGTTTGGATCGAACTGGACCAACCTTGTCTCCATTCCGAGGTTTGGCGAGTCAGAAAGAGAAGTTTGTCCCCTAGAGCTTTCTCGTCATGTTTGGACCGAACTGAACCAAACTTGTCTCCATTTAGAGGTTTGGCGAGTCAGAAAGAGAAGTTCGTCCCGTAGAGCGTTGTTCGTCATGTTTCGACCGTACTTGACCAAACTTGTCTCCATTTCAAGGTTTGGCGAGTCAGAAATAGAAGTTCTTCCCCTAGAGCGTTGTTCGTCATGTTTGGAACGAACTGGACCAAACTTGTCTCCATTTCGAGGTTTGGCGAGTCAGAAAGAGAAGTTTGTTCCCTAGAGCTTTTCTCGTCATGTTTGGACCGAACTGGACCAAACTTGTCTCCATTTAGAGGATTGGCGAGTCAGAAAGAGAAGTTCGTCCCTTAGAGCGTTGTTCGTCATGTTTCGACCGAACTTGACCAAACTTGTCTCCATTTCAAGGTTTGGCGAGTCAGAAAGAGAAGTTCTTCCCTTAGAGCGTTGTTCGTCATGTTTGGAACGAACTGGACCAAACTTGTCTCCATTTCGAGGTTTGGCGAGTCAGAAAGAGAAGTTCGTGCCCTCGAGCTTTGTTCGTCATGTTTGGGCCGAACTGGACCAAACTTTTCTCCATTTCGAGGTTTGGCGAGTCAGAAAGAGAAGTTCGTCCCTTAGAGCCTTGTTCGTCATGTTTCGACCGAACTGGACCAAACTTGTCTCAATTTCGATGTTTGGCGAGTCCGAAAGTGTCATTCGTCCCCTAGAGCGTTGTTCGACATGTTTGGATCGAACTGGACCAAACTTGTCTCCATTTCGAGGTTTGGCGAGTCAGAAAGAGTAGTTTGTCCCCTAGAGCTTTCTCGTCATGTTTGGACCGAACTGAACCAAACTTGTCTCCATTTAGAGGTATGGCGAGTCAGAAAGTGAAGTTCGTCCCTTAGAGCGTTGTTCGTCATGTTTCGACCGAACTTGACCAAACTTGTCTCCATTTCAAGGTTTGGCGAGTCAGAAATAGAAGTTCTTCCCCTAGAGCGTTGTTCGTCATGTTTGGAACGAACTGGACCAAACTTGTCTCCAATTTGAGGTTTGGCGAGTCAGAAAGAGAAGTTTGTTCCCTAGAGCTTTTCTCGTCATGTTTGGACCGAACTGGACCAAACTTGTCTCCATTTAGAGGTTTGGCTAGTCAGAAAGAGAAGTTCGTCCCTTAGAGCCTTGTTCGTCATGTTTCGACCGAACTGGACCAAACTTGTCTCAATTTCGATGTTTGGCAAGTCCGAAAGAGTAATTCGTCTCCTAGAGCGTCGTTCGACATGTTTGGATCGAACTGGACCAACCTTGTCTCCATTTCGAGATTTGGCGAGTCAGAAAGAGAAGTTTGTCCCCTAGAGCTTTCTCGTCATGTTTGGACCGAACTGAACCAAACTTGTCTCCATTTAGAGGTTTGGCGAGTCAAAAAGAGAAGTTCGTCCCGTAGAGCGTTGTTCGTCATGTTTCGACCGAACTTGACCAAACTTGTCTCCATTTCAAGGTTTGGCGAGTCAGATATAGAAGTTCTTCCCCTAGAGCGTTGTTCGTCATGTTTGGAACGAACATGACCAAACTTGTCTCCATTTTGAGGTTTGGCGAGTCAGAAAGAGAAGTTTGTTCCCTAGAGCTTTTCTCGTCATGTTTGGACCGAACTGGACCAAACTTGTCTCCATTTAGAGGATTGGCGAGTCAGAAAGAGAAGTTCGTCCCTTAGAGCGTTGTTCGTCATGTTTCGACCGAACTTGACCAAACTTGTCTCCATTTCAAGGTTTGGCGAGTTAGAAAGAGAAGTTCTACCCTTAGAGCGTTGTTCGTCATGTTTGGAACGAACTGGACCAAACTTGTCTCCATTTCGAGGTTTGGCGAGTCAGAAAGAGAAGTTCGACCCCTAGAGCTTTGTTCGTCATGTTTGAACCGAACCGGACAAAACTTGTCTCCATTTCGAGGTTTGGCTAGTCAGAAAGAGAAGTTTGTCCCCTCAAGCTTTGTTCGTCATGTTTGGGCCGAATTGGACCAAACTTGTCTCCATTTCGAGGTTTGGCGAGTCAGAAAGAGAAGTTCGTCCCTTAGAGCCTTGTTCGTCATGTTTCGACCGAACTGGACCAAACTTGTCTCAATTTCGATGTTTGGCAAGTCCGAAAGTGTAATTCGTCCCCTAGAGCGTTGTTCGACATGTTTGGATCGAACTGGACCAAACTTGTCTCCATTTCGAGGTTTGGCGAGTCAGAAAGAGAAGTTTGTCCCCTAGAGCTTTCTCGTCATGTTTGGACCGAACTGAACCAAACTTGTCTCCATTTAGAGGTTTGGCGAGTCAGAAAGTGAAGTTCGTCCCTTAGAGCGTTGTTCGTCATGTTTCGACCGAACTTGACCAAACTTGTCTCCATTTCAAGGTTTGGCGAGTCAGAAATAGAAGTTCTTCCCCTAGAGCGTTGTTCGTCATGTTTGGAACGAACTGGACCAAACTTGTCTCCATTTCGAGGTTTGCAGAGTCAGAAAGAGAAGTTTGTGCCCTAGAGCTTTTCTCGTCATGTTTGGACCGAACTGGACCAAACTTGTCTCCATTTAGAGGTTTGGCTAGTCAGAAAGAGAAGTTCGTCCCTTAGAGCCTTGTTCGTCATGTTTCGACCGAACTGGACCAAACTTGTCTCAATTTCGATGTTTGGCGAGTCCGAAAGAGTAATTCGTCCCCTAGAGCGTTGTTCGACATGTTTGGATCGAACTGGACCAACCTTGTCTCCATTCCGAGGTTTGGCGAGTCAGAAAGAGAAGTTTGTCCCCTAGAGCTTTCTCGTCATGTTTGGACCGAACTGAACCAAACTTGTCTCCATTTAGAGGTTTGCCGAGTCAGAAAGAGAAGTTCGTCCCTTAGAGCGTTGTTCGTCATGTTTCGACCGAACTTGACCAAACTTGTCTCCATTTCAAGGTTTGGCGAGTCAGAAATAGAAGTTCTTCCTCTAGAGCGTTGTTCGTCATGTTTGGAACGAACTGGACCAAACTTGTCGCCATTTCGAGGATTGGCGAGTCAGAAAGAGAAGTTCGTCCCTTAGAGCCTTGTTCGTCATGTTTCGACCGAACTGGACCAAACTTGTCTCAATTTCGATGTTTGGCGAGTCCGAAAGAGTAATTCGTCCCCTAGAGCGTTGTTCGACATGTTTGGATCGAACTGGACCAACCTTGTCTCCATTCCGAGGTTTGGCGAGTCAGAAAGAGAAGTTTGTCCCCTAGAGCTTTCTCGTCATGTTTGGACCGAACTGAACCAAACTTGTCTCCATTTAGAGGTTTGGCGAGTCAGAAAGAGAAGTTCATCCCTTAGAGCGTTGTTCGTCATGTTTCGACCGAACTTGACCAAACTTGTCTCCATTTCAAGGTTTGGCGAGTCAGAAATAGAAGTTCTTCCTCTAGAGCGTTGTTCGTCATGTTTGGAACGAACTGGACCAAACTTGTCTCCCTTTCGAGGTTTGGCGAGTCAGAAAGAGAAGTTTGTCCCCTAGAGCTTTTCTCGTCATGTTTGGACCGAACTGGACCAAACTTGTCTCCATTTAGAGGTTTGGCGAGTCAGAAAGAGAAGTTCGTCCCTTAGAGCGTTGTTTGTCATGTTTCGACCGAACTTGTCTCCATTTCACGGTTTGGCGAGTCAGAAAGAGAAGTTCTTCCCCTAGAGCGTTGTTCGTCATGTTTGGAACGAACTGGACCAAACTTGTCTCCATTTCGAGGTTTGGCGAGTCAGAAAGAGAAGTTCGTCCCCTAGAGCTTTGTTCGTCATGTTTGAACCGAACTGGACAAAACTTGTCTCCATTTCGAGGTTTGGCTAGTCAGAAAGAGAAGTTCGTCCCCTAGAGCGTTGTTCGTCTTGTTTGGACCGAACTGAACCAAACTTGTCTCCATTTCAAGGTTTGGCAAGTCAGAAAGAGAAGTTCGTCCCGTAGAGCGTTGTTCGTCTTGTTATTAACGAACTGGACCAAACTTGTCTCCATTTCGAGGTTTGGCGAGTCAGAAAGAGAAGTTCGTCCCCTAGAGCTTTGTTCGTCATGTTTGGACCGAACTGGACCAAACTTGTCTCCATTTCGAGGTTTGGCGAGTCAGAAAGAGAAGTTCGTCCCTTAGACCGTTGTTCGTAATGTTTCGACCGAACTGGACCAAAATTGTCTCCATTTCGAGGTTTGGCTAGTCAGAAAGAGAAGTTCGTCCCCTAGAGCGTTGTTCGTCTCGTTTGGAACGAATTGGACCAAACTTGTCTCCATTTGGAGGTTTGGCGAGTCTGAAATAGAAGTTTGTCCCCTAGAGCTTTGTTCGTCATGTTTGGACCGAACTGGACCAAACTTGTCTCCATTTTGAGGTTTGGCGTGTCAGAAAGAGAAGTTCGTCCCTTAGAGCGTTGTTCGTCATGTTTCAACCGAACTGAACCAAACTTGTCTCCATTTCGAGGTTTCGAGAGTCAGAAAGAGAAGTTCGTCCCCTAGAGCGTTGTTCGTCTTGTTAGGAACTAACTGGACCAAACTTGTCTCCATATCGATGTTTGGCGAGTCAGAAAGAGAAGTTCGTCCCCTAGAGCGTTGTTCGTCATGTTTGAATCGTACTGGACCAAACTTGTCTCCATTTCGAGGTTTGGCGAGTCAGAAAGAGAAGTTTGTCCCCTAGAGCTTTTCTCGTCATGTTTGGAACGAACTGGACCAAACTTGTCTCCAATTAGAGGTTTGGCGAGTCAGAAAGAGAAGTTTGTGCCCCAGAGCTTTTCTCGTCATGTTTGGACCGAACTGGACCAAACTTGTCTCCATTTAGAGGTTTGGCTAGTCAGAAAGAGAAGTTCGTCCCTTAGAGCCTTGTTGGTCATGTTTCGACCGAACTGGACCAAACTTGTCTCAATTTCGATGTTTGGCGAGTCCGAAAGAGTAATTCGTCCCCTAGAGCGTTGTTCGACATGTTTGGATCGAACTGGACCAACCTTGTCTCCATTCCGAGGATTGGCGAGTCAGAAAGAGAAGTTTGTCCCCTAGAGCTTTCTCGTCATGTTTGGACCGAACTGAACCAAACTTGTCTCCATTTAGAGGTTTGGCGAGTCAGAAAGAGAAGTTCGTCCCTTAGAGCGTTGTTCGTCATGTTTCGACCGAACTTGACCAAACTTGTCTCCATTTCAAGCTTTGGCGAGTCAGAAAGAGAAGTTCTTCCCCTAGAGCGTTGTTTGTCATGTTTGGAACGAACTGGACCAAACTTGTCTCCATTTCGAGGTTTGGCGAGTCAGAAAGAGAAGTTCGTCCCCTAGAGCTTTGTTTGTCATGTTTGAACCGAACTGGACAAAACTTGTCTTTATTTCGAGGTTTGGCTAGTCAGAAAGAGAAGTTCGTCCCCTAGAGCGTTGTTTGTCTTGTTTGGACCGAACTGAACCAAACTTGTCTCCATTTCAAGGTTTGGCGAGTCAGAAAGAGAAGTTCGTCCCGTAGAGCGTTGTTCGTCTTGTTATTAACGAACTGGACCAAACTTGTCTCCATTTCGAGGTTTGGCGAGTCAGAAAGAGAAGTTCGTCCCCTAGAGCTTTGTTTGTCATGTTTGGACCGAACTGAACCAAACTTGTCTCCATTTCGAGGTTTGGCGAGTCAGAAAGAGAAGTTCGTCCCTTAGACCGTTGATCGTAATGTTTCGACCGAACTGGACCAAAATTGTCTCCATTTCGAGGTTTGGCTAGTCAGAAAGAGAAGTTCGTCCCCTAGAGCGTTGTTCGTCTCGTTTGGAACGAACTGGACCAAACTTGTCTCCATTTGGAGGTTTGGCCAGTCTGAAATAGAAGTTTGTCCCCTAGAGCTTTGTTCGTCATGTTTGGACCGAACTGGAGCAAACTTGTCTCCATTTTGAGGTTTGGCGTGTTAGAATGAGAAGTTCGTCCCTTAGAGCGTTGTTCGTCATGTTTCAACCGAACTGAACCAAACTTGTCTCTATTTCGAGGTTTCGAGAGTCAGAGAAAGAAGTTCGTCCCCTAGAGCGTTGTTCGTCATGTTTGAATCGAACTGGACCAAACTTGTCTCCATTTCGAGGTTTGGCGAGTCAGAAAGAGAAGTTTGTCCCCTAGAGCTTTTCTCGTCATGTTTGGACCGAACTGGACCAAACTTGTCTCCATTTAGAGGTTTGGCGAGTCAGAAAGAGAAGTTCGTCCCTTAGAGCGTTGTTCGCCATGTTTCGACCAAACTTGACCAAACTTGTCTCCATTTCAAGGTTTTGCAAGTCAGAAAGAGAAGTTCTTGCACTAGAGAGTTGTTCGTCATGTTTGGATCGAACTAGATCAAACTTGTCTCGATTTCGAGGTTTGCAGAGTAAAAAAGAGAAGTTCGTCCCCTAGAGCGTTGTTCGTCATGTTTGAATCGAACTGGACCAAACTTGTCTCCATTTCGAGGTTTGGCGAGTCAGAAAGAGAAGTTTGTCCCCTAGAGCTTTTCTCGTCATGTTTGGACCGAACTGGACCAAACTTGTCTCCATTTAGAGGTTTAGCGAATCAGAAAGAGAAGTTCGTCCCATAGAGCGTTGTTCGCCATGTTTCGACCAAACTTGACCAAACTTGTCTCCATTTCAAGGTTTGGCGAGTTAGATGAGAAGTTCTTCCCCTAGAGAGTTGTTCGTCATGTTTGGATCGAACTGGACCAAACTTGTCTCCATTTCAAGGTTTGGCGAGTCAGAAAGAGAAGTTTGTCCCCTAGAGCTTTTCTCGTCATGTTTGGACCGAACTGGACCAAACTTGTCTCCATTTCAAGGTTTGGCGAGTCAGAAAGAGAAGTTCGTCCCCTATAGCGTTGTTCGTCTTCATTGGAACGAACTGGACCAAACTTGTCTCCATTTCGAGGTTTGGCGAGTCAGAAAGAGAAGTTAGTCCCCTAGAGCTTTTCTCGTCATGTTTGGACCGAACTGGACCAAACTTGTCTCCATTTAGAGGTTTGGCGAGTCAGAAAGAGAAGTTCGTCCCTTAGAGCATTGTTCGTCATGTTTCGATCGAACTTGACCAAACTTGTCTCCATTTCAAGGTTTGGCGAGTCAGAAAGAGAAGTTCTTCCCCTCGAGCGTTGTTTGTCATGTTTGGAACGAACTAGATCAAACTTGTCTCCATTTCGAGGTTTGGCGACTCAGAAAGAGAAGTTTGTCCCCTAGAGCTTTTCTCGTCATGTTTGGACCGAACTGGACCAAACTTGTCTCCATTTAGAGGTTTGGCGAGTCAGAAAGAGAAGTTCGTCCCTTAGAGCATTGTTCGTCATGTTTCGATCGAACTTGACCAAACTTGTCTCCATTTCAAGGTTTGGCGAGTCAGAAAGAGAAGTTCTTCCCCTCGAGCGTTGTTTGTCATGTTTGGAACGAACTAGACCAAACTTGTCTCCATTTCGAGGTTTGGCGAGTCAGAAAGAGAAGTTTGTCCCCTAGAGCTTTTCTCGTCATGTTTGGACCGAACTGGACCAAACTTGTCTCCATTTAGAGGTTTGGCGAGTCAGAAAAAGAAGTTCGTCCCTTAGAGCGTTGTTCGTCATGTTTCGACCGAACTTGACCAAACTTGTCTCCATTTCAAGGTTTGGCGAGTCAGAAAGAGAAGTTCTTCCCCTAGAGCGTTGTTCGTCATGTTTGGAACGAACTGGACCAAACTTGTCTCCATTTCGAGGTTTGGCGAGTCAGAAAGAGAAGTTTGTTCCCTAGATCTTTTCTCGTCATGTTTGGACCGAACTGGACCAAACTTGTCTCCATTTAGAGGATTGGCGAGTCAGAAAGAGAAGTTCGTCCCTTAGAGCGTTGTTCGTCATGTTTCGACCGAACTTGACCAAACTTGTCTCCATTTCAAGGTTTGGCGAGTCAGAAAGAGAAGTTCTTCCCCTAGAGCGTTGTTCGTCATCTTTGGAACGAACTGGACCAAACTTGTCTCCATTTCGAGGTTTGGCGAGTCAGAAAGAGAAGTTCGTCCCCTAGAGCTTTGTTCGTCATGTTTGAACCGAACCGGACAAAACTTGTCTCCATTTCGAGGTTTGGCTAGTCAGAAAGAGAAGTTTGTCCCCTCAAGCTTTGTTCGTCTTGTTTGGGCCGAACTGGACCAAACTTGTCTCCATTTCGAGGTTTGGCGAGTCAGAAAGAGAAGTTCGTCCCTTAGAGCCTTGTTCGTCATGTTTCGACCGAACTGGACCAAACTTGTCTCAATTTCGATGTTTGGCGAGTCCGAAAGGGTAATTCGTCCCCTAGAGCGTTGTTCGACATGTTTGGATCGAACTGGTCCAAACTTGTCTCCATTTCGAGGTTTGGCGAGTCAGAAAGAGAAGTTTGTCCCCTAGAGCTTTCTCGTCATGTTTGGACCGAACTGAACCAAACTTGTCTCCATTTAGAGGTTTGGCGAGTCAGAAAGTGAAGTTCGTCCCTTAGAGCGTTGTTCGTCATGTTTCGACCGAACTTGACCAAACTTGTCTCCATTTCAAGGTTTGGCGAGTCAGAAATAGAAGTTCTTCCTCATGAGCGTTGTTCGTCATGTTTGGAACGAACTGGACCAAACTTGTCTCCATTTAGAGGTTTGGCGAGTCAGAAAGAGTAGTTCGTCCCTTAGAGCGTTGTTCGTCATGTTTCGACCGAACTTGACCAAACTTGTCTCCATTTCAAGGTTTGGCGAGTCAGAAAGAGAAGTTCTTCCCCTAGAGCGTTGTTCGTCATCTTTGGAACGAACTGGACCAAACTTGTCTCCATTTCGAGGTTTGGCGAGTCAGAAAGAGAAGTTCGTCCCCTAGAGCTTTGTTCGTCATGTTTGAACCGAACCGGACAAAACTTGTCTCCATTTCGAGGTTTGGCTAGTCAGAAAGAGAAGTTTGTCCCCTCGAGCTTTGTTCGTCATGTTTGGGCCGAACTGGACCAAACTTGTCTCCATTTCGAGGTGTGGCGAGTCAGAAAGAGAAGTTCGTCCCTTAGAGCCTTGTTCGTCATGTTTCGACCAAACTGGACCAAACTTGTCTCAATTTCGATGTTTGGCAAGTCCGAAAGTGTAATTCGTCCCCTAGAGCGTTGTTCGACATGTTTGGATCGAACTGGACCAAACTTGTCTCCATTTCGAGGTTTGGCGAGTCAGAAAGAGAAGTTTGTCCCCTAGAGCTTTCTCGTCATGTTTGGACCGAACTGAACCAAACTTGTCTCCATTTAGAGGTTTGGCGAGTCAGAAAGTGAAGTTCGTCCCTTAGAGCGTTGTTCGTCATGTTTCGACCGAACTTGACCAAACTTGTCTCCATTTCAAGGTTTGGCGAGTCAGAAATAGAAGTTCTTCCTCTAGAGCGTTGTTCGTCATGTTTGAAACGAACTGGACCAAACTTGTCTCCATTTCGAGGTTTGGCGAGTCAGAAAGAGAAGTTTGTCCCCTAGAGCTTTTCTCGTCATGTTTGGACCGAACTGGACCAAACTTGTCTCCATTTAGAGGTTTGGCGAGTCAGAAAGAGAAGTTCGTCCCTTAGAGCGTTGTTTGTCATGTTTCGACCGAACTTGACCAAACTTGTCTCCATTTCACGGTTTGGCGAGTCAGAAAGAGAAGTTCTTCCCCTAGAGCGTTGTTCGTCATGTTTGGAACGAACTGGACCAAACTTGTCTCCATTTCGAGGTTTGGCGAGTCAAAAAGAGAAGTTCGTCCCCTAGAGCTTTGTTCGTCATGTTTGAACCGAACTGGACAAAACTTGTCTCCATTTCGAGGTTTGGCTAGTCAGAAAGAGAAGTTCGTCCCCTAGAGCGTTGTTCGTCTTGTTTGGACCGAACTGAACCAAACTTGTCTCCATTTCAAGGTTTGGCAAGTCAGAAAGAGAAGTTCGTCCCGTAGAGCGTTGTTCGTCTTGTTATTAACGAACTGGACCAAACTTGTCTCCATTTCGAGGTTTGGCGAGTCAGAAAGAGAAGTTCGTCCCCTAGAGCTTTGTTCGTCATGTTTGGACCGAACTGGACCAAACTTGTCTCCATTTCGAGGTTTGGCGAGTCAGAAAGAGAAGTTCGTCCCTTAGACCGTTGTTCGTAATGTTTCGACCGAACTGGACCAAAATTGTCTCCATTTAGAGGTTTGGCTAGTCAGAAAGAGTAGTTCGTCCCCTAGAGCGTTGTTCGTCTCGTTTGGAATGAATTGGACCAAACTTGTCTCCATTTGGAGGTTTGGCGAGTCTGAAATAGAAGTTTGTCCCCTAGAGCTTTGTTCGTCATGTTTGGACCGAACTGGACCAAACTTGTCTCCATTTTGAGGTTTGGCGTGTCAGAAAGAGAAGTTCGTCCCTTAGAGCGTTGTTCGTCATGTTTCAACCGAACTGAACCAAACTTGACTCCATTTCGAGGTTTCAAGAGTCAAAAAGAGAAGTTCGTCCCCTAGAGCGTTGTTCGTCTTGTTTGGAACTAACTGGACCAAACTTGTCTCCATATCGATGTTTGGCGAGTCAGAAAGAGAAGTTCGTCCCCTAGAGCGTTGTTCGTCATGTTTGAATCGAACTGGACCAAACTTGTCTCCATTTCGAGGTTTGGCGAGTCAGAAAGAGAAGTTTGTCCCCTAGAGCTTTTCTCGTCATGTTTAGACCGAACTGGACCAAACTTGTCTCCAATTAGAGGTTTGGCGAGTCAGAAAGAGAAGTTTGTGCCCCAGAGCTTTTCTCGTCATGTTTGGACCGAACTGGACCAAACTTGTCTCCATTTAGAGGTTTGGCTAGTCAGAAAGAGAAGTTCGTCCCTCAGAGCCTTGTTGGTCATGTTTCGACCGAACTGGACCAAACTTGTCTCAATTTCGATGTTTGGCGAGTCCGAAAGAGTAATTCGTCCCCTAGAGCGTTGTTCGACATGTTTGGATCGAACTGGACCAACCTTGTCTCCATTCCGAGGTTTGGCGAGTCAGAAAGAGAACTTTGTCCCCTAGAGCTTTCTCGTCATGTTTGGACCGAACTGAACCAAACTTGTCTCCATTTAGAGGTTTGGCGAGTCTGAAAGAGAAGTTCGTCCCTTAGAGCGTTGTTCGTCATGTTTCGACCGAACTTGACCAAACTTGTCTCCATTTCAAGGTTTGGCGAGTCAGAAATAGAAGTTCTTCCCCTAGAGCGTTGTTCGTCATGTTTGGAACGAACTGGACCAAACTTGTCTCCATTTCGAGGTTTGGCGAGTCAGAAAGAGAAGTTTGTCCCCTAGAGCTTTTCTCGTCATGTTTGGACCGAACTGGACCAAACTTGTCTCCATTTAGAGGTTTGGCGAGTCAGAAAGAGAAGTTCGTCCCTTAGAGCGTTGTTCGTCATGTTTCGACCGAACTTGACCAAACTTGTCTCCATTTCATGGTTTGGCGAGTCAGAAAGAGAAGTTCTTCCCCTAGAGCGTTGTTTGTCATGTTTGGAACGAACTGGACCAAACTTGTCTCCATTTCGAGGTTTGGCGAGTCAGAAAGAGAAGTTCGTCCCCTAGAGCTTTGTTCGTCATGTTTGAACCGAACTGGACAAAACTTGTCTCCATTTCGAGGTTTGGCTAGTCAGAAAGAGAAGTTCGTCCCCTAGAGCGTTGTTTGTCTTGTTTGGACCGAACTGAACCAAACGTGTCTCCATTTCAAGGTTTGGCGAGTCAGAAAGAGAAGTTCGTCCCTTAGAGCGTTGTTCGCCATGTTTCGACGAAGCTTGACCAAACTTGTCTCCATTTCAAGGTTTGGCGAGTAAGAAAGAGAAGTTCTTCCCCTAGAGAGTTGTTCGTCATGTTTGGATCGAACTGGACCAAACTTGTCTCAATTTCGAGGTTTGGCGAGTCAAAAAGAGAAGTTCGTCCCCTAGAGCGTTGTTCGTCATGTTTGAATCGAACTGGACCAAACTTGTCTCCATTTCGAGGTTTGGCGAGTCAGAAAGAGAAGTTTGTCCCCTAGAGCTTTTCTCGTCATGTTTGGACCGAACTGGACCAAACTTGTCTCCATTTAGAGGTTTGGCGAGTCAGAAAGAGAAGTTCGTCCCTTAGAGCGTTGTTCGCCATGTTTCGACCAAACTTGACCAAACTTGTCTCCATTTCAAGGTTTGGCGAGTCCGAAAGAGAAGTTCTTCCCCTAGAGAGTTGTTCGTCATGTTTGGATCGAACTGGACCAAACTTGTCTCCATTTCGAGGTTTGGCGAGTCAAAAAGAGAAGTTCGTCTCCTAGAGCATTGTTCGTCATGTTTGAATCGAACTGGACCAAACTTGTCTCCATTTCGAGGATTGGCGAGTCAAAAAGAGAAGTTTGTCCCCTTGAGCTTTTCTCGTCATGTTTGGACCGAACTGGACCAAACTTGTCTCCATTTAGAGGTTTGGCGAGTCAGAAAGAGAAATTTGTCCCCTAGAGGTTTTCTCGTCATGTTTGGACCGAACTGGACCAAACTTGTCTCCATTTCAAGGTTTGGCGAGTCAGAAAGAGAAGTTCGTCCCCTATAGCGTTGTTCGTCTTGTTTGGAACGAATGGATCAAACTTGTCTCCATTTCGAGGTTTGGCGAGTCAGAAAGAGAAGTTTGTCCCCTAGAGCTTTTCTCGTCATGTTTGGACCGAACTGGACCAAACTTGTCTCCATTTAGAGGTTTGGCGAGTCAGAAAGAGAAGTTCGTCCCTTAGAGCCTTGTTCGTCATGTTTCGACCGAACTTGACCAAACTTGTCTCCATTTCAAGGTTTGGAGAGTCAGAAAAGAGAAGTTCTTCCCCTAGAGCGTTGTTCGTCATGTTTGGAACGAACTGGACCAAACTTGTCTCCATTTCGAGGTTTGGCGAGTCAGAAAGAGAAGTTTGTCCCCTAGAGCTTTTCTCGTCACGTTTGGACCGAACTGGACCAAACTTGTCTCCATTTAGAGGTTTGGCGAGTTAGAAAGAGAAGTTCGCCTTTTAGAGCGTTGTTAGTTATGTTTCGACCGAACTTGACCAAACTTATCTCCATTTCAAGGTTTGGCGAGTCAGAAAGAGAAGTACGTCCCCTAGAGCGTTGTTCGTCATGTTTGAACCAAACTGGACCAAACTTGTCTCCATTTCGAGGTTTTGCGACTCAGAAAGAGAAGTTTGTCCCTTAGAGCGTTGTTCCTCATGTTTGGACCGAACTGAACCAAACTTGTCTCCATTTCAAGGTTTGGCGAGTCAGAAAGAGAAGTTCATCCCGAAGAGCGTTGTTCGTCTTGTTTGGAACGAGCTGGACCGAACTTGTATCCATTTCTGGGTTTGGCGAGTCAGAAAGAGAAGTTTGTCCCCTCGAGCTTTGTTCGTCATGTTTGGGCCGAACTGGACCAAACTTGTCTCCATTTCGAGGTTTGGTGAGTCAGAAAGAGAAGGTCGTCCCATAGAGCCTTGTTCGTCATGTTTCGACCGAACTGGACCAAACTTCTCTCAATTTCGATGTTTGGCGAGTCAGAAAGAGTAATTCGTCCGCTAGAGCGTTGTTCGATATGTTTGGACCGAACTGGACCAAACTTGTCTCCATTTCGAGGTTTGGCGAGTCAGAAAGAGAAGTTCGTCCCCTAGAGCTTTGTTCGTCATGTTTGGACCGAACTGGACCAAACTTGTCTCCATTTCGAGGTTTGGCGAGTCAGAAAGAGAAGTTTGTCCCCTAGAGCTTTGTTCGTCATGTTTGGACCGAACTGAACCAAACTTGTCTCCATTTCGAGGTTTGGCGAGTCAGAAAGAGAAGTTCGTCCTTTAGACCGTTGTTCGTAATGTTTCGACCGAACTGGACAAAACTTATCTCCATTTAGAGGTTTGGCGAGTCAGAAAGAGAAGTTCGTCCCCTAAAGCTTTGTTCGACTTGTTTGGAACGAACTGGACCAAACTTATCTCCATTTTGAGATTTGGCGAGTCAGAAAGAGAAGTTCGTACCCTAGAGCTTTGTTCGTCGTGTTTGGACCGAACTGGACAAAACTTGTCTCCATTTCGAGGTTTGGCGAGTCAGAAAGAGAAGTTCTTCCCCTAGAACGTTGTTCGTCTTGTTTGGAACGAACTGGACCAAACTTGTCTCCATTTCGAGGTTTGGCGAGTCAGAAAGAGAAGCTCGTCCCTCGAGCTTTGTTCGTCATTTCGGACCGAACTGGACAAAACTTATCTCCATTTCAATATTTGGCGAGTCAGAAAGAGAAGTTCGTCCCCTAGAGCGTTGTTCGTCATGTTTGAACCAAACTGGACCAGACTTGTCTCCATTTCGAGGTTTTGCGACTCAGAAAGAGAAGTTTGTCCCCTAGAGCTTTGTTCGTCATGTTTGGACCGAACTGAACCAAACTTGTCTCCATTATGAGGTTTGGCGAGTCAGAAAGTGAAGTTCGTCCCGTAGAGCGTTGTTCGTCTTGTTATTAAAGAACTGGACCAAACTTGTCTCCATTTCGAGGTTTGGCGAGTCAGAAAGAGAAGTTCGTCCCCTAGAGCTTTGTTCGTCATGTTTGGACCGAACTGGACCAAACTTGTCTCCATTTCGAGGTTTGGCGAGTCAGAAAGAGAAGTTCGTCCCTTAGACCGTTGTTCGTAATGTTTCGACCGAACTGGACCAAAATTGTCTCCATTTCGAGGTTTGGCTAGTTAGAAAGAGAAGTTCATCCCGTAGAGCGTTGTTCGTCTTGTTATTAACGAACTGGACCAAACTTGTCTCCATTTCGAGGTTTGGCGAGTCAGAAAGAGAAGTTCGTCCCCTAGAGCTTTGTTCGTCATGTTTGGACCGAACTGGACCAAACTTGTCTCCATTTCGAGGTTTGGCGAGTCAGAAAGAGAAGTTCGTCCCTTAGACCGTTGTTCGTAATGTTTCGACCGAACTGTACAAAAATTGTCTCCATTTCGAGGTTTGGCTAGTCAGAAAGAGAAGTTGTCCACTAGGGCGTTGTTCGTCTCGTTTGGAACGAACTGGACCAAACTTGTCTCCATTTCGAGGTTTGGCGAGTCAGAAAGAGAAGTTCGTCCCTTAGAGTGTTGTTCGTCATGTTTCGAACGAACTTGACCAAACTTGTCTCCATTTCGAGGTTTGGCGAGTCAGAAAGAGAAGTACGTCCGCTAGAGCAGTGTTCGTCATGTTTGGACCGAACTGGACAAAACTTGTCTCCATTTCCAGGTTTGGCGAGTCAGAAAGAGAAGTTCGTCCCCTAGAGCTTTGTTCGTCATGTTTGGACCGAACTGGACAAAACATGTCTCCATTTCGAGGTTTGGCGAGTCAGAAAGGGAAGTTCGTCCCTTAGAGCGTTGTTCGCCATGTTTCGACCAAACTTGACCAAACTTGTCTCCATTTCAAGGTTTGGCGAGTCAGAAAGAGAAGTTCTTCCCCTAGAGAGTTGTTCGTCATGTTTGGATCGAACTGGACCAAACTTGTCTCCATTTCGAGGTTTGGCGTGTCAAAAAGAGAAGTTCGTCCCCTAGAGCGTTGTTCGTCATGTTTGGATCGCACTGGACCAAACTTGTCTCCATTTCGAGGTTTGCCGAGTCAGAAAGGGAAGTTTGTCCCCTAGAGCTTTTCTCGTCATGTTTGGACCGAACTGGACAAAACTTGTCTCCATTTCGAGGTTTGGCGAGTCAGAAAGAGAAGTTCGTCCCTTAGACCGTTGTTCGTAATGTTTCGACCGAACTGGACCGAAATTGTCTCCATTTCGAGGTTTGGCTAGTCAGAAAGAGAAGTTCGTCCCCTAGAGCGTTGTCTGTCTCGTTTGGAACGAACTGGATCAAACTTGTCTCCATTTGGAGGTTTGGCGAGTCTGAAAGAGAAGTTTGTCCCCTAGAGCTTTTCTCGTCATGTTTGGACCGAACTGGACCAAACTTGTCTCCATTTAGAGGTTTGGCGATTCAGAAAGAGAAGTTCGTCCCTTAGAGCGTTGTTCGCCATGTTTCAACCAAACTTGACCAAACTTGTCTCCATTTCAAGGTATGGCGAGTCAGAAAGAGAAGCTCGTCCCTAGAGCTTTGTTCGGCATATCGGACCGAACTGGTTAAAACTTATCTCCATTTCAATATTTGGCGAGTAAGAAAGAGAAGTACGTCCCCTAGAGCGTTGTTCGTCATGTTTGAACCAAACTGGACCAAACTTGTCTCCATTTCGAGGTTTTGCGACTCAGAAAGAGAAGGTTGTCCCTTAGAGCGTTGTTCCTCATGTTTGGACCGAACTGAACCAAACTTGTCTCCATTTCAAGGTTTGGCGAGTCAGAAAGAGAAGTTCGTCCCGTAGAGCGTTGTTCGTCTTGTTATTAAAGAACTGGACCAAACTTGTCTCCATTTCGAGGTTTGGCGAGTCAGAAAGAGAAGTTCGTCCCCTAGAGCTTTGTTCGTCATGTTTGGACCGAACTGGACCAAACTTGTCTCCATTTCGAGGTTTGGCGACTCAGAAAGAGAAGTTCGTCCCTTAGACCGTTGTTCGTAATGTTTCGACCTAACTGGACCAAAATTGTCTCCATTTCGAGGTTTGGCTAGTTAGAAAGAGAAGTTCGACCCTTAGACCGTTGTTCGTAATGTTTCGACCGAACTGGACAAAACTTGTCTCCATTTCGAGGTTTGGCGTGTCAGAAAGAGAAGTTCGTCCCCTAGAGCGTTGTTCGTCTTGTTTGGAACGAACTGGACCAAACTTGTCTCCATTTCAAGGTTTAGCGAGTTAGAAAGAGAAGTTTGTCCCCTAGAGCTTTGTTCGTCATGTTTGGACCGAACTGAACCAAACTTGTCTCCATTTCGAGGTTTGGCGAGTCAGAAAGAGAAGTTCGTCCCTTAGAGCGTTGTTCGTCATGTTTCGACCGAACTTGACCCAACTTGTCTCCATTTCAAGGTTTGGCGAGTCAGAAAGAGAAGTTCTTCCCCTAGAGCGTTGTTCGTCATGTTTGGAACGAACTGGACCAAACTTGTCTCCATTTCGAGGTTTGGCGAGTCAGAAAGGGAAGTTCGTCCCTTAGAGCGTTGTTCGTCATGTTTCGACCCAACTGGACCAAACTTGTCTCCATTTCGAGGTTTGGCGAGTCAGAAAGAGAAGTTCGTCCCTTAGACCGTTGTTCGTAATGTTTCGACCGAACTGGACAAAACTTGTCTCCATTTCAAGGTTTGGCGAGTCAGAAAGACAAGTTCGTCCCCTAGAGCGTTGTTCGTCTTTTTTGGAACGAGCTGGACCGAACTTGTATCCATTCCTTAGTTTGGCGAGTCAGAAACAGAACTTCGTCCCCTAGAGCGTTGTTCGTCATGTTTGGATCGAACTGGACCAAACTTGTCTCCATTTCGAAGTTTGGCGAGTCAAAAACAGAAGTTCGTCCCCTAGAACGTTGTTCGTCATGTTTGGATCCAACTGGACCAAACTTGTCTCCATTTCGAGGTTTGGCGAGTCAGAAAGAGAAGTTCGTCCCCTAGAGCTTTGTTCGTCATGTTTGGACCGAACTGGACAAAACATGTCTCCATTTCGAGGTTTGGCGAGTCAAAAGAGAAGTTCGTCCCTTAGAGCGTTGTTCGCCATGTTTCGACCAAACTTGACCAAACTTGTCTCCATTTCAAGGTTTGGCGAGTCAAAAAGAGAAGTTCTTCCCCTAGAGAGTTGTTCGTCATGTTTGGATCGAACTGGACAAAACTTGTCTCCATTTCGAGGTTTGGCGAGTCAAAAAGAGAAGTTCGTCTCCTAGAGCATTGTTCGTCATGTTTGGATCGAACTGGACCAAACTTGTCTCCATTTCGAGGTTTGCCGAGTCAGAAAGGGAAGTTTGTCCCCTAGAGCTTTTCTCGTCATGTTTGGACCGAACTGGACCAAACTTGTCTCCATTTCGAGGTTTGGCGAGTCAGAAAGAGAAGTTCGTCCCTTAGACCGTTGTTCGTAATGTTTCAACTGAACTGGACAAAAATTGTCTCCATTTCGAGGTTTGGCTAGTCAGAAAGAGAAGTTCGTCCCCTAGAGCGTTGTTTGTCTCGTTTGGAACGAACTGGACCAAACTTGTCTCCATTTGGAGGTTTGGCGAGTCTGAAAAGAGAAGTTTGTCCCCTAGAGCTTTTCTCGTCATGTTTGGACCGAACTGGACGAAACTTGTCTCCATTTAGAGGTTTGGCGATTCAGAAAGAGAAGTTCGTCCCTTAGAGCGTTGTTCGCCATGTTTCGACCAAACTTGAAAAAACTTGTCTCCATTTCAAGGTTTGGCGAGTCAGAAAGAGAAATTCTTCCCCTAGAGAGTCGTTCGTCATGTTTGGATCGAACTGGACCAAACTTGTCTCCATTTCGAGGTTTGGCGAGTCAAAAAGAGAAGTTCGTCCCCTAGAGCGTTGTTCGTCATGTTTGGATCGAACTGGACCAAACTTGTCTCCATTTCGAGGTTTGGCGAGTCAGAAAGAGAAGTTCGTCGCCTAGAGCTTTGTTCGTCATGTTTGGACCGAACTGGACAAAACATGTCTCCATTTCGAGGTTTGGCGAGTCAGAAAGAGAAGATCGTCCCTTAGAGCGTTGTTCGCCATGTTTCGACCAAACTTGACCAAACTTGTCTCCATTTCAAGGTTTGGCGAGTCAAAAAGAGAAGTTCTTCCCCTAGAGAGTTGTTCGTCATGTTTGGATCGAACTGAACCAAACTTGTCTCCATTTCGAGGTTTGGCGAGTCAAAAAGAGAAGTTCGTCTCCTAGAGCATTGTTCGTCATGTTTGGATCGAACTGGACCAAACTTGTCTCCATTTCGAGGTTTGCCGAGTCAGAAAGGGAAGTTTGTCCCCTAGAGCTTTTCTCGTCATGTTTGGACCGAACTGTACCAAACTTGTCTCCATTTCGAGGTTTGGCGAGTCAGAAAGAGAAGTTCGTCCCTTAGACCGTTGTTCATAATGTTTCAACTGAACTGGACAAAAATTGTCTCCATTTCGAGGTTTGGCTAGTCAGAAAGAGAAGTTCGTCCCCTAGAGCGTTGTTTGTCTCGTTTGGAACGAACTGGACCAAACTTGTCTCCATTTGGAGGTTTGGCGAGTCTGAAAAGAGAAGTTTGTCCCCTAGAGCTTTTCTCGTCATGTTTGGACCGAACTGGACGAAACTTGTCTCCATTTAGAGGTTTGGCAATTCAGAAAGAGAAGTTCGTCCCTTAGAGCGTTGTTCGCCATGTTTCGACCAAACTTGAAAAAACTTGTCTCCATTTCAAGGTTTGGCGAGTCAGAAAGAGAAATTCTTCCCCTAGAGAGTTGTTCGTCATGTTTGGATCGAACTGGACCAAATTTGTCCCCATTTCGAGGTTTAGCGAGTCAAAAAGAGAAGTTCGTCCCCTAGAGCGTTGTTCGTCATGTTTGGATCGAACTGGACCAAACTTGATTCCATTTCGAGGTTTGGCGAGTCAGAAAGAGAAGTTCGTCCCCTAGAGCTTTGTTCGTCATGTTTGGACCGAACTGGACAAAACATGTCTCCATTTCGAGGTTTGGCGAGTCAGAAAGAGAAGTTCGTCCCTTAGAGCGTTGTTCGCCATGTTTCGACCAAACTTGACCAAACTTGTCTCCATTTCAAGGTTTGGCGAGTCAAAAAGAGAAGTTCTTCCCCTAGAGAGTTGTTCGTCATGTTTGGATCGAACTGGACCAAACTTGTCTCCATTTCGAGGTTTGGCGAGTCAAAAAGAGAAGTTCGTCTCCTAGAGCATTGTTCGTCATGTTTGGATCGAACTGGACCAAACTTGTCTCCATTTCGAGGTTTGCCGAGTCAGAAAGGGAAGTTTGTCCCCTAGAGCTTTTCTCGTCATGTTTGGACCGAACTGGACCAAACTTGTCTCCATTTCGAGGTTTGGCGAGTCAGAAAGAGAAGTTCGTCCCTTAGACCGTTGTTCGTAATGTTTCAACTGAACTGGACAAAAATTGTCTCCATTTCGAGGTTTGGCTAGTCAGAAAGAGAAGTTCGTCCCCTAGAGCGTTGTTTGTCTCGTTTGGAACGAACTGGACCTAACTTGTCTCCATTTGGAGGTTTGGCGAGTCTGAAAAGAGAAGTTTGTCCCCTAGAGCTTTTCTCTTCATGTTTGGACCGAACTGAACGAAACTTGTCTCCATTTAGAGGTTTGGCGATTCAGAAAGAGAAGTTCGTCCCTTAGAGCGTTGTTCGCCATGTTTCGACCAAACTTGAAAAAACTTGTCTCCATTTCAAGGTTTGGCGAGTCAGAAAGAGAAATTCTTCCCCTAGAGAGTTGTTCGTCATGTTTGGATCGAACTGGACCAAACTTGTCTCCATTTCGAGGTTTGGCGAGTCAAAAAGAGAAGTTCGTCCCCTAGAGCGTTGTTCGTCATGTTTGGATCCAACTGGACCAAACTTGTCTCCATTTCGAGTTTTGGCGAGTCAGAAAGAGAAGTTCGTCCCCTAGAGCTTTGTTCGTCATGTTTGGACCGAACTGGACAAAACATGTCTCCATTTCGAGGTTTGGCGAGTCAGAAAGAGAAGTTCGTCCCTTAGAGCGTTGTTCGCCATGTTTCGACCAAACTTGACCAAACTTGTCTCCATTTCAAGGTTTGGCGAGTCAAAAAGAGAAGTTCTTCCCCTAGAGAGTTGTTCGTCATGTTTGGATCGAACTGGACCAAACTTGTCTCCATTTCGAGGTTTGGCGAGTCAAAAAGAGAAGTTCGTCCCCTAGAGCGTTGTTCGTCATGTTTGGATCGAACTGGACAAAACTTGTCTCCATTTCGAGGTTTGCGGAGTCAGAAAGGGAAGTTTGTCCCCTAGAGCTTTTCTCGTCATGTTTGGACCGAACTGGACCAAACTTGTCTCCATTTCGAGGTTTGGCGAGTCAGAAAGAGAAGTTCGTCCCTTAGACCGTTGTTCGTAATGTTTCGACCGAACTGGACCGAAATTGTCTCCATATCGAGGTTTGGCTAGTCAGAAAGAGAAGTTCGTCCCCTAGAGCGTTGATTGTCTCGTTTGGAACGAACTGGACCAAACTTGTGTCCATTTGGAGGTTTGGCGAGTCTGAAAGAGAAGTTTGTCCCCTAGAGCTTTTCTCGTAATGTTTGGACCGAACTGGACCAAACTTGTCTCCATTTAGAGGTTTGGCGATTCAGAAAGAGAAGTTCGTCCCTTCGAACGTTGTTCGCCATGTTTCGACCAAACTTGACCAAACTCGTCTCCATTTCAAGGTTTGGCGAGTCAGAAAGAGAAGTTCTTCCCCTAGAGAGTTGTTTGTCATGTTTGGATCGAACTGGACCAAACTTGTCTCCATTTCGAGGTTTGGCGAGTCAAAAAGAGAAGTTCGTCCCCTAGAGCGTTGTTCGTCATGTTTGGATCGAACTGGACCAAACTTGTCTCCATTTCGAGGTTTGGCGAGTCAGAAAGAGAAGTTTGTCCCCTAGAGCTTTTCTCGTCATGTTTCGACCGAACAGGACCAAACTTGTCTCCATTTCGAGGTTTCGCGAGTCAAAAAGAGAAGTTCGTCCCCTAGAGCGTTGTTCGTCATGTTTGGATCGAACTGACCAAACTTGTCTCCATTTCGAGGTTTGCCGAGTCAGAAAGGGAAGTTTGTCCCCTAGAGCTTTTCTCGTCATGTTTGGACCGAACTGGACCAAACTTGTCTCCATTTAGAGGTTTGGCGATTCAAAAAGAGAAGTTCGTCCCTTAGAACGTTGTTCGCCATGTTTCGACCAAACTTGACCAAACTTGTCTCCATTTCAAGGTTTGGCAAGTCAGAAAGAGAAATTCTTCCCCTAGAGAGTTGTTTGTCATGTTTGGATCGAACTGGACCAAACTTGTCTCCATTTCGAGGTTTGGCGAGTCAAAAAGAGAAGTTCGTCCCCTAGAGCGTTATTCGTCATGTTTGGATCGAACTGGACCAAACTTGTCTCCATTTCGAGGTTTGGCAAGTCAGAAAGAGAAGTTTGTCCCCTAGAGCTTTTCTCGTCATGTTTCGACAGAACTGGACCAAACTTGTCTCCATTTCGAGGTTTCGCGAGTCAAAAAGAGAAGTTCGTCCCCTAGAGCGTTGTTCGTCATGTTTGGATCGAACTGACCAAACTTGTCTCCATTTCGAGGTTTGCCGAGTCAGAAAGGGAAGTTTGTCCCCTAGAGCTTTTCTCGTCATGTTTGGACCGAACTGGACCAAACTTGTCTCCATTTAGAGGTTTGGCGATTCAGAAAGAGAAGTTCGTCCCTTAGAACGTTGTTCGCCATGTTTCGACCAAACTTGACCAAACTTGTCTCCATTTCAAGGTTTGGCAAGTCAGAAAGAGAAATTCTTCCCCTAGAGAGTTGTTTGTCATGTTTGGATCGAACTGGACCAAACTTGTCTCCATTTCGAGGTTTGGCGAGTCAAAAAGAGAAGTTCGTCCTCTAGAGCGTTGTTCGTCATGTTTGGATCGAACTGGACCAAACTTGTCTCCATTTCGAGGTTTGGCGAGTCAGAAAGAGAAGTTTGTCCCCTAGAGCTTTTCTCGTCATGTTTCGACCGAACTGGACCAAACTTGTCTCCATTTCGAGGTTTCGCGAGTCAAAAAGAGAAGTTCGTCCCCTAGAGCGTTGTTCGTCATGTTTGGATCGAACTGACCAAACTTGTCTCCATTTCGAGGTTTGCCGAGTCAGAAAGGGAAGTTTGTCCCCTAGAGCTTTTCTCGTCATGTTTGGACCGAACTGGACCAAACTTGTCTCCATTTAGAGGTTTGGCGATTCAGAAGGAGAAGTTCGTCCCTTAGAACGTTGTTCGCCATGTTTCGACCAAACTTGAACAAAGTTGTCTCCATTCAAGGTTTGGCAAGTCAGAAAGAGAAATTCTTCCCCTAGAGAGTTGTTTGTCATGTTTGGATCGAACTGGACCAAACTTGTCTCCATTTCGAGGTTTGGCGAGTCAAAAAGAGAAGTTCGTCCCCTAGAGCGTTGTTCGTCATGTTTGGATCGAACTGGACCAAACTTGTCTCCATTTCGAGGTTTGGCGAGTCAGAAAGAGAAGTTTGTCCCCTAGAGCTTTTCTCGTCATGTTTCGACCGAACTGGACCAAACTTGTCTTCATTTCGAGGTTTAGCGAGTCAAAAAGAGAAGTTCGTCCCCTAGAGCGTTGTTCGTCATGTTTGGATCAAACTGGACCAAACCTTTCTCCATTTCGAGGTTTGGCGAGTCAGAAAGAGAAGTTTGTCCCCTAGAGCTTTTCTCGTCATGTTTCGACCGAGCTGGACCTAACTTGTCTTCATTTCGAGGTTTAGCGAGTCAAAAAGAGAAGTTCGTCCCCTAGAGCGTTGTTCGTAATGTTTGGATCGAACTGGACCAAACTTGTCTCCATTTCGAGGTTTGCCGAGTCAGAAAGGGAAGTTTGTCCCCTAGAGCTTTTCTCGTCATGTTTGGATCGAACTGGACCAAACTTGTCTCCATTTCGAGGTGTGGCGAGTCAGAAAGAGAAGTTCGTCCCCTAGAGCTTTGTTCGTCATGTTTGGACCGAACTGGACAAAACATGTCTCCATTTCGAGGTTTGGCGAGTCAGAAAGAGAAGTTCGTCCCTTAGAGCGTTGTTCGCCATGTTTCGACCAAACTTGACCAAACTTGTCTCCATTTCAAGGTTTGGCGAGTCAAAAAGAGAAGTTCTTCCCCTAGAGAGTTGTTCGTCATGTTTGGATCGAACTGGACCAAACTTGTCTCCATTTCGAGGTTTGGCGAGTCAAAAAGAGAAGTTCGTCCCCTAGAGCGTTGTTCGTCATGTTTGGATCGAACTGGACCAAACTTGTCTCCATTTCGAGGTTTGCCGAGTCAGAAATGGAAGTTTGTCCCCTAGAGCTTTTCTTGTCATGTTTGGACCGAACTGGACCAAACTTGTCTCCATTTCGAGGTTTGGCGAGTCAGAAAGAGAAGTTCGTCCCTTAGACCGTTGCTCGTAATGTTTCGACCGAACTGGACCGAAATTGTCTCCATTTCGAGGTTTGGCTAGTCAGAAAGAGAAGTTCGTCCCCTAGAGCGTTGTTTGTCTCGTTTGGAACGAACTGGACCAAACTTGTCTCCATTTGGAGGTTTGGCGAGTTTGAAAGAGAAGTTTGTCCCCTAGAGCTTTTCTCGTCATGTTTGGACCGAACTGAACCAAACTTGTCTCCATTTAGAGGTTTGGCGATTCAGAAAGAGAAGTTCGTCCCTTAGAACGTTGTTCGCCATGTTTCGACCAAACTTGGGCAAACTTGTCTCCATTTCAAGGTTTGGCGAGTCAGAAAGAGAAGTTCTTCCCCTAGAGAGTTGTTTGTCATGTTTGGATCGAACTGGACCAAACTTGTCTCCATTTCGAGGTTTGGCGAGTCAAAAAGAGAAGTCCGTCCCCTAGAGCGTTGTTCGTCATGTTTGGATCGAACTGGACCAAACTTGTCTCCATTTCGAGGTTTGGCGAGTCAGAAAGAGAAGTTTGTCCCCTAGAGCTTTTCTCGTCATGTTTCGACCGAACTGGACCAAACATGTCTCCATTTCGAGGTTTCGCGAGTGAAAAAGAGAAGTTCGTCCCCTAAAGCGTTGTTCGTCATGTTTGGATCGAACTGGACCAAACTTGTCTCCATTTCGAGGTTTGCCGAGTCAGAAAGGGAAGTTTGTCCCCTAGAGCTTTTCTCGTCATGTTTGGACTGAACTGGACCAAACTTGTCTCCATTTCGAGGTTTGGCGAGTCAGAAAGAGAAGTTCGTCCCTTAGACCGTTGTTCGTAATGTTTCGACCGAACTGGACCAAAATTGTTTCCATTTCGAGGTTTGGCTAGTCAGAAAGAGAAGTTCGTCCCCTAGAGCGTTGTTCGTCATGTTTGGATCGAACTGGACCAAACTTGTCTCCATTTCGAGGTCTGGCGAGTCAAAAAGAGAAGTTCGTCCCCTAGAGCGTTGTTCGTCATGTTTGGATCGAACTGGACCAAACTTGTCTCCATTTCGAGGTTTAGCGAGTCAGAAAGAGAAGTTTGTCCCTTAGAGCGTTGTTCGCCATGTTTCGACCAAACTTGACCAAACTTGTCTCCATTTCAAGGTTTGGCGAGTCAGAAAGAGAAGTTCTTCCCCTAGAGAGTTGTTCGTCATGTTTGGATCGAACTGGACCAAACTTGTCTCCATTTCGAGGTTTGGCGAGTCAAAAAGAGAAGTTCGTCCCCTAGAGCGTTGTTCGTCATGTTTGGATCGAACTGAACCAAACTTGTCTCCATTTCGAGGTTTGGCGAGTCAGAAAGAGAAGTTCGTACCCTAGAGCTTTGTTCGTCATGTTTCGACCGAACTGGACAAAACATGTCTCCATTTCGAGGTTTGGCGAGTCAGAAAGGGAAGTTCGTCCCTTAGAGCGTTGTTCGCCATGTTTCGACCAAACTTGACCAAACTTGTCTCCATTTCAAGGTTTGGCGAGTCAGAAAGAAGTTCTACCCCTAGAGAGTTGTTCGTCATGTTTGGATCGAACTGGACCAAACTTGTCTCCATTTCGAGGTTTGGCGAGTCAAAAAGAGAAGTTCGTCCCCTAGAGCGTTGTTCGTCATGTTTGGATCGAACTGGACCAAACTTGTCTCCATTTCGAGGTTTGCCCAGTCAGAAAGGGAAGTTTGTCCCCTAGAGCTTTTCTCGTCATGTTTGGACCGAACTGGACAAGACTTGTCTCCATTTCGAGGTTTGGCGAGTCAGAAAGAGAAGTTCGTCCCTTAGACCGTTGTTCGTAATGTTCGACCGAACTGGACCGAAATTGTCTCCATTTCGAGGTTTGGCTAGTCAGAAAGAGAAGTTCGTCCCCTAGAGCGTTGTTTGTCTCGTTTGGAGAGAACTGGACCAAACTTGTCTCCATTTGGAGGTTTGGCGAGTCTGAAAGAGAAGTTTGTCCCCTAGAGCTTTTCTCGTCATGTTTGGACCGAACTGGACCAAACTTGTCTCCATTTAGAGGTTTGGCGAGTCAGAAAGAGAAGTTCGTCCCTTAGAGCGTTGTTCGCCATGTTTCGACCAAACTTGACCAAACTTGTCTCCATTTCAAGGTTTGGCGAGTCAGAAAGAGAAGTTCTTCCCCTAGAGAGTTGTTCGTCATGTTTGGATCGAACTGGACCAAACTTGTCTCCATTTCGAGGTCTGGCGAGTCAAAAAGAGAAGTTCGTCCCCTAGAGCGTTGTTCGTCATGTTTGGATCGAACTGGACCAAACTTGTCTCCATTTCGAGGTTTGGCGAGTCAGAAAGAGAAGTTTGTCCCCTAGAGCTTTTCTCGTCATGTTTCGACCGAACTGGACCAAACTTGTCTCCATTTAGAGGTTTGGCGAGTCAGAAAGAGAAGTTCGTCCCTTAGAGAGTTGTTCGTCATGTTTCAACCGAACTTGACCAAACTTGTCTCCATTTCAAGGTTTGGTGAGTCAGAAAGAGAAGTTCTTCCCCTAGAGCGTTGTTCGTCATGTTTGGAACGAACTGGACCAAACTTGTCTCCATTTCGAGGTTTGGCGAGTCAGAAAGAGAAGTTCGTCCCATAGACCTTTGTTCGTCATGTTTGAACCGAACTGGACAAAACTTGTCTCCATTTCGAGGTTTGGAATGTCAGAAAGAGAAGTTTGTCCCCTAGAGCTTTGTTCGTCATGTTTGGACCGAACTGAACCAAACTTGTCTCCATTTCGAGGTTTGGCGAGTCAGAAAGAGAAGTTCGTACCCTAGAGCTTTGTTCGTAGTGTTTGCACCGAACTGGACAAAGCTTGTCTCCATTTCGAGGTTTGGCGAGTCAGAAAGAGAAGTTCGTCCCCTAGAACGTTGTTCGTCTTGTTTGGAACGAACGGGACCAAACTTCTCTCCATTTCGAGGTTTGGCGAGTCAGAAAGAGAAGTACGTCCCCTAGAGCGTTGTTCGTCATGTTTGAACCAAACTGGACCAAACTTGTCTCCATTTCGAGGTTTGGCGACTTAGAAAGAGAAGTTCGTCCCTTAGAGCGTTGTTCGTCATGTTTGGACCGAACTGAACCAAACTTGTCTCCATTTCAATGTTTGGCAAGTCAGAAAGAGAAGTTCGTCCCCTAGAGCGTTGTTCGTCTTGTTTGAACGAACTAGACCAAACTTGTCTCCATTTCGAGGTTTGGCGAGTCAGAAACAGAAGTTCGTCCCATAGAGCTTTGTTCGTCATGTTTGGACCGAACTGGACAAAACTTGTCTCCATTTCGAGGTTTGGCGAGTCAGAAAGAGAAGTTTGTCCGCTAGAGCTTTGTTCGTCATGTTTGGACCGAACTGGACCAAACTATTCTCCATTTCAATGTTTGGCAAGTCAGAAAGAGAAGTTCGTCCCCTAGAGCGTTGTTCGTCTTGTTTGAACGAACTAGACCAAACTTGTCTCCATTTCGAGATTTGGCGAGTCAGAAACAGAAGTTCGTCCCATAGAGCTTTGTTCGTCATGTTTGGACCGAACTGGACAAAACTTGTCTCCATTTCGAGGTTTGGCGAGTCAGAAAGAGAAGTTCGTCCCCTAGAGCTTTGTTCGTCATGTTTGGACCGAACTGGACAAAGCTTGTCTCCATTTCGAGGTTTGGCGAGTCAGAAAGAGAAGTTTGTCCCCTAGAGCTTTTCTCGTCATGTTTCGACCGAACTGGACCAAACTTGACTCCATTTAGAGGTTTGGCGAGTCAGAAAGAGAAGTTCGTCCCTTAGAGAGTTGTTCGTCATGTTTCAACCGAACTTGACCAAACTTGTCTCCATTTCAAGGTTTGGTGAGTCAGAAAGAGAAGTTCTTCCCCTAGAGCGTTGTTCGTCATGTTTGGAACGAACTGGACCAAACTTGTCTCCATTTCGAGGTTTGGCGAGTCAGAAAGAGAAGTTCGTCCCATAGAGCTTTGTTCGTCATGTTTGAACCGAACTGGACAAAACTTGTCTCCATTTCGAGGTCTGGCGAGTCAGAAAGAGAAGTTCGTCCCCTAGAGCGTTGTTCGTCTTGTTTGGAACGAATTGGACCAAACTTGTCTCCATTTCGAGGTTTGGCGAGTCAGAAAGAGAAGTTTGTCCCCTAGAGCTTTGTTCGTCATGTTTGGACCGAACTGAACCAAACTTGTCTCCATTTCGAGGTTTGGCGAGTCAGAAAGAGAAGTTCGTCCCTTACACCGTTGTTCGTAATGTTTCGACCGAACTGGACAAAACTTGTCTCCATTTCGAGGTTTGGCGAGTCAGAAAGAGAAGTTCGTCCCCTAGAGCTTTGTTCGTCGTGTTTGCACCGAACTGGACAAAACTTGTCTCCATTTCGAGGTTTGGCGAGTCAGAAAGAGAAGTTCGTCCCCTAGAACGTTGTTCGTCTTGTTTGGAACGAACTGGACCAAACTTCTCTCCATTTCGAGGTTTGGCGAGTTAGAAAGAGAAGTTCGTCCCTAGAGCTTTGTTCGTCATTTCGGACCGAACTGGACAAAACTTATCTCCATTTCAATATTTGGCGAGTCAGAAAGAGAAGTACGTCCCCTAGAGCGTTGTTCGTAATGTTTGAACCAAACTGGACCAAACTTGTCTCCATTTCGAGGTTTGGCGACTTAGAAAGAGAAGTTCGTCCCTTAGAGCGTTGTTCGTCATGTTTGGACCGAACTGAACCAAACTTGTCTCCATTTGAATGTTTGGCAAGTCAGAAAGAGAAGTTCGTCCCCTAGAGCGTTGTTCATCTTGTGTGAACGAACTGGACCAAACTTGTCTCCATTTCGAGGTTTGGCGAGTCAGAAAGAGAAGTTCGTCCCCTAGAGCTTTGTTCGTCATGTTTGGACCGAACTGGACAAAACCTGTCTCCATTTCGAGGTTTGGCGAGTCAGAAAGAGAAGTTTGTCCGGTAGAGCTTTGTTCGTCATGTTTGGACCGAACTGGACCAAACTATTCTCCATTTCGAGGTTTGGCGAGTCAGAAAGACAAGTTCGTCTCTTAGACCGTTGTTCGTCATGTTTCGACCAAACTGGACAACACTTGTCTCCATTTCGAGGTTTGACGAGTCAGAAAGAGAAGTTCGTCCCCTAGAGCGTTGTTCGTCTTGTTTGGAACGAACTGGACCAAACTTGTCTCCAATTCGAGGTTTGGCGAGTCAGAAAGAGAAGTTCGTCCCCTAGAGCGTTGTTCGTCATGTTTGGAACGAACTGCACCAAACTATTCTCCATTTCGAGGTTTGGCGAGTCAGAAAGACAAGTTCGTCTCTTAGACCGTTGTTCGTCATGTTTCGACCAAACTGGACAAAACTTGTCTCCATTTCGAGGTTTGACGACTCAGAAAGAGAAGTTCGTCCCCTAGAGCGTTGTTCGTCTTGTTTCGAACGAACTGGACCAAACTTGTCTCCATTTGGAGGTTTGGCGAGTCAGAAAGAGAAGATGGACCCCTAGAGCTTTGCTCGTCATGTTTGGACCGAACTGAACCAAACTTGTCTCCATTTCGAGGTTTGGCGAGTCAGAAAGAGAAGTTTGTTCCTTAGAGCGTTGTTCCTCATGTTTCGACAGATCTAGACCAAACTTGTCTCCATTTCAAGGTTTGGCGAGTCAGAAAGAGAAGTTCGTCCCCTAATGCGTTGTTCGTCTTGTTTGGAACGATCTGGACCAAACTTGTCTCCATTTCCAGGTTTGGCGACTCAGAAAGAGAAGTTCGTCGCCTAGAGCTTTGTTCGTCATTTCGGACCGAACTGGACAAAACTTGTCTCCATTTCGATGTTTGGCGAGTCAGAAAGAGAAGTACGTCCCCTAGAGCGTTGTTCGTCATGTTTGAACCAAACTGGACCAAACTTGTCTCCATTTCGAGGTTTGGCGACTTAGAAAGAGAAGTTCGTCCCTTAGAGCGTTGTTCGTCATGTTTGGACCGAACTGAACCAAACTTGTCTCCATTTCAAGGTTTGGCAAGTCAGAAAGAGAAGTTCGTCCCCTAGAGCGTTGTTCGTCTTGTTTGAACGAACTGGACCAAACTTGTCTCCATTTCGAGGTTTGGCGAGTCAGAAAGAGAAGTTCGTCCCCTAGAGCTTTGTTCGTCATGTTTGGACCGAACTGGACAAAACTTGTCTTCATTTCGAGGTTTGGCGAGTCAGAAAGAGAAGTTTGTCCGCTAGAGCTTTGTTCGTCATGTTTGGACCGAACTGGACCAAACTATTCTCCATTTCGAGGTTTGGCGAGTCAGAAAGACAAGTTCGTCTCTTAGACCGTTGTTCGTCATGTTTCGACCAAACTGGACAAAACTTGTCTCCACTTCGAGGTTTGACGAGTCAGAAAGAGAAGTTCGTCCCCTAGAGCGTTGTTCGTCTTGTTTGGAACGAACTGGACCAAACTTGTCTCCATTTGGAGGTTTGGCGAGTCAGAAAGAGAAGTTTGTCCCCTAGAGCTTTGCTCGTCATGTTCGGACCGAACTGAACCAAACTTGTCTCCATTTCGAGGTTTGGCGAGTCAGAAAGAGAAGTTTGTTCCTTAGAGCGTTGTTCCTCATGTTTCGACCGATCTAGACCAAACTTGTCTCCATATCAAGGTTTGGCGAGTCAGAAAGAGAAGTTCGTCTCCTAAAGCGTTGTTCGTCTTGTTTGGAACGAACTGGACCAAACTTATCTACATTTTGAGATTTGGCGAGTCAGAAAGCGAAGTTCGTACCCTAGAGCTTTGTTCGTCATGTTTGGACAGAACTTGACAAAACTTGTCTCCATTTCGAGGTTTGGCGAGTCAGAAAGAGAAGTTCGTCCCCTACAGCGCTGTTCGTCTTGTTTGGAACGATCTGGACCAAACTTGTCTCCATTTCCAGGTTTGGAGACTCAGAAAGAGAAGTTCGTCGCCTAGAGCTTTGTTCGTCATTTCGGACCGAACTGGACAAAACTTGTCTCCATTTCGATGTTTGGCGAGTCAGAAAGAGAAGTACGTCTCCTAGAGCGTTGTTCGTCATGTTTGAACCAAACTGGACCAAACTTGTCTCCATTTCGAGGTTTGGCGACTTAGAAAGAGAAGTTCGTCCCTTAGAGCGTTGTTCGTCATGTTTGGACCGAACTGAACCAAACTTGTCTCCATTTCAAGGTTTGGCAAGTCAGAAAGAGAAGTTCGTCCCCTAGAGCGTTGTTCGTCTTGTTTGAACGAACTGGACCAAACTTGTCTCCATTTCGAGGTTTGGCGAGTCAGAAAGAGAAGTTCGTCCCCTAGAGCTTTGTTCGTCATGTTTGGACCGAACTAGACAAAACTTGTCTCCATTTCGAGGTTTGGCGAGTCAGAAAGAGAAGTTTGTCCGCTAGAGCTTTGTTCATCATGTTTGGACCGAACTGGACCAAACTATTCTCCATTTCGAGGTTTGGCGAGTCAGAAAGACAAGTTCGTCTCTTAGACCGTTGTTCGTCATGTTTCGACCAAACTGGACAAAACTTGTCTCCATTTCGAGGTTTGACGACTCAGAAAGAGAAGTTCGTCCCCTAGAGCGTTGTTCGTCTTGTTTCGAACGAACTGGACCAAACTTGTCTCCATTTGGAGGTTTGGCGAGTCAGAAAGAGAAGTTTGTCCCCTAGAGCTTTGCTCGTCATGTTTGGACCGAACTGAACCAAACTTGTCTCCATTTCGAGGTTTGGCGAGTCAGAAAGAGAAGTTTGTTCCTTAGAGCGTTGTTCCTCATGTTTCGACAGATCTAGATCAAACTTGTACCCATTTCAAGGTTTGGCGAGTCAGAAAGAGAAGTTCGTCCCCTAATGCGTTGTTCGTCTTGTTTGGAACGATCTGGACCAAACTTGTCTCCATTTCCAGGTTTGGCGACTCAGAAAGAGAAGTTCGTCGCCTAGAGCTTTGTTCGTCATTTCGCACCGAACTGGACAAAACTTGTCTCCATTTCGATGTTTGGCGAGTCAGAAAGAGAAGTACGTCCCCTAGAGCGTTGTTCGTCATGTTTGAACCAAACTGAACCAAACTTGTCTCCATTTCGAGGTTTGGCTACTTAGAAAGAGAAGTTCGTCCCTTAGAGCGTTGTTCGTCATGTTTGGACCGAACTGAACCAAACTTGTCTCCATTTCAAGGTTTGGCAAGTCAGAAAGAGAAGTTCGTCCCCTAGAGCGTTGTTCGTCTTGTTTGAACGAACTGGACCAAACTTGTCTCCATTTCGAGGTTTGGCGAGTCAGAAAGAGAAGTTCGTCCCCTAGAGCTTTGTTCGTCATGTTTGGACCGAACTGGACAAAACTTGTCATCATTTCGAGGTTTGGCGAGTCAGAAAGAGAAGTTTGTCCGCTAGAGCTTTGTTCGTCATGTTTGGACCGAACTGGACCAAACTATTCTCCATTTCGAGGTTTGGCGAGTCAGAAAGACAAGTTCGTCTCTTAGACCGTTGTTCGTCATGTTTCGACCAAACTGGACAAAACTTGTCTCCATTTCGAGGTTTGACGAGTCAGAAAGAGAAGTTCGTCCCCTAGAGCGTTGTTCGTCTTGTTTGGAACGAACTGGACCAAACTTGTCTCCATTTGGAGGTTTGGCGAGTCAGAAAGAGAAGTTTGTCCCCTAGAGCTTTGATCGTCATGTTCGGACCGAACTGAACCAAACTTGTCTCCATTTTGAGGTTTGGCGAGTCAGAAAGAGAAGTTTGTTCCTTAGAGCGTTGTTCCTCATGTTTCGACCGATCTAGACCAAACTTGTCTCCATTTCAAGGTTTGGGGAGTCAGAAAGAGAAGTTCGTCCCCTAAAGCGTTGTTCGTCTTGTTTGGAACGAACTGGACCAAACTTATCTCCATTTTGAGATTTGGCGAGTCAGAAAGAGAAGTTCGTACCCTAGAGCTTTGTTCGTCATGTTTGGACAGAACTTGACAAAACTTGTCTCCATTTCGAGGTTTGGCGAGTCAGAAAGAGAAGTTCGTCCCCTACAGCGCTGTTCGTCTTGTTTGGAACGATCTGGACCAAACTTGTCTCCATTTCCAGGTTTGGAGACTCAGAAAGAGAAGTTCGTCGCCTAGAGCTTTGTTCGTCATTTCGGACCGAACTGGACAAAACTTGTCTCCATTTCGATGTTTGGCGAGTCAGAAAGAGAAGTACGTCCCCTAGAGCGTTGTTCGTCATGTTTGAACCAAACTGGACCAAACTTGTCTCCATTTCGAGGTTTGGCGACTTAGAAAGAGAAGTTCGTCCCTTAGAGCGTTGTTCGTCATGTTTGGACCGAACTGAACCAAACTTGTCTCCATTTCAAGGTTTGGCAAGTCAGAAAGAGAAGTTCGTCCCCTAGAGCGTTGTTCGTCTTGTTTGAACGAACTGGACCAAACTTGTCTCCATTTCGAGGTTTGGCGAGTCAGAAAGAGATGTTCGTCCCCTAGTGCTTTGTTCGTCATGTTTGGACCGAACTGGACAAAACTTGTCTCCATTTCGAGGTTTGGCGAGTTAGAAAGAGAAGTTTGTCCGCTAGAGCTTTGTTCGTCATGTTTGGACCGAACTGAACCAAACTTGTCTCCATTTCGAGGTTTGGCGAGTCAGAAAGAGAAGTTCGTCCCTTACACCGTTGTTCGTAATGTTTCGACCGAACTGGACAAAACTTGTCTCCATTTCGAGGTTTGGCGAGTCAGAAAGAGAAGTTCGTCCCCAAGAGCTTTGTTCGTCGTGTTTGCACCGAACTGGACAAAACTTGTCTCCATTTCGAGGTTTGGCGAGTCAGAAAGAGAAGTTCGTCCCCTAGAACGTTGTTCGTCTTGTTTGGAACGAACTGGACCAAACTTCTCTCCATTTCGAGGTTTGGCGAGTTAGAAAGAGAAGTTCGTCCCTAGAGCTTTGTTCGTCATTCCGGACCGAACTGGACAAAACTTATCTCCATTTCAATATTTGGCGAGTCAGAAAGAGAAGTACGTCCCCTAGAGCGTTGTTCGTCATGTTTGAACCAAACTGGACCAAACTTGTCTCCATTTCGAGGTTTGGCGACTTAGAAAGAGAAGTTCGTCCCTTAGAGCGTTGTTCGTCATGTTTGGACCGAACTGAACCAAACTTGTCTCCATTTGAATGTTTGGCAAGTCAGAAAGAGAAGTTCGTCCCCTAGATCGTTGTTCGTCTTGTGTGAACGAACTGGACCAAACTTGTCTCCATTTCGAGGTTTGGCGAGTCAGAAAGAGAAGTTCGTCCCCTAGAGCTTTGTTCGTCATGTTTGGACCGAACTGGACAAAACTTGTCTCCATTTCGAGGTTTGGCGAGTCAGAAAGAGAAGTTTGTCCGCTAGAGCTTTGTTCGTCATGTTTGGACCGAACTGGACCAAACTATTCTCCATTTCGAGGTTTGGCGAGTCAGAAAGACAAGTTCGTCTCTTAGACCGTTGTTCGTCATGTTTCGACCAAACTGGACAAAACTTGTCTCCATTTCGAGGTTTGACGAGTCAGAAAGAGAAGTTCGTCCCCTAGAGCGTTGTTCGTCTTGTTTGGAACGAACTGGACCAAACTTGTCTCCATTTGGAGGTTTGGCGAGTCAGAAAGAGAAGTTTGTCCCCTAGAGCTTTGCTCGTCATGTTCGGACCGAGATGAACCAAACTTGTCTCCATTTCGAGGTTTGGCGAGTCAGAAAGAGAAGTTTGTTCCTTAGAGCGTTGTTCCTCATGTTTCGACCGATCTAGACCAAACTTGTCTCCATTTCAAGGTTTGGCGAGTCAGAAAGAGAAGTTCGTCCCCTAAAGCGTTGTTCGTCTGGTTTGGAACGAACTGGACCAAACTTATCTCCATTTTGAGATTTGGCGAGTCAGAAAGAGAAGTTCGTACCCTAAAGCGTTGTTCGTCTTGTTTGGAACGAACTGGACCAAACTTGTCTCCAATTCGAGGTTTGGCGAGTCAGAAAGAGAAGTTCGTCCCCTAGAGCGTTGTTCGTCATGTTTGGAACGAACTGGACCAAACTTGTCTCCATTTCGAGGTTTGGCGAGTCAGAAAGAGAAGTTTGTCCCCTAGAGCTTTGCTCGTCATGTTTGGACCGAACTGAACCAAACTTGTCTCCATTTCGAGGTTTGGCGAGTCAGAAAGAGAAGTTTGTTCCTTAGAGCGTTGTTCCTCATGTTTCGACCGATCTAGACCAAACTTGTCTCCATTTCAAGGTTTGGCGAGTCAGAAAGAGAAGTTCGTCCCCTAAAGCGTTGTTCGTCTTGTTTGGAACGAACTGGACCAAACTTATCTCCATTTTGAGATTTGGCGAGTCAGAAAGAGAAGTTCGTACCCTAGAGCTTTGTTCGTCATGTTTGGACAGAACTTGACAAAACTTGTCTCCATTTCGAGGTTTGGCGAGTCAGAAAGAGAAGTTCGTCCCCTACAGCGTTGTTCGTCTTGTTTGGAACGATCTGGACCAAACTTGTCTCCATTTCCAGGTTTGGCGAATCAGAAAGAGAAGTTCGTCGCCTAGAGCTTTGTTCGTCATTCCGGACCGAACTGGACAAAACTTGTCTTCATTTCGATATTTGGCTAGTCAGAAAGAGAAGTACGTCCCCTAGAGCGTTGTTCGTCATGTTGGAACCAAACTGGACCAAACTTGTCTCCATTTCGAGGTTTGGCGACTTAGAAAGAGAAGTTCGTCCCTTAGAGCGTTGTTCGTCATGTTTGGACCGAACTGAACCAAACTTGTCTCCATTTCAAGGTTTGGCAAGTCAGAAAGAGAAGTTCGTCCCCTAGAGCGTTGTTCGTCTTGTTAGAACGAACTGGACCAAACTTGTCTCCATTTCGAGGTTTGGCGAGTCAGAAAGAGAAGTTCGTCCCCTAGAGCTTTGTTCGTCATGTTTGGATCGAACTGGACAAAACTTGTCTCCATTTCGAGGTTTGGCGAGTCAGAAAGAGAAGTTTGTCCGCTAGAGCTTTGTTCATCATGTTTGGACCGAACTGCACCAAACTATTCTCCATTTCGAGGTTTGGTGAGTCAGAAAGACAAGTTCGTCTCTTAGACCGTTGTTCGTCATGTTTCGACCAAACTGGACAAAACTTGTCTCCATTTCGAGGTTTGACGACTCAGAAAGAGAAGTTCGTCCCCTAGAGCGTTGTTCGTCTTGTTTCGAACGAACTGGACCAAACTTGTCTCCATTTGGAGGTTTGGCGAGTCAGAAAGAGAAGTTTGTCCCCAAGAGCTTTGCTCGTCATGTTTGGACCGAACTGAACCAAACTTGTCTCGTTTTCGAGGTTTGGCGTGTCAGAAAGAGAAGTTTGTTCCTTAGAGCGTTGTTCCTCATGTTTCGACAGATCTAGACCAAACTTGTCTCCATTTCAAGGTTTGGCGAGTCAGAAAGAGAAGTTCGTCCCCAAATGCGTTGTTCGTCTTGTTTGGAACGATCTGGACCAAACTTGTCTCCATTTCCAGGTTTGGCGACTCAGAAAGAGAAGTTCGTCGCCTAGAGCTTTGTTCGTCATTTCGGACCGAACAAGACAAAACTTGTCTCCATTTCGATGTTTGGCGAGTCAGAAAGAGAAGTACGTCCCCTAGAGCGTTGTTCGTCATGTTTGAACCAAACTGGACCAAACTTGTCTCCATTTCGAGGTTTGGCGACTTAGAAAGAGAAGTTCGTCCCTTAGAGCGTTGTTCGTCATGTTTGGACCGAACTGAACCAAACTTGTCTCCATTTCAAGGTTTGGCAAGTCAGAAAGAGAAGTTCGTCCCCTAGAGCGTTGTTCGTCTTGTTTGAACGAACTGGACCAAACTTGTCTCCATTTCGAGGTTTGGCGAGTCAGAAAGAGAAGTTCGTCCCCTAGAGCTTTGTTCGTCATGTTTGGACCGAACTGGACAAAACTTGTCTTCATTTCGAGGTTTGGCGAGTCAGAAAGAGAAGTTTGTCCGCTAGAGCTTTGTTCGTCATGTTTGGACCGAACTGGACCAAACTATTCTCCATTTCGAGGTTTGGCGAGTCAGAAAGACAAGTTCGTCTCTTAGACCGTTGTTCGTCATGTTTCGACCAAACTGGACAAAACTTGTCTCCATTTCGAGGTTTGACGAGTCAGAAAGAGAAGTTCGTCCCCTAGAGCGTTGTTCGTCTTGTTTGGAACGAACTGGACCAAACTTGTCTCCATTTGGAGGTTTGGCGAGTCAGAAAGAGAAGTTTGTCCCCTAGAGCTTTGCTCGTCATGTTCGGACCGAAATGAACCAAACTTGTCTCCATTTCGAGGTTTGGCGAGTCAGAAAGAGAAGTTTGTTCCTTAGAGCGTTGTTCCTCATGTTTCGACCGATCTAGACCAAACTTGTCTCCATTTCAAGGTTTGGCGAGTCAGAAAGAGAAGTTCGTCCCCTAAAGCGTTGTTCGTCTTGTTTGGAACGAACTGGACCAAACTTATCTCCATTTTGAGATTTGGCGAGTCAGAAAGAGAAGTTCGTACCCTAGAGCTTTGTTCGTCATGTTTGGACAGAACTTGACAAAACTTGTCTCCATTTCGAGGTTTGGCGAGTCAGAAAGAGAAGTTCGTCCCCTACAGCGCTGTTCGTCTTGTTTGGAACGATCTGGACCAAACTTGTCTCCATTTCCAGGTTTGGAGACTCAGAAAGAGAAGTTCGTCGCCTAGAGCTTTGTTCGTCATTTCGGACCGAACTGGACAAAACTTGTCTCCATTTCGATGTTTGGCGAGTCAGAAAGAGAAGTACGTCCCCTAGAGCGTTGTTCGTCATGTTTGAACCAAACTGGACCAAACTTGTCTCCATTTCGAGGTTTGGCGACTTAGAAAGAGAAGTTCGTCCCTTAGAGCGTTGTTCGTCATGTTTGGACCGAACTGAACCAAACTTGTCTCCATTTCAAGGTTTGGCAAGTCAGAAAGAGAAGTTCGTCCCCTAGAGCGTTGTTCGTCTTGTTTGAACGAACTGGACCAAACTTGTCTCCATTTCGAGGTTTGGCGAGTCAGAAAGAGAAGTTCGTCCCCTAGAGCTTTGTTCGTCATGTTTGGACCGAACTGGACAAAACTTGTCTCCATTTCGAGGTTTGGCGAGTTAGAAAGAGAAGTATGTCCGCTAGAGCTTTGTTCGTCATGTTTGGACCGAACTGGACCAAACTATTCTCCATTTCGAGGTTTGGCGAGTCAGAAAGACAAGTTCGTCTCTTAGACCGTTGTTCGTCATGTTTCGACCAAACAGGACAAAACTTGTCTCCATTTCGAGGTTTGACGAGTCAGAAAGAGAAGTTCGTCCCCTAGATCGTTGTTCGTCTTGTTTGGAACGAACTGGACCAAACTTGTCTCCATTTGAAGGTTTGGCGAGTCAGAAAGAGAAGTTTGTCCCCTAGAGCTTTGCTCGTCATGTTTGGACCGAACTGAACCAAACTTGTCTCCATTTCTAGGTTTGGCGAGTCAGAAAGAGAAGTTTGTTCCTTAGAGCGTTGTTCCTCATGTTTCGACCGATCTAGACCAAACTTGTCTCCATTTCAAGGTTTGGCGAGTCAGAAAGAGAAGTTCGTCCCCTAAAGCGTTGTTCGTCTTGTTTGGAACGAACTGGACCAAACTTATCTCCATTTTGAGATTTGGCGAGTCAGAAAGAGAAGTTCGTACCCTAGAGCTTTGTTCGTCATGTTTGGACAGAACTTGACAAAACTTGTCTCCATTTCGAGGTTTGGCGAGTCAGAAAGAGAAGTTCGTCCCCTACAGCGTTGTTCGTCTTGTTTGGAACGATCTGGACCAAACTTGTCTCCATTTCCAGGTTTGGCGAATCAGAAAGAGAAGTTCGTCGCCTAGAGCTTTGTTCGTCATTCCGGACCGAACTGGACAAAACTTGTCTTCATTTCGATATTTGGCTAGTCAGAAAGAGAAGTACGTCCCCTAGAGCGTTGTTCGTCATGTTGGAACCAAACTGGACCAAACTTGTCTCCATTTCGAGGTTTGGCGACTTAGAAAGAGAAGTTCGTCCCTTAGAGCGTTGTTCGTCATGTTTGGACCGAACTGAACCAAACTTGTCTCCATTTCAAGGTTTGGCAAGTCAGAAAGAGAAGTTCGTCCCCTAGAGCGTTGTTCGTCTTGTTTGAACGAACTGGACCAAACTTGTCTCCATTTCGAGGTTTGGCGAGTCAGAAAGAGAAGTTCGTCCCCTAGAGCTTTGTTCGTCATGTTTGGATCGAACTGGACAAAACTTGTCTCCATTTCGAGGTTTGGCGAGTCAGAAAGAGAAGTTTGTCCGCTAGAGCTTTGTTTATCATGTTTGGACCGAACTGCACCAAACTATTCTCCATTTCGAGGTTTGGTGAGTCAGAAAGACAAGTTCGTCTCTTAGACCGTTGTTCGTCATGTTTCGACCAAACTGGACAAAACTTGTCTCCATTTCGAGGTTTGACGACTCAGAAAGAGAAGTTCGTCCCCTAGAGCGTTGTTCGTCTTGTTTCGAACGTACTGGACCAAACTTGTCTCCATTTGGAGGTTTGGCGAGTCAGAAAGAGAAGTTTGTCCCCTAGAGCTTTGATCGTCATGTTCGGACCGAACTGAACCAAACTTGTCTCCATTTCGAGGTTTGGCGAGTCAGAAAGAGAAGTTTGTTCCTTAGAGCGTTGTTCCTCATGTTTCGACCGATCTAGACCAAACTTGTCTCCATTTCAAGGTTTGGCGAGTCAGAAAGAGAAGTTCGTCCCCTAAAGCGTTGTTCGTCTTGTTTGGAACGAACTGGACCAAACTTATCTCCATTTTGAGATTTGGCGAGTCAGAAAGAGAAGTTCGTACCCTAGAGCTTTGTTCGTCATGTTTGGACAGAACTTGACAAAACTTGTCTCCATTTCGAGGTTTGGCGAGTCAGAAAGAGAAGTTCGTCCCCTACAGCGCTGTTCGTCTTGTTTGGAACGATCTGTACCAAACTTGTCTCCATTTCCAGGTTTGGAGACTCAGAAAGAGAAGTTCGTCGCCTAGAGCTTTGTTCGTCATTTCGGACCGAACTGGACAAAACTTGTCTCCATTTCGATGTTTGGCGAGTCAGAAAGAGAAGTACGTCCCCTAGAGCGTTGTTCGTCATGTTTGAACCAAACTGGACCAAACTTGTCTCCATTTCGAGGTTTGGCGACTTAGAAAGAGAAGTTCGTCCCTTAGAGCGTTGTTCGTCATGTTTGGACCGAACTGAACCAAACTTGTCTCCATTTCAAGGTTTGGCAAGTCAGAAAGAGAAGTTCGTCCCCTAGAGCGTTGTTCGTCTTGTTTGAACGAACTGGACCAAACTTGTCTCCATTTCGAGGTTTGGCGAGTCAGAAAGAGAAGTTCGTCCCCTAGTGCTTTGTTCGTCATGTTTGGACCGAACTGGACAAAACTTGTCTCCATTTCGAGGTTTGGCGAGTTAGAAAGAGAAGTTTGTCCGCTAGAGCTTTGTTCGTCATGTTTGGACCGAACTGAACCACACTTGTCTCCATTTCGAGGTTTGGCGAGTCAGAAAGAGAAGTTCGTCCCTTACACCGTTGTTCGTAATGTTTCGACCGAACTGGACAAAACTTGTCTCCATTTCGAGGTTTGGCGAGTCAGAAAGAGAAGTTCGTCCCCTAGAGCTTTGTTCGTCGTGTTTGCACCGAACTGGACAAAACTTGTCTCCATTTCGAGGTTTGGCGAGTCAGAAAGAGAAGTTCGTCCCCTAGAACGTTGTTCGTCTTGTTTGGAACGAACTGGACCAAACTTCTCTCCATTTCGAGGTTTGGCGAGTTAGAAAGAGAAGTTCGTCCCTAGAGCTTTGTTCGTCATTTCGGACCGAACTGGACAAAACTTATCTCCATTTCAATATTTGGCGAGTCAGAAAGAGAAGTACGTCCCCTAGAGCGTTGTTCGTCATGTTTGAACCAAACTGGACCAAACTTGTCTCCATTTCGAGGTTTGGCGACTTAGAAAGAGAAGTTCGTCCCTTAGAGCGTTGTTCGTCATGTTTGGACCGAACTGAACCAAACTTGTCTCCATTTGAATGTTTGGCAAGTCAGAAAGAGAAGTTCGTCCCCTAGATCGTTGTTCGTCTTGTGTGAACGTACTGGACCAAACTTGTCTCCATTTCGAGGTTTGGCGAGTCAGAAAGAGAAGTTCGTCCCCTAGAGCTTTGTTCGTCATGTTTGGACCGAACTGGACAAAACTTGTCTCCATTTCGAGGTTTGGCGAGTCAGAAAGAGAAGTTTGTCCGCTAGAGCTTTGTTCGTCATGTTTGGACCGAACTGGACCAAACTATTCTCCATTTCGAGGTTTGGCGAGTCAGAAAGACAAGTTCGTCTCTTAGACCGTTGTTCGTCATGTTTCGACCAAACTGGACAAAACTTGTCTCCATTTCGAGGTTTGACGAGTCAGAAAGAGAAGTTCGTCCCCTAGAGCGTTGTTCGTCTTGTTTGGAACGAACTGGACCAAACTTGTCTCCATTTGGAGGTTTGGCGAGTCAGAAAGAGAAGTTTGTCCCCTAGAGCTTTGCTCGTCATGTTCGGACCGAGATGAACCAAACTTGTCTCCATTTCGAGGTTTGGCGAGTCAGAAAGAGAAGTTTGTTCCTTAGAGCGTTGTTCCTCATGTTTCGACCGATCTAGACCAAACTTGCTCCATTTCAAGGTTTGGCGAGTCAGAAAGAGAAGTTCGTCCCCTAAAGCGTTGTTCGTCTTGTTTGGAACGAACTGGACCAAACTTATCTCCATTTTGAGATTTGGCGAGTCAGAAAGAGAAGTTCGTACCCTAAAGCGTTGTTCGTCTTGTTTGGAACGAACTGGACCAAACTTGTCTCCAATTCGAGGTTTGGCGAGTCAGAAAGAGAAGTTCGTCCCCTAGAGCGTTGTTCGTCATGTTTGGAACGAACTGGACCAAACTTGTCTCCATTTCGAGGTTTGGCGAGTCAGAAAGAGAAGTTTGTCCCCTAGAGCTTTGCTCGTCATGTTTGGACCGAACTGAACCAAACTTGTCTCCATTTCGAGGTTTGGCGAGTCAGAAGAGAAGTTTGTTCCTTAGAGCGTTGTTCCTCATGTTTCGACCGATCTAGACCAAACTTGTCTCCATTTCAAGGTTTGGCGAGTCAGAAAGAGAAGTTCGTCCCCTAAAGCGTTGTTCGTCTTGTTTGGAACGAACTGGACCAAACTTATCTCCATTTTGAGATTTGGCGAGTCAGAAAGAGAAGTTCGTACCCTAGAGCTTTGTTCGTCATGTTTGGACAGAACTTGACAAAACTTGTCTCCATTTCGAGGTTTGGTGAGTCAGAAAGAGAAGTTCGTCCCCTACAGCGTTGTTCGTCTTGTTTGGAACGATCTGGACCAAACTTGTCTCCATTTCCAGGTTTGGCGAATCAGAAAGAGAAGTTCGTCGCCTAGAGCTTTGTTCGTCATTCCGGACCGAACTGGACAAAACTTGTCTTCATTTCGATATTTGGCTAGTCAGAAAGAGAAGTACGTCCCCTAGAGCGTTGTTCGTCATGTTGGAACCAAACTGGACCAAACTTGTCTCCATTTCGAGGTTTGGCGACTTAGAAAGAGAAGTTCGTCCCTTAGAGCGTTGTTCGTCATGTTTGGACCGAACTGAACCAAACTTGTCTCCATTTCAAGGTTTGGCAAGTCAGAAAGAGAAGTTCGTCCCCTAGAGCGTTGTTCGTCTTGTTTGAACGAACTGGACCAAACTTGTCTCCATTTCGAGGTTTGGCGAGTCAGAAAGAGAAGTTCGTCCCCTAGAGCTTTGTTCGTCATGTTTGGATCGAACTGGACAAAACTTGTCTCCATTTCGAGGTTTGGCGAGTCAGAAAGAGAAGTTTGTCCGCTAGAGCTTTGTTCATCATGTTTGGACCGAACTGCACCAAACTATTCTCCATTTCGAGGTTTGGTGAGTCAGAAAGACAAGTTCGTCTCTTAGACCGTTGTTCGTCATGTTTCGACCAAACTGGACAAAACTTGTCTCCATTTCGAGGTTTGACGACTCAGAAAGAGAAGTTCGTCCCCTAGAGCGTTGTTCGTCTTGTTTCGAACGAACTGGACCAAACTTGTCTCCATTTGGAGGTTTGGCGACTCAGAAAGAGAAGTTTGTCCCCTAGAGCTTTGCTCGTCATGTTTGGACCGAACTGAACCAAACTTGTCTCGTTTTCGAGGTTTGGCGAGTCAGAAAGAGAAGTTTGTTCCTTAGAGCGTTGTTCCTCATGTTTCGACAGATCTAGACCAAACTTGTCTCCATTTCAAGGTTTGGCGAGTCAGAAAGAGAAGTTCGTCCCCAAATGCGTTGTTCGTCTTGTTTGGAACGATCTGGACCAAACTTGTCTCCATTTCCAGGTTTGGCGACTCAGAAAGAGAAGTTCGTCGCCTAGAGCTTTGTTCGTCATTTCGGACCGAACAGGACAAAACTTGTCTCCATTTCGATGTTTGGCGAGTCAGAAAGAGAAGTACGTCCCCTAGAGCGTTGTTCGTCATGTTTGAACCAAACTGGACCAAACTTGTCTCCATTTCGAGGTTTGGCGACTTAGAAAGAGAAGTTCGTCCCTTAGAGCGTTGTTCGTCATGTTTGGACCGAACTGAACCAAACTTGTCTCCATTTCAAGGTTTGGCAAGTCAGAAAGAGAAGTTCGTCCCCTAGAGCGTTGTTCGTCTTGTTTGAACGAACTGGACCAAACTTGTCTCCATTTCGAGGTTTGGCGAGTCAGAAAGAGAAGTTCGTCCCCTAGAGCTTTGTTCGTCATGTTTGGACCGAACTGGACAAAACTTGTCTTCATTTCGAGGTTTGGCGAGTCAGATAGAGAAGTTTGTCCGCTAGAGCTTTGTTCATCATGTTTGGACCGAAAAGGACCAAACTATTCTCCATTTCGAGGTTTGGCGAGTCAGAAAGACAAGTTCGTCTCTTAGACCGTTGTTCGTCATGTTTCGACCAAACTGGACAAAACTTGTCTCCATTTCGAGGTTTGACGAGTCAGAAAGAGAAGTTCGTCCCCTAGAGCGTTGTTCGTCTTGTTTGGAACGAACTGGACCAAACTTGTCTCCATTTGGAGGTTTGGCGAGTCAGAAAGAGAAGTTTGTCCCCTAGAGCTTTGCTCGTCATGTTCGGACCGAAATGAACCAAACTTGTCTCCATTACGAGGTTTGGCGAGTCAGAAAGAGAAGTTTGTTCCTTAGAGCGTTGTTCCTCATGTTTCGACCGATCTAGACCAAACTTGTCTCCATTTCAAGGTTTGGCGAGTCAGAAAGAGAAGTTCGTCCCCTAAAGCGTTGTTCGTCTTGTTTGGAACGAACTGGACCAAACTTATCTCCATTTTGAGATTTGGCGAGTCAGAAAGAGAAGTTCGTACCCTAGAGCTTTGTTCGTCATGTTTGGACAGAACTTGACAAAACTTGTCTCCATTTCGAGGTTTGGCGAGTCAGAAAGAGAAGTTCGTCCCCTACAGCGCTGTTCGTCTTGTTTGGAACGATCTGGACCAAACTTGTCTCCATTTCCAGGTTTGGAGACTCAGAAAGAGAAGTTCGTCGCCTAGAGCTTTGTTCGTCATTTCGGACCGAACTGGACAAAACTTGTCTCCATTTCGATGTTTGGCGAGTCAGAAAGAGAAGTACGTCCCCTAGAGCGTTGTTCGTCATGTTTGAACCAAACTGGACCAAACTTGTCTCCATTTCGAGGTTTGGCTACTTAGAAAGAGAAGTTCGTCCCTTAAAGCGTTGTTCGTCATGTTTGGACCGAACTGAACCAAACTTGTCTCCATTTCAAGGTTTGGCAAGTCAGAAAGAGAAGTTCGTCCCCTAGAGCGTTGTTCGTCTTGTTTGAACGAACTGGACCAAACTTGTCTCCATTTCGAGGTTTGGCGAGTCAGAAAGAGAAGTTCGTCCCCTAGAGCTTTGTTCGTCATGTTTGGACCGAACTGGACAAAACTTGTCTCCATTTCGAGGTTTGGCGAGTTAGAAAGAGAAGTATGTCCGCTAGAGCTTTGTTCGTCATGTTTGGACCGAACTGGACCAAACTATTCTCCATTTCGAGGTTTGGCGAGTCAGAAAGACAAGTTCGTCTCTTAGACCGTTGTTCGTCATGTTTCGACCAAACAGGACAAAACTTGTCTCCATTTCGAGGTTTGACGAGTCAGAAAGAGAAGTTCGTCCCCTAGATCGTTGTTCGTCTTGTTTGGAACGAACTGGACCAAACTTGTCTCCATTTGAAGGTTTGGCGAGTCAGAAAGAGAAGTTTGTCCCCTAGAGCTTTGCTCGTCATGTTTGGACCGAACTGAACCAAACTTGTCTCCATTTCGAGGTTTGGCGAGTCAGAAAGAGAAGTTTGTTCCTTAGAGCGTTGTTCCTCATGTTTCGACCGATCTAGACCAAACTTGTCTCCATTTCAAGGTTTGGCGAGTCAGAAAGAGAAGTTCGTCCCCTAAAGCGTTGTTCGTCTTGTTTGGAACGAACTGGACCAAACTTATCTCCATTTTGAGATTTGGCGAGTCAGAAAGAGAAGTTCGTACCCTAGAGCTTTGTTCGTCATGTTTGGACAGAACTTGACAAAACTTGTCTCCATTTCGAGGTTTGGCGAGTCAGAAAGAGAAGTTCGTCCCCTACAGCGTTGTTCGTCTTGTTTGGAACGATCTGGACCAAACTTGTCTCCATTTCCAGGTTTGGCGAATCAGAAAGAGAAGTTCGTCGCCTAGAGCTTTGTTCGTCATTCCGGACCGAACTGGACAAAACTTGTCTTCATTTCGATATTTGGCTAGTCAGAAAGAGAAGTACGTCCCCTAGAGCGTTGTTCGTCATGTTGGAACCAAACTGGACCAAACTTGTCTCCATTTCGAGGTTTGGCGACTTAGAAAGAGAAGTTCGTCCCTTAGAGCGTTGTTCGTCATGTTTGGACCGAACTGAACCAAACTTGTCTCCATTTCAAGGTTTGGCAAGTCAGAAAGAGAAGTTCGTCCCCTAGAGCGTTGTTCGTCTTGTTTGAACGAACTGGACCAAACTTGTCTCCATTTCGAGGTTTGGCGAGTCAGAAAGAGAAGTTCGTCCCCTAGAGCTTTGTTCATCATGTTTGGATCGAACTGGACAAAACTTGTCTCCATTTCGAGGTTTGGCGAGTCAGAAAGAGAAGTTTGTCCGCTAGAGCTTTGTTCATCATGTTTGGACCGAACTGCACCAAACTATTCTCCATTTCGAGGTTTGGTGAGTCAGAAAGACAAGTTCGTCTCTTAGACCGTTGTTCGTCATGTTTCGACCAAACTGGACAAAACTTGTCTCCATTTCGAGGTTTGACGACTCAGAAAGAGAAGTTCGTCCCCTAGAGCGTTGTTCGTCTTGTTTCGAACGAACTGGACCAAACTTGTCTCCATTTGGAGGTTTGGCGAGTCAGAAAGAGAAGTTTGTCCCCTAGAGCTTTGCTTGTCATGTTTGGACCGAACTGAACCAAACTTGTCTCGTTTTCGAGGTTTGGCGAGTCAGAAAGAGAAGTTTGTTCCTTAGAGCGTTGTTCCTCATGTTTCGACAGATCTAGACCAAACTTGTCTCCATTTCAAGGTTTGGCGAGTCAGAAAGAGAAGTTCGTCCCCTAAAGCGTTGTTCGTCTTGTTTGGAACGATCTGGACCAAACTTGTCTCCATTTCCAGGTTTGGCGACTCAGAAAGAGAAGTTCGTCGCCTAGAGCTTTGTTCGTCATTTCGGACCGAACAGGACAAAACTTGTCTCCATTTCGATGTTTGGCGAGTCAGAACGAGAAGTACGTCCCCTAGAGCGTTGTTCGTCATGTTTGAACCAAACTGGACCAAACTTGTCTCCATTTCGAGGTTTGGCGAGTCAGAAAGAGAAGTTCGTCCCCTAGAGCTTTGTTCGTCATGTTTGGACCGAACTGGACAAAACTTGTCTCCATTTCGAGGTTTGGCGAGTTAGAAAGAGAAGTATGTCCGCTAGAGCTTTGTTCGTCATGTTTGGACCGAACTGGACCAAACTATTCTCCATTTCGAGGTTTGGCGAGTCAGAAAGACAAGTTCGTCTCTTAGACCGTTGTTCGTCATGTTTCGACCAAACAGGACAAAACTTGTCTCCATTTCGAGGTTTGACGAGTCAGAAAGAGAAGTTCGTCCCCTAGATCGTTGTTCGTCTTGTTTGGAACGAACTGGACCAAACTTGTCTCCATTTGAAGGTTTGGCGAGTCAGAAAGAGAAGTTTGTCCCCTAGAGCTTTGCTCGTCATGTTTGGACCGAACTGAACCAAACTTGTCTCCATTTCGAGGTTTGGCGAGTCAGAAAGAGAAGTTTGTTCCTTAGAGCGTTGTTCCTCATGTTTCGACCGATCTAGACCAAACTTGTCTCCATTTCAAGGTTTGGCGAGTCAGAAAGAGAAGTTCGTCCCCTAAAGCGTTGTTCGTCTTGTTTGGAACGAACTGGACCAAACTTATCTCCATTTTGAGATTTGGCGAGTCAGAAAGAGAAGTTCGTACCCTAGAGCTTTGTTCGTCATGTTTGGACAGAACTTGACAAAACTTGTCTCCATTTCGAGGTTTGGCGAGTCAGAAAGAGAAGTTCGTCCCCTACAGCGTTGTTCGTCTTGTTTGGAACGATCTGGACCAAACTTGTCTCCATTTCCAGGTTTGGCGAATCAGAAAGAGAAGTTCGTCGCCTAGAGCTTTGTTCGTCATTCCGGACCGAACTGGACAAAACTTGTCTTCATTTCGATATTTGGCTAGTCAGAAAGAGAAGTACGTCCCCTAGAGCGTTGTTCGTCATGTTGGAACCAAACTGGACCAAACTTGTCTCCATTTCGAGGTTTGGCGACTTAGAAAGAGAAGTTCGTCCCTTAGAGCGTTGTTCGTCATGTTTGGACCGAACTGAACCAAACTTGTCTCCATTTCAAGGTTTGGCAAGTCAGAAAGAGAAGTTCGTCCCCTAGAGCGTTGTTCGTCTTGTTTGAACGAACTGGACCAAACTTGTCTCCATTTCGAGGTTTGGCGAGTCAGAAAGAGAAGTTCGTCCCCTAGAGCTTTGTTCATCATGTTTGGATCGAACTGGACAAAACTTGTCTCCATTTCGAGGTTTGGCGAGTCAGAAAGAGAAGTTTGTCCGCTAGAGCTTTGTTCATCATGTTTGGACCGAACTGCACCAAACTATTCTCCATTTCGAGGTTTGGTGAGTCAGAAAGACAAGTTCGTCTCTTAGACCGTTGTTCGTCATGTTTCGACCAAACTGGACAAAACTTGTCTCCATTTCGAGGTTTGGCGAGTCAGAAAGAGAAGTTCGTCCCCTAGAGCGTTGTTCGTCTTGTTTCGAACGAACTGGACCAAACTTGTCTCCATTTGGAGGTTTGGCGAGTCAGAAAGAGAAGTTTGTCCCCTAGAGCTTTGCTTGTCATGTTTGGACCGAACTGAACCAAACTTGTCTCGTTTTCGAGGTTTGGCGAGTCAGAAAGAGAAGTTTGTTCCTTAGAGCGTTGTTCCTCATGTTTCGACAGATCTAGACCAAACTTGTCTCCATTTCAAGGTTTGGCGAGTCAGAAAGAGAAGTTCGTCCCCTAAAGCGTTGTTCGTCTTGTTTGGAACGATCTGGACCAAACTTGTCTCCATTTCCAGGTTTGGCGACTCAGAAAGAGAAGTTCGTCGCCTAGAGCTTTGTTCGTCATTTCGGACCGAACAGGACAAAACTTGTCTCCATTTCGATGTTTGGCGAGTCAGAAAGAGAAGTACGTCCCCTAGAGCGTTGTTCGTCATGTTTGAACCAAACTGGACCAAACTTGTCTCCATTTCGAGGTTTGGCGACTTAGAAAGAGAAGTTCGTCCCTTAGAGCGTTGTTCGTCATGTTTGGACCGAACTGAACCAAACTTGTCTCCATTTCAAGGTTTGGCAAGTCAGAAAGAGAAGTTCGTCCCCTAGAGCGTTGTTCGTCTTGTTTGAACGAACTGGACCAAACTTGTCTCCATTTCGAGGTTTGGCGAGTCAGAAAGAGAAGTTCGTCCCCTAGAGCTTTGTTCGTCATGTTTGGACCGAACTGGACAAAACTTGTCTTCATTTCGAGGTTTGGCGAGTCAGAAAGAGAAGTTTGTCCGCTAGAGCTTTGTTCGTCATGTTTGGACCGAACTGGACCAAACTATTCTCCATTTCGAGGTTTGGCGAGTCAGAAAGACAAGTTCGTCTCTTAGACCGTTGTTCGTCATGTTTCGACCAAACTGGACAAAACTTGTCTCCATTTCGAGGTTTGGCGAGTCAGAAAGAGAAGTTCGTCCCCTACAGCGTTGTTCGTCTTGTTTGGAACGATCTGGACCAAACTTGTCTCCATTTCCAGGTTTGGCGACTCAGAAAGAGAAGTTCGTCGCCTAGAGCTTTGTTCATCATGTTTGGACCGAACTGCACCAAACTATTCTCCATTTCGAGGTTTGGTGAGTCAGAAAGACAAGTTCGTCTCTTAGACCGTTGTTCGTCATGTTTCGACCAAACTGGACAAAACTTGTCTCCATTTCGAGGTTTGACGACTCAGAAAGAGAAGTTCGTCCCCTAGAGCGTTGTTCGTCTTGTTTCGAACGAACTGGACCAAACTTGTCTCCATTTGGAGGTTTGGCGAGTCAGAAAGAGAAGTTTGTCCCCTAGAGCTTTGCTCGTCATGTTTGGACCGAACTGTACCAAACTTGTCTCGTTTTCGAGGTTTGGCGAGTCAGAAAGAGAAGTTTGTTCCTTAGAGCGTTGTTCCTCATGTTTCGACAGATCTAGACCAAACTTGTCTCCATTTCAAGGTTTGGCGAGTCAGAAAGAGAAGTTCGTCCCCAAATGCGTTGTTCGTCTTGTTTGGAACGATCTGGACCAAACTTGTCTCCATTTCCAGGTTTGGCGACTCAGAAAGAGAAGTTCGTCGCCTAGAGCTTTGTTCGTCATTTCGGACCGAACAGGACAAAACTTGTCTCCATTTCGATGTTTGGCGAGTCAGAAAGAGAAGTACGTCCCCTAGAGCGTTGTTCGTCATGTTTGAACCAAACTGGACCAAACTTGTCTCCATTTCGAGGTTTGGCGACTTAGAAAGAGAAGTTCGTCCCTTAGAGCGTTGTTCGTCATGTTTGGACCGAACTGAACCAAACTTGTCTCCATTTCAAGGTTTGGCAAGTCAGAAAGAGAAGTTCGTCCCCTAGAGCGTTGTTCGTCTTGTTTGAACGAACTGGACCAAACTTGTCTCCATTTCGAGGTTTGGCGAGTCAGAAAGAGAAGTTCGTCCCCTAGAGCTTTGTTCGTCATGTTTGGACCGAACTGGACAAAACTTGTCTTCATTTCGAGGTTTGGCGAGTCAGAAAGAGAAGTTTGTCCGCTAGAGCTTTGTTCGTCATGTTTGGACCGAACTGGACCAAACTATTCTCCATTTCGAGGTTTGGCGAGTCAGAAAGACAAGTTCGTCTCTTAGACCGTTGTTCGTCATGTTTCGACCAAACTGGACAAAACTTGTCTCCATTTCGAGGTTTGGCGAGTCAGAAAGAGAAGTTCGTCCCCTACAGCGTTGTTCGTCTTGTTTGGAACGATCTGGACCAAACTTGTCTCCATTTCCAGGTTTGGCGACTCAGAAAGAGAAGTTCGTCGCCTAGAGCTTTGTTCGTCATTTCGGACCGAACTGGACAAAACTTGTCTCCATTTCGATGTTTGGCGAGTCAGAAAGAGAAGTACGTCCCCTAGAGCGTTGTTCGTCATGTTTGAACCAAACTGGACCAAACTTGTCTCCATTTCGAGGTTTGGCGACTTAGAAAGAGAAGTTCGTCCCTTAGAGCGTTGTTCGTCATGTTTGGACCGAACTGAACCAAACTTGTCTCCATTTCAAGGTTTGGCAAGTCAGAAAGAGAAGTTCGTCCCCTAGAGCGTTGTTCGTCTTGTTTGAACGAACTGGACCAAACTTGTCTCCATTTCGAGGTTTCGCGAGTCAGAAAGTGAAGTTCGTCCCGTAGAGCTTTGTTCATCATGTTTGGACCGAACTGGACAAAACTTGTCTCCATTTCGAGGTTTGGCGAGTTAGAAAGAGAAGTTTGTCTGCTATAGCTTTGTTCGTCATGTTTGAACCGAACTGGACCAAACTATTCTCCATTTCGAGGTTTGGCGAGTCAGAAAGACAAGTTCGTCTCTTAGACCGTTGTTCGTCATGTTTCGACCAAACTGGACAAAACTTGTCTCCATTTCGAGGTTTGACGAGTCAGAAAGAGAAGTTCGTCCCCTAGAGCGTTGTTCGTCTTGTTTGGAACGAACTGGACCAAACTTGTCTCCATTTGGAAGTTTGGCGAGTCAGAAAGAGAAGTTTGTCCCCTAGAGCTTTGCTCGTCATGTTTGGACCGAACTGAACCAAACTTGTCTCCATTTCGAGGTTTGGCGAGTCAGAAAGAGAAGTTTGTTCCTTAGAGCGTTGTTCCTCATGTTTCGACCGATCTAGACCAAACTTGTCTCCATTTCAAGGTTTGGCGAGTCAGAAAGAGAAGTTCGTCCCCTAAAGCGTTGTTCGTCTTGTTTGGAACGAACTGGACCAAACTTATCTCCATTTTGAGATTTGGCGAGTCAGAAAGAGAAGTTCGTACCCTAGAGCTTTGTTCGTCATGTTTGGACAGAACTTGACAAAACTTGTCTCCATTTCGAGGTTTGGCGAGTCAGAAAGAGAAGTTCGTCCCCTACAGCGTTGTTCGTCTTGTTTGGAACGATCTGGACCAAACTTGTCTCCATTTCCAGGTTTGGCGACTCAGAAAGAGAAGTTCGTCGCCTAGAGATTTGTTCGTCATTTCGGACCGAACTGGACAAAACTTGTCTCCATTTCGATGTTTGGCGAGTCAGAAAGAGAAGTACATCCCCTAGAGCGTTGTTCGTCATGTTTGAACCAAACTGGACCAAACTTGTCTCCATTTCGAGGTTTGGCGACTTAGAAAGAGAAGTTCGTCCCTTAGAGCATTGTTCGTCATGTTTGGACCGAACTGAACCAAACTTGTCTCCATTTCAAGGTTTGGCAAGTCAGAAAGAGAAGTTCGTCCCCTAGAGCGTTGTTCGTCTTGTTTGAACGAACTGGACCAAACTTGTCTCCATTTCGAGGTTTGGCGAGTCAGAAAGTGAAGTTCGTCCCCTAGAGCTTTGTTCGTCATGTTTGGACCGAACTGGACAAAACTTGTCTCCATTTCGAGGTTTGGCGAGTTAGAAAGAGAAGTTTGTCGGCTAGAGCTTTGTTCGTCATGTTTGAACCGAACTGGACCAAACATTTCTCCATTTCGAGGTTTGGCGAGTCAGAAAGACAAGTTCGTCTCTTAGACCGTTGTTCGTCATGTTTCGACCAAACTGGACAAAACTTGTCTCCATTTCGAGGTTTGACGAGTCAGAAAGAGAAGTTCGTCCCCTAGAGCGTTGTTCGTCTTGTTTGGAACGAACTGGACCAAACTTGTCTCCATTTGGAGGTTTGGCGAGTCAGAAAGAGAAGTTTGTCCCCTAGAGCTTTGCTCGTCATGTTTGGACCGAACTGAACCAAACTTGTCTCCATTTCGAGGTTTGGCGAGTCAGAAAGAGAAGTTTGTTCCTTAGAGCGTTGTTCCTCATGTTTCGACAGATCTAGACCAAACTTGTCTCCATTTCAAGGTTTGGCGAGTCAAAAAGAGAAGTTCGTCCCCTAAAGCGTTGTTCGTCTTGTTTGGAACGAACTGGACCAAACTTCTCTCCATTTCGAGATTTGGCGAGTCAGAAAGAGAAGTTCGTACCCTAGAGCTTTGTTCTTCAATTCGGACCGAACTGGACAAAACTTGTCTCCATTTCGATGTTTGGCGAGTCAGAAAGAGAAGTTTGTCCGCTAGAGCTTTGTTCGTCATGTTTGGACCGAACTGAACCAAACTATTCTCCATTTCGAGGTTTGGCGAGTCAGAAAGACAAGTTCGTCTCTTAGACCGTTATTCGTCATGTTTCGACCAAACTGGACCAAACTTGTCTCCATTTCGGGGTTTGACGAGTCAGAAAGAGAAGTTCGTCCCCTAGAGCGTTGTTCGTCTTGTTTGGAACGAACTGGACCAAACTTGTCTCCATTTGGAGGTTTGGCGAGTCAGAAAGAGAAGTTCGTCCCCTAGAGCGTTGTTCGTCTGTTTGAACGAACTGGACCAACCTGTCTCCATTTCGAGGTTTGGCGAGTCAGAAAGAGAAGTTCGTCCCCTAGAGCTTTGTTCGTCATGTTTGGACCGAACTGGACAAAACTTGTCTCCATTTCGAGGTTTGGCGAGTCAGAAAGAGAAGTTTGTCCGCTAGAGCTTTGTTCGTCATGTTTGGACCGAACTGGACCAAACTATTATCCATTTCGAGGTTTGGCGAGTCAGAAAGACAAGTTCGTCTCTTAGACCATTGTTCGTCTTGTTTCGACCAAACTGGACCAAACTTGTCTCCATTTCGAGGTTTGACGAGTCAGAAAGAGAAGTTTGTCCCCTAGAGCGTTGTTCGTCTTGTTTGTAACGAACTGGACCAAACTTGTCTCCATTTCGAGGTTTGGCGAGTCAGAAAGAGAAGTTCGTCCCCTTGAGCGTTGTTCGTCTTCTTTGGAACGAACTGGACCAAAATTGTCTCCATTTCGAGGTTTGGCGAGTCAGAAATAGAAGTTTGTCCCCTAGAGCTTTGTTCGTCATGTTAGGACCGAACTGGACCAAACTTGTCTCCATTTCAAGGTTTGGCGAGTCAGAAAGAGAAGTTCGTCCCTTAGATCGTTGTTCGTCATGTTTCGACCGAACTGCACCAAACTTGTCTCCAATTCGAGGTTTGGCGAGTCAGAAAGAGAAGTTCGTCCCCTAGAGCGTTGTTCGTCTTGTTTGGAACGAACTGGACCAAACTTGTCTCCATTTCGATGTTTGGCGAGTCAGAAAGATAAGTTTGTCCGCTAGAGCTTTGTTCGTCATGTTTGGACCGAACTGGACCAAACTTGTCTCCATTTCGAGGTTTGGCGAGTCAGAAAGACAAGTTCGTCTCTTAGACCTTATCGGTAAGCTTGTAAAATAAAGAGAAAAAGAAAGGAAGGTGGAATGTGCTGTATGTTTTGTCTTAAAATAAAAAAAAAAAAAGAAAGTGGGAAGTGGGAAATTGCACTCACCGCCAAGGCTTACCTTTACAACCCTTTCACACACTTTCACCCAATTTAGATTGTCAATTACCAAAGGAAAACAGAGGGGTTTCGTGGTTAGAGAGTCTGAGAGAAAGAAGAAAGGGGTTTTGCTGAAGTTGAAGTTGAAGAAGAAAGGGAAAAGTCCAATTCAAGTGCATGACAAAGTTTGTGATCAATCCTGACTACATCTGATGTTTGGATCATTCTGAGCTCCACAAGAAGTATTAAGAGGTAAGGTTTGATTCTTCTGAAAGTTAACTCATTTTAGAACAATTTTCGTGAAGGAAGCTCGAGCAAAATATGAATTTATGTTATGGGTAAGAAGGGGAAGTCAGAGGAGAGTTTTTACTGTCAAATCCGGGGAACCTCTGGTTTTTGGGGTATGCTGATCTCTAGACTTCGAATTAGAAGCTGTATTAGGTATGTATGGGAAGCTGATTTAATTTCCTATAACGTTCATGAAGAAGTCGTGATTAGAAATTGATTGGAAGTTTCTTTAAATTCCAGGTTAATTTCGGGTTGCAGCAGAAAAACAGTTCTGGTTTAGCAGAAACGTGTTTGGGGGAAAATGACTTTCAAGGTAGTTACAGACACATCCTTTAGGAATTTCGATTTTACTCCTTCAGATAAGTTTTAGAGGGTTCAAAAAGGAAGAGTTTGGTATAAAGAACATCATTTTTGAGCAAGTAATGGAAAAGTTATAGGTGTGTGAGTTTAGGGTATAAAATCTGTAAAGTGCAGGAAATAGATGGGAGGGTTTTTGCAATCCTAAACCTTAAATTCATGAGGCCGAGATTCTAATACTTGTTTTTGTGTTGTTTGTCAGGCCAAGAAGAAATAGGAGAAGTTTACGGACCGAGAATCTAATATTAACGCTGTGAGTGACAAAATGAATTCTGAAAATAAATTCTATGTTTGAACTTGTGTTCATGAAAAGAAAAGACTTCCTAAGAATGATGTAGCTTAAAGATTTATGGTCTCTTGAGCACGTGTTCATAAGCATATATGGTTTCCTAAAAATGATTTAAATTGTTCGTTGTGAGCATATGTTTACCGGTTTTTCCTGAAACTAAAAGAAATACCTTAATTCCAAGTCTACATGTGTTAGCAATAACTGTTAAAGGTTTTCATGTGTTTCTCTGAAACCTGAATTAGTTAATGGTTGAGATACTGAGCCCGAGGTTGTATAGTACCGTGCGCACACAGGTCATTTTCTGTTGTCGACGTTGAGTGTACTCCGTGACAACAATGCTGTCGTGAGTGCTGGGCGAGCCCCACTACGACAAAGACGATGGGAGTGCTGGGCGGGCCCCACTACATCGTAGAATGAACATTGATTGTACTGGGCGAGTCTTACACAACTAATTCGTCATATGTTTAAAATGGTTAATATTTTTGACACACTCGCTGGACTTCTGTAAAAGCTATTGGTGTTATATGTTATGATTTACGAGTTAATAGATTTAAACTCAGTCACTCACTGAGCTTCCCAGCTCATTCTTTCAATATTTTCCAACTTTTCAGGTAGAGATCGAGCTCCCGGTGCCTGAGATCCTGCCACAGCCTGCTGAACGCTCTACGAGTCTGATATTTTGTATGTGGATGGTGTAGTATAGCAAGTCTGCTCGTATTGTACATAACTTAATAGGGATGTGTAGTTATGTTGTATATGGAACTAGTGATCTTGGGTGTATAAAGCACGTCTGGTCGTGTTTGGCTTGTTCAAGTTAGGTTTAACCAGAACCGCCCCGTAGGTATGTGTAATAAGATTCCTAGTTTCTGCTGTGTGATATGTATAGTATCTCGTATACAGGTATGGATTGTTTATCAGGAGTTAAAAGGGTCATAGGTATCGTTAAGTAGTGAAACGATGCCTGTTGGCTTCACGCCATCTTCCGGGCTAAGATAGCAGGTGGTTCGGGAGGGGGTGTGACATGTCCCCTAGACCTTTGTTCGTCATGTTAGGACCGAACTGGACCAAACTTGTCTCCATTTCGAGCTTTGGCGAGTCAGAAAGAGAAGTTCGTCCCTTAGAGCGTTGTTCGTCATGTTTCGACCGAACTGGACCAAACTTGTCTCCAATTCGAGGTTTGGCGAGTCAGAAAGAGAAGTTCGTCCCCTAGAGCGTTGTTCGTCTTGTTTGGAAGGAACTGGACCAAACTTGTCTCCATTTCGATGTTTGGCTAGTCAGAAAGAGAAGTTCAGCCCTTAGAGTGTTGTTCGTCTTGTTTCGACCGAACTGGACCAAACTTGTCTCCATTTCAAGGTTTGGCGAGTCAGAAAGAGAAGTTCGTCCATTATAGCGTTGTTCGTCTTGTTTGGAACGAACTGGACCAAACTTGTCTCCATTTCGAGGTTTGGCGAGTCAAAAAGAGAAGTTCGTCCCCTAGAGCGTTGTTCGTCATGTTTGGACCGAACTGTACCAAATTTGTCTCCATTTCGAGGTTTGGCGAGTCAGAAAGAGAAGTTCGTCCCTTAGAAAGTTGTTCGTCTTGTTTCGACCGAACTAGACCAAACTTGTCTCCATTTCAAGGTTTCGCGAGTCAGAAAGCGAAGTTCGTCCCGTAGAGCGTTGTTCGTCTTGTTTGGAACGAACTGGACCAAACTTGTCTCCATTTCGAGGTTTGGCGAGTCAGAAAAAGAAGTTCGTCCCCTAGAGCTTTGTTCGTCTTGCTTGGAACGAACTGCACCAAACTTGTCTCCATTTCGAGGTTTGGCGAGTTAGAAAGAGAAGTTCGTCCCTTACACCGTTGTTCGTAATGTTTCGACCGAACTGGACCAAACTTGTCTCCATTTCAAGGTTTGGAGAGTCAGGAAGAGAAGTTCGTCCCCTAGAGCGTTGTTCGTCTTGTTTGGAACGAACTGGACCAAACTTGTCTCCATTTGGAGGTTTGGCGAGTCAGAAAGAGAAGTTTGTCCCCTAGAGCTTTGTTCGTCATGTTTGGACCGAACTGAACCAAACTTGTCTCCATTACGAGGTTTGGCGATTCAGAAAGAGAAGTTCGTCCCTTAGAGCGTTGTTCGTCATGTTTCGACCGAACTAGACCAAACTTGTCTCCATTTCAAGGTTTGGCGAGTCAGAAGAGAAGTTCGTCCCCTAAAGCGTTCTTCGTCTTGTTTGGAACGAACTGGACAAAACTTGTCTCCATTTCGAGGTTTGGCGAGTCAGAAAGAGAAGTTCGTACCCTAGAGCTTTGTTCGTCATGTTTGGACCGAACTGGACAAAACTTGTCTCCATTTCGAGGTTTGGCGAGTCAGAAAGAGAAGTTCGTCCCCTAGAACGTTGTTCGTCTTGTTTGGAACGAACTGGACCAAACTTGTCTCCATTTTGAGGTTTGGCGAGTCAGAAAGAGAAGTTTGTCCCCTAGAGCTTTGTTCGTCATGTTTGGTTCGAATTGAACCAAACTTGTCTCCATTTCGAGGTTTGGCGAGTCAAAAAGCGAAGTTCGTCCCCTAGAGCGTTGTTCGTCATTTCAGACCGAACTGGACAAAACTTGTCTCCATTTCGATTTTTGGCGAGTCAGAAAGAGAAGTACGTCCCCTAGAGCGTTGTTCGTCATGTTTGAACCAAACTGCACCAAACTTGTCTCCATTTCGAGGTTTGGCGAGTCAGAAATAGAAGTTCGTCTCTTAGAGCCTTGTTTGTCATGTTTCGACCGAACTAGACCAAACTTGTCTCCATTTCAAGGTTTGGCGAGTCAAAAAGAAAAGTTCGTCCCCTAAAGCGTTGTTCGTCTTGTTTGGAACGAACTGGACCAAACATGTCTCCATTTCAACGTTTGGCGAGTCAGAAAGAGAAGTACGTCCGCTAGAGCGTTGTTCGTCATGTTTGGACCTAACTGGACCAAACTTGTCTCCATTTCGAGGTTTGGGGGGTCAGAAAGAGAAGTTCGTCCATAGAGCGTTGTTCGTCATGTTTCGACCGAACTGGACCAAACTTGTCTCCATTTCAAGGTTTGGCGAGTCAGAAAGAGAAGTTCGTCCCCTAGAGCGTTGTTCGTCTTGTTTGGAACGAACTGGACCAAACTTGTCTCCATTTCGAGGTTTGGCGAGTCAGAAAGAGAAGTTCGTACCTTACAACGTTGTTCGTCATGTTTGGACCGAACTGGACAAAACTTGTCTCCATTTCGATGTTTGGCGAGTCAGAAAGAGAAGTACGTACGCTAGAGCGTTGTTCGTCATGTTTGGACCGAACTGGACCAAACTTGTCTCCATTTCGAGGTTTGGCGAGTCAGAAAGAGAAGTTCGTACCTTAGAGCGTTGTTCGTCATGTTTCGACCGAACTGGACCAAACTTGTCTCCATTTCATGGTTTGGCGAGTCAGAAAGAGAAGTTCGTCCCCTACAGCTTTGTTCGTCTTGTTTGGACCGAACTGGACAAAACTTGTCTCCATTTCAAGGTTTGGCGAGTCAGAAAGAGAAGTTCATCCCCTAGATCGTTGTTCGTCTTGTTTGGAACGAACTGGACCAAACTTGTCTCCATATCGAGGTTTGGCGAATCAGAAAGAGAAGTTCGTCCCCTAGAGCGTTGTTCGTCTTGTTTGGAACGAACTGGACCAAACTTGTCTCCATTTGGAGGTCTGGGGAGTCAGAAAGAGAAGTCTGTCCCCTAGAGCTTTGTTCGTCATGTTTGGACCGAACTGAACCAAACTTGTCTCCATTTCGAGGTTTGGCGAGTCAGAAAGAGAAGTTCGTCCCTTAGAGCGTTGTTCGTCATGTTTCGACCGAACTAGACCAAACTTGTCTCCATTTCAAGGTTTGGCGAGTCAGAAAGAGAAGTTCGTCCCCTAAAGCGTTGTTCGTCTTGTTTGGAACGAACTGGACCAAACTTATCTCCATTTCGAGATTTTTCGAGTCAGAAAGAGAAGTTCGTACCCTAGAGCTTTGTTCGTCATGTTTGGATCGAACTTGACAAAACTTGTCTCCATTTCGAGGTTTGGCGAGTCAGAAAGAGAAGTTCGTCCGCTACAGCGTTGTTCGTCTTGTTTGGAACGATCTTGACCAAACTTGTCTCCATTTCCAGGTTTGGCGAGTCAGAAAGAGAAGTTCGTCCCCTAGAGCTTTGTTCGTCATTTCGGACCGAACTGGACAAAACTTGTCTCCATTTCGATGTTTGGCGAGTCAGAAAGAGAAGTACGTCCCCCAGAGCGTTGTTCGTCATGTTTGAACCAAACTGGACCAAACTTGTCTCCATTTCGAGGTTTGGCGAGTCAGAAAGAGAAGTTCGTCCCCTAGAGCTTTGTTCGTCATGTTTGGACCGAACTGGACAAAACTTGTCTCCATTTCGAGGTTTGGCGAATCAGAAAGAGAAGTTTGTCCCCTCGAGCTTTGTTCGTCATGTTTGGACCGAACTGGACCAAACTTGTCTCCATTTCGAGGTTTGGCGAGTCAGAAAGAGAAGTTCGTCTCTTAGAGCCTTGTTCGTCATCTTTCGACCGAACTAGACCAAACTTGTCTCCATTTCAAGGTTTGGCGAGTCAAAAAGAAAAGTTCGTGCCCTAAAGCGTTGTTCGTCTTGTTTGGAACGAACTGGACCAAACATGTCTCCATTTCAAGGTTTGGTGAGTCAGAAAGAGAAGTACGTTCGCTAGAGCGTTGTTCGTCATGTTTGGACCTAACTGGACCAAACTTGTCTCCATTTCGAGGTTTGGGGGGTCAGAAAGAGAAGTTCGTCCATAGAGCGTTGTTCGTCATGTTTCGACCGAACTGGACCAAACTTGTCTCCATTTCGAGCTTTGGCGAGTCAGAAAGAGAAGTTCGTCCCCTAGAGCGTTGTTTGTCTTGTTTGGAACGAACTGGACCAAACTTGTCTCCATTTCGAGGATTGGCGTGTCAGAAAGAGAAATTCGTCCCCTAGAGCTTTGTTCGTCATGTTTGGACCGAACTGGACAAAAGTTGTCTCCATTTCGATGTTTGGCGAGTCAGAAAGAGAAGTACGTTGGCTAGAGCGTTGTTCGTCATGTTTGGACCGAACTGGACCAAACTTGTCTCCATTTCGAGGTTTGGCGAGTCAGAAAGAGAAGTTCGTACCTTAGAGCGTTGTTCGTCATGTTTCGACCGAACTGGACCAAACTTGTCTCCATTTCATGGTTTGGCGAGTCAGAAAGAGAAGTTCGTCCCCTAGAGCGTTGTTCGTCTTCTTTGGAACGAACTGGACCAAACTTGTCTCCATTTCGAGGTTTGGCGAGTCAGAAAGAGAAGTTCGTCCCCTAGAGCTTTCTTCGTCATGTTTGGACCGAACTGGACAAAACTTGTCTCTATTTCAAGGTTTGCCCAGTCTGAAAGAGAAGTTCGTCCCCTAGAGCGTTGTTCGTCATGTTTGGAACGAACTGGACCAAACTTGTCTCCATTTCGAGGTTTGGCGAGTCAGAAAGAGAAGATCGTCCCTTAGAGCGTTGTACGTCATGTTTCGACAGAACTAGACAAAACTTGTCTCCATTTCAAGGTTTAGCGAGTCAGAAAGAGAAGTTCGTCCCCTAAAGCGTTGTTCGTCTTGTTTGGAACGAACTGGTCCAGACTTGTCTCTATTTCGAGGTTTGGTGAGTCAGAAAGAGAAGTTCGTCCCCTAGAGCGTTGTTCGTCATGTTTCAACCGAACTGGACAAAACTTGTCTCCATATCGATGTTTGGCGAGTCAGAAAGAGAAGTATGTCCACTAGAGCGTTGTTCGTCATGTTTGGACCGAACTGGACCAAACTTGTCTCCATTTCGAGGTTTGGCGAGTCAGAAAGAGAAGTTCGTCTCTTAGAGCCTTGTTCGTCATGTTTCGACCGAACTAGACCAAACTTGTCTCCATTTCAAGGTTTGGCGAGTCAGAAAGAAAAGTTCGTCCCCTAAAGCGTTGTTCGTCTTGTTTGGAACGAACTGGACCAAACATGTCTCCATTTCAAGGTTTGGCGAGTCAGAAAGAGAGTACGTCCGCTAGAGCGTTGTTCGTCATGTTTGGACCTAACTGGACCAAACTTGTCTCCATTTCGAGGTTTGGGGGGTCAGAAAGAGAAGTTCGTCCATAGAGCGTTGTTCGTCATGTTTCGACCGAACTGGACCAAACTTGTCCCCATTTCAAGGTTTGGCGAGTCAGAAAGAGAAGTTCGTCCCCTAGAGCGTTGTTCGTCTTGTTTGGAACGAACTGGACCAAACTTATCTCCATTTCGAGGTTTGGCGTGTCAGTAAGAGAAATTCGTCCCCTAGAGCTTTGTTCGTCATGTTTGGACCGAACTGGACAAAACTTTCTCCATTTCGATGTTTGGCGAGTCAGAAAGAGAAGTACGTCCGCTAGAGCGTTGTTCGTCATGTTTGGACCGAACTGGACCAAACTTGTCTCCATTTCGAGGTTTGGCGAGTCAGAAAGAGAAGTTCGTACCTTAGAGCGTTGTTCGTCATGTTTCGACCGAACTGGACCAAACTTGTCTCCATTTCATGGTTTGGCGAGTCAGAAAGAGAAGTTCGTCCCCTAGAGCGTTGTTCGTCTTGTTTGGAACGAACTGGACCAAACTTGTCTCCATTTCGAGGTTTGGCGAGTCAGAAAGAGAAGTTCGTCCCCTAGAGCGTTGTTCGTCATGTTTCAACCGAACTGGACAAAACTTGTCTCCATATCGATGTTTGGCGAGTCAGAAAGAGAAGTACGTCCGCTAGAGCGTTGTTCGTCATGTTTGGACCGAACTGGACCAAACTTGTCTCCATTTCGAGGTTTGGCGAGTCAGAAAGAGAAGTTTGTCTCTTAGAGCCTTGTTCGTCATGTTTCGACCGAACTAGACCAAACTTGTCTCCATTTCAAGGTTTGGCGAGTCAGAAAGAAAAGTTCGTCCCCTAAAGCGTTGTTCGTCTTGTTTGGAACGAACTGGAGCAAACATGTCTCCATTTCAAGGTTTGGCGAGTCAGAAAGAGAGTACGTCCGCTAGAGCGTTGTTCGTCATGTTTGGACCTAACTGGACCAAACTTGTCTCCATTTCGAGGTTTGGGGGGTCAGAAAGAGAAGTTCGTCCATAGAGCGTTGTTCGTCATGTTTCGACCGAACTGGACCAAACTTGTCTCCATTTCAAGGTTTGGCGAGTCAGAAAGTGAAGTTCGTCCCCTAGAGCGTTGTTCGTCTTGTTTGGAACGAACTGGACCACACTTATCTCCATTTCGAGGTTTGGCGTGTCAGAAAGAGAAATTCGTCCCCTACAGCTTTGTTCGTCATGTTTGGACCGAACTGGACCAAACTTGTCTCCATTTCGAGGTTTGGCGAGTCAGAAAGAGAAGTTCGTACCTTAGAGCGTTGTTCGTCATGTTTCGACCGAACTGGACCAAACTTGTCTCCATTTCATGGTTTGGCGAGTCAGAAAGAGAAGTTCGTCCCCTAGAGCGTTGTTCGTCTTGTTTGGAACGAACTGGACCAAACTTGTCTCCATTTCGAGGTTTGGCGAGTCAGAAAGAGAAGTTCGTCCCCTAGAGCTTTCTTCGTCATGTTTGGACCGAACTGGACAAAACTTGTCTCTATTTCAAGGTTTGCCCAGTCTGAAAGAGAAGTTCGTCCCCTAGAGCGTTGTTCGTCATGTTTGGAACGAACTGGACCAAACTTGTCTCCATTTCGAGGTTTGGCGAGTCAGAAAGAGAAGATCGTCCCTTAGAGCGTTGTACGTCATGTTTCGACAGAACTAGACAAAACTTGTCTCCATTTCAAGGTTTAGCGAGTCAGAAAGAGAAGTTCGTCCCCTAAAGCGTTGTTCGTCTTGTTTGGAACGAACTGGTCCAGACTTGTCTCTATTTCGAGGTTTGGTGAGTCAGAAAGAGAAGTTCGTCCCCTAGAGCGTTGTTCGTCATGTTTCAACCGAACTGGACAAAACTTGTCTCCATATCGATGTTTGGCGAGTCAGAAAGAGAAGTACGTCCACTAGAGCGTTGTTCGTCATGTTTGGACCGAACTGGACCAAACTTGTCTCCATTTCGAGGTTTGGCGAGTCAGAAAGAGAAGTTCGTCTCTTAGAGCCTTGTTCGTCATGTTTCGACCGAACTAGACCAAACTTGTCTCCATTTCAAGGTTTGGCGAGTCAGAAAGAAAAGTTCGTCCCCTAAAGCGTTGTTCGTCTTGTTTGGAACGAACTGGACCAAACATGTCTCCATTTCAAGGTTTGGCGAGTCAGAAAGAGAGTACGTCCGCTAGAGCGTTGTTCGTCATGTTTGGACCTAACTGGACCAAACTTGTCTCCATTTCGAGGTTTGGGGGGTCAGAAAGAGAAGTTCGTCCATAGAGCGTTGTTCGTCATGTTTCGACCGAACTGGACCAAACTTGTCCCCATTTCAAGGTTTGGCGAGTCAGAAAGAGAAGTTCGTCCCCTAGAGCGTTGTTCGTCTTGTTTGGAACGAACTGGACCAAACTTATCTCCATTTCGAGGTTTGGCGTGTCAGAAAGAGAAATTCGTCCCCTAGAGCTTTGTTCGTCATGTTTGGACCGAACTGGACAAAACTTGTCTCCATTTCGATGTTTGGCGAGTCAGAAAGAGAAGTACGTCCGCTAGAGCGTTGTTCGTCATGTTTGGACCGAACTGGACCAAACTTGTCTCCATTTCGAGGTTTGGCGAGTCAGAAAGAGAAGTTCGTACCTTACAGCGTTGTTCGTCATGTTTCGACCGAACTGGACCAAACTTGTCTCCATTTCATGGTTTGGCGAGTCAGAAAGAGAAGTTCGTCCCCTAGAGCGTTGTTCGTCTTGTTTGGAACGAACTGGACCAAACTTGTCTCCATTTCGAGGTTTGGCGAGTCAGAAAGAGAAGTTCGTCCCCTAGAGCTTTGTACGTCATGTTTGGACCGAACTGGACAAAACTTGTCTCTATTTCGAGGTTTGCCCAGTCTGAAAGAGAAGTTCGTCCCCTAGAGCGTTGTTCGTCATGTTTGGACCGAACTGGACCAAACTTGTCTCCATTTAGAGGTATGGCGAGTCAGAAAGAGAAGATCGTCCCTTAGAGCGTTGTTCGTCATGTTTCGACAGAACTAGACAAAACTTGTCTCCATTTCAAGGTTTAGCGAGTCAGAAAGAGAAGTTCGTCACCTAAAGCGTTTTTCGTCTTGTTTGAAACGAACTGTACCAGACTTGTCTCCATTTCGAGGTTTGGCGAGTCAGAAAGAGAAGTTCGTCCCCTAGAGCGTTGATCGTCATGTTTCAACCGAACTGGACAAAACTTGTCTCCATATCGATGTTTGGCGAGTCAGAAAGAGAAGTACGTCCGCTAGAGCGTTGTTCGTCATGTTTGGACCGAACTGGACCAAACTTGTCTCCATTTCGAGGTTTGGCGAGTCAGAAAGAGAAGTACGTCTCTTAGAGCCTTGTTCGTCATGTTTCGACCGAACTAGACCAAACTTGTCTCCATTTCAAGGTTTGGCGAGTCAGAAAGAAATGTTCGTCCCCTAAAGCGTTGTTCGTCTTGTTTGGAACGAACTGGAGCAAACATGTCTCCATTTCAAGGTTTGGCGAGTCAGAAAGAGAAGTACGTCCGCTAGAGCGTTGTTCGTCATGTTTGGACCTAACTGGACCAAACTTGTCTCCATTTCGAGTTTTGGGGGGTCAGAAAGAGAAGTTCGTCCATAGAGCGTTGTTCGTCATGTTTCGACCGAACTGGACCAAACTTGTCTCCATTTCAAGGTTTGGCGAGTCAGAAAGAGAAGTTCGTCCCCTAGAGCGTTGTTCGTCTTGTTTGGAACGAACTGGACCAAACTTGTCTCCATTTCGAGGTTTGGCGTGTCAGAAAGAGAAATTCGTCCCCTAGAGCTTTGTTCGTCATGTTTGGACCGAACTGGACAAAAGTTGTCTCCATTTCGATGTTTGGCGAGTCAGAAAGAGAAGTACGTCCGCTAGAGCGTTGTTCGTCATGTTTGGACCGAACTGGACCAAACTTGTCTCCATTTCGAGGTTTGGCGAGTCAGAAAGAGAAGTTCGTCTCTTAGAGCCTTGTTCGTCATGTTTCGACCGAACTAGACCAAACTTGTCTCCATTTCAAGGTTTGGCGAGTCAGAAAGAAAAGTTCGTCCCCTAAAGCGTTGTTCGTCTTGTTTGGAACGAACTGGACCAAACTTATCTCCATTTCGAGGTTTGGCGTGTCAGAAAGAGAAATTCGTCCCCTAGAGCTTTGTTCGTCATGTTTGGACCGAACTGGACAAAACTTGTCTCCATTTCGATGTTTGGCGAGTCAGAAAGAGAAGTACGTCCGCTAGAGCGTTGTTCGTCATGTTTGGACCGAACTGGACCAAACTTGTCTCCATTTCGAGGTTTGGCGAGTCAGAAAGAGAAGTTCGTACCTTACAGCGTTGTTCGTCATGTTTCGACCGAACTGGACCAAACTTGTCTCCATTTCATGGTTTGGCGAGTCAGAAAGAGAAGTTCGTCCCCTAGAGCGTTGTTCGTCTTGTTTGGAACGAACTGGACCAAACTTGTCTCCATTTCGAGGTTTGGCGAGTCAGAAAGAGAAGTTCGTCCCCTAGAGCTTTGTACGTCATGTTTGGACCGAACTGGACAAAACTTGTCTCTATTTCGAGGTTTGCCCAGTCTGAAAGAGAAGTTCGTCCCCTAGAGCGTTGTTCGTCATGTTTGGACCGAACTGGACCAAACTTGTCTCCATTTAGAGGTATGGCGAGTCAGAAAGAGAAGATCGTCCCTTAGAGCGTTGTTCGTCATGTTTCGACAGAACTAGACAAAACTTGTCTCCATTTCAAGGTTTAGCGAGTCAGAAAGAGAAGTTCGTCACCTAAAGCGTTTTTCGTCTTGTTTGAAACGAACTGTACCAGACTTGTCTCCATTTCGAGGTTTGGCGAGTCAGAAAGAGAAGTTCGTCCCCTAGAGCGTTGATCGTCATGTTTCAACCGAACTGGACAAAACTTGTCTCCATATCGATGTTTGGCGAGTCAGAAAGAGAAGTACGTCCGCTAGAGCGTTGTTCGTCATGTTTGGACCGAACTGGACCAAACTTGTCTCCATTTCGAGGTTTGGCGAGTCAGAAAGAGAAGTACGTCTCTTAGAGCCTTGTTCGTCATGTTTCGACCGAACTAGACCAAACTTGTCTCCATTTCAAGGTTTGGCGAGTCAGAAAGAAATGTTCGTCCCCTAAAGCGTTGTTCGTCTTGTTTGGAACGAACTGGAGCAAACATGTCTCCATTTCAAGGTTTGGCGAGTCAGAAAGAGAAGTACGTCCGCTAGAGCGTTGTTCGTCATGTTTGGACCTAACTGGACCAAACTTGTCTCCATTTCGAGTTTTGGGGGGTCAGAAAGAGAAGTTCGTCCATAGAGCGTTGTTCGTCATGTTTCGACCGAACTGGACCAAACTTGTCTCCATTTCAAGGTTTGGCGAGTCAGAAAGAGAAGTTCGTCCCCTAGAGCGTTGTTCGTCTTGTTTGGAACGAACTGGACCAAACTTGTCTCCATTTCGAGGTTTGGCGTGTCAGAAAGAGAAATTCGTCCCCTAGAGCTTTGTTCGTCATGTTTGGACCGAACTGGACAAAAGTTGTCTCCATTTCGATGTTTGGCGAGTCAGAAAGAGAAGTACGTCCGCTAGAGCGTTGTTCGTCATGTTTGGACCGAACTGGACCAAACTTGTCTCCATTTCGAGGTTTGGCGAGTCAGAAAGAGAAGTTCGTCTCTTAGAGCCTTGTTCGTCATGTTTCGACCGAACTAGACCAAACTTGTCTCCATTTCAAGGTTTGGCGAGTCAGAAAGAAAAGTTCGTCCCCTAAAGCGTTGTTCGTCTTGTTTGGAACGAACTGGACCAAACTTATCTCCATTTCGAGGTTTGGCGTGTCAGAAAGAGAAATTCGTCCCCTAGAGCTTTGTTCGTCATGTTTGGACCGAACTGGACAAAACTTTTCTCCATTTCGATGTTTGGAGAGTCAGAAAGAGAAGTACGTCCGCTAGAGCGTTGTTCGTCATGTTTGGACCGAACTGGACCAAACTTGTCTCCATTTCGAGGTTTGGCGAGTCAGAAAGAGAAGTTCGTACCTTAGAGCGTTGCTCGTCATGTTTGGACCGAACTGGACAAAAGTTGTCTCCATTTCGATGTTTGGCGAGTCAGAAAGAGAAGTACGTCCGCTAGAGCGTTGTTCGTCATGTTTGGACCGAACTGGACCAAACTTGTCTCCATTTCGAGGTTTGGCGAGTCAGAAAGAGAAGTTCGTACCTTAGAGCGTTGTTCGTCATGTTTCGACCGAACTGGACCAAACTTGTCTCCATTTCATGGTTTGGCGAGTCAGAAAGAGAAGTTCGTCCCCTAGAGCGTTGTTCGTCTTGTTTGGAACGAACTGGACCAAACTTGTCTCCATTTCGAGGTTTGGCGAGTCAGAAAGAGAAGTTCGTCCCCTAGAGCTTTGTACGTCATGTTTGGACCGAACTGGACAAAACTTGTCTCTATTTCGAGGTTTGCCCAGTCTGAAAGAGAAGTTCGTCCCCTAGAGCGTTGTTCGTCATGTTTGGACCGAACTGGACCAAACTTGTCTCCATTTAGAGGTATGGCGAGTCAGAAAGAGAAGATCGTCCCTTAGAGCGTTGTTCGTCATGTTTCGACAGAACTAGACAAAACTTGTCTCCATTTCAAGGTTTAGCGAGTCAGAAAGAGAAGTTCGTCACCTAAAGCGTTTTTCGTCTTGTTTGAAACGAACTGTACCAGACTTGTCTCCATTTCGAGGTTTGGCGAGTCAGAAAGAGAAGTTCGTCCCCTAGAGCGTTGATCGTCATGTTTCAACCGAACTGGACAAAACTTGTCTCCATATCGATGTTTGGCGAGTCAGAAAGAGAAGTACGTCCGCTAGAGCGTTGTTCGTCATGTTTGGACCGAACTGGACCAAACTTGTCTCCATTTCGAGGTTTGGCGAGTCAGAAAGAGAAGTACGTCTCTTAGAGCCTTGTTCGTCATGTTTCGACCGAACTAGACCAAACTTGTCTCCATTTCAAGGTTTGGCGAGTCAGAAAGAAATGTTCGTCCCCTAAAGCGTTGTTCGTCTTGTTTGGAACGAACTGGAGCAAACATGTCTCCATTTCAAGGTTTGGCGAGTCAGAAAGAGAAGTACGTCCGCTAGAGCGTTGTTCGTCATGTTTGGACCTAACTGGACCAAACTTGTCTCCATTTCGAGTTTTGGGGGGTCAGAAAGAGAAGTTCGTCCATAGAGCGTTGTTCGTCATGTTTCGACCGAACTGGACCAAACTTGTCTCCATTTCAAGGTTTGGCGAGTCAGAAAGAGAAGTTCGTCCCCTAGAGCGTTGTTCGTCTTGTTTGGAACGAACTGGACCAAACTTGTCTCCATTTCGAGGTTTGGCGTGTCAGAAAGAGAAATTCGTCCCCTAGAGCTTTGTTCGTCATGTTTGGACCGAACTGGACAAAAGTTGTCTCCATTTCGATGTTTGGCGAGTCAGAAAGAGAAGTACGTCCGCTAGAGCGTTGTTCGTCATGTTTGGACCGAACTGGACCAAACTTGTCTCCATTTCGAGGTTTGGCGAGTCAGAAAGAGAAGTTCGTCTCTTAGAGCCTTGTTCGTCATGTTTCGACCGAACTAGACCAAACTTGTCTCCATTTCAAGGTTTGGCGAGTCAGAAAGAAAAGTTCGTCCCCTAAAGCGTTGTTCGTCTTGTTTGGAACGAACTGGACCAAACTTATCTCCATTTCGAGGTTTGGCGTGTCAGAAAGAGAAATTCGTCCCCTAGAGCTTTGTTCGTCATGTTTGGACCGAACTGGACAAAACTTTTCTCCATTTCGATGTTTGGAGAGTCAGAAAGAGAAGTACGTCCGCTAGAGCGTTGTTCGTCATGTTTGGACCGAACTGGACCAAACTTGTCTCCATTTCGAGGTTTGGCGAGTCAGAAAGAGAAGTTCGTACCTTAGAGCGTTGCTCGTCATGTTTGGACCGAACTGGACAAAAGTTGTCTCCATTTCGATGTTTGGCGAGTCAGAAAGAGAAGTACGTCCGCTAGAGCGTTGTTCGTCATGTTTGGACCGAACTGGACCAAACTTGTCTCCATTTCGAGGTTTGGCGAGTCAGAAAGAGAAGTTCGTACCTTAGAGCGTTGTTCGTCATGTTTCGACCGAACTGGACCAAACTTGTCTCCATTTCATGGTTTGGCGAGTCAGAAAGAGAAGTTCGTCCCCTAGAGCGTTGTTCGTCTTGTTTGGAACGAACTGGACCAAACTTGTCTCCATTTCGAGGTTTGGCGAGTCAGAAAGAGAAGTTCGTCCCCTAGAGCTTTGTTCGTCATGTTTGGACCGAACTGGACAAAACTTGTCTCTATTTCGAGGTTTGCCCAGTCTGAAAGAGAAGTTCGTCCCCTAGAGCGTTGTTCGTCATGTTTGGACCGAACTGGACCAAACTTGTCTCCATTTCGAGGTTTGGCGAGTCAGAAAGAGAAGATCGTCGCTTAGAGCGTTGTACGTCATGTTTCGATAGAACTAGACAAAACTTGTCTCCATTTCAAGGTTTAGCGAGTCAGAAAGAGAAGTTCGTCCCCTAAAGCATTGTTCGTCTTGTTTGGAACGAACTGGACCAGACTTGTCTCCAATTTGAGGTTTGGCGAGTCAGAAAGAGAAGTTCGTCCCCTAGAGCGTTGTTCGTCATGTTTCAACCGAACTGGACAAAACTTGTCTCCATATCGATGTTTGGCGAGTCAGAGAGAGAAGTACGTCCGCTAGAGCGTTGTTCGTCATGTTTGGACCGAACTGGACCAAACTTGTCTCCATTTCGAGGTTTGGCGAGTCAGAAAGAGAAGTTCGTCTCTTAGAGCCTTGTTCGTCATGTTTCGACCGAACTAGACCAAACTTGTCTCCATTTCAAGGTTTGGCGAGTCAGAAAGAAATGTTCGTCCCCTAAAGCGTTGTTCGTCTTGTTTGGAACGAACTGGAGCAAACATGTCTCCATTTCAAGGTTTGGCGAGTCAGAAAGAGAAGTACGTCCGCTAGAGCGTTGTTCGTCATGTTTGGACCTAACTGGACCAAACTTGTCTCCATTTCGAGTTTGGGGGGTCAGAAAGAGAAGTTCGTCCATAGAGCGTTGTTCGTCATGTTTCGACCGAACTGGACCAAACTTGTCTCCATTTCAAGGTTTGGCGAGTCAGAAAGAGAAGTTCGTCCCCTAGAGCGTTGTTCGTCTTGTTTGGAACGAACTGGACCAAACTTGTCTCCATTTCGAGGTTTGGCGAGTCAGAAAGAGAAATTCGTCCCCTAGAGCTTTGTTCGTCATGTTTGGACCGAACTGGACAAAACTTTTCTCCATTTCGATGTTTGGAGAGTCAGAAAGAGAAGTACGTCCGCTAGAGCGTTGTTCGTCATGTTTGGACCGAACTGGACCAAACTTGTCTCCATTTCGAGGTTTGGCGAGTCAGAAAGAGAAGTTCGTACCTTAGAGCGTTGTTCGTCTTGTTTGGACCGAACTGGACAAAAGTTGTCTCCATTTCGATGTTTGGCGAGTCAGAAAGAGAAGTACGTCCGCTAGAGCGTTGTTCGTCATGTTTGGACCGAACTGGACCAAACTTGTCTCCATTTCGAGGTTTGGCGAGTCAGAAAGAGAAGTTCGTACCTTAGAGCGTTGTTCGTCATGTTTCGACCGAACTGGACCAAACTTGTCTCCATTTCATGGTTTGGCGAGTCAGAAAGAGAAGTTCGTCCCCTAGAGCGTTGTTCGTCTTGTTTGGAACGAACTGGACCAAACTTGTCTCCATTTCGAGGTTTGGCGAGTCAGAAAGAGAAGTTCGTCCCCTAGAGCTTTGTTCGTCATGTTTGGACCGAAGTGGACAAAACTTGTCTCTATTTCGAGGTTTGCCCAGTCTGAAAGAGAAGTTTGTCCCCTAGAGCGTTGTTCGTCATGTTTGGACCGAACTGGACCAAACTTGTCTCCATTTCGAGGTTTGGCGAGTCAGAAAGAGAAGATCGTCGCTTAGAGCGTTGTACGTCATGTTTCGATAGAACTAGACAAAACTTGTCTCCATTTCAAGGTTTAGCGAGTCAGAAAGAGAAGTTCGTCCCCTAAAGCATTGTTCGTCTTGTTTGGAACGAACTGGACCAGACTTGTCTCCATTTTGAGGTTTGGCGAGTCAGAAAGAGAAGTTCGTCCCCTAGAGCGTTGTTCGTCATGCTTCAACCGAACTGGACAAAACTTGTCTCCATATCGATGTTTGGCGAGTCAGAAAGAGAAGTACGTCTGCTAGAGCGTTGTTCGTCATGTTTGGACCGAACTGGACCAAACTTGTCTCCATTTCGAGGTTTGGCGAGTCAGAAAGAGAAGTTCGTCCCCTAGAGCTTTGTTCGTCATGTTTGGACCGAACTGGACAAAACTTGTCTCTATTTCGAGGTTTGCCCAGTCTGAAAGAGAAGTTCGTCCCCTAGAGCGTTGTTCGTCATGTTTGGACCGAACTGGACCAAACTTGTCTCCATTTCGAGGTTTGGCGAGTCAGAAAGAGAAGATCGTCGCTTAGAGCGTTGTACGTCATGTTTCGATAGAACTAGACAAAACTTGTCTCCATTTCAAGGTTTAGCGAGTCAGAAAGAGAAGTTCGTCCCCTAAAGCATTGTTCGTCTTGTTTGGAACGAACTGGACCAGACTTGTCTCCAATTTGAGGTTTGGCGAGTCAGAAAGAGAAGTTCGTCCCCTAGAGCGTTGTTCGTCATGTTTCAACCGAACTGGACAAAACTTGTCTCCATATCGATGTTTGGCGAGTCAGAGAGAGAAGTACGTCCGCTAGAGCGTTGTTCGTCATGTTTGGACCGAACTGGACCAAACTTGTCTCCATTTCGAGGTTTGGCGAGTCAGAAAGAGAAGTTCGTCTCTTAGAGCCTTGTTCGTCATGTTTCGACCGAACTAGACCAAACTTGTCTCCATTTCAAGGTTTGGCGAGTCAGAAAGAAATGTTCGTCCCCTAAAGCGTTGTTCGTCTTGTTTGGAACGAACTGGAGCAAACATGTCTCCATTTCAAGGTTTGGCGAGTCAGAAAGAGAAGTACGTCCGCTAGAGCGTTGTTCGTCATGTTTGGACCTAACTGGACCAAACTTGTCTCCATTTCGAGTTTGGGGGGTCAGAAAGAGAAGTTCGTCCATAGAGCGTTGTTCGTCATGTTTCGACCGAACTGGACCAAACTTGTCTCCATTTCAAGGTTTGGCGAGTCAGAAAGAGAAGTTCGTCCCCTAGAGCGTTGTTCGTCTTGTTTGGAACGAACTGGACCAAACTTGTCTCCATTTCGAGGTTTGGCGAGTCAGAAAGAGAAATTCGTCCCCTAGAGCTTTGTTCGTCATGTTTGGACCGAACTGGACAAAACTTTTCTCCATTTCGATGTTTGGAGAGTCAGAAAGAGAAGTACGTCCGCTAGAGCGTTGTTCGTCATGTTTGGACCGAACTGGACCAAACTTGTCTCCATTTCGAGGTTTGGCGAGTCAGAAAGAGAAGTTCGTACCTTAGAGCGTTGTTCGTCTTGTTTGGACCGAACTGGACAAAAGTTGTCTCCATTTCGATGTTTGGCGAGTCAGAAAGAGAAGTACGTCCGCTAGAGCGTTGTTCGTCATGTTTGGACCGAACTGGACCAAACTTGTCTCCATTTCGAGGTTTGGCGAGTCAGAAAGAGAAGTTCGTACCTTAGAGCGTTGTTCGTCATGTTTCGACCGAACTGGACCAAACTTGTCTCCATTTCATGGTTTGGCGAGTCAGAAAGAGAAGTTCGTCCCCTAGAGCGTTGTTCGTCTTGTTTGGAACGAACTGGACCAAACTTGTCTCCATTTCGAGGTTTGGCGAGTCAGAAAGAGAAGTTCGTCCCCTAGAGCTTTGTTCGTCATGTTTGGACCGAAGTGGACAAAACTTGTCTCTATTTCGAGGTTTGCCCAGTCTGAAAGAGAAGTTTGTCCCCTAGAGCGTTGTTCGTCATGTTTGGACCGAACTGGACCAAACTTGTCTCCATTTCGAGGTTTGGCGAGTCAGAAAGAGAAGATCGTCGCTTAGAGCGTTGTACGTCATGTTTCGATAGAACTAGACAAAACTTGTCTCCATTTCAAGGTTTAGCGAGTCAGAAAGAGAAGTTCGTCCCCTAAAGCATTGTTCGTCTTGTTTGGAACGAACTGGACCAGACTTGTCTCCATTTTGAGGTTTGGCGAGTCAGAAAGAGAAGTTCGTCCCCTAGAGCGTTGTTCGTCATGCTTCAACCGAACTGGACAAAACTTGTCTCCATATCGATGTTTGGCGAGTCAGAAAGAGAAGTACGTCTGCTAGAGCGTTGTTCGTCATGTTTGGACCGAACTGGACCAAACTTGTCTCCATTTCGAGGTTTGGCGAGTCAGAAAGAGAAGTTCGTCTCTTAGAGCCTTCTTCGTCATGTTTCGACCGAACTGGACCAAACTTGTCTCCATTTCATGGTTTGGCGAGTCAGAAAGAGAAGTTCGTCCCCTAGAGCGTTGTTCGTCTTGTTTGGAACGAAATGGACCAAACTTGTCTCCATTTCTAGGTTTGGCGAGTCAGAAAGAGAAGATCGTCCCCAAGAGCTTTGTTCGTCATGTTTGGACCGAACTGGATAAAACTTGTCTCTATTTCGAGGTTTGCCCAGTCAGAAAGAGAAGTTCGTCCCCTAGAGCGTTGTTCGTCATGTTTGGACCGAACTGGACCAAACTTGTCTCCATTTCGAGGTTTGGCGAGTCAGAAAGAGAAGATCGTCCCTTAGAGCGTTGTTCGTCATGTTTCGACAGAACTAGACAAAACTTGTCTCCATTTCAAGGTTTAGCGAGTCAGAAAGAGAAGTTCGTCCCCTAAAGCGTTGTTCGTCTTGTTTGGAACGAACTGGACCAGACTTGTCTCCATTTCGAGGTTTGGGGAGTCAGAAAGAGAAGTTCGTCCCCTAGAGCGTTGTTCATCATGTTTCAACCGAACTGGACAAAACTTGTCTCCATATCGATGTTTGGCGAGTCAGAAAGAGAAGTACGTCCGCTAGAGCGTTGTTCGTCATGTTTGGACAGAACTGGACCAAACTTGTCTCCATTTCGAGGTTTGGCGAGTCAGAAAGAGAAGTTCGTCTCTTAGGGCCTTGTTCGTCATGTTTCGACCGAACTAGACCAAACTTGTCTCCATTTCAAGGTTTGGCGAGTCAGAAAGAAAAGTTCGTCCCCTAAAGCGTTGTTCGTCTTGTTTGGAACGAACTGGAGCAAACATGTCTCCATATCAAGGTTTGGCGAGTCAGAAAGAGTAGTACGTCCGCTAGAGCGTTGTTCGTCATGTTTGGACCTAACTGGACCAAACTTGTCTCCATTTCGAGGTTTGGGGGGTCAGAAAGAGAAGTTCGTCCATAGAGCGTTGTTCGTCATGTTTCGACCGAACTGGACCAAACTTGTCTCCATTTCAAGGTTTGGCGAGTCAGAAAGAGAAGTTCGTCCCCTAGAGCGTTGTTCGTCTTGTTTGGAACGAACTGGACCAAACTTGTCTCCATTTCGAGGTTTGGCGTGTCAGAAAGAGAAATTCGTCCCCTAGAGCTTTGTTCGTCATGTTTGGACCGAACTGGACAAAAGTTGTCTCCATTTCGATGTTTGGCGAGTCAGAAAGAGAAGTACGTCCGCTAGAGCGTTGTTCGTCATGTTTGGACCGAACTGGACCAAACTTGTCTCCATTTCGAGGTTTGGCGAGTCAGAAAGAGAAGTTCGTACCTTAGAGCGTTGTTCGTCATGATTCGACCGAACTGGACCAAACTTGTCTCCATTTCATGGTTTGGCGAGTCAGAAAGAGAAGTTCGTCCCCTAGAGCGTTGTTCGTCTTGTTTGGAACGAACTGGACCAAACTTGTCTCCATTTCGAGGTTTGGCGAGTCAGAAAGAGAAGATCGTCCCCAAGAGCTTTGTTAGTCATGTTTGGACCGAACTGGATAAAAATTGTCTCTATTTCGAGGTTTGCCCAGTCAGAAAGAGAAGTTCGTCCCCTAGAGCGTTGTTCGTCATGTTTGGACCGAACTGGACCAAACTTGTCTCCATTTCGAGGTTTGGCGAGTCAGAAAGAGAAGATCGTCCCTTAGAGCGTTGTTCGTCATGTTTCGACAGAACTAGACAAAACTTGTCTCCATTTCAAGGTTTAGCGAGTCAGAAAGAGAAGTTCGTCCCCTAAAGCGTTGTTCGTCTTGTTTGGAACGAACTGGACCAGACTTGTCTCCATTTCGAGGTTTGGCGAGTCAGAAAGATAAGTTTGTCACCTAGAGCGTTGTTCGTCATGTTTCAACCGAACTGGACAAAACTTGTCTCCATATCGATGTTTGGCGAGTCAGAAAGAGAAGTACGTCCGCTAGAGCGTTGTTCGTCATGTTTGGACCGAACTGGACCAAACTTGTCTCCATTTCGAGGTTTGGCGAGTCAGAAAGAGAAGTTCGTCTCTTAGAGCCTTGTTCGTCATGTTTCGACCGAACTAGACCAAACTTGTCTCCATTTCAAGGTTTGGCGAGTCAGAAACAAAAGTTCGTCCCCTAAAGCGTTGTTCGTCTTGTTTGGAACGAACTGGACCAAACATGTCTCCATTTCAAGGTTTGGTGAGTCAGAAAGAGAAGTACGTCCGCTAGAGCGTTGTTCGTCATGTTTGGACCTAACTGGACCAAACTTGTCTCCATTTCGAGGTTTGGGGGGTCAGAAAGAGAAGTTCGTCCATAGAGCGTTGTTCGTCATGTTTCGACCGAACTGGACCAAACTTGTCTCCATTTCAAGGTTTGGCGAGTCAGAAAGAGAAGTTCGTCCCCTAGAGCGTTGTTCGTCTTGTTTGGAACGAACTGGACCAAACTTATCTCCATTTCGAGGTTTGGCGTGTCAGAAAGAGAAATTCGTCCCCTAGAGCTTTGTTCGTCATGTTTGGACCGAACTGGACAAAAGTTGTCTCCATTTCGATGTTTGGCGTGTCAGAAAGAGAAGTACGTCCGCTAGAGCGTTGTTCGTCATGTTTGGACCGAACTGGACCAAACTTGTCTCCATTTCGAGGTTTGGCGAGTCAGAAAGAGAAGTTCGTACCTTAGAGCGTTGTTCGTCATGTTTCGACCGAACTGGACCAAACTTGTCTCCATTTCATGGTTTGGCGAGTCAGAAAGAGAAGTTCGTCCCCTAGAGCGTTGTTCGTCTTGTTTGGAACGAACTGGACCAAACTTGTCTCCATTTCGAGGTTTGGCGAGTCAGAAAGAGAAGTTCGTCCCCTAGAGCTTTGTTCGTCATGTTTGGATTGAACTGGACAAAACTTGTCTCTATTTCGAGGTTTGGCGAGTCAGAAAGAGAAGTTCGTCCCCTAGAGCGTTGTTCGTCTTGTTTGGATCGAACTGGACCAAACTTGTCTCCATTTCGAGCTTTGGCGAGTTAGAAAAAGAAGTTTGTCCTTTAGAGCTTTGTTCGTCATGTTTGGACTGAACTGGACAAAACTTGTCTCCATTTAAATGTTTGGCGAGTCAGAAAGAGAAGTACGTCCCCTAGAGCGTTGTTCGTCATGTTTGAACCAAACTGGACCAAACTTGTCTCCATTTCGAGGTTTGGCGACTCAGAAAGAGAAGTTCGACCATTAGGGCGTTGTTCGTCATGTTTGGACCGAACTGGACAAAACTTGTCTCCATTTCGAGGTTTGGCGAGTCAGAAAGAGAAGTTCTTCCCCTATAGCTTTGTTCGTCATGCTTGGACCGAACTAGACAAAACTTGTCTCCATTTCGATGTTTGGCGAGTTAGAAAGAGAAGTACGGCCGCTAGAGCGTTGTTCGTCATGTTTGGACCGAACTGGACCGAACTTGTCTCCATTTCGAGGTTTGGCGAGTCAGAAAGAGAAGTTCGCGTAGAGCGTTGTTCGTCCTGTTTGGAATGAACTGGACAAAACTTGTCTCCATTTCGATGTTTGGCTAGTCAGAAAGGGAAGTACGTCCGCTAGAGCGTTGTTCGTCATGTTTGGACCGAACTGGACCAAACTTGTCTCCATTTCATGGTTTGGCGAGTCAGAAAGAGAAGTTCGTCCCCTAGAGCGTTGTTCGTCTTGTTTGGAACGAACTGGACAAAACTTGTCTCCATTTCGAGGTTTGGCGAGTCAGAGAGAGAAGTTCGTCCCCTAGAGCTTTGTTCGTCATGTTTGGACCGAACTAGACAAAACTTGTCTCTATTTCGAGGTTTGCCCAGTCAGAAAGAGAAGTTCGTCCCCTAGAGCGTTGTTCGTCTTGTTTGGAACGAACTGGACCAAACTTGTCTCAATTTCGAGGTTTGGCGAGTCAGAAAGAGAAGTTCGCGTAGAGCGTTGTTCGTCCTGTTTGGAATGAACTGAACCAAACTTGTCTCCATTTCGGGGTTTGGTGAGTCAGAAAGACAAGTCCGTCCCCTAGAGCGTTGTTCGTCATGTTTGAACCAAACTGGACCAAACTTGTCTCCATTTCGAGGTTTGGCGACTCAGAAAGAGAAGTTCGATCCTTAGGGCGTTGTTCGTCATGTTTGGGCCGAACTGGACAAAACTTGTCTCCATTTCGATGTTTGGCGAGTCTGAAAGAGAAGTTCATCACCTAGAGCGTTGTTCGTCTTGTTTGGATCGAACTGGACCAAACTTGTCTCCATTTCGAGGTTTGTCGAGTCAGAAAGAGAAGGTCGTCCCCTAGAGCGTTGTTCGTCTTGTTTAGAACGAACTGAACCAAACTTGTCTCCATTTCGAGGTTTGGCGAGTCAGAAAGAGAAGTTCGTCCCCTAGAGCTTTGTTCGTCATGTTTGGACCGAACTGGACAAAACTTGTCTCCATTTCGATGTTTGACGAGTCAGAAATAGAAGTACGTCCCCTAGAGCGTTGTTCGTCATGCTTGAACCAAACTGGACCAAACTTGTCTCCATTTCGAGGTTTGGCGACTCATAAAGAGAAGTTCGATCGTTACGGCGGTTTTCGTCATGTTTGGACCGAACTAGACAAAACTTGTCTCCATTTCGATGTTTGGCGAGTCTGAAAGAGAAGTTCGTCACCTAGAGCGTTGTTCGTCATGTTTGGATCGAACTGGACCAAACTTGTCTCCATTTCGAGGTTTGTCGAGTCAGAAAGAGAAGTTCGTCCTCTAGAGCGTTGTTCGTCTTGTTTGGAACGAACTGGACCAAACTTGTCTCCATTTCGAGGTTTGGCGAGTCAGAAAGAGAAGTTCGTCCCCTAGAGCTTTGTTCGTAATGTTTGGACCGAACTGGACAAAACTTGTCTCTATTTCGAGGTTTACCCAGTCAGAAAGAGAAGTTCGTCCCCTAGAGCGTTGTTCGTCTTGTTTGGAACGAACTGGACCAAACTTGTCTCCATTTCGAGGTTTGGCAAGTCAGAAAGAGAAGTTCGTCCTCTAGAGCTTTCTTCGTCATGTTTGGACCGAACTGGACAAAACTTGTTTCCATTTCGATGTTTGGCGAGTCAGAAAGAGAAGTTCGTCCCCAAGAGCGTTGTTCGTCCTGTTTGGAACGAACTTGACCAAACTTGCCTCCATTTCGAGGTTTGCCGAGTTAGAAAGAGAAGTTCGTCCCCAAGAGCGTTGTTCGTCCTGTTTGGACCGTACTCGACAAAACTTGTCTCCATTTCGAGGTTTGGCGATTCAGAAAGAGAAGTTCGGGGCCTAGAGCTTTGTTCGTCATGTTTGGATCGAACTGGACTAAACTTGTCTCCATTTCGAAGTTTGGCGAGTCAGAAAGAGAAGTTCGTCCCCAAGAGCGTTGTTCGTCCTATTTGGAACAACATGACCAAACTTGCCTCCATTTCGACGTTTGGCGAGTCTGAAAGAGAAGTTCGTCCCCTAGGGCTTCCTTCGTTATGTTTGGACCGAACGTGACAAAACTTGTCTCCATTTCGATGTTTGGCAAGTCAGAAAGAGAAGTTCGTCCCGTAGAGCGTTGTTCGTCCTGTTTGGAATGAACTGAACCAAACTTGTCTCCATTTCGGGGTTTGGTGAGTTAGAAAGACAAGTTCGTCCCTTAGAGCGTTGTTCGTCATGTATCGACTGAACTGGACCAAACTTGTTTCCATTTCGAGGTTTGGCGAGTCATAAAGAGAAGTTCTTCCCCAAGAGCGTTGTTCGTCCTGTTTGGAACGAACTTGACCTCACTTCCCTCCATTTCGAGATTTGGCGAGTCAGAAAGAGAAGTTCGTCCCCTACGGCTTTCTTGGTTATGTTTGGACCGAACTGGACAAAACCTGCCTCCATTTCGATGTTTAGCGAGTCAGAAAGAGAAGTTCGGCCTCTAGACCTTTGTTCATCATGTTTGGATCGAACTGGACGAAAATTGTCTCCATTTCCAGCTTTGGCGTGTCAGAAAGAGAAGTTTGTCCCCTAGAGCCTTGTTCGTCATGTTTGGACCAAACTGAACCAAACTTGTCTCCATTTCGAGGTTTGGCGAGTCAGAAAGAGAAGTTCATCCCCAAGAGCGTTGTTCGTCCTGTTTGGAACGAACTTGACAAAACTTGTCTCCATTTCGAGGTTTGGCGAGTCAGAAAGAGAAGTTCGTCCCCTAGAGCTTTCTTCGTCATGTTTGGACCGAACTGGACAAAACTTGTCTCCATTTCGATGTTTGGCGAGTCAGAAACAAAAGTTCGTACCCTAGAGCGTTGTTTGTCCTATTTGGAATAAACATGACCAAACTCGCCTCCATTTCGAGGTTTGGCGTGTCTGAAAGAGAAGTTCGTCCCATAGCGCTTTCTTCATTATGTTTGGACCGAACTGGACAAAACATGTCTCCGTTTCGATGTTTGGCGAGTCAGAAAGAGAAGTTCGTCCCCTAGAGCGTTGTTCGTCGTGTTTGGAATGAACTGGACCAAACATGTCTCCATTTCGGGGTTTGGTGAGTCAAAAAGACAAGTTCGTCCTCTAGAGCGTTGTTCGTCATGCTTCGACCGAACTGGACCACACTTGTTTCCATTTCGAGGTTTGGCGAGTCCGAAAGAGAAGTTCGTCCCCAAGAGCGTTGTTCGTCCTGTTTGGAACGAACTTGACAAAACTTCCCTCCATTCCGAGGTTTGGCGAGTCTGAAAGAGAAGTTCGTCCCCTACGGCTTTCTTCGTTATGTTTGGACCGACATGGACAAAACTTGTCTCCATTTCGATGTTTGGCGAGTCAGAAAGAGAAGATCGTCCCCTAGAACGTTGTTCGTCCTTTTTGGAACGAAGTTGACCAAACTTGTCACCATTTCGAGGTTTAGCGAGACAGAAAGAGAAGTTCGTCCCCAAGAGCTTTGTTCGTCATGTTTGAACCGAAATTTACAAAACCTGTCACCATTTCGATGTTTAGCGAGTCAGAAAGAGAAGTTCGGCCCCTAGAGCTTTGTTCGTCATGTTTGGATCGAACTGGACCAAAATTGTCTCCATTTCGAGGTTTGGCGAGTCAGAAAGAGAAGTTTGTCCCCTAGAGCCTTGTTCGTCATGTTTAAACCGAACTGGACCAAACTTGTCTCCATTTCGAGGTTTGGCGAGTCAGAAAGAGAAGTTCGTCCCCAAGAGCGTTGTTCGTCCTGTTTGGAACGAACTTGACAAAACTTGTCTCCATTTCGAGGTTTGGCGAGTCAGAAAGAGAAGTTCGTACCCTAGAGCTTTCTTCGTCATGTTTGGACCGAACTGGACCAAACTTGTCTCCATTTCGATGTTTGGCGAGTCAGAAACAAAAGTTCGTACCCTAGAGCGTTGTTCGTCATGTTTGGATCGAACTGGACCAAACTTGTCTCCATTTCGAGGTTTGCCGAGTCAGAAAGAGAGGTTCGGCCCCTAGAGCTTTGTTCGTCATGTTTGGATCGAACTGGACGAAACTTGTCTCAATTTCGAGGTTTGGCACGTCAGAAAGAGATGTTCGTCCCCAAGAGCGTTGTTCGTCCTATTTGGTACGAAGATGACCAAACTTGCCTCCAGTTCGAGGTTTGGCGAGTCTGAAGGAGAAGTTCGTCCCCTACGGCTTTCTTCGTTATGTTTGGACCGAACTGGACAAAACTTGTCTCCATTTCGATGTTTGACGAGTCAGAAAGAGAAGTTCGTCCCCTAGAGCGTTGTTCGTCGTGTTTGGTACGAACTGAACCAAACTTGTCTCCATTTCGAGGTTTGGCGAGTCAGAAAGAGAAGTTCGTCCCGTAAAGCGTTGTTCGTCCTGTTTGGAATGAACTGAACCAAACTTGTCTCTATTTCGGGGTTTGGTGAGTCAGAAAGACAAGTTCGTCCCCTAGAGCGTTGTTCATCATGTTTGAACCAAACTGGACCAAACTTGTCTCCATTTCGAGGTTTGGCGACTCAGAAAGAGAAGTTCGATCCTTAGGGCGTTGTTCGTCATGTTTGGACCGAACTGGACAAAACTTGTCTCCATTTCGATGTTTAGCGAGTCAGAAAGAGAAGTTCGGCCCCTAGAGCTTTGTTCGTCATGTTTGGATCGAACTGGACCAAAATTGTCTCCATTTCGAGGTTTGGCGAGTCAGAAAGAGAAGTTTGTCCCCTAGAGCCTTGTTCGTCATGTTTAAATCGAACTGGACCAAACTTGTCTCCATTTCGAGGTTTGGCGAGTCAGAAAGAGAAGTTCGACCCCAAGAGCGTTGTTCGTCCTGTTTGGAACGAACTTGACAAAACTTGTCTCCATTTCGAGGTTTGGCGAGTCAGAAAGAGAAGTTCGTACCCTAGAGCTTTCTTCGTCATGTTTGGACCGAACTGGACCAAACTTGTCTCCATTTCGATGTTTGGCAAGTCAGAAACAAAAGTTCGTTTCCTAGAGCGTTGTTCGTCATGTTTGGATCGAACTGGACAAAACTTGTCTCCATTTCGAGGTTTGCCGAGTCAGAAAGAGAGGTTAGGCCCCTAGAGCTTTGTTCGTCATGTTTGGATCGAACTGGACCAAACTTGTCTCAATTTCGAGGTTTGGCGAGTCAGAAAGAGATGTTCGTCCCCAAGAGCGTTGTTCGTCCTATTTGGAACGAACATGACCAAACTTGCCTCCATTTCGAGGTTTGGCGAGTCTGAAAGAGAAGTTCGTCCCCTAGGGCTTTCTTCGTTATGTTTGGACCGAACTGGACAAAACTTGTCTCCATTTCGATGTTTGACGAGTCAGAAAGAGAAGTTCGTCCCCTAAAGCGTTGTTCGTCGTGTTTGGTACGAACTGAACCAAACTTGTCTCCATTTCGAGGTTTGGCGAGTCAGAAAGAGAAGTTCTTCCCGTAGAGCGTTGTTCGTCCTGTTTGTAATGAACTGAACCAAACTTGTCTCCATTTTGGGGTTTGGTGAGTCAAAAAGACAAGTTCGTCCCCTAGAGCGTTGTTCGTCATGTTTGAACCAAACTGGACCAAACTTGTCTCCATTTCGAGGTTTGGCGACTCAGAAAAAGAAGTTCGATCTTTAGGGCGTTCTTCGTCATGTTTGGACCGAACTGGACAAAACTTGTCTCCATTTCGTTGTTTGGCGAGTCTGAAAGAGAAGTTCGTCACCTAGAGCGTTGTTCGTCATGTTTGGATCGAACTGGACCAAACTTGTCTCCATTTCGAGGTTTGTTGAGTCAGAAATAGAAGTTCGTCCCCTAGAGCGTTGTTCGTCTTGTTTAGAACGAACTGAACCAAACTTGTCTCCATTTCGAGGTTTGGCGAGTCAGAAAGAGAAGTTCGTCCCCTAGAGCTTTGTTCGTCATGTTTGGACCGAACTGGACAAAACTTGTCTCCATTTCGATGTTTGGCGAGTCAGAAATAGAAGTACGTCCCCTAGAGCGTTGTTCGTCATGTTTGAACCAAACTGGACCAAACTTGTCTCCATTTCAAGGTTTGGCGAGTCAGAAAGAGAAGTTCGTCCCCTAGAGCTTTGTTTGTCATGTTTGGACCGAACTGGACAAAACTTGTCTCCATTTCGATGTTTGGCGAGTCTGAAAGAGAAGTTCGTCACCTAGAGCGTTGTTCGTCATGTTTGGATCGAACTGGACCAAACTTGTCTCCATTTCGAGGTTTGTCGAGTCAGAAAGAGCAGTTCGTCCTATAGAGCGTTGTTCGTCTTGTTTGGAACGAACTGGACCAAACTTGTCTCCATTTCGAGGTTTGGCGAGTCAGAAAGAGAAGTCCGACCCCTACAGCTTTGTTCGTCATGTTTGGACCGAACTGGACAAAACTTGTCTATATTTCGAGGTTTACCCAGTCAGAAAGAGAAGTTCGTCCCCTAGAGCGTTGTTCGTCTTGTTTGGAACGAACTGGACAAAACTTGTCTCCATTTCGATGTTTGGCGATTCAGAAAGAGAAGTACGTCCCTTAGAGCGTTGTTCGTCATGTTTGAACCAAACTGGACCAAACTTGTCTCCATTTCGAGGTTTGGCGATTCAGAAAGAGAAGTTCGACCCTTAGGGCGTTGTTCGTCATGTTTGGACCGAACTGGACAAAACTTGTCTCCATTTCGATGTTTGTCGAGTCAGAAAGAGAAGTTCGTCCCCAAGAGCGTTGTTCGTCCTGTTTGGAACGAACTTGACCAAACTTGCCTCCATTTTGAGGTTTGCCGAGTTAGAAAGAGAAGTTCGTCCACAAGAGCGTTGTTCGTCCTGTTTGGACCGAACTCGACAAAACTTGTCTCCAATTCGAGGTTTTGCGATTCAGAAAGAGAAGTTCGGGGCCTAGAGCTTTGTTCGTCATGTTTGGATCGAACTGGACCAAACTTGTCTCCATTTCGAAGTTTGGCGAGTCAGAAAGAGAAGTTCGTCCCCAAGAGCGTTGTTCGTCCTATTTGGAACAACATGACCAAACTTGCCTCCACTTCGACGTTTGGCGAGTCTGAAAGAGAAGTTCGTCCCCTAGGGCTTTCTTCGTTATGTTTGGACCGAACTGGACAAAACTTGTCTCCATTTCGATGTTTGGCGAGTCAGAAAGAGAAGTTCGTCCCCTAGAGCGTTGTTCGTCGTGTTTGGTACGAACTGGACCAAACTTGTCTCCATTTCGAGGTTTGGCGAGTCAGAAAGAGAAGTTCGTCCCGTAGAGCTTTGTTCGTCCTGTTTGGAATGAACTGGACCAAACTTGTCTCCATTTCGGGGTTTGGTGAGTTAGAAAGACAAGTTCGTCCCCTAGAGCGTTGTTCGTCATGTATCGACTGAACTGGACCAAACTTGTTTCCATTTCGAGGTTTGGCGAGTCATAAAGAGAAGTTCGTCCCGTAGAGCGTTGTTCGTCCTGTTTGGAGTGAACTTGACCATACTTCCCTCCATTTCGAGATTTGGGGAGTCTAAAAGAGAAGTTCGTCCCCTACGGCTTTCTTGGTTATGTTTGGACCGAACTGGACAAAACTTGTCTCCATTTCGATGTTTGGCGAGTCAGAAAGAGAAGTTCGTCCCCAAGAGCTTTGTTCGTCATGTTTTAACCGAACTGGACAAAACCGGTCTCCATTTCGATGTTTAGCGAGTCAGAAAGAGAAGTTCGGCCCCTAGACCTTTGTTCGTCATGTTTGGATCGAACTGGACGAAAATTGTCTCCATTTCCAGCTTTGGCGAGTCAGAAAGAGAAGTTTGTCCCCTAGAGCCATGTTCGTCATGTTTGGACCGAACTGAACCAAACTTGTCACCATTTCGAGGTTTGGCGAGTCAGAAAGAGAAGTTCATCCCCAAGAGCGTTGTTCGTCCTGTTTGGAACGAACTCGACAAAACTTGTCTCCATTTCGAGGTTTGGCGAGTCAGAAAGAGAAGTTCGTCCCCTAGAGCTTTCTTCGTCATGTTTGGACCGAACTGGGCAAAACTTGTCTCCATTTCGATGTTTGGCAAGTCAGAAACAAAAGTTCGTACCCTAGAGCGTTGTTCGTCATGTTTGGATAGAACTGGACCAAACTTGTCTCCATTTCGAGGTTTGCCGAGTCAGAAAAAGAAGTTCGGCCCCTAGACCTTTGTTCGTCATGTTTGGATCGAACTGGACCAAACTTGTCTCCATTTCTAGGTTTGCCGAGTCAGAAAAAGAAGTTCGGCCCCTAGACCTTGGTTCGTCATGTTTGGATCGAACTGGACCAAACTTGTCTCCATTTCGAGGTTTGCCGAGTCAGAAAAAGAAGTTCGGCCCCTAGAGCTTTGTTCGTCATGTTTGGATCGAACTGGACCAAACTTGTCTCCATTTCGAAGTTTGGCGAGTCAGAAAGAGAAGTTCGTCCCCAAGAGCGTTGTACGTCCTGTTTGGAACGAACTTGACCAAACTTGCCTCCATTTCGAGGTTTGGCGAGTCCGAAAGAGAAGTTCGTCCCCAAGAGCGTTGTTCGTCCAGTTTGGACCGAACTCGACCAAACTTTGCTCCATTTCGAGGTTTGGCGAGTCAAAAAGAGAAGTTCGACCCCTAGAGCTTTGTTCATCATGTTTGGACCGAACTGGACAAAACTTGTCTCCATTTCGATGTTTGGCGAGTAAGAAAGTGAAGTTCGGCCCCTAGAGCTTTGTTCGTCATGTTTGGACCGAAATCGACGAAACTTGTCTCAGTTTCGAGGGTTGGCGAGTCAGAAAGAGAAGTTCGTCCCCTAGAACGTTGTTCGTCCTGTTTGGAACGAAGTTGACCAAACTGGTCTTCATTTCGAGGTTTGACGAGTCAGAAAGAGAAGTTCGTCCCCAAGATCTTTGTTCGTCATGTTTGAACCGAACTCGACAAAACCTGTCTCCATTTCGATGTTTGGCGAGTCACAAAGAGAAGTTCGGCCCCTAGAGCTTTGTTCGTCATGTTTGGACCGAACTCGACCAAGCATGTCCCCATTTCGAGTTTTGGCGAGTAAGAAAGAGAAGTTCGTCCCCTAGAGCTTTGTTAGTCATGTTTGGAAAGAACTGGACCAAACTTGTCTCCATTTCGAGGTTTGGCGAGTCAGAAAGATAAGTGTCTCCTAGAGCTTTGTTCGTCATGTTTGGACCGAAATGGACCAAACTTGTCTCCATTTAGAGGTTTGGCGGGTCAGAAAGAGAAGTTCGTCCCCAAGAGCGTTGTTCGTGCTGTTTGAAACGAACTTGACCAAACTTGTCTCCATTTCGAGGTTTGGTGAGTCAGAAAGAGAAGTTCGTCCCCTAGAGCATTGTTCGTCCTGTTTGGACCGAACTCGACCAAACTGGTCTCCATTTCGAGGTTTGGCAAGTCAGAAAGAGAAGTTCGTCCCCAAGATCTTTGTTCGTCATGTTTGAACCGAACTGGACAAAACTTGTCTCCATTACGATGTTTGGCGAGTCTGAAAGAGAAGTTCGTCACCTAGAGCGTTGTTCGTCATGTTTGGATCGAACTGGACCAAACTTGTCTCCATTTCGAGGTTTGTCGAGTCAGAAAGAGAAGTTCGTCCTCTAGAGCGTTGTTCGTCTTGTTTGGAACGAACTGGACCAAACTTGTCTCCATTTCGAGGTTTGGCGAGTCAGAAAGAGAAGTTCGTCCCCTAGAGCTTTGTTCGTCATGTTTGGACCGAACTGGACAAAACTTGTCTCTATTTCGAGGTTTCGCGAGTCGGAAAGAGAAGTTCGTCCCCTAGAGCGTTGTTCATCATGTTTCAACCGAACTGGACCAAACTTGTTTCCATTTCGAAGTTTGGCGAGTCAGAAAGTGAAGTTCGTCCCGTAGAGTGTTGTTCGTTCGGTTTGAAACGAACATGACCAAACTTGTCTCAATTTCGGGGTTTGGCAAGTCAGAAAGAAAAGTTCGTCCCCTACAGCTTTGTTCGTCATGTTTGGACCGAACTGGACCAAACTTGTCTCCATTTAGAGGTTTGGCGGGTCAGAAAGAGAAGTTCGTCCCCAAGAGCGTTGTTCGTGCTGTTTGAAACGAACTTGACCAAACTTGTCTCCATTTCGAGGTTTGGTGAGTCCGAAAGAGAAGTTCGTCCCCTAGAGCGTTGTTCGTCCTGTTTGGACCGAACTCGACCAAACTGGTCTCCATTTCGAGGTTTGGCGAGTAAGAAAGAGAAGTTCGTCCCCAAGATCTTTGTTCGTCATGTTTGAACCGAACTGGACAAAACCTGTCTTCGTTTCGATGTTTGGCGTGTCACATAGAGCTTTGTTCGTCATGTTTGGACCGAACTCGACCAAACTGGTCTCCATTTCGAGGTTTGGCGAGTCAGAAAGAGAAGTTCGTCCCCAAGATCTTTGTTCATCATGTTTGAACCGAACTGGACAAAACCTGTCTCCATTTCGATGTTTGGCGAGTCACAAAGAGAAGTTCGGCCCCTAGAGCTTTGTTCGCCATGTTTTGACCGAACTCGACCAAACATGTCTCCATTTCGAGGTTTCGCGAGTCGGAAAGAGAAGTTCGTCCCCTAGAGCGTTGTTCATCATGTTTCGACCGAACTGGACCAAACTTGTTTCCATTTCGAAGTTTGGCGAGTCAGAAAGTGAAGTTCGTCCCGTAGAGTGTTGTTCGTTCGGTTTGAAACGAACATGACCAAACTCGTCTCAATTTCGAGGTTTGGCAAGTCAGAAAGAAAAGTTCGTCCCTTAGAGCTTTGTTCATCATGTTTGGACCGAACTGGACCAAACTTGTCTCCATTTTGAGGTTTGGTAGGTCAGAAAGAGAAGTTTGTCCCCAAGAGCGTTGTTCGTGCTGTTTGAAACGAACTTGACCAAACTTGTCTCCATTTCGAGGTTTGGCGAGTCAGAAAGAGAAGTTCGTCCCCTAGAGCTTTCTTCGTTATGTTTGGTCCGAACTGGACAAAACATGTCTCCATTTCGATGTTTGGCGAGTCAGAAAGAGAAGTTCGTCGTCTAGAGCGTTGTTCGTCGTGTCTCGTACGAACTGGACCAAACTTGTCTCCATTTCGAGGTTTGGCGAGTCAGAAAGAGAACTTCATCCCGTAGATCGTTGTTCGTCCTGTTTGGAATGGACTGGATCAAACTTCTCTCCATTTCGAGGTTTGGCGAGTCAGAAAGAGAAGTTCGTCCCCAAGAGCGTTGTTCGTCCTGTTTGGAACGAACTTGATCAAACTTCCCTCCATTTTGAGGTTTGGCGAGTCAGAAAGAGAAGTTCGTCCCCTAGAACGTTGTTCGTCCTGTTTGGAACGAACTGGACCAAACTTGATTCCATTTCGAGGTTTCGCGAGTCGGAAAGTAAAGTTCGTCCCTTAGAGCTTTGTTCATCATGTTTGGACCGAACTGGACCAAACTTGTCTCCATTTAGAGGTTTGGCGGGTCAGAAAGAGAAGTTCGCCCCCAAGAGCGTTGTTCGTGCAGTTTGAAACGAACTTGACCAAACTTGTCTCCATTTCGAGGTTTGGTGAGTCAGAAAGAGAAGTTCGTCCCCTAGAGCGTTGTTCGTCTTGTTTGGACCGAACTCGACCAGACTTGTCTCCATTTCGAGGTTTGGCGAGTCAGAAAGAGAAGTTTGACCCCTAGAGCTTTGTTCATCATGTTTGAACCGAACTGGACAAAACTTGTCTCCATTTCGATGTTTGGCGAGTAAGAAAGTGAAGTTCAACCCCTAGAGCTTTGTTCGTCATGTTTAGACCGAAATCGACCAAACTTGTCTCAGTTTCGAGGGTTGGCTAGTCAGAAAGAGAAGTTCGTCCCCAAGAGCGTTGTTCGTCCCGTTTGGAACGAACTTGACCAAACTTGCCTCCATTTCGAGGTTTGGCGAGTCTGAAAGAGAAGTTCGTCCCCTACGACTTTCTTCGTTATGTTTGGACCGAACTGGACAAAACTTGTCTCCATTTCGATGTTTGGCGAGTCAGAAAGAGAAGTTCGTCCCCTAGAACGTTGTTCGTCCTGTTTGGAACGAAGTTGACCAAACTTGTCACCATTTCGAGGTTTGGCGAGTCAGAAAGAGAAGTTCGTCCCCTAGAGCTTTCTTCGTTATGTTTGGTCCGAACTGGACAAAACTTGTCTCCATTTCGATGTTCGGCGAGTCAGAAAGAGAAGTTCGTGCCCTAGAGCGTTGTTCGTCGTGTTTGGTACGACTGGACCAAACTTGTCTCCATTTCGAGGTTTTGCGACTGAGAATGAGAAGTTCGTCCCCTAGAGCGTTGTTCGTCTTGTTTGGACCGAACTGGTCCAAACTTGTTTCCCTTTCAAGGTTTGGCGAGTCAGAAAGAGAAGTTCGACCCCTAGAGCGTTGATCGTCCTGTTTGGAACGAACTGAATCAAACTTGTCTCCATTTCGAGGTTTGGCGAGTCAGAAAGAGAACTTTGTCCCTTAAAGCGTTGTTCGTCATGATTCGACCGAACTGGACCAAACTTGTCTCCATTTCAAGGTTTGGCGAGTCAGAAAGTGAAGTTCGTCCCCTAGACCGTTGTTCATCTGGTTTGGAACGAACTTGACATAAGTTGTCTCAATTTGGACCTTTGGCGAGTCAGAAAGAGAAGTTCGTCCCCTAGAGCGTTGTTCGTCATGTTTCGACCGAACTAGACCAACCTTGGCTCCATTTCGACGTTTGGCGAGTCAGAAATAGAAGTTCGTCTCTAGAGCGCTGTTCGCCTTGTTGGGAACGAACTTGACCAAACTTGTCTCCATTTCGAGGTTCGGCGAGTCAGAAAGAGATGTTCGTCCCCTAGAGCTTTGTTCGTCCTGTTTGGACGGAACTGGACCAAACATGTCTCCATTTCGAGGTTTGGCGAGTCAAAAAGAGAAGTTCGTAGGCTAGAGCGTTGTTCGTCCTTTTTCGAACGAACTGGACCAAACTAGTCTCCATTTCGATGTTTGGTGAGAAAAAAAAAAGAGAAGTTCGTCCCCTAGAGCGTTGTTCGTCCTCTTTGGACGGAACTGGACAAAAATTGCCTCCATTTCGAGGTTTGGCGACTCAGAAAGAGAAGTTCGTCCCCTAGAGCGTTGTTCGTCTTGTTTGGACCGAACTGGTCCAAACTTGTTTCCATTTCAAGGTTTGACGAGTCAGAAAGAGAAGTTCGACCCCTAGAGCGTTGTTCGTCCTGTTTCGAACGACCTGGATCAAACTTGTCTCCATTACGAGGTTTGGAGAGTCAGAAAGAGAAGTTCGTCCCCTAGAGCGTTGTTCGTCATGCTTGGATCGAACTGGACCAAACTTGTCTCCATTTCGAGGTTTGGCGAGTCAGAAAGAGAAGCTTGTCGCCTAGAGCTTTGTTCGTCATGTTTCGAATGAACTGGACCAAACTTGTCTCCATTTCAAGGTTTGGCGAGTCATAAAGAAACGTTCGTCCCCTAGAGCTTTGTTCGTCATGTTTGGACCGAATTGGACCATACTTGTCTCCATTTTGAGGTTTGGCAATTCAAAAAGAGAAGTCCGTCCGCTAGAGCGTTGTTCATCCTGTTTCGAATGAACTGGACCAAACTAGTCTCCATTTCGATGTTTGGCGAGTCAGAAAGAGAAGTTCGACCCCTAGAACGTTGTTTGTCCTGTTTGGACGGAACTGGACAAAACTTGTCTCCATTTCGAGGTTTGGCGACTGAAAATGAGAAGTTCGTCCCCTAGAGCGTTGTTCGTCTTGTTTGGACCGAACTGGTCCAAACTTGTTTCCCTTTCAAGGTTTGGCGAGTAAGAAAGAGAAGTTCGACCCCTAGGGCGTTGTTCGTCCTGTTTGGAACGAACTGAATCAAACTTGTCTCCATTTCGAGGTTTGGCGAGTCAGAAAAAGAAGTTTGTCCCTTAGAGCGTTGTTCGTCATGATTCGACCGAACTGGACCAAACTTGTCTCCATTTCAAGGTTTGGCGAGTCAGAAAGTGAAGTTCGTCCCCTAGACCATTGTTCATCTGGTTTGGAATGAACTTGACATAAATTGTCTCAATTTGGACCTTTGGCGAGTCAGAAAGAGAAGTTCGTCCCCTAGAGCGTTGTTCGTCTTGTTTCGAACGAACTGGACCAAACTTGTCTCCGTTTCGAGGTTTGGCGAGTGAGAAAGAGAAACTTGTCCCCTAGAGCTTTAATCGTCTGGTTTGGAACGAACTTGACATAAGTTGTCTCAATTTTGATGTTTGTCGAGTCAGAAAGAGAAGTTCGTCCCCTAGAGCGTTGTTCGTCTTGTTTGGACCGAACTGGACTAACCTTGTCTCCATTACGAGGTTTGGCGAGTCAGAAAGAGAAGTTCGTCCCCTAGAGCGTTGTTCGTCATGTTTGGATCGAACTGGACCAAACTTGTCTCCATTTCGAGGTTTGGCGAGTCAGAAAGAGAAGTTCGTCCCTTAGAGCGTTGTTCGTCATGTTTCGACCGAACTGGACCAAACTTGTCTCCATTTCAAGGTTGGCGAGTCAGAAAGTGAAGTTCGTCCCCTAGACCGTTGTTCGTCCGGTTTGAAACGAACTTGACATAAGTTGTCTCAATTTGGATGTTTGACGAGTCAGAAAGAGAAGTTCGTCCCCTAGAGCGTTGTTCGTCATGTTTGGACCGAACTGGACCAACCTTGGCTCCATTTCAAAGTTTGGCGAGTCAGAAAGAGAAGTTCGTCCCGTAGAGCGTTGTTCATCTTGTTTGGAACGAACTTGACCAAACTTGTCTCCATTTCGAGGTTTGACGAGTCAGAAAGAGATGTTCGTCCCCTAGAGCTTTGTTCGTCATGTTTGGACCGAACTGGACCAAACTTGTCTCCATTTCGAGGTTTGGCGAGTCAAAAAGAGACGTTCGTCCCCTAGAGCTTTGTTCGTCATGTTTGGACCGAACTGGACAAAACTTGTCTCCATTTCGAGGTTTGGCGAGTCAAAAAGAGAAGTTCGTCGGCTAGAGCGTTGTTCGTCTTGTTTCAAACGAACTGGACCAAACTTGTCTCCGTTTCGAGGTTTGGCGAGTCAGAAAGAGAAGCTTGTCCCCTAGAGCTTTGTTCGTAATGTTTGGACCAAACTGGACCAAACTTGTCTCCATTTCGAGGTTTGGCGAGTCAGAAAGAGAAGTTTGTCCCCTAGAGCTTTAGGTTCGTCATGTTTGGACCGAACTTGACAAAACTTGTCTCCATTTCGATGTTTGGCGAGTCAGAAAGAGAAGTTCGTCCCCTAGAGCGTTGTTCGTCATGTTTGGATCGAACTGGACCAAACTTGTCTCCATTTCGAGGTTTGGCGAGTCAGAAAGAGAAGCTTGTCCCCTAGAGCTTTGTTCGTCATGTTTGGACCGAACTGGACCAAACTTGCCTCCATTTCGAGGTTTGGCGAGTCAGAAAGATATGTTCGTCCCTTAGAGCGTTGTTCGTCATGTTTCGATAGAACTGGACCAAACTTGTCTCCATTTCAAGGTTTGGCGAGTCAGAAAGTGATGTGAATCCAACCACTAATCCATTGCATGTACCTGAAGGAGCACTAACAAGAGGCAAGGCAAAGAAGATTCAGGAGGATTTCACATTACATCTTCAAACGCTAGCTAATGAACAAGAAGAGACAACGATTTTTTAGCCCAAATTTCTTTATAATGTTAGTTTGACCATAGAGTTCACAAGTAGGAAAACCTATTTGAATAGAATTCCTTTGTAATTTTAAGTTTCATGAACTTTGACATTGTAATTTTAAGTTTCAATGTTTAGACATTTAGTTGGGGAATTTAATAAGGTAGTTGGGTAGTTAATTAATGAGGTAGTTGGGAAAGTCATTAAATGAGTGGTTGGGAAGTTCATTTAATGAAGTAGTTGGGGAAGTAGAGTTCCTTGTCTATAAAAGGAATTTGTATTGCTATTGAAAGAAACAACAACATTGATTATCAAAACTTGTATTTTCTTGAAACCCATTTGGTGTTATTTTCTTTCAAATCTTGTTTTAGGTTTGATGTTAAACCAATTCATTGGATTAGTCTTGATCAAGCTAATTCTGGAGTGAGTTGTCTTAGGATCTAAGAGTGACCATCATAGATTCTACGTTTGATCTTAGAGTGATTCATCTCTAACCAAACTCTTGGTTGGAATCAATTCGTTAAGTTAGCCTTATTCGCGAACGTTTGCAAAGATCCTAGAAGCACCTCTAGCTTTGTAAATCCAGCATCTTAGGCGCTTATCAGAAAGTGAAGTTCGTCCCCTAGACCGTTGTTCGTCCGGTTTGGAACGAACTTGACATAAGTTGTCTCAATTTGGATGTTTGGCGAGTCAGAAAGAGAAGTTCGTCCCCTAGAGCGTTGTTCGTCATGTTTGGACCGAACTGGACCAACCTTGGCTCCATTTCGAGGTTTGGCGAGTCAGAAAGAGAAGTTCGTCCCGTAGAGCCCTGTTCGTCTTGTTTGGAACGAACTTGACCAAACTTGTCCCCATTTCGAGGTTTGGCGAGTCAGAAAGAGACGTTCTTCCCCTAGAGCTTTGTTCGTCATGTTTGGACCGGAATGGACCAAACTTGTCTCCATTTCGAGGTTTGGCGAGTCAAAAAGAGACGTTCGTCCCCTAGAGCTTTGTTCGTCATGTTTGGACTGAACTGGACCAAACTTGTCTCCATTTCGAGGTTTGGCGAGTCAGAAAGAGACGTTCGCCCCCTAGAGCTTTGTTCGTCATGTTTGGACCGAACTAGACCAAACTTGTCACCATTTCGAGGTTTGGCGAGTCAAAAAGAGACGTTCGTCCCCAGAGCTTTGTTCGTCATGTTTGGACCGAACTGGACAAAACTTGTCTCCATTTCGATGTTTGGCGAGTCAGAAAGAGAAGTTCGTCCCCTAGAGCATTGTTCGTCATGTTTGGATCGAACTGGACCAAAGTTATCTCCATTTCGAGGTTTGGCGAGTCAGAAAGAGATGCTTGTCCCCTAGAGCTTTGTTCGTCATGTTTGGACCGAACTGGACCAAACTTGTCTCCATTTCGAGGTTTGGCGAGTCAGAAAGAGAAGTTCGTCCCCTAGAGCTTTAGGTTCGTCATGTTTGGACCGAACTCGACAAAACTTGTCTCCATTTCGATGTTTGGCGAGTCAGAAAGAGAAGTTCGTCCCCTAGAGCGTTGTTCGTCATGTTTGGATCGAACTGGACCAAAGTTATCTCCATTTCGAGGTTTGGCGAGTCAGAAAGAGATGCTTGTCCCCTAGAGCTTTGTTCGTCATGTTTGGACCGAACTGGACCAAACTTGTCTCCATTTCGAGGTTTGGCGAGTCAGAAAGAGAAGTTCGTCCCTTAGCGCGTTGTTCGTCATGTTTCGACCGAACTGGACCAAACTTGTCTCCATGTTAAGGTTTGGCGAGTCAGAAAGTGAATTTCTCCCACTAGACCGTTGTACGTCCGGTTTGGAACGAACTTGACATTAGTTGTCTCAATTTGGATGTTTGGCGAGTCAGAAAGAGAAGTTCGTCCTGTAGAGCGTTGTTCGTCATGTTTGGCCCGAACTGGACCAACCTTGGCTCCATTTCGAGGTTTGGTGAGTCAGAAAGAGAAGTTCGTCCCGTAGAGCCCTGTTCGTCTTGTTTGGATGAAACTGGACCAAACTTGTCTCCATTTCGAGGTTTGGTGAGTCAGAAAGAGAAGTTCGTCCCTTAGCGCGTTGTTCGTCATGTTTCGAACGAACTGGACCAAACTTGTCTCCATTTCAAGGTTTGGCGAGTCAGAAAGTGAAGTTCGTCCCCTAGACCGATGTTCGTCCGGTTTGGAACGAACTTGACATAAGTTGTCTCAATTTGGATGTTTGGCGAGTCAGAAAGAGAAGTTCGTCCCCTAGAGCGTTGTTCGTCATGTTTAGACCGAACTGGACCAACCTTGGCTCCATTTCGAGGTTTGGCGAGTCAGAAAGAGAAGTTCGTCCCGTGGAGCGTTGTTCGTCTTGTTTGGACGGAACTGGACCAAACTTGTCTCCATTGCGAGGTTTGGCGAGTCATAAAGAGAAGTTCGTCCCCTAGAGATTTAGGGTCGTCATTTTTTGGCCGAACTGGACAAAACTTGTCTCCATTTCGTTGTTTGGCGAGTCAGAAAGAGAAGTTCGTCCCCTAGACCGTTGTTCGTCGTGTTTGGATCGAACTGAACCAAACTTTTCTCCATTTCGAGGGTTGGCGAGTCAGAAAGAGAAGCTTGTCCCCTAAAGCTTTGTTCATCATGTTTGGACCGAACTGGACCAAACTTGTCTCCATTTCGAGGTTTGGCGAAGCAGAAAGAGAAGTTCGTCCTATAGAGCGTTGTTCGTCATGTTTCGACCGAACTGGACCAAACTTGTCTCCATTTCAAGGTTTGGCGAGTGAGAAAGTGAAGTTCGTCCCCTAGACTGTTGTTCGTCCGGTTTGGAACGAACTTGACATAAGTTGTCTCAATTTGGATGTTTGGCGAGTCAGAAAGAGAAGTTCGTCCCCTAGAGCGTTATTCGTCATGTTTGGACCGATCTGGACCAACCTTGGCTCCATTTCGAGGTTTGGCGAGTCAGAAAGTGAAGTTCGTCCCGTAGAGCGCTGTTCGTCTTGTTTGGAATGAAGTTGACTAAACTTCTCTCCATTTCGAGGTTTGGGGAGTCAGAAAGAGAAGTTCTTCCCCTAGAGCTTTGTTCGTCATGTTTAGACCGAACTGGACCAAACTTGTCTCCATTTCGAGGTTTGGCGAGTCAAAAAGAGACGTTCATCCCCTAGAGCTTTGTTCGTCATGTTTGGACCGAACTGGACAAAACTTGTCTCCAGGTTTGGCTAGTCAAAAAGAGAAGTTCGTCAGCTAGAGCGTTGTTCGTCTTGTTTCGAACGAACTGGACCAGATTTTTCTCCGTTTCGAGGTTTGGCGAGTCAGAAAGAGAAGCTTCTCCCCTAGAGCTTTGTTCGAAATGTTTGGACCGAACTGGACTAAACTTGTCTCCATTTCGAGGTTTGGCGAGTCAGAAAGAGAAGTTCGTCCCCTAGAGCTTTAGGTTCGTCATGTTTGGACCGAACTGGACAAAACTTGTCTCCATTTCGATGTTTGGCGAGTCAGAAAGAGAAGTTCGTCTCCTAGAGCGTTGTTCGTCATGTTTGGATCGAACTAGACCAAACTTGTCTCCATTTCGAGGTTTGGCGAGTCAGAAAGAGAAGCTTGTCCCCTAGAGCTTTGTTCGTCATGTTTGGACCGAACTGGACCAAACTTGTCTCCATTTCGAGGTTTGGCGAGTCAGAAAGAGAAGTTGGTCCCTTAGAGCGTTGTTCGTCATGTTTCGACCGAACTTTACCAAACTTGTCTCCATTTCAAGGTTTGGCGAGTCAGAAAGTGAAGTTCGTCCCCTAGACCATTGTTCGTCCGGTTTGGAACGAACTTGACATAAGTTGTCTCAATTTGGATGTTTGGCGAGTCAGAAAGAGAAGTTCGTCCCCTAGAGCGTTGTTCGTCATGTTTGGACCGAACTGGACCAACCTTGGCTCCATTTCGAGGTTTGGCGAGTCAGAAAGAGAAGTTCGTCCCGTAGAGCGCTGTTCGTCTTGTTTGGAACGAACTTGACCAAACTTGTCTCCATTTCGAGGTTTGGGGAGTCAGAAAGAGACATTCTTCCCCTAGAGCTTTGTTCGTCATGTTTGGACCGAACTGGACCAAACTTGTCTCCATTTCGAGGTTTGGCGAGTCAAAAAGAGACGTTCATCCCCTAGAGCTTTGCTCGTCATGTTTGGACCGAGCTGGACAAAACTTGTCTCTATTTCGGGGTTTGGCGAGTCAAAAAGAGAAGTTCGTCGGCTAGAGCGTTGTTCGTCTTGTTTCGAACGAACTGGACCAAACTTGTCTCCGTTTCGAGGTTTGGCGAGTCAGAAAGAGAAGCTTGTCCCCTAGAGCTTTGTTCGTAATGTTTGGACCGAACTGGACCAAACTTGTCTCCATTTCAAGGTTTGGCGAGTCAGAAAGAGAGGGTCGTCCCCTAGAGCTTTAGGTTCGTCATGTTTGGACCGAACAGGACAAAACTTGTCTCCATTTCGTTGTTTGGCGAGTCAGAAAGAGAAGTTCGTCCCCTAGAGCGTTGTTCGTCATGTTTGGATCGAACTGGACCAAACTTGTCTCCATTTCGAGGTTTGGCGAGTCAGAAAGAGAAGCTTGTCCCCTAGAGCTTTGTTCGTCATGTTTGGACCGAACTGGACCAAACTTGTTTCCATTTCGAGGTTTGGAGAGTCAGAAAGAGAAGTTGGTCCCTTAGAGCGTTGTTCGTCATGTTTCGACCGAACTGGACCAAACTTGTCTCCATTTCAAGGTTTGGCGAGTTAGAAAGTGAAGTTCGTCCCCTAGACCGTTGTTCGTCCGGTTTCTAACGAACTTGACATAAGTTGTCTCAATTTGGATGTTTGGCGAGTCAGAAAGAGAAGTTCATGGGGGGGTTCGATCCTGCAACTATGCAGTTTACTATTTATTTACCGCCCAATTTTTATCAAACAACCACCTGGCTTAGTGGCTGAGCACTTGCCTTACCACTCCCATGGTGGGGGTTCGATCTTGCAACTATGCAGTTTACTGTTTATTTATCACTAATTTTATACCACTCCCTTGGTGGGGGTTCGATCCTGAAACTATGTAGTTTATTAATTGTTTACCGCTCAAATTTTCCCATGGTGGGGGTTCGATCCTGCAATTATGCAGTTTACTGTTTATTTTCCGCCCAATTTTTTATCAAACAACCACCTGGCTTAGTGGCTGAGCGCTTGCCTTACCACTCCCATGGTGGGGTTCGATCCTGCAACTATGCAGTTTATTAATTATTTACCGCCCAAATTTTTTTCAGTTTACTGTTTATTTACCGCCCAATTTTTAGTGCTTGCCTTACCACTCCCATGGTGGGGGTTCGATCCTGCAACTATGCAGTTTACTGTTTATTTACCGCCGAATTTTTATCAAACAACCACCTGGCGCAGTGGCTGAGGGCTTGCCTTACCACTCCCATGGTGGGGGTTCGATCCTGCAACTATGCAGTTTACTGTTTATTTACCGCCCAATTTTTATCAAACAACCACCTGGTGCAGTGGCTGAGGGCTTGCTTACCACTCCCATGGTGAGGGTTCGATCCTGCAACTATGCAGTTTACTGTTTATTTACCACCAAATTTTTATCAAACAACCACCTGGCTTAGTGGCTGAGCGCTTGCCTTACCACTCCCATGGTGGGGGTTCGATCCTGCAACTAGAGGTCCTTTTAGGATCTTTGCAAACATTCGCGAATAAGGCTAACTTAACGAATTGATTCTAACCAAGAGTTTGGTTAGAGATGAATCACTCTAAGATCAAACTTAGAATCTATGATGGTCACTCTTAGATCCTAAGACAACTCACTCCAGAATTAGCTTGATCAAGACTAATCCAATGAATTGGTTTGACATCAAACCTAAAGCAAGATTTGAAAGAAAATAACACCAAATGGGTTTCAAGAAAACACAAGTTTTGATATTCAATGTTGTTGCTCTCACTAGCAATACAAATTCCTTTTATAGACAAGGAATTCTATGCAAATGAACTCTTCCCCAACTACTTCATTAAACGAGCTTCCCAACCACCTCATTTAATGAACTTCCCAACTACCAACTACCTCATTAATTAATATATGTCTAAACTTTAAGCTTAAAATTACAATGTCAAAGTTCATCAAACTTAAAATTACAAGGAATTCTATTCAAATAGCTTGCCCTACTTAAGTGAACTCCATGGTCAACTTTAATCTTGACTTGTTGAACAAACATTATAAAGAAATTTGTGCTAAAAAATCTTTGTCTCTTCTTGTGCATTAGCTAGCTTTTGTAGATGTAATGTGAAAGCCTCTTGAATCTTCTTTGCCTTGCTCCTTGTTATTGCTCCTTCAGGTACATGCAATGGATTAGAGGTTGGATTCACATCACTGATTGCTGGTCAAACCAGTCAGTCGGTGGGAGGGGTTGTCGTGTCACCTACGGAGGGAGTGGTTTTGAAGGCTGAGTCGGTGGATCGGTCGGTGGATGGTACTGCTCGTAATGATAGTGGTACTATTTTGAAGTCGTCTTCTGTCATGGTTGAAGGAACCGACTTGGAGGGTGGTAAATCGGGGGATGGAAGGGATGCTGAAGCTGTTGTGGCTCCTGTGAGGGGGTTTGGATTTCTTTCTGGTGTGGGTGTCGAATCGTCTGATGCAGTTTCGTCCATGGGTAACGCGTCCTCGGATCTTCTGAGGTTTGAAGGTCTGGTGATGCAACGCGAGGGTACGGTTGAGGTTGTAGGAGGCGCCGATGGTGCTAGTGTTCGGAAGGTGGGGGAGGTTAGACCAGGCAGCGGTGGGTCGTCCTCAGGGGGTGACGGCGGCTGGATGCCTGCGATAGTTCGTGACGTTGCTAGGGTTTAGCAGAGAAGTAGGGTTTCGGGCTTACCAGCGCAGGCGTTGCGAATTGTTGGGTCAGTTGAGCAGGGTTCTGGTCTGGTTCGGGGTTCACTTGAGCCAGGTTATGGGCTGGTTCGGGATAAGGGAAAGCATCCGGCAGTTGAGGGGCTTCGAGTTGGTAGTGAAGATGGTGTTGGGCTTCCGTTCGATGGCCCAAATTTGGGTGATGATAAACGAGTGGGTGGGCTTGGACAGGGGGATGGGCTGCCAAAGGGAGGGCTGTCGGGTGGGCTGGATCTGAAGGTTGTGGGGGGAGTGTGTGGGCTTACATGGGCTTCTTTGTTAAGGCCTTATAAGGAGGCTCCTCATTTGCCTTTTTGTCCACCAATTGAGGAGGATGGGGAGCAGATTGTGATTCCTCCGGATGATGTGGTGGAGGAGGGGATTCAAGTGTGGAAGTGTGCTCTGGTTGGCCAGTTCCTTGAGGCTCGTCTTCCTTTTCAGGTGTTGTCTCGCCTGGTTAGCAGAGTGTGGGGCCGTGCTGGTGTGCCTGTTATCACTTACTTGGAGAATGGTTTGATTATTTTTAAGTTTCCTACAGTGGAGGGTTGTGACTGGGTTCTTGCAAATGGTCCTTGGCATTTTGGTGGGAAACCTATACTTTTGTGCAAATGGGTCCCAGGTATTGTTCCACAAACCTTTTCTTTTGATTCTGTTCCAGTTTGGGTGCGCTTATTGAATGTACCGTTTGAGTTATGGACTCCTCGGGGTTTGGGTGTGTTGGCAAGTGCGGTGGGTAGGCTTATTTGCTTGGACCAAGCTACGGAGGAGAGGACTAGATTATCCTTTGCTCGGGTTTATGTTGAGCTTAGTATTGATGGTGTTCTTCCGAGTTCTGTTAAGGTTCGCTTGGGAGGGGTTGACTTTGTGGTCCCAGTTGAGTATTCTTGGAAGCCAAAACGATGCTTGGTTTACCGTGTTTTTGGCCATTCGGGGGTTTCCTGTTCTCGTGGGAAGGAAGCACGGCAGGGGTCAGTGGCTACCTCTCCGGTGGCTAGTCCTAGACAGGAGACGAGCATGGTTGCTTTTCAGGTCCCCCTAGAGCAGGTTCCTTCAGCCTTGGTTACTACTCGGATCCATCCCAAGGTGGGGGAGGGGGTCGGTCTTCTCTTTACCTGATGGGGGTGGGAAACGGGCGAGTGTTCCTCTAAATGTTGGGAATAAGTTTGCGGTGTTGGATGCGAGTGTTGATGATGCTATGGCAATTGTGCCATTGGCAGTTGATCTGTCCTGTGTGGAAGAGGGTGCTGTGATGGGTGGCTGTTTGGGTGAGGAGGGTCCAGGGGATCCATCTTGTGGACATGTCTAGTTGGTGCTCGTGGAATGTGCGGGGTCTAACGGATCCTGTGAAGGGCCTTGCAGTTCGGTCCTTCTTAGAGTCGTCCCGTGTGGGGTTTTGTTGTCTTTTGGAGACTAAAGTTAAGAGTCATCAGCTTGATGTGGTGTTTAGCCGTTTCGGTGGTGGGTGGCAGTGTGTGTGTAGTTATGGGTTGCAAGGGTTGGGGAGAATTTGGGTTATGTGGAAGCCGAATAGGTTTACTTTTGTGCCTACGGTTGTAAATGCTCAGTTCATCTCCGATACCTTGGTTGATGTGGTTACGTCTGTTTCTGTGGAGGTGGCATGTGTGTATGCGGCTAATTTAGTGGGGGAGCGGAGGGCTAGGTGGGATAATTTATCTCAGATTATTGCTGGGTGGTCATTGCCGGGTGTGGTCATGGGGGATTTTAATGTCGTTCGCTCTATCGGGGAATGTTATGGTGGGAATCCTGATTTGAGTGAGATGGTGGAGTTTGATTCTTCCATTACACAGGCGGATTTGGTGGAGCTCAGGGTTCGGGGAAGTTGGTATACTTGGTCGAGTAGCCCTTCTGGGGGTGCTGGTTTGATGCGTCGTTTGGATAGGGTTCTGGTTAATAGTGCTTGGGTGTCCTCTTTGCCCCTTTGTGTGGTACAGGCGCATGGTTGGGGGGTTTCTGATTAGCCCGTTAGTTTTTCAGTCAGGAGTGCCGGTCCTGAGGCGTCGTGTGGTGTTCCGTTATTTTAGTTATTGGGCTGAGGAGGAGGGTTTTTTGGATGTAGTTGTGCATTGTTGGGTTCGCCATCAAGGGGTTTCTCCCTTGGTTAGTTTTGCTCGTAATTTGAACGCCGTTAAGGCGAGATTAAGGGCTGAGTTTGGTAGGCCTCTGTAGGGTCTTAGTGCTGAGGTGGGGGAGTTGCGTAGGCGAATGGAGGTGGCTCAAGTTGCTCTGGTGGCTGATCCTGGGTCAGAGGTGCTCCAGGGAGAGGCTAGGCGGTTGACTCAGGCTTTCTGGGTCTCAGCTCGTCAGGAAGCCTCTCTTCATTAGAAGTCCCGTGTTAAGTGGCTTGCATTGGGTGATCAGAATTCCTCGTTTTTCCATCGTAGTGTTAAGGCTAGGGTGTTGAGGAATGGGTTGACATCTTTGTGTGATGAGGCGGGTAGGGTTTTGTCTACGCATGAGGAGATCTCGGCCGCTGCTGTGGGTTATTTTCGAGATATTTTGGGGGTGCAGTCTGTGGTCTATAGGGACTTAACTGATTGTGTAGCTGACATTGTTCAGTTTGTGTGGCCGGATGAATGTTTGGTTGATCTAGTCAGGCCGGTTACTATGGAGGAGATTCGTACTGTGCTTTTTGCAATGAATAGTAACAGGGCGCCTGGTCCTGATGGGTTTTCGGTGGGTTTTTTTAAGTCTGCATGGAGTGTTGTTGGAAATGATTTTTGTGATGCTGTGTTGCATTTCTTCTCTACCTATTATTTGTCGCCGGGTATTAATGCTATGGCAATCACTCTAGTGCCTAAAAAGAGTAATCCTTCTATGCTGAAGGATTATCGTCCGATTTCCTGTTGTAATGTGTTGTATAAATGCATTACGAAGATCTTGGCGAATAGGTTGAGAGTATGGTTGCCTACCTTTGTGAGTGCTAATCAGTCTGCTTTCGTGCCTGGTAGGAATATTGTGGATAATATTTTGTTGTGTCAGGAGTTGGTGGGTGGGTATCATCGGAATAAGGGTGTGCCGCGTTGTGTTTTGAAGGTGAATCTTCAGAAAGCTTATGACTCAGTTAATTGGGATTTCTTATTTGGGGTTTTGTTGGCTATTGGGACTCCTTTGCAGTTTGTTAGTTGGGTGCGTGCTTGTGTAACGTCCCCTATGTTTTCTATTTCTGTGAATGGGTCTCTGGAGGGGTTTTTCCCTGGGAGGAGAGGGTTGCGGCAGGGGGATCCCTTGTCCCCATATCTGTTTGTGTTGGTTATGGAGGTATTGTCCAGGATGCTTAACTCTCCGTTGGAGGGTTATGTTTATCATTTTCGCTGTGAGAGATTCGTCTTACACATTTGTGCTTTGCTGATGATTTGATGATCTTTAGTGGGGCTGATCGAGATTCGTTGGCGGCTATACAGGGTGTGTTACAACAGTTTCATGATTTTTCAAGTTTGGTGGCGAATACTGCTAAGAGCTCGTTGTTTTGTACTGAGTTGCCTGTTTTGGAAGCGGCTGGGTTGGCTCGTATGTTAGGGTTTTCTTTGGCTGATTTACCTGTACGGTATTTGGGGGTTCCTCTTCTGACTGGTAGATTATGCTATAGGGATTGTACGCCTTTGTTGGATCGGGTGACAGACGAGTTAGGAGTTGGCAGGCTCGGGTTCTTTCCTATGTTGGGAGGGTACAGTTGATTCAATCTGTGTTGCAGAGTTTCCATGTTTATTGGGCCAGTGTCTTTGTTTTGCCTGCCCAGGTTACTCATGAGCTAGAGCGGATTTTGAGGTCTTATCTTTGGCAAGGGGATCCGAGTGGTGTGGGTGGGGCAAAGGTTGCTTGGGCAGAGATTTGTCTGCCTAGGAGTGAGGGTGGTTTGGGGTTGAGGGATTTGGCAGCTTGGAACTCGGCGCTATTATGAAGCTGTTGTGGTTGCTCTTTTTACGGTCTGGTTCCTTGTGGGTTGCATGGGTGAGGCTTATGTTTTGCATGGCCGATCTCTGTGGCCAATTCGTGTATCGCCTAGATGGTCGTGGTGTCTGAGGATGGTCATGAGTCTGCGAGATAGATTTAGGGAGCTGGTGTCGTTTCGATTTGGCAATGGTTGTAGATGTTTCATCTGGATTGATCCTTGGTTAGCTGGAGGTTCTATTGTTGGCCGGTATGGTCAGCGTGTTGTGTATGATGCTGCTAGTTCTTTGACGGCTCGTGTTTCAGATTTCTTAACTACTGATGGGGAATGGCGGTGGCCTGAGGTGTCTTGGGAGTTGATGGAGTTGGCTCCTCAGGTTCGTGCGGTTTGCCCTTGCTTGGGTCGGGAGGATGCTCTTGTTTGGCTGCCATCTCCTTTGAGTGGTTTCTCTGTTGCTAGTGCCTGGGAGGCTATTAGGCCGCGGAGTGGTGTGGTGCCATGGTATCGCCTGCTTTGGTTTGGTGGTAATATCCCGAGGCATGCTTTTATTGCTTGGATGGCTATTCGGGATAGGCTCTATACCCGTGATCGATTACGTTGTTGGGGTGTGTCTTCGTCAGCAGCTTGTCTGTTGTGTGTTGATGGGGTTGGGTCTTGTGATCACCTGTTCTTCGCTTGTCCGTTTAGTAGGATTGTGTGGAGTAGGATGCTGGTGTGGGGGAGTTCGTCGCACAGGATTGCTTCCTGGGATGTGGAGCTTCAGTGGATTTGTGCTAGGAGCAAGGGGAAGAGTCGACAGAATAGGGTTTGGAGGGTTGCTTGGGCGTCTGTGCTTTATCACATATGGTGAGAGCGTAATTCTCGGCTTCATGGTAGAGGTACTAGTTCTGCTGATGCTGTGTTACGGATGGCTCAGTCTGATGTTCGGTTTCGTTGTGAGTCTTGGGGTGGCCGGCCTGTTGATTGGCTTGGTCCTCCTTGGAACTGGTTTTAATTTTTTTCCTTTATGGGCTAGTTTGGGTTTCACCTGGCTCGGGTTGTGAGCTTTCTTTGTTTCGTGCTTTTTTAGCTTTTTGCCTTGACCTTGGGCTATGAGGTACTCCTATTTTTTTGCAGTAATATATCTATTTTGCAAAAAAAAAAACATGACGAACTTCGCTCTAGGGAACGAACTTGTTGTTTCTCACTCTCCAAGCGTCGAATGAAGACAAGTTTGGTCCATTTTGGTCCGAAGATGACCAAAAACGCTCTAGGGTACGGACTTCAGCATTAAAACATCGCCAAACTTCGAATGGAGAGAAGGTTCGTCCATTTTCGTCCAAACATGACGAACTTCCCTCTAAGGAACTAACTTGTTGTTTCTCACTCTCCAAGCCTCGAATGGAGACAAGTTTAGTCCATTTTGGTCCGAAGATGACCAACAACAGTATAGGGTACGAACTTCAGCATTAAAACTCCCCAAACTTCGAATGAAGACAACGTTTATATATTTTGGTAGAAACATGACGAACTTCGCTCTAGGGAACGAACTTGTTGTTTCTCACTCTCAAGGCCTCGAATGGAGACAAGTTTGGTCCATTTTGGTCCGAGATGACCAAGAACGCTCTAGGGTACGAACTTCAGCATTAAAACTCACCAAACTTCGAATGGAGACAAGGTTGGTACATTTTGGTCCAAACATGACGAACTTCGCTCTAGGGAACGAACTTGTTGTTTCTCACTCTCCCAGCCTCGAATGGAGACAAGTTTGGTCCATTTTGGTCCGAAGATGACCAACAACGCTCTAGGGTACGAACTTCAGCATTAAAACTCGCCAAACTTTGAATGGAGACAAGGTTTGTCCATTTTGGTCCAAACGTGACGAACATCGCGCTAGGGAACGAACTTGTTGTTTCTCACTCTCCAAGCCTCGAATGGAGACAAGTTTTGTCCATTTTGTCCGATGATGACCAACAACGCTCTAGGGTGCGAACTTCAGCATTAAAACTTTCCAAACTTCGAATGGAGACAAGGTTTATATATTTTGGTCCAAACATGACGAACTTCGCTCTAGGGAACGAACTTGTTGTTTCTCACTCTCCAAGCCTCGAATGGAGACAAGTTTTGTCCATTTTGTCCGATGATGACCAACAACGTTCTAGAGTACGAACTTCAAAATTGAAACTACCCAAACTTCGAATGGAGACAAGGTTTATATATTTTGGACCAAACATAACGAACATCGCTCTAGGGAACGAACTTGTTGTTTCTCACTCTCCAAGCCTCGAATGGAGACAAGTTTAGTCCATTTTGGTCCGAAGATGACCAACAACAGTATAGGGTACGAACTTCAGCATTAAAACTCCCCAAACTTTGAATGAAGACAACGTTTATATATTTTGGTAGAAACATGACGAACTTCGCTCTAGGGAACGACCTTGTTGTTTCTCACTCTCAAGGCCTCGAATGGAGACAAGTTTGGTCCATTTAGGTCCGAGATGACCAAGAACGCTCTAGGGTACGAACTTCAGCATTAAAACTCACCAAACTTCGAATGGATACAAGGTTGGTACATTTTGGTCCAAACATGACGAACTTCGCTCTAGGGAACGAACTTGTTGTTTCTCACTCTCCCAGCCTCGAATGGAGACAAGTTTTGTCCATTTTGTCCGATGATGACCAACAACGTTCTAGAGTACGAACTTCAGAATTGAAACTCCCCAAACTTCGAATGGAGACAAGGTTTATATATTTTGGACCAAACATAACGAACATCGCTCTAGGGAACGAACTTGTTGTTTCTCACTCTCCAAGCCTCGAATGGAGACAAGTTTTGTCCATTTTGGTTCGATGATGACCAACAACGCTCTAGGGTACTAACTTCAGCATTAAAACTCCCCAAACTTCGAATGGAGACATTGTTTATATATTTTGGTCCAAACATGACGAACTTCGCTCTAGGGAACGAACTTGTTGTTTCTCACTCTCCAAGCCTCGAATGGAGACAAGTTTTGTCCATTTTGTCCGATGATGACCAACAACGTTCTAGAGTACGAACTTCAGAATTAAAACTCCCCAAACTTCGAATGGAGAAAAGGTTTATATATTTTGGACCAAACATAACGAACATCGCTCTAGGGAACGAACTTGTTGTTTCTCACTCTTCAAGCCTCGAATGGAGACAAGTTTTGTCCATTTTGGTCCGAAGATGACCAACAACGCTCTAGGGTACGAACTTCAGCATTAAAACATCGCCAAACTTGGAATGGAGAGAAGCTTCGTCCATTTTATTCCAAACATGACAAACTTACCTCTAAGGAACGAACTTGTTGTTTCTCACTCTCCAAGCCTCGAATGGAGACAAGTTTAGTCCATTTTGGTCCGAAGATGACCAACAACACTCTAGGGTACGAACTTCAGCATTAAAACTCCTCAAACTTCGAATGGAGACAAGGTTTATATATTTTGGTCCAAACATGACGAACTTCGCTCTAGGGAACGAACTTGTTGTTTCTCAGTCTCCAGGCCTCGAATGGAGACAAGTTTAGTCCATTTTGGTACGAAGATGACCAACAACGCTTTAGGGTACGAACTTCAGCATTAAAACTCCCCAAACTTCGAATGGAGACAAGGTTTATATATTTTGGTCCAAACATGACGAACTTTGCTCTGGGGAACGAACTTGTTGTTTCTCACTCTCCAAGCCTCGAATGGAGACAAGTTTGGTCCATTTTGAACCGAAGATGACCAACAACGCTCTAGGGTACGAACTTCACCATTAAAACATCGCCAAATTTCGGATGGAAAGAAGCTTCGTCCATTTTGGTCCAAACACGACGAACTTCCCTCTAATGAACGAACTTGTTGTTTCTCACTCTCCAGGCCTCGAATGGAGACAAGTTTAGTCCATTTTGGTCCGAAGATGACCAACAACACTCTAGGGTACGAACTTCAGCATTAAAACTCGTCGAACTTCGGATGGAGACAAGGTTTATATATTTTGGTCCAAACATGACGAACTTCGGTCTAGGGAACGAACTTGTTGTTTCTCACTCTCCAGGCCTCGAATGGAGACATGTTTGGTCCATTTTGGTCCGTAGATGACCAACAACGCTTTAGGGTACGAACTTCAGCATTAAAACTCGCCAAACTTCGAATGGAGACAAGGTTTGTCCATTTTGGTCAAAATATGACGAACTTCGCTCTAGGGAACGAACTTGTTGTTTCTCACTCTCCAAGCCTCGAATGGAGACAAGTTTGGTCCATTTTGGTACGAAGATGACCAACAATGCTTTAGGGTACGAACTTCAGCATTAAAACTCGCCAAACTTCGAATGGAGACAAGGTTTATATATTTCGGTCCAAACATGACGAACTTCGCTCTTGGGAACGAACTTGATGTTTCTCACTCTCCAAGCCTCGAATAGAGATAAGTTTTGTCCATTTTTGTACGAAGATGACCAACAACGCTCTAGGGTACGAACTTAAGCATTAAAACTCGCCAAACTTCGAATGGGGACAAGGTTTGTCGATTTTGGTCCAAACATGACGAACTTCGTTCTGGGGAACGAACTTGTTGTTTTGCACTCTCCAAGCCTCGAATGGAGACAAGTTTGGTCCATTTTGGACCGAAGATGACCAACAACGCTCTAGGGTACGAACTACAACATTAAAACTCGTCGAACGTCGAATGGAGACAAGGCTTGTCCATTTTGGTCCAAACATGACGAACTTCGCTCTGGGGAACAAACTTGTTGTTTCTCACTTCCCAAGCCTCGAATGGAGACAAGTTTGGTCCATTTTGGTCCGAAAATGACCAACAAAGCTCTAGGGTAAGAACTTCAGCATTAAAACTCGCCAAACTTCGAATGGAGACAAGGTTTGTCCATTTTGGTCCAAACATGACAAACTTACCTCTAAGGAACGAACTTGTTGTTTCTCACTCTCCAAGCCTCGAATGGAGACAAGTTTAGTCCATTTTGGTCCAAAGATGACCAACAACACTCTAGGGTACGAACTTCAGCATTAAAACTCCTCAAACTTCGAATGGAGACAAGGTTTATATATTTTGGTCGAAACATGACGAACTTCGCTCTAGGGAACGAACTTGTTGTTTCTCACTCTCCAGGACTCGAATGGAGACAAGTTTGGTCCATTTTGGTACGAAGATGACCAACAACGTTCTAGGGTACGAACTTCAACATTAAAACATCGCCAAACTTGGAATGGAGAGAAGCTTCGTCCATTTTGTTCCAAACATGACAAACTTACCTCTAAGGAACGAACTTGTTGTTTCTCACTCTCCAAGCCTCGAATGGAGACAAGTTTAGTCCATTTTGGTCCGAAGATGACCAACAACACTCTAGGGTACGAACTTCAGCATTCAAACTCCTCAAACTTCGAATGGAGACAAGGTTTATATATTTTGGTCCAAACATGACGAACTTCGCTCTAGGGAACGAACTTGTTGTTTCTCACTCTCCAGGCCTCGAATGGAGACAAGTTTGGTCCATTTTGGTACGAAGATGACCAACAACGCTTTAGGGTACGAACTTCAGCATTAAAACTCGCCAAACTTCAAATGGAGACAAGGTTTGTCCATTTTGGTCCAAACATGACGAACTTCGCTCTAGGGAACGAACTTGTTGTTTCTCACTCTCCAAGCCTCAAATGGAGACAAGTTTTGTCCATTTTGGTACGAAGATGACCAACAATGCTCTAGGGTATGAACTTCAGCATTAAAACTCGCCAAACTTCGAATGGAGACAAGGTTTATATATTTTGGTCCAAACATGACGAACTTCGCTCTAGGGAACGAACTTGATGTTTCTCACTCTCCAAGCCTTGAATGGAGATAAGTTTTGTCCATTTTTGTCCGAAGATGACCAACAATGCTCTAGGGTACAAACTTCAGCATTAAAACTCGCCAAATTTCGAATGGAGACAAGGTTTGTCCATTTTGGTCCAAACATGACGAACTTCGCTCTAGGAAACGAAATTGTTGTTTCCCACTCTCCAAGCCTCGAATGGAGACAAGTTTGGTCCATTTTGGTACGAAGATGACCAACAACGCTCTAGGGTATGAACTTAAGCATTAAGACTCGCCAAACTTCGAATGGAGACAAGGTTTATATATTTTGGTCCAAACATGACGAACTTCGCTCTAGGGAACGAACTTGTTGTTTCTCACTCTCCAAGCCTCGAATGGAGACAAGTTTGGTCCATTTTGGACCGAAGATGACAAACAACGCTCTAGGGTACGAACTTCAGCATTAAAACATCGCCAAATTTCGGATGGAAAGAAGCTTCGTCCATTTTGGTCCAAACATGACGAATTTCCCTCTAAGGAACGAACTTGTTTTTTCTCACTCTCCAGGCCTCGAATGGAGACAAGTTTGGTCCATTTTGGTCCGAAGATGACCAACAACGCTCTAGGGTACGAACTACAACATTAAAACTCGTCGAACTTCGAATGGAGACAAGGCTTGTCCATTTTGGTCCAAACATGACGAACTTCGCTCTGGGGAACGAACTTGTTGTTTCTCACTTTCCAAGCCTCGAATGGAGACAAGTTTGGTCCATTTTGGTCCGAAGATGACCAACAACGCTCTAGGATACGAACTTCAGCATTAAAAGTCGCCAAACTTCGAATGGAGACAAGGTTTGTCCATTTTGGTCCAAACATGACATACTTCACTCTAGGGAACGAACTTGTTGTTTCTCATTCTCCAAGCCTCGAATAGAGACAGGTTTTGGCCATTTTGATTCGAAGATGACCAACAACGCTCTAGGGTACGAACTTCAGCATTAAAACTGTCACACCCCCCCTAGCTCACTTGCCTAATCCTAGGAAGGAATGCGTAGACAGAGAATAGCAGCCCTCTTACTGCCACTCCCTGCCCAACCTAACATTAACCTGAAATTGTATACAACGAAGCATTTATGAACTAGTAAAATTGAGCGCACAGTTGCACACCTGAATAAGATGCAATCATTTTTCCATACTAGGTTTTCATAACAAGTCATAACATACTTAAGTATTACACCCCGACTAGAATGCTTTTATTTCAAAACTATATACAGGTGGAAGTATATATATACAAGGAGCTAAGTGGCGTGGTGGCAAACAAGTCTTATCGAGGCTAAGCACCGGGAACTCGTTTGCTACCTGGGGAGAGAAAACATGTTGAGAACATGAGCTGGGAAGCCCAGTGAGTGACTATTTAATAAGTTATGCGTTCATAGGTAAAGTATCAAAAGTAATTAAACAATGTCGCCAAATTACAGGCTTTAAGCACCACGATAATCAATGCATCAAAACTCATGATAAAGAAAACTTGTAGCATGATACCCTAGCTATGGTAGAGTCCTCTCTAACCAACAACTTCAATACCTCTCTCTCTCACGTGCACGTGGTATGCCATTTAGGCTCACTGGTCTCCCCTAATACCTTCTCCATGTCCTTCAGTATTTGGGTCAGACCAACTACCACCCGAATACCTTCTCACTGTCCTTCAGTATCGGGGGTCAAGTTTTCTCCCTCCCAGGTACCTTCTCCATGTCCTTCAGTACCGGGGGTTAATAATATACAAGGGCATGCTTTAAATAGTTAGGAAACATGTTTTGGAATCACATTCAGCAAGTTCTTAACATAAACACAAACTTTCATCATTAAACAAGCTTCCAACTTCAAGTGTAGTTCATCGTATGATTAAAAGAGAACTCATTAACCAAACTCATTTTTCGTGTTCTCAACGCATAAATTCTTTAACATAGCCAAACCATTATACTTTAAGTTTCAAGCAATTCAAACATGTTTTAGAGTGGATTAATGCATGGTACTTCCAAGAAAAACCCTACTTCCAAACTTAGGTTTCATGCTTGAACGCGGAGTAACAAACTAGTTACAATTATGCTTAACTTTCAACATCGACATTTATTAGTAGGAATTCAATGAAAAATGAATATAACTTAGTTTAAGCATGCTTCAATATCCACCACTAGTAAGCTTTTGAATAAATAAAGATCAACGCATAGGTTTTCAAACAAAATTACTCACAAACACCGGAAGGCTCCCACGGCTTATAAGCTTCTCCTATCTTCGTTTGCCCTGAAAATGAATTTCATAACATTAATCCCTTTTGCTACTTGGCCCAAAAATTGATCTAACTCAGTCACATAACTCATAGGATAGTAATTGCACACACTTGGCAATAGGGTATAACAAATTGGAACACAACTTCCTTAAGCTCTCTAGACCCCTCTGTTTTGAGCCAAAAATTACAGATTCGACTTCCAGTATGAGTTTCTCAAAATTTAGCAAAACAACCACCAACTTTTATTTGATAACCCTCAAATACAACATCTAAAATTACTTACCTCAAAATTTTAGCTTCTAATTCGTCCTCAAGAGCTCAAAATCACCAGATTTCTTCACCCTGTTCTGCTGGCCGAAAAACTGGGAACACCTCTCGGTTTTCTTAAATTTTCACGACCTTCTTCTTCATATTTTCTCACAAACTTTTCCAGACCTAATCTTCATTCAATTTCTGATATTTTGGCTCAAGAATCATCGAATTTGCTCAAGTGGATTGAGAGATATGACTGTTTTAAGTTTATCCACTTCCTAGAGCTTCCAGCTGTCTACTGCAGTCACAAGTGTTGGACAGCTCATCCTTCCACTATAACAAAAAAACTCCAACGAAAATGTAACTAAAATGGCCAGCTCCTCCTTCTCTCTTTAGACTTTAAGTCCCTTTCAATCCACCTAAACTGTAAAGAAATTTTAACTAAATTAATTAGAAATTACAGCTTTTGTATTCAACACAACATACACCTAATGTGTACCCAACTTGCTCATGACCTTAACTTACTTCAACTCAACTTTTAATATGCTTATCCCAATGCGTAACCTGTCTCCTTATGAAGCTTTGTGTACGTTAATATCCACAACTTAGGAGATTCCCAAATTCTACCACGACATCTTTTAGTGCAACCTATATCAATTTGCATATGTCAAAACATCATATATGAGCACAATATGATCAAAAGAGAGTTTAGGGCTTACAAAAACTCGCCAAACTTCGAATGGAGACAAGGTTTGTCCATTTTGGTCCAAACATGACGAACTTCGCTCTAGGGAACGAACTTGTTGTTTCTCACTCTCCAAGCGTCGAATGGAGACAAGTTTGGTCCATTTTTGTCCGAAGATGACAAACAACGCTCTAGGGTACGAACTTCAGCATTAAAACTCGCCAAACTTCGAATGGAGACAAGGTTTGTCCATTTTGGTCCAAACATGATGAACTTTGTTCTGGGGAACGAACTTGTTGTTTCTCACTCTCCAAGCCACGAATGGACACAAGTTTGGTCCATTTTGTTCCGAAGATGACTAACAACGCTCTAGGGTACGAACTTCAGCATTAAAACATTGCCAAACTTCGAATGGAGAGAAGGTTCGTCCATTTTATTCCAAACATGATGAACTTCCCTCTAAGGAACGAACTTGTTGTTTCTCACTCTCCAAGCCTCGAATGGAGACAAGTTTAGTCCATTTTGGTCCGAAGATGACCAACAACGCTCTAGGGTACGAACTTCAGCATTAAAACTCCTCAAACTTCGAATGGAGACAAGGTTTATATATTTTGGTCCAAGCATGACGAACTTCGCTCTAGGGAACGAACTTGTTGTTTCTCACTCTCCAGGCCTCGAATGGAGACAAGTTTGGTCCATTTTGGTACGAAGATGACCAACAACGCTCTAGGGTACAAACTTCAGCATTAAAACTCGCGAAACTTCAAATGGAGACAAGGTTTGTCCATTTTGGTCCAAACATGACGAACTTCGATCTAGGGAACGAACTTGTTGTTTCTCACTCTCCAAGCCTCGAATGGAGACAAGTTTGGGCCATTTTGGTCCGAAGATTACCAACAACGCTCGAGGGTACAAACTTCAGCATTAAAACTCGCCAAACTTCGAATGGAGACAAGGTTTGTCCATTTTTGTCCAAAGATGACGAACTTCGCTCTAGGGAACGAACTTGTTGTTTCTCACTCTCCAAGCCTCGAATGGAGACAAGTTTGGGCCATTTTGGTCCGAAGATTACCAACAACGCTCGAGGGTACAAACTTCAGCATTAAAACTCGCCAAACTTCGAATGGAGACAAGGTTTGTCCATTTTGGTCCAAAGATGACGAACTTCGCTCTGGGGAACGAACTTGTTGTTTCTCACTCTCCAAGCCTCGAATGGCAACAAGCTTGGTCCATTTTGGTACGAAGATTACCAACAACGCTCTAGGGTACGAACTTCAGCATTAAAACTCGCCAAACTTCGAATGGAGACAAGGTTTGTCCATTTTGGTCCCAACATGACGAACTTCGATCTAGGTAACGAACTTGTTGTTTCTCACTCTCCAAGCCTCGAATGGCAACAAGCTTGGTCCATTTTGGTACGAAGATGACCAACAACGCTCTAGGGTACGAACTTCAGCATTAAAACTCGCCAAACTTCGAATGGAGACAAGGTTTGTCCATTTTGGTCCCAACATGACGAACTTCGATCTAGGTAACGAACTTGTTGTTTCTCACTCTCCAATCCTCGAATGGAGACAAGTTTGGTCCATTTTGGTACGAAGATGACCAACAACGCTCTAGGGTACGAACTTCAGCATTAAAACTCGCCAAACTTCGAATGGAGACAAGTTTTGTCCATTTTGGTCCAAAGATGACGAACGTCGCTCTAGGGAACGAACTTGTTGTTTTTCACTCTCTAAGCCTCGAATGAAGACAAGTTTGGTCCATTTTGGTACGAAGATGACCAACAACGCTCTAGGGTACGAACTTAAGCATTAAAACTCGCCAAACTTCGAATGGAGACAAGGTTTATATATTTTGGTCCAAACATGACGAACTTCGCTGTAGGGAACGAACTTGATGTTTCTCACTCTCCAAGCCTCGAATGGAGATAAGTTTTGTCCATTTTGGTCCAAAGATGACCAACAACGCTCTATGGTACAAACTTCAGCATTAAAACTCGCCAAATTTCGAATGGCGACAAGGTTTGTCCATTTTGGTCCTAACATGACGAACTTCGCTCTAGAGAACGAACTCGTTGTTTCCCACTATCCAAGCCTCGAATGGAGACAAGTTTGGTACATTTTAGTACAAAGATGACCAACAACGCTCTAGGGTACGAACTTCAGCATTAAAACTCGCCAAACTTATAATGGAGACAAGGTTTGTCCATTTTGGTCCCAACATGACGAACTTCGCTCTAGGTAACGAACTTGTTGTTTCTCACTCTCCAAGCCTCGAATGGAGACAAGTTTGGTCCATTTTGGTCCAAAGAGGACCAACAATGTTCAAGGGTACGAACTTCAGCATTAAAACTCGCCAAACTTCGAATGGAGACAAGGTTTGTTTATTTTGGTCCAAAGATGACGAACGTCGCTCTGGGGAACGAACTTGTTGTTTCTCACTCTCTAAGCCTCGAATGGAGACAAGTTTGGTCCATTTTAGTACGAAGATGACCAACATCGCTCTAGGGTACGAACTTAAGCATTAAAATTCCCCAAACTTCGAATGGAGACAAGGTTTATATATTTTGGTCCAAACATGACGAAGTTCGCTCTAGGGAACGAACTTGATGTTTCTCACTCTCCAAGCCTCGAATGGAGACAAGTTTGGTCCATTTTGGTACGAAGATGACCAACAACGCTCTAGGGTACGAACTTCAGCATTAAAACTAGCCAAACTTTGAATGGGGACAAGGTTTCTAGATTTTGGTCCAAACATGACGAACTTCGCTCTAGGGAACGAACTTGTTGTTTCTCACTCTCCAAGCCTCGAATGGAGACAAGTTTGGTCCATTTTGGTCCGAAGATGACCAACAACGCTCTAGGGTACGAACTTCAGCATTAAAACTCCTCAAACATCGAATGGAGACAAGGTTTATATATTTTGGTCCAAGCATGACGTACTTCACTCTAGGGAACGAACTTGTTGTTTATCACTCTCCAGGCCTCGAATGGTGACAAGTTTGGTTCATTTTGGTACGAAGATGACCAACAACGCTTTAGGGTACGAACTTCGGCATTAAAACTCGCCACACATCGAATGGAGACAAGGTTTGTCCATTTTGGTCCAAACATGACGAACTTCGCTCTAGGTAACGAACTTGTTGTTTCTCACTCTCCAAGCCTCGAATGGAGACAAGTTTGGTCCATTTTGGTACGAAGATGACCAACAACGCTCTAGGGTACGAACTTCAGCATTAAAACTCGCCAAACTTATAATGGAGACAAGGTTTGTCCATTTTGGTCCAAACATGACGAACTTCGCTCTAGGTAACGAACTTGTTGTTTCTCACTCTCCAAGCCTCGAATGGAGACAAGTTTGGTCCATTTTGGTCCAAAGAGGACCAACAACGTTCTAGGGTACGAACTTCAGCATTAAAACTCGCCAAACTTCGAATGGAGACAAGGTTTGTTTATTTTGGTCCAAAGATGACGAACGTCACTCTAGGGAACGAACTTGTTGTTTCTCACTCTCTAAGCCTCGAATGGAAACAAGTTTGGTCCATTTTCGTACGAAGATGACCAACAACGCTCTAGGGTACGAACTTAAGCATTAATACTCGCCAAACTTCCAATGGAGACAAGGTTTATATATTTTGGTCCAAACATGACGAACTTCGCTCTAGGGAACGAACTTGATGTTTTTCACTCTCCAAGCCTCGATTGGAGACAAGTTTGGTCCATTTTGGTACGAAGATGACCAACAACGCTCTAGGGTACGAACTTAAGCATTAATACTCACCAAACTTCGAATGGAGACAAGGTTTATATATTTTGGTCCAAACATGACGAACTTCGCTCTAGAGAACGAACTTGATGTTTCCCACTCTCCAAGCCTCGAATGGCGATAAGTTTTGTCCATTTTGGTCCAAAGATGACCAACAACGTTCTACGGTCTGAACTTCAGCATTAAAACTCGCCAAACTTCTAATGGAGACAAGGTTTGTTTATTTTGGTCCAAAGATGACGAACGTCGCTCTAGGGAACGAACTTGTTGTTTCTCACTCTCTAAGCCTCGAATGGAGATAAGTTTGGTCCGTTTTGGTACGAAGATGACCAACAACGCTCTAGGGTACGAACTTAATCATTAAAACTCGCCAAACTTCGAATGGAGACAAGGTTTATATATTTTGGTCCAAACATGACGAACTTCGCTCTAGGGAACGAACTTGATGTTTTTCACTCTCCAAGCCACGAATGGAGACAAGTTTGGTCCATTTTGGTACGAAGATGACCAACAACGCTCTAGGCTACGAACTTAAGCATTAAAACTCACCAAACTTCGAATGGGGACAAGGTTTGTCCATTTTGGTCCAAACATGATGAACTTCGCTCTAGGGAACGAACTTGTTGTTTCTCACTCTCCAAGCATCGAATGGAGACAAGTTTGGTGCATTTTGGTTCGAAGATGACCAACAACGCTCTAGGGTACGAACTTCAGCATTAAAACTCGCCAAACTTCGAATGGAGACAAGGTTTATATATTTTGGTCCAAACATGACGAACTTCGCTCTAGGGAACGAACTTGTTGTTTCTCACTCTCCAAGCATCGAATGGAGACAAGTTTGGTGCATTTTGGTTCGAAGATGACCAACAACGCTCTAGGGTACGAACTTCAGCATTAAAACTCGCAAAACTTCGAATGGAGACAAGGTTTGTCCATTTTGGTCCAAACATGACGAACTTCGTTCTAGGGAACGAACTTGTTGTTTCTCACACTCCAAGCCTCGAATGGAGTCAAGTTTGGTCCATTTAGGTCCGAAGATGACCAACAATGCTCTAGGGTACAAACTTCAGCATTAAAACTCGCCAAACTTCGAATGGAGACAAGGTTTGTCCATTTTGATCCAAACATGACGAACGTCACTCTAGGGAACCAACTTGTTTTTTCTCACTCTCCAAACCTCGAATGGAGACAAGTTTGGTGCATTTTGGTTCGAAGATGACCAACAACGCTCTAGGGTACGAACTTCAGCATTAAAACTCGCCAAACTTCGAATGGAGACAAGGTTTGTCCATTTTGGTCCAAACATGATGAACTTCACTCTAGGGAACGAACTTGTTGTTTCTCACTCTCCAAGCCTCGAATTGAGACAATTTTGGTGCATTTTGGTTCAAAGATGACCAACAACGCTCTAGGGTCCAAACTTCAGCAATAAAAGTCGCCAAACTTTGATTCGAGACAAGGTTTGTCCATTTTGGTCCAAACATGACGATCTTCGCTCTAGGGAACGAACTTGTTGTTTCTAACTCTCCAAGCCTCGAATGGAGACAAGTTTGGTCCATTTTGGTCCGAAGATGACCAACAATGCTTTAGGGTACCAACTTCAGCATTAAATCTCGCCAAACTTCGAATGGCGACAAGGTTTGTGCATTTTGGTCCAAACATGACTTCGCTCTAGGGAACGAACTTGTTGTTTCTCACTCTCCTAGCATCGAATAGTGACAAGGTTGGTCCATTTTTGTCCGAAGATGACCAACAACGCTCTAGGGTACAAACTTCAGCAATAAAACTCGCCAAACTTCGAATGGAGACAAGGTTTGTCCATTTTGGTCCAGTTATGACGAACTTCGCTTTAGGGAACGAACTTGTTGTTTCTCACTCTCCAAGCCTCGAATGGAGACAAGTTGGGTCAATTTTGGCCCGAAGATGACCAACAACGCTCTAATGTACGAACTTCAGCATTAAAACTCGCCAAACTTCGAACGGAGACAAGGTTTGTCCATTTTGGTCCAAACATGACGAACTTCGCTCTAGGGAACGAACTTGTTGTTTCTCACTCTCCAAGCATCGAATGGAGACAAGTTTGGTGCATTTTGGTTCGAAGATGACCAACAACGCTCTAGGGTACGAACTTCAGCATTAAAACTCGCCAAACTTCGAATGGAGACAAGGTTTATATATTTTGGTCCAAACATGACGAACTTCGCTCTAGGGAACGAACTTGTTGCTTCTCACTCTCCAAGCATCGAATGGAGACAAGTTTGGTGCATTTTGGTTCGAAGATGACCAACAACGCTCTAGGGTACGAACCTAAGCATTAAAACTCGCCAAACTTCGAATGGAGACAAGGTTTGTCCATTTTGGTCCAAACATGACGAACTTCGCTCTAGGGAACGAACTTGTTGTTTCTCACTCTCCAAGCCTCGAATGGAGACAAGTTTGGTCCATTTTGGTTCGAAGATGTCCTGCGTTCTAGGGTACAAACTTCAGCATTAAAACTCGCCAAACTTCGAATGAAGACAAGGTTTGTTTATTTTGCTCCAAACATGACGAACGTCACTCTACGGAACAAACTTGTTGTTTCCCACTCTCCAAGCCTCGAATGGAGACAAGTTTGGGCCATTTTGGTTCCAAGATGACCAACAACGATCTAGGGTACGAACTTTAGCATTAAAACTCGCCAAACTTCGAATGCAGACAAGGTTTGTCCATTTTGGTCCAAACATGACGAACTTCGCTCTAGTGAACGAACTTGTTGTTTCTCAATCTCCAAGCCTCGAATGGAGACATGTTTGGTCCATTTTGGTTCGAAGATGACCATCAACGCTCTAGGGTACGAACTTCAGCATTAAAACTCGCCAAACTTCGAATGGAGACAAGGTTTGTCCATTTTGGTCCAAACATGACGAACTTCGCTCTAGGGAACGAACTTGTTGTTTCTCACTCTCCAAGCATCGAATGGAGACAAGTTTGGTGCATTTTGGTTCGAAGATGACCAACAACACTCTAGGGTACGAACTTCAGCATTAAAACTTGCCAAACTTCGAATGGAGACAAGGTTTATATATTTTGGTCCAAACATGACGAACTTCGCTCTAGGGAACGAACTTGTTGTTTCTCACTCTCCAAGCATCGAATGGAGACAAGTTTGGTGCATTTTGGTTCGAAGATGACCAACAACGCTCTAGGGTACGAACTTAAGCATTAAAACTCGCCAAACTTCGAATGGGGACAAGGTTTGTCCATTTTGGTCCAAACATGACGAACTTCGCTCTAGGGAACGAACTTGTTGTTTCTTACTCTCCAAGCATCGAATGGAGACAAGTTTGGTGCATTTTGGTTCGAAGATGACCAACAACGATCTAGGGTACGAACTTAAGCATTAAAACGCGCCAAACTTCGAATGGGGACAAGGTTTGTCCATTTTTGTCCAAACATGACGAACTTCGCTCTAGGGAACGAACTTGTTGTTTCTCACTCTCCAAGCCTCGAATGGAGACAAGTTTGGTCCATTTTGGTCCGAAGATGACCAACAACGCTCTAGGGTACGAACTTCAGCATTAAAACTCCTCAAACATCGAATGGAGACAAGGTTTATATATTTTGGTCCCAGCACGACGTACTTCGCTCTAGGGAACGAACTTGTTGTTTCTCACTCTCCAGGTCTCGAATGGTGACAAGTTTGGTTCATTTTGGTACGAAGATGACCAACAACGCTCTAGGGTACAAACTTCAGCATTAAAACTCGCCAAACTTCGAATGGAGACAAGGTTTTGTCCATTCTGGTCCAAAGTTGACGAACTACGCTCTAGGGAACGAACTTGTTGTTTCTCACTCTCCAAGCCTCGAATGGAGACAAGTTTGGTCCATTTTGCTTCGAAGATGACCTGCGTTCTAGGGTACAAACTTCAGCATTAAAACTCGCCAAACTTCGAATGGAGAAAAATGTTTGTTTATTTTGCTGCAAACATGACGAACGTCACTCTACGGAACAAACTTGTTGTTT